>OZ038511.1:66129933-66224933 GCA_964036315.1 Acanthosepion esculentum
TCATCCAAGGCTATAGAATCCGGTCTGTCATGCAATTTAACCATAGCTGTGGGGAGGGAGAAGAAGAAGAAGACTTATACCATTCCCAAGGGTATTAGCACGTAATTTGAACTCGGCTCTCCGATTCCTCAATCCGTGCCTCTTTGGTATCTGTATAACTCCTCTTTACCATGATATTCTCATTTATGCTTAAAATGGGCGAATTGGGCAATAAAGCTCTAAACCATTTGGGATTTTGAAAAAAGAAAATTTCTTTCTTCGGCGTTTTCTTTTCTCCACCAACAGTTAACGGCTCGGACTGAGGAATCGGAAAGTCGTGTTAGAAGTCCAGTCGAGTTCATTAATACCCTTGGGAAAGATATGCTGTGGTTAACATAGCCGGACAGACTCGATCATATAGCCTTGATTGGCAACTAGTCTAAGAGAAATAAAACTCTAGACAAAGAAGGTAACTTCAAAAACAAATCCGCCTCTGGCAGTAGAGAATGCGAAATCTCAACATCTCCGGTGCATAAGAAACCGGCAAACTATTGCACTATTCAGCCCATTTATTACAATTGTCAGATGGAGGGGAGTGGTGACTATAGCGGCGGCGCAAATTGCGCAGAATAAAATACTGATGATTTTCTAGGCGTAGCTTAGATGCAGCCCAAGGTCGAAAGTGAAGATCGAAAATCATATTAAAGAAAAATCCTGCCGTAGAGCGCAGATTTTTCTTTTCATAACATTTCTGGAACGACGTTCAGGCCCGAAGACCAAAATAAATATACTGTTTAATAAATACACGAAGCGTCTACTCAAATAGACGAAAATAACGTATGCTAAAAATCTGTTCATTAGAATATATATATATATATATATATATATATATATATATATATATATATATATATATATATATATATATATACATAAAAGTAAGATAAGAACAAGTGGAGTATAATTCCACTGTTCATAACATTTAATTTAAGAGAGGGCTCAATACAGAGTAGAGGTAAATATTTTGAAATTAATCATTCGCTAACCTGTACTTTACCATCGCCTGAGGAGACACATTTGTAATGTTGAAACACAATTGCTATTGTGTAGCGATTTTTAACATGTTTTTGTTTTAATATCCGATAATAAATAATATCATATATATATATATATATATATATATATATATATATATATATATATATATATATATATATATATATATATATATATATATATTAAATATTTAAAAAATAGACAATCTTAAGTTTCCAAGACTATAATTTATTTCCCCAGAAAATATATTTTTTCTGGTTCATCAGGTCACAACTCTATATTTGCTCTGGTTTTACATTGAGCTCTCTGGCTCACATCCTCTTTGGAATTATCCACACGGATTACCAAACCCTTCATTACCTTACTATATATATATATATATATATATATATATATATATATATATATATATATATATATATATATATATATTCTGTTTCTTCTATACTAACGCAATTCATATTTTGTGTGCGCTTGTTTCGCAAATAATTTCTGTAATTGATGTCTTTCAATTTGAAAGAAAAATAAAGCTCAATTAATAAAAAAATATATTTACATTATTCGAACTGTTATCTTCATCTTCATTGCCATATTCACATTTCGACCGTTTACGCTCCGGCCTTATTCTAGTGATTGAAATTTCGAACAGTTCCCTTAATTTTGCCCACTGGGATAGATTGTTCTAGTTCCACATGCCATGCCTCTTCCGGATGTCTCCGTTATTTCCCTTTAACTCAACTCCCCAATTTTTTCCTTCACCACTGCTGTAGACTGAAATTGAACTCACAACACTTTGGATTTAGTCACTGAATTTAACCAACATCTTTATCCACTGGGCTATGTGTCATTGAGACATCTGGAAGAGTCATGGCACGTGGAACTAGCACAATTCACCCCGGTGAACGAAATAAAGGGTTTGGTTCGAAATTCCAATCAACTAAAGAAGGTCGGAACGTACAAGGGCCGAAACGTTGGCAATGAAGACAAGGATAACAGTCCGAATAATGTAAATAATGTAAATAATCGTAACACCTCATCTAATAAAAAACACATTTCAATTCGTCGAGTCGTGTTGAAGATTCGCTTATTTCTTCGTTTTACACACGCATATTCCTCTACATCTGCATTTTGCTATAAACGTTATATTTAGTGGGCACAAATGTTTGAGAAGACACAACTGATTCTTTTTTAAACAGTAAAATTACTATCTACTGGACTAGGGGTCGAGGGCCTTATTAAAGATGTACGTCTTAAGAGGTTTGGTTTGCTTTGTTTTGTTTTACGGCATATCAACCTCAATGGGTCATTTAATGCCGACAACTTTTTTTTTCTTGGTAATATTTTTGTTTTGTTAAAAATCTATTTCTGTTAATATTTTTTTCTCAAAAATGTATAGGTGGTAATATTATTTTTTTTAAAAGCTTATAGCTGGTAATATTATTTTTTCAAAAACATTATCAGAGGCCTTGCTGTTGGACGTAGTTTATCGTCATACCCAGTACGCGGATGTAGTTTATCGTCATACCCAGTACGCGGATGTAGTTTATAGTCATACCCAGGACGCGGATGTAGTTTATCGTCATACCCGGGACGCGGATGTAGTTTATCGTCATACCCGGGACGCGGATGTAGTTTATAGTCATACCCGGGACGCGGATGTAGTTTATAGTCATACCCGGGACGCGGATGTAGTTTATAGTCATACCCGGGACGCGGACGTAGTTTATAGTCATACCCAGGACGCGGATGTAGTTTATAGTCATGCCCAGGACGCGGATGTAGTTTATAGTTATACCCGGGACGCGGATGTAGTTTATCGTCATACCCGGGACGTGGATGTAGTTTATCGTCATACCCGGGACGCGGATGTAGTTTATAGTCATACCCGGGACGCGGATGTAGTTTATCGTCATACCCAGGACGCGCGTCTTAAGAGGATTAACTGAATCTTGATTTGCTGTAATGGCTTATCTTAGCTTAAATCACGCTTGTCTTCAAGGTGGTATTTCACATCCAAAAGAGAATTCAAGTTAATTTCCTGCCTACAAGCAGATTTTATTTCATAAGACTTTCGAACTCTAAGCCGATAGATATTAATTTTACTGCTTAACAAATGAAGCAGTTATGTCTCTTTACACTATTTACATTGTTCGAACGGTTTGGAATCAGTACATATGCTAGGCCACAAAAATCTCCTAAGCCAGCCAAGCATAGACATGAATACGATTATGGGAAACAGAAATACGTAGTGCCAGAGAAAAGCAATAAGAACAAAATTGCAATATGAGCTCTGGTAAAAAAAATTTTTTTACTGAAATATTATGTTTATAAGTATCAAAAATTCCTACATTTATGACCTCAAGAACATATGGCTCAGTGGATAAAAGCGTCGGTTGGATCAAATGACTTGACCCCAAAATTTGTGAGTTCAATGTGAACAAAAACTTCGAGAGTTAAGTTAAAGAGAGAAAACCGAGACATACCTGGTGGACGAAATAAAGGGTTCCGGTGCGTAAAATGTCGTTAATATGGCAATAAAGATGAGGATAAAAGCTCAAATAATGTAAATAATTACAATACCTCATCTTAGAAATATAGACAGATGTCTACTTGGCATAAAAGATACCCGAGAAAATTTGGTGAAAGACTATTCCTATTATTCCCCTTCTGCTATCAAACATGGTGGAGGCATTTTGGTATCAGACATTTATTTTTTTTTAACTTTAATTGGAAAGTCCCAGAAAAAAGCGCTTCCGAAGGCTTTTGACCAGACCTCATCAGCATGGATCTTCCCAAACGGCAATCATCATGGGCCGGTATATGACCCACCAGCGGTAATGACGAGACTTCTGAGTATGTGAATTGACTTTCGTTGAACGTGTAAAAGCTGTTACGATAACTCCGGCCCGGGCTCTGGGAATTTCTCCCAAAGTTAGAGTTTTGACGCCTGGTCGAGAAGCAGACATCGCAAAAATGAAAATCGAAAATCGTAACACTTGGTTGGGAGACAGTGTGAGCCGACGACGCCGTGTGGGAAAAGCGTATCGTCCTCGGGGCGGTGTTTAAAGACGGGAAATTGCTTGATACATAGTCTGCCTCCGAATGTGTTGATAGGCAAAAGTCTGGCAACTCAATGGAGTAGTCAAGTCAGACGGGATAGAGAGGAAATGAAGTTTCCGAAAAAGTGGGAAGCAGATTCGGCAAGGCCGACAGACATAATACATACTGTTTAAAATAAAAATGAGGCGTCTATTTCAAATACGAGTATCCACAATAATAAAGTTTGAAATCACACACGGACATATCTCTCTCTCTCACTCTCTCTCTCTCTCTCTCTCTCTCTCTCTCTCTCTATATATATATATATATATATATATATATATATATATATACAGGGTGTATCAAAATACTTTTATAAAGTTTTGGGGCGGGTCGTCACACAAAAGCAAGGAGAAAAGTACATGTAAATATATGTCCAAAATCTTTCATTTTTGAATTTAAAGTTTACGGTAGACTCTGTTAAATGTACATTCCCAGACACAATTCAAAAATATTTTGGGGGCGGGTCCATATCACCAAAACAAGTTTAAAGGTCCATATAAACATATGTCAAAAGGGCCATCTTTATCCCTCAACACATAACAAATGTTCACAATATTCCGCTTGCTGCTACACACGCATGCACCCGTCGGATCATTGACTGGCGGATCCTTTAAATACACCCATACGGTGTCGAATGGTTTCGCAGACCCCATGGCACGTTGACGAAGCGTCTCTGCATTATTAATGTCTGCTGTATAAATTAAATTGTTTTAGGTGGCCCCACAGATAAAAATTCAAAGGATTGAGGTCGGGTGAGGAACGTGCAGGCCGTGAAACCGGAAGAAGAAGTTATAGCATTTAATTTCCAACGTTCCATTTGAATAAGTATGCGGTGATCTCCCAAAGAACTAGCGGTAAACGTCCGTACTACATCTTTTAGACGCAAGGGATTTGCATATTACTCCTCGCCATTGCTTTAAAACGTCTGTTACGATTTTCTTTTACAGGAGAGCTCTAGAGGCAGCCAGACAAGCGGATGTTCCCCTTATGGTGCACCATGCGATTTCCACGATTCCAATCACGAAGACAGGTAAAATTACATTTTTCCAACACACACACACACACACACACACACACACACACACACACACAGATATATTAGTGGCACGATTATGGCTATTGTGCCACTAATTTCAGTGTGACTCATTCACTATTCTTAATAAGTGTCACTCGAATTACCACTTAAAAGTGTTGGAGGCCATTTATATTTTATCGTTGAAGCCCTTTCTGTGTAAACAGAAGGATTTCGTACTGGGCCTCCAACTAATTTCCATCTGAACAATTTTTTTTCCCTCAATACATATTGTCCAACTCTTTTTAGTGATAATTCCATTATAATTTATTAACCTCGATTTAGCTCTGTTGAGCGAGGTTCGAAGCCGGTTAGCTAGCCTGTGTTTCAGTTTTACTTTTTATCTATTATCATCAGGAGTGGTAATAAAAATAAATTTTGTCTTTTCATGGCGGTCACACACACACACACACATATATATATATGCTTAAAAACCAAGGCGCTAAAAGGATGCTACCGTGTTTTCAACCATAATAGATAACATCTGGCAGTACCTCCAGCGTATTGGCTGTTGACTATATATATATATATATATATATATATATATATATATATATATATATATATATAATATTAGTGGTAAATATACAAATATATATCTAAAATATATAAATATATATATACATACATACACATAAATTTCCAAGAGGAGAGAATCCAAGTAGAACTCAATGTTCAGGACAGAGTAAGGATATAATAAAAAGGCTTAAACACTAATATTCCATGGTCATAATTTATTACATGTAATAAATTATAACCATGGAATATTAGTGTTTAAGCCCTTTTATTATATATATATATATATATATATATATATTAAATTGTGTATATTTCGGCAGCAATTTTTCATTAATGCATGTTTCATTAAATAATATAGAGAAGTTTTGTCTATTTATTTTAAGTAAGTTCCTTTCGTATTGTCTGATAAGCTTAATCACATTATCGTTGAAAGACGAAAGGGAAAACACCATATTGACACATGTTTGAATCCAATCTAAGCTTTCGGCTTACATAAGCCATTATCAAAGATGACAATTTTAATAAATCAAACAACACATATACGAAACCACAATAATGGCACGCCGTTGCTGTTTGAATAAGCTCAAAGTAACGACAAACTCTTATTTGCGAGCCAAGGAAGCGAAAACGCGTCGTAGCTCGTGACGTTACACATGACCACGCGAGAGTGAAAACGAGAAGTATTAAGTATGGGAAGCCATTGTTTTTGCGTGGTCATGTATGATGTCACGAGCTACGACGAGAAGTGCGAGACATGAAGCTATTGGAGTAGAAGAGATGGTTACATTTATCAGTTTCGACAGTGAAAGGGTGAGAGCGAGATGCCAGCCTAGTTGAACGCTTAAAGTCTGGGAACCCTGAGACAAACAGAAGGGGCTCCAGACCATATATGGCAGCAATACTCCATGCAAGGGTGAATGGTTGATTTGTAGATTTGAAGGGTCGACTCCAGCGAGAAAAATTTCCTAGCGCGGCACAGGGAGCCAACTTTCCTTGCGGTGGACGAAGCTATTGACTCAATGTATTCGTTCCATCTCAGGTCAGCAGTCAATGTGAGACCGAGTAGTGCGCAAAGAGGTGCTCTCGTGGAGTTGAGCGTCAGACATTCTAAGGGGGGGCAGGAATGGTTCTCTGTGGTGAGTAATAGAGAGCAGTTTTGTTTTTGAGGCATTAAAGTTAACCAGCCAATTCCTACCCCACAACCGATTGGAGGTCCTTTTCGAGACAAACGGCTAGGTTAGTTTTGTCAGCGACATTAGATTTGTTTCTGTGGCAGGAGTAAATAGTAGTGTCGTCCGCATAGATGCCTACTTGGGAACCTATGCCATCAGGAATATCATTAATGTAAATAACGAACAGAGTAGGGCCGAGGATAGAGCCTTGGGGAAATACCTGTGTTCCTGGGATAGGAGCTGGAGGAGAATCCGTTGAGAATGACCTTCAATACACGGTTTGACTAGAATGATTGTATTAAGTCAAACAATCGATCTGAAATTCCATAACCCTGAAGCTTGCGAAGAAGGCTGGCATGCGAAACCATATCAAACACTTTGGAGATATCTAGAGCCACGGCACGAGCTTCTCCGTTATTATGAAGGGCTTGGTAAACAATTTCAGTTATGGCCGTAAGCACAGCAGCCGTAGAAGGGGGAAAGCGGAAACCATATTGCTTGTCGGGGAGCAGATCATAGCATATAAGGTGCTTAACCACTTCGGCGTTGATTAAAGCTTCGAAGACTTTGCCGAAGAGGGGTAGGAGACTGATAGGACGGTAATTAGAAATTGTTTTTCTCTTTTAATTAGAGTAGCATTTTTTATATAAAAAATTATACTTATGCCTCACGTCAGATAGTTGATGAAGAATATGTGGGGGTTCGGTGGTTAAGTTTCCTTCCCTCCCGAGAACAGATCCTGCTGACCTTAAAATTGATTGACTATCTGTCGACATTTGTTAGGTAGGTCAAGGTCAATACTGCTACTTCAAGAGTATGGAAGGGGCCATAGTTTATTGATTTATTTTTTACGGCTTATCAACCTGTTACTATTGTTTGTTATTGTTATTAAAAGCCATAAAATATTTTCAGATTGTAAGAATTTTAGCGGAGAAAATAATTATTTTACTGATGCAAGCCTATACTGATTAACCCATAACTGGGGAGGGATTAGGTGGAATGATACCTTTCTCTATGGTATTTACAGGTAAGTGAATATAACGAACCCAAATGAAACTCAGATCTCCGATTTCCAATTCCAAGCCGTTGTCCATTACACCACCCGCACATCCAAGCTGGTCACCCATTTAGTCACTGACCATGCACGACTTCGGCGATCGTACCAATTCATATTTGTATGTACCTCTGATAGTCACTCCTTGTCGTGGTGGAGGGATTCGCGTAGTCCAATGACTTTGAGAGCGATGCCGTGGGGTGTTCTAAATTCATAGTAGAGGGTCCCTTGGCGGCAAGGTCGAAGACGAGGACCCAGAATAAGCGTGACCAACCCCAAAGACCCCAACAGTGGAACAAGCGGATAACGATTACAACAGTTGAACCGGCGGGTGAAGAGGGCTACGCACGACGGACATGTTACAGAAGGCGCCTCTAGAGATTATAATAGCCAGCGGCAGACGGTTGCAGTTTCATAAATAGATTCTACATGTGTCACACTCCATATGTGCCGCAGAGAAAGGTCAGGAAATCAAGTGTGTGGCTCTCTTCCTGGCAAGTTGCGGTCTACGTTAAACAAATTCACGCCATCGGCACTTTCTTCTACACTGATTTTCTTTCGCTTCCAACTAATGTTTGCAAAGCAAAGCGGCTTTAGAGAATGGAAGACGGCAGCAGGCTTTGGTGAAACAAGGAAGCTTCTAGTCCTGAACCTGCATGTTGGCGATGAATTTTGTCATCAACGCCATCATCGTAAAGGAAGCGATCAGCAAAATTAAATTATTGGATACGAGATAAAGCACACGGCTGCAAACCTTAGGGTGTGGCAGATATATTTATTAAACTTTTTAAAATTTGAGAAAAATATTGGTCACAAAATTTGTTCCGCGAGAGGACAATTCTTCGATGCTACAATACATGTATTTCTTCCCTCCCCAATGCACGCCCTTACAACAATTTCATTGCTACCTTGAGTAGCTCTTTGGCTTTTGTATTGGGTAACTGATAATGAAAGAGTACCTCTTTGGCTTTTGTATTGGGTAACTGATAATAAAAGAGTACCTCTTTGGCTTTTGTATTGGGTAACTAATAATAAGAGTACCTCTTTGGCTTTTGTATTGGGTAACTAATAATAAAAGAGTACCTCTTTGGCTTTTGTATTGGGTAACTAATAATAAGAGTACCTCTTTGGCTTTTGTATTGGGTAACTAATAATAAGAGTACCTCTTTGGCTTTTGTATTGGGTAACTAATAATAAAAGAGTACCTCTTTGGCTTTTGTATTGGGTAACTAATAATAAAAGAGTACCTCTTTGGCTTTTGTATTGGGTAACTAATAATAAAAGAGTACCTCTTTGGCTTTTGTATTGGGTAACTAATAATAAGAGTACCTCTTTGGCTTTTGTATTGGGTAACTAATAATAATAGAGTAGATCTTTGGCTTTTGGATTGGGTAACTAATAATAAAAGAGTACCTCTTTGGCTTTTGTATTGGGTAACTAATAATAAAAGAGTACCTCTTTGGCTTTTGTATTGGGTAACTAATAATAAGAGTACCTCTTTGGCTTTTGTATTGGGTAACTAATAATAAAAGAGTACCTCTTTGATTTTGTATTGGGTAACTAATAATAAGAGTACCTCTTTGGCTTTTGTATTGGGTAACTAATAATAAAAGAGTACCTCTTTGGCTTTTGTATTGGGTAACTAATAATAAAAGAGTACCTCTTTGGCTTTTGTATTGGGTAACTAATAATAAGAGTACCTCTTTGGCTTTTGTATTGGGTAACTAATAATAAAAGAGTACCTCTTTGGCTTTTGTATTGGGTAACTAATAATAAAAGAGAAAGAAAATTTTCAAAAGCAAGCCCCTTGTTATGTGATATGTCATTAGCTATTTTGTTTTTTGTTTTTTTGACAGGTGATCAACTTTCCTGTCCGGGAGATTTGGCTGCTGGAGATATCTACACTCATACATTTCATGGCTATCCAAGCACTATTTTGGATCCGGAGAGCTGCACCATCCCTAAGACCGTGTGGGAGGCCAAGAAACGTGGAGTCCTTTTCGATGTTGGCCACGGCCAGGGGTCATTTAATTGGACTGTTCTGGAAAAGTGCGCCGCCGAAGGCTTTTGGCCGGACACGATCAGCACGGATCTTCACAGCGGCAATCTTCAGGGCCCGGCGTATGACTTACCGACGGTAATGACGAAACTTCTACACGTGGGAATGCCTTTCGTTGAAATTGTAAAAGCAGTTACGATAACGCCAGCCCGGGCCCTGGGAATCTCTGACAAAGTTGGTGTTTTGGCTCCTGGTCGAGAAGCAGACATCACAATAGTGAAAATCGAAAATTGTGACGCCTGGTTGGAAGACAGCGCGGGACAACGACGTCGTATTAGAAAGCGCATCGTCCCCGTGGCAGTGTTTAAAGGCGGGGAGTTGTTTGAGACATGTCAGCCGGTTCCGTGGCCGAATGTGGAGACGGGCAAAAATCTGGCCACTCAGTGGAAGAGTCAAGTCGTACGGGATTCGGAGGAACCGAAGTTTTAAAATCGGATGAACTTGCTGAATCTTCTGAGCTTCTCATACGGTTATCAGCGAGTATCTTCATCTTTATCTTTTTTATTATTATTATTTACCGCAAGGCTTACCTAATCTTCCAGGATTAACAAAGAAGATTCGACATGATTATCATAATCCTTTTATTACCATTTAACACTAAGAAAAATAAAATATATTGAGTTTATAATAAAATTAATAAAATTTAACCCCTTTTTATGCCCTGCTAAGCTTAAAATGAGTCCAATTATCAACTCATACGTCTGGTAGAGTTGTTAGCCACTGTTCGGTTACTTCAAGGTGCCACAGTTTCTAAGTTCTTCTTATGTGCCATGTCCTTTCAGGACATAGGCGATCATGGCTCTCCACCTTCCTCTATCCCTTGCAGCTCTCAACAAGTTCCTTCCCTCTGCTTTCTCCCTCAGACTATGTTCTGTCATTCACTGTCCGAAACCCGCTAGGGATGACATGCATTGTCTTCCTTTCCCTCTATTTGACCCGTGAGTATCAGATTCTCTGGGCCCTTCGTCCTCATTATGTGTCCCAGAAACTTCAGCTGCCTCTTTCTGATGTTAAGTATAAGCCTCCTCCTTGTTTGCAACCTCTCTAAGACTTCATCGCTGCACACATGCTATGGCAATGATATCCTTAACATCCTTCTGTAGAACCACATCTCTGTCGCCTCGAGTCTCTTCTTCATCTTTGAGGAAATCGTTCAACATTCGCTGCCGTCACGTAACAGCTCAGTATTCTTTGTTACCAAAGAAATCCCCCTGTCTCGCAGTACGCTGTCCAGCGTTTGGAATGCGTCCTTGGCCATCCCAATACGTCTACGTCGCACTTACCGTCCTCTGTCAAAATGGTTCTCCTGAAAAATGAAACGTTTTTCCCAAAATGGCGAGGAAGGGGTTAACAGCGGAGTTTGTTGAACACGCTTCTGCATCTCTCTCCTCGTTTTATTTTGATCTTTTTTCGATCTTTTTTTTCTCTGTCTTTCTCTCTTTCATATATATATATGTATATCTATATAATAAATGTGAATGCCAGTGTGTCACTGTGTCACACTTTTTCAATTAAAGGGACACAACTCTCTAATTTTTATTAGCTCATGTTACAGAAAGTTTGGATTCACAAGTTTTTGTCACTGCGATTGTTTTCGGCGATTTTTTACGTGTTTTTTTGCGATGAAATTTTTTTATCCGATAACAATTTTTATAACTTGGAAATGAATTTTGGAATAATTGAAACTGCAAAATTCCGCGGAAGTCACCCATGAAATAAAATCATTTTTTGTACGGAAAATAAGGACATACGTACATCAAATTGTCTTTAAATTAAAATGGCGGCAGAAGAATTATCATTGAACTTTTAACAAATAAGCTTAAATATTTAATACTTAAATGTAGCAATCACTTTTGAGTCCTCTGTAGTTTATTGTTGCCTATTGCATACGGCAGAAGTATGCCTAACAAAAAGAAATCTCCGCCAACAGAGGACCAGATTGCAATCAAAGCTGCAGTGAGGAAAAGTAAGTCCCATGCAGATGAAAAACCAGATCAAACGGCAGTCAGGATACCTTCCAATACAGAGAATATGCAAATACTTAGTGACTATTAAACTCCTGAACAAGCCGAAGACCCAATCAAGAGACCTCCGTAGGAGCTAGCTTAAAAGCCGATCTATCGAGCGGTATTTAAGCTAACTAATATATACCTAATATATATATATATATATATATATATATATATATATATATATATATATATATATATATATATATTCGAAAATTATAACATAAATATGTTATAAAATCACTACAAAAATAGCCATTTTGTTTCAACACTTCTGGTGTCTTATCAAGTGATGATGTTGAATGTAGAATAAAGGGTTTTAAAAGGTTCAAATCAATCAAACATCCCTCGTTAGGGGAAACGCTGTTACATAAGCTGTAATGACCAATCAAACTACAAGTATACGAGAATTCAAAAAACTTGACAACGAACTAAGGTTATAATAATTATTTAATGCTTTAATGTTGGGGTTAGACTAAAATAGAATTTATTCTAACTAATGAATATTAAATTATACAATAAAATTTGAAATTAAAAATTACCAATTTAAAAATTTAAATTTATATTAAGTTTAAAATTATAAAAAATACTGAGGGAAAAAATACATATGTTTTTCTATTTATTTTGTTTTTATTGAAATTAAGTTGGAATAAACGTTAAGATCAAATGTTGCTCTGAACTTCATGACAACGTAGATACATTTGAAGCATAAACAGAGGCAGGGGAGGATGACATCTTGCAAACGGCAATACATACACAATCAGATTATAATACATAAACACGCAGACGTATTTAGATATATACACACACACACACAAAAAGGCGACGAGACAAGAAATATCTCCACGACCCTTTAAAAAACAAAAAAACAAAAAACCACAACATACATACACAATGAAATGTACACACAAGTGACCATACACACAGACACCGACAAAGATACGTACATACACACACATACATTGACAAAGACACGTCGATACACCTACCAAGAAATATTCAATTTTGAATGTGTTATTAAACGAATTCTAACCACTTATTAAAATATAAATTATACGAGCAAATACACACACACACACATACATATATAAATATAAATATATATATATATATATAAATATATATATATATATATATATATATATACATACATATATATATATACAGTCGTTTTTAATGAAATGTGCATGAAAGAAGGATTGCTGCCATAATATACAAATTTTAAATATATATATATATATATATATATATATATATATATATGTATGTATATATGTTACCTATATATTAGGTATCTCCACTAATTCGCTGAAAAAACAGCTTTTAGCGTCAAAATGTTTGTTTTTATCAAAAGGAAAGGCCAAAGTATTATTTTATAAATATCTTTAATTCATTCTATAACACGTTCGATATTTTGGTTAACAGTCTTCTTTGTAGCATCAGCGGTCGACCAAAGATTACTATGCCTGTTTTAGTGCCCTTTTTCCGGTAAAAAAAAACATTGATTTGGAAATTCTTGCAAAAATCAAACAATTGTAAGATTTTAATGAAACTTCCAGAACTTATCCCCAAATGAATGAATTTATTTTTGAAACGTTTTTTTTTTTTTTTAGAAAATCCGTTACTCCCACTTAATTTTAGGAAATTTTGAGAAATTAAAATTTCAGCCATTTCATATTTATATTAATTAAAAGCATTCCTTGGAGAATTTGAGTAATCATTTTGTTTTTGTTAAACAGGAACACCATTTACCTAAAATCTACTCTGAATCGTAAAATAAAAAAAATCTAATAAAAGCATGACATTATTTAATTAGGAAAGCTTTTAACTGATTTTATAAAAAAGATATATTAAATACATATTGTCTTAAGAAAAAAATGTTTTTTTTGATGAATAATGAATTTTTACAAGAATTGTTTTCATTTTTTCATTTCTAAAAGTTTTAATCTTTTAAAATTATGCATTCATTTCAGCCATTTAAATAATATCATTAATTAAAAACTATATTTACTAATCATAAATATTAAAGTTTATTACCAGTCATCGAAGACCTAGATTTTAAAAATAATTTTGAATTTTTTTTTTATGTATATAAATTTGCCCATTTTTTAAAGTATGGACGCCCGTACACGACATTATCAGAAAATAAGAGCGATGACTATAGTAAATTTAAAGTCAACATTCCTAAAATTAGATTAGGGTGAATATTTTCCAACATTTTAAAGACTAATGAGTACTAAAAATTATATAAAAAGGCGCTCGCGCTTTAATCTTAAATTATGTTTTTACAGTTAAAGTCTCCGTAGAATTACAATAAACTTGTCAACACTTTGCCAGCACTTGCTCTCAAACATTTGTCATTTAACATTTAAACAATTGTTATAATAATAATAATATTAATAATAATAACAATAATAATAATAATAATAATAATCAAAGCTAATTGTCTAAACATCGTGATAAAAAAACAACACAAAAACAGAATGTGCTTTCTTATTGACACAGCAGTCCCTGCAGATTGTAATGTACCTTTAAAGATCTTCAAAAAACTATCAAAATACAAGGATCTTGGAGTGGAAATTTTAAAAATGTGGCACATGAGGACATCAACAATTCCAGTTGTAGTTGGAGCCCTCGGGCTTATTGGAAAAGATTCCTATAGGTTCATTGAAGGGGTTCAAGCCTTAAACAAATACAAAATATTGTACACACCATTACAGCTCATACATTGCAGAGAAACTTATCTATGTAAAATGTGTGTAATCTTAGTTTTTTTTGGGGGGGGGGGTCTTTTGGGGGGGTTGTGGGGGGGTTACAAAAAAATGATCAGTGCAAAATATCATGAAACCATTTCTGACCTTAGATTTCTGGTTGGAACCCGGAAGGAAATGTGTATACAACAGAAATCAAAGAGAAAATAATACTTTGGTGCCTATGTAGTTAATATGGACTTAAGAAATGGTACCGCTGAGATATGGTACCAGTACGTCTCTTGTGGGATTTCCATATCCAGACAGACTGCATCCTTGGGGCCATCGAAGCAAATATCAATTTTGCTAACAAAGAAACGAGGAAAAAATCAGAAGTAGATAAACTCGCCTATCGTCCGGTTCACACTCTTCCCCTGTATTTTGAACAGGAGTAGAGGTTTATCTCTTGTTTCCTGTTTAGGATTGGGTTTCTGGATCCTTCTAAAATCTTATCATTCTTTTTCACCCCCAGTAGCCACTTGAATTATCACCTTGCTTGGAGAGGATTAATTTAAAAAATACCTCCTCATCGACGTGGCTGTTTCTGGTGACCATAACATCATGGTCAAAAATTTGACACGCTTAAGAATACACCGACTTCCGGACTGAATTTGCGATAATTTGGGACGTACAGGCCATTATTGACCCAGTTATTATGAGCGCAGATAATGAAGAAAAAGTTTACATAGGAGTCACTGAGGGACACTGGCAACAGAATAACTACACACACTAGACATCCTTTACTAATAAAAAATACGCGACAGCACAACACTTTCTAAACATATATGAGAAGTTAAAGACAAAAGCTAAATAATACTAAAAATATCATGGAAAATATTGAGAACAGCATTAGGTTACAGCAATAAAAGAAACGATTTCGAGACTACGTTAAGCGTGCTCTTGTCTCCTGCAATATTGACCGAACACAATTGGAGAATCTCGCAAGGGAATGGATCGGCTGGCGGTTTGTCTACGTCGCTGCAGTGCGAACTCCGAGGAGGAGAGACAAGGAACGCTCGAGGAGAGGCGACGCCAGCGTCATCTGCAACCTGCCAATTCCGCATCGGGCATGTTTCCCTACCACCTGTGCCCGTGAACTTGTCGTTCGCTGATCGGGCTGCTATCTCATTTGGCAGCCCACAGAAGACGTACGAAGATGGAAGGATAGCGTCGTCGTCAGCAATGACGGACAGAGAGAGAGGGAGAGAGAGAGTGGGGGGGGGGAGAGCAATAAATCCCCCAAACTGACAAATATACCTGGAGGAGAAAACAGATATGAGCACCTTTCCAGACCAACACAAATTACTAAATAAACGATCAGAACTCACTACAAAATGAAGACACGAAAACAATTTTTTGCTACATTACTTAAAAATAGAAAACTAAAAACGAATACGAAAAATATATATATATATATATATATATATATATATATATATATATATATAAGTACAAAAAACATAAGTAAACAAATTAAGTAAATAATAAACAAATTAACAAAATACAAGTAAACACAAGCAAATATAATGATAACAGTAATCAGTATCAAATAATTAATTAATCAATAATAAATAAAGAATAAAAACTTATCACAATATAAGATTGCCACAAATAACTGCATTCGGATTCATAATTATTTCGACGCAATAGACTCAAGAATAATTTGAATCATAATCATTAGCACCGACGGGACCGAACTATTGCCTGTATATCTTGGTCGGTGAAGAGACGGCTTGAAAAATTCAAGTTTATGGCCAGGGTTGAAGAACCTTCCGCGTCGAACTTTACACGAACACTATCATAAATGAATTATTTCTTGATCCTGAATCAAGTGTCGCCTTATACACGAGACAGAACCTAAATTAGTGAATCTAGATATCATAAGCCAGGAGTGTGTAAGAAATGAATATAAGTAATTCATTTATTAAAATTTCCAGGTAGATCGACACACGACATAGACTTGTATATGGGTACATACGAAAATCTCAAATGTCCTTGAGCGTTTTATTTTTATTTATTTATTTTTTTTGACAGGCTGCAAAATAATTCACATTCCAATAAAGTTAGCTGTAGCATCCTGAAAGGAAAAAAAAGAATCGGAACTAATTTAATCGAATTTCGAAGAACCTTGGTTTTCGAAAATTTCAATAGAATTCACTAATGATTTTTTAATGCGTTGCATGATTTTCAATATTTCCTGATCTGACATGCGCGCATCAGAACGATTTCCTTTCCGTTCAAATAACCATCTTTTCATCTGGTTACCTAGAAATACGCACTGACAATAGCAGTTCAATGACTTATACAAACAAGGATCTTTATTGCTTTTCTTATAGCGTTTCCACTGCTAGATTCTCCTACAAACTGCACTGTTTGAGGTTCTGACGTTTTTTTTTAACATTTAAACCAAAAGGCAATAAAAGTGCCAAGAAGCAAATAGTTAATGAGTGTGAGAAAACAGAAGAAAGAAAAAATCTATTAAGAAGAGAGAAAAAATATAAAAAAAGAACTACTAATAATTAGAGAGATAACAATTTGATATTGCATCTAAATTTTTGAAGATCAAAGTTGGTCGGAAAACAAGGAAAGAAAAGTGCGATAGAAGAAACTGTTTGCATAGAACTTACGGTTACATCTAGCCATTTCAACTGTAAAATGATGAGACCTAGCTGCCAATCTAGTACCGCGCTTAAATTCATAAAGTTTAGTTACTAAAGATGAAGGTTTATTAAAACAATTACAATGAAAGTATTTATAGAAAAGACACAGGGAAGCTTCATAACGGCGGTGGGAAAGTGACTGAAACGGAGATGCCAGGTCATGATTAATAAAATTGCCGATTCTTCTTTGTATTTTATCAAGAATCTCTATGTACATAGCAGAAGCACTGGATCAGTTGTGGCAACAATATTCAAATCATGAACGAATGGTAGACTCATAAATATGTAAGATAGATTCTGTCGAAAAAAAATGTCTATCACGACACAGTAAATCAACTTTCCTAACAGCAGTTCTAGCAGTTGATTCAATATAATCTTACCAATTCATGTCAACGGAAATCTTTAGTCGGAGAAAGCGTAATGTGTCACTCTCCTGGAGGTTTGTAGCTGAAATAATGACATTATTCTACAAACTACCAAAATTTTGAGAACCTATTTTCTCTGTCTGTCTGTCTGTCTCTCTCCCCATATATATATATATATATATATATATATATATATATATATATATATATATATATTGAGACATGTCTCATGAAATAATTTAGACAAGTTTTGTCTACTTATTTTTAATAGGATCCTCTCGTATTTACGAAGAATTTTGTAAATGTCCTTATTAAAGGAAGACAAAAATTACCAATTTGATGCATATTCATTTTTATTTCGAGTACTTTCAACATTAGCACAACGTCATCATCAGGGTCTTGTGTTTTCCAAGACAAAACATTGTTGTGTTCATCCTTTTTCTAAGACAAAATTTTTGTGTGCATCTGAAAATTAAACTTTTGCGTGTGAAGTGAAAAACGCTATGGTTATGTACTGCACAATTTTTAAAAATTTGATCATGCAGACACACGTGCAAACGTCAAGGGAGATAACTAAGTTATTGAATTGCTTAAATCTTTTCTCAATGAAAAAATATACGCAATATATATATATATATATATATATATATATATATATATATATATATATATATATATATATGCCCGACTGGACAATGTGTTTTCGAGCGTCGTCTCCACTTAGTTTCATGGAATCCTAAAATCATTCTAATGTTATCTTCTCTAAACTTTTCCATTCTCTCAATTATAGCGAATTTAGCATGGGTTTTTAAATCGGTTTTTCTAGGCGTGTGTGTGTATATGTATATATATATAGGTGTGTGTGTGTGTGTATCTGTGTGTATGTATGTGTTGTAGGTGTCTGGGTGGAAGTATAAGATTATATCGCCTATGGGGTGTGTATGTCGCCAAGAAATGTATACACTCTTCCGGTATATCTTCGGACGTTTGAAAATACGCATATTTTTCTCACTGAAACCCTTCTTTAAATCTTTTCTCTGTTAAATTTTAATGCCCCCTCCATCTTTGGACCTCTCTGCCCCTCTCTCGTCTGTTACCCCTCTAGATAGATCTCATGTCCTCCCACACAATCACACATATACTCGTACTAATTTTTTCCCGGAGTTGTTTTTTCTGTTTTCTTTTTGAATTTGTAGGTCTTATGAATTGGATCGTTTTTACGATTCCAATGGAATAAATTATGACCATGGAATATTAGTGTTCAAATCTTTTTATTATATCTTTACTCTATCCTGGACATTGAGTTCTACCTGGATCATATCCTCGTGGAATTATTTTTATACATATATGTATGTGTATATATGATTGCATATGTATGTGTATATTTACCACTAATATTGTCTCTCTCTCTCTCTCTCTCTCTCTCTCTCTCTCTATATATATATATATATATATATATATATATATATGTTTCATTGAATTTTTTTTATTCAGCTTTTCTGAATTAGTTTTTATAATCATTTTTTTTAATTTTTATAATATTTTTGTATTTATAAAGTGTAGAAACAGTCTAATAGAAATTGTGTAGAAACGTATCAATTATTGTCCAAACGCTTTCATTAACCATTTAAAAAAAGTTCGTTGATAATACATTTTTTCTGTGTTTACGTTCTAGGCCTTGTTTTGTAGTAATAGTTGTAATTCTAAACCGTACTGGATGGGATTAGTCACTTAAATTGCTCTATAAAAAAGGGCTTCCATTATCTTTAAAAGTTTTTTTTTTTTACAATTAGATTGTTTTTCCATGGTTGTACAGGGATTATTCCTTGTGGGAATAGAGATTTGTGTGTGAGAGTTTATTTCCTTATCGAACGCAAAAAACTGAAACAAAAAATAACTTTTTGTCGCATTCAATGAAACGTTTATAAAAGCAAGATGGCTGTCCATATAGTAGGTGGACTGTATGTGGAATAGGTTTATGTATCGGTTATATTATTACAACTGAGAATCTTGATGAAACATTTCCTGAGAAATGGATTGGCCGAAGAGGTCCAATTGATTGGCCCGCACGTTCATCAGACTTGACCCCAATGGATTTCTTCTTTTGGGGAGTACTCAAGGACAAAGTTTATAGTCGAAAACCAGGAAGTGTCGGTGATTTGAAAAATTACATAAGAGATGCATTTCAAGAAATTAATACCCAAAAAGCCTTGAGCAAAAAAGTTTGTCGAAGCGTTAGAGGTAGACTTCAAAGCTGTCTAACTTGTGATGGAAAACAGTTTGAGCACCTGCGTTGATAAAATTTAAGGGCTTTTGTATTATTGTTCCCAAATTAAATTTAAGGGCTTTTGTATTATTGTTTACAATAAAATTTAATTGTTAATGTAATAATTGTGTTAGTAAATAAATGTAATTATTTACTGTCCACCTACTTCTGGACCACCCTGTATATATATATATATATATATATATATATATATATATATATATATATATATATATATATATATATATATATATATATATATATACTTTTATATATATATATATATATATATATATATAAAAGTATATATATATATGTATATATATATATGTGTGTGTATACACACACACACACACACATATATATATATATATATATATATATATATATATATATATATGAAATGAATGGGCCTGACATTGCGTCTAGCATGGAACATCCCCCGAGTGTTGACTTCACTGTTGACACACACACACACACACACACACATATATATATATATATATATATATATATATATATATATATATATATATAGATATATATTAATAGTAGTACTCGTTTGGAAAACCGCGGATAGCTCAACTTGCAGATATCTCTGGACAAATCGCTACCCGAAGAAAAAATTGGTAATAAAAAAAGAAAGAACTAAAAACATCCGAACAAGACGAAACAAATCACCAAGTGCTTTAAGTTATTAGTCAAAAGAAAAAAGAAAACGAGTAAAAAGACTAAAACTTAGAGTGCTCAATAGGCTAAGTAGAGCCAGTTTACTCTGAACATCCATTTAGGTGAAACCTAGGTAGGTTTGCTTGGCTCCTTAGAATTTATTCTAATATATATAAATATATATATATATATATATATATATATATATATATATATATATATATATATATGTCAGTAGGATTTCGAGCGCAATGTGTGAGGATGTCTTCACACCTGCTAAAATTTTTTTGAAAAAAATCCGCGAAAAACTTTGTCGGATTCCGAAATTTAACGTGAGTTATTTTTCACCAAATGTGCCAATTTCTGTACCGTCCGCTGCTAGGAGTTTATACAACGCTGGTATTATTTATTTTTCTGGTGACGTGGGGGGGGGGGGTAACGCTAATTAATGTCGACTAAAAAATCATATCCGTGACACGAGTTATGGATGTAAAATAGATGACTTTTCTTCGATTATCCGGATGCTGTGGTCATCTTTCTTTTCTTTTTATGTGTCATGTAATTTCAGGACGTAGGCGATCATGGCTCTCCACCTCCCTCTATCCCTTACAGCTCTCAGCAAACTCCTTCCCTCTGCTTCCTCCCCCAGACCACGTTTTGTCATCCACCTGCTCAAGCTCATCAGGTATGTCATGCGCTGCTTTCCCTTGTCTCTCTTTCCCTCTATCCGCCCTGTGAGTATCAGAGTCTCCAGACACTCCTTCCTCATTATGTGTCCCAGAAACTTCAGCTGCCTCTTCCTGATGTTAAGTATAAGCCCTCTCCTTGTTTGTAACCTCTCTAAAACCTCATCGTTGCTCACACGCTTGGTCCATGATATCCTTAGCATCCTTCTGTAGAACCACATCTCTGTCGCCTCGAGTCTCTTCTTCATCTTTGGGAAAATCGCCCAGCATTCGCTGCCGTAAAGAAGGACAGATGTCACGTAACAGCTATTCTTTTCTTTTATTCACTGCTCAGAACAGACGTCTCCCTGGTTCGATGGTACGAATGTAAAGGGACTTGTGCACTTTTTAGCATTGGTACAAAATTTATGGTTGTATCAACATAATTCCCCCCAGCTATGGGTAAATAGCAGGACAGATTGGGTTCTATAGCCTTGGATCTCAACGAGTCTACCGAGGAAAGAAATGACAACCTAATGTGGGAAAAAATCTGCCTCATTAGTCATGTATCGAAAGATACATGATCGCCTAAGCCTGTATCACGCACGGCACATAACTGACTGAAATTCACTTACGTGCTAATACCCTTGAATCCTCTCCTTCTCCCCAGCTATGGGTAAATAGCAGGACAGGCCGGGTTCTATAGCCTTGGATGGCAACTGGTCTACCGCAGAAAGAACTGGCAACCTACTGTGGAAAAAATTTGGCTCATCAGTTATGTATCGAAAAATACATGATCGCCTAATTTTTTAAAATTGACCACAAGTATAGTTGTTTTGTACTTTAAATAAGAGAAAATTATTAGACATGTTTAAAAAAATAAGTGAGACATGATTTTTTATTAGAAATTTTATTATGACAAAAGAAAAAAAAAAGCATTATATGAATAAATTTTACTCTCGTCAAAATATCCTCCGTTAGCCTTGAGTACTGCAGCACAAATTTTGGCATTCGATGCAAAAGCTTCTCAAAGTATAAGTTTGATAATTGATTTCATTCTTTTTCAATGGTTCTAAGAGTACTTTTCCTTTTTCTGTCACTATTCTGTCAAGTTTATCTCATGTTTATTTTGGGGATGGCTTCAAAATTTTGAATTGTAATATATGTGTGTGTGCGCATATATATATATATATATATAGAGAGAGAGAGAGAAAGAGAGAGAGAGGGCAAGAGACAGTAATAGAGAGGGGGAGAAAGAGAGAGAGAGAAATGATAAAAATATAGTTTTAAGGTATACTGTATTCATGAGTAAAAGTGCTAAATATCAAGGATAGAGCGTATGTAAATATAAAAGTGGAGAATGAGGTCAACACTGAACGGCGACAGTCTGTTTCAGACTGTCGCCGCTCAGTGTTGAACTCATTGACCGCGTATATACAAGGTGCGATGGATAAATTGTCGTATAAGAAATGCAAAAAAAAATTAAATAAATAAAAATAAAACTGACATCACATTTTGGCAGATATATTTTCCAAAATTAGACAAAAATATCTTGAAATACTAAAGAGTAAATTTATTCAATAAAATCGCCATTGTTTTCTTCTACGGTCTTCAGACGACTTCGGAATTTCCTGCAATTCTTTTGGACGTACGCCTTGTTTAAGTTGGTGAATGCTGCCATAATCCTTGCCTTCAGTTCATCTTTGGTGTTACAAGGAGTTTTGTTGGCCTCTCGCTCAACAGCGCCGCGCACAGAATAATGAAAGGGGTTGCAGTCTGGGGAGTTAGGTGGCCAGAAGTAAGAGATGATGTTGTCGCAGAAATGTTCTGAGACCTATGACTGGGTTCTCCTGCTTTTGCGGCATTGGGCAGAGTCATGTTGCCATACATAGGATCTTCCAGCATCCACCGTCTTGAACCAGGGCAGCTGATCAAGGCACTTGATGTAGGCCACCGTGTTGAGTCCGATGTCCTGTCGGTAGATGAATAGGGGCATTACTCTAAACACCTTTGTAATCACCATTAGACTCATCCAACTCTTTCCAAATCCCCTGTACTGTCTTCAGATTGACACCCAAACACTCTGAAATGTTCGTCTTGAAGCTTCTGGCGTTAATGCAAACCAGTACAGCATTTCATTTCCAAATTTATGGCGGAGTTAATTGTGTCATGGCGCTCTTTTTTCTCAGAGACGGTGTTCATCTGACCATACTATAATGTGCAATCGACAAAATAAAAACAAACATGGCAAAATTATACATATAAAATGGCGACAATTTATCCAACGTGCCCAGTATGTGTGTGTGTGCATATATATATATATATATATATATATATATATATATATATATATATATATATATATATATGAAGAAATATAGTCTTAAAGTATGCTATATTTATGGGTTAAAGTGCTCAATATCAGAGATAGAGCGTGTGTAAATATAAAAGTGAACATAGAAGTCAACACTTAGAGGCGACAGTCTGTTTCATGCTAGATGCAATCGTCAGGCCACGATGTTCACTTATATATATATATATATATATATATATATATATATATATATATATATATATAAATATAAAAGTGGACATGGAAGTCAGCACTTAGAGGCGACAGTCTGTTTCATGCTAGTGCAATCGTCGGGCGACTCCTGACGATTGCACTAGCATGAAACAGACTGTCGCCTCTAAGTGCTGACTTCCATGTCCACTTTTATATTCACACACGCTCTATCTCTGATATCGAGCACTTTATCCCATAAATATAGCACACTTTAAGACTATATTTCTTCATATATATATATATATATATATATATATATATATATATATATATATAGAGAGAGAGAGAGAGAGAGAGAGACAGAAATACAGATAAACAGAGAGAGAGAGAAACAGAGAATGAGAGAGAGGTAGACAGATAGATATATTTAGATGGATAAATTAAGAGGTTGATTCAAAAGAAAGAGATAGATAGATAGATAGATATGAATAGGTTGAGATAGATAGATAGATAGATAGATATGAATAGGTTGTGATAGATAGAAATGTATATATAGAAGAATAGATTAAGAGGTATATAGATACAAATGACTGAAATATATATATACATACATACATACATATATATATATATATATATATATATATATATATATATATATATATATATATTTCGATATAAAAATTCGAAAAAGATATCATAAATTCTTTTATATTTTTTTCTTATCTCAAGAATTTGATTTTATTTCTATTTCGTTAAACTCTAAATGTTCCTGGTAATATTTAATTTGGGCATTTTACCCTGTCATCTCTTATTTCTATCAATTCATATTACTTTGTTATTATTTGTTGTGTATGTGGGGTGGGCGTGAGAAAGGCTATTTTTTAATCATCCGATGACAATAACAATTGATTGAGAAAATGGATTTCTGACAACAACAACAAAAAAAAAGAAGCGAAAGCCCGAACGAAACGAAATTAAATTGGAAGTCGTACAGATGAACAGAATTGAAAAGCAAGAATTGACCTTGTGCACCTGATACCATCCGCCATGTTGAAAAATAGCAGCTTCCCATATTTTTATGCTTTTTTAAAACCTCTTCCCCTTAGGTTCATATTCTTTCTTCTTTTCCTCAAAGACTCTCTCCCTCTGCTTTCTTCTATCTCCTCTTTTATCGTTATTTCTTTCTATTTCCTTTCAATTCTTCTCTGTTTTCTTCTCGCCTTCCCATATATATATATATATATATATATATATATATATATATATATATATATATATATATATACTAGGTATTCCAGATGGGTAGACCCAAGGAGGATAAAATCCAGAGAGCTCAATGTAAATCAGAGCTAATAATTTAAATAGAAATAATAATAGACCACTTTAAGGTTCCATGTAAAAAATTATTTCACCACAGCCCTTTTAAAGGACCACGGATCATTTTTCGTTTCAACCTTTGGAAGTAAAGTCTGATGATCCGCGGTCTTTTAAAAGGGCTGTGGTAAAATAATTTATTACATGAAACCTTGTGGTCTGTTTTTATTTTTATTTAAAATATATATATATATATATATATATATATATATATATATGTGTGTGTGTGTGTGTGTGTGTGTGTGTGTGTGTGTGTGTGTGTGTGTGTGTGTGTGTAATTAATGCAAGTAAAAACTTTGTCACTTGGCTGATTGATGTTAGCTTTTGTATCCCGACTCCAGAGTTTCGTAGACGAACGCTCCGGCAATAACTCCGTTCACTCGTCAGAGAGTATCAGCAAAAACTCTTCTACCTTTTTCTTTTTTATATGCACGTTTCATTCGTGAAAGTGTTTTTTTGTTTTTGCATAATATGCGTGTGTGCGGGCGTGTTTGACCAATGTTTTTCCTGTGCATTACGACATTACGAAAGTGTCTAATAAGTTATCGGAGCGTTAGTCTCCCTAGTGTCATATATATATATTTATATATATATATATATATATATATATATATATATATATATATATATATATATATATATATATATAGTCATCCACAAATTGACTGTTTCGCTGTATCACAGCACTTCAGTGCAGGTTGACGTCCGATTGCTTCAAGCCGGGATCGAAACTCGACCAATTTAGCATCAGTCAGAGATCCTACCCCTAAGCAGTCGGCGTACGGCACACACACACACACACACACACACACACACACACACACACACATATATATATATATATATATATATATTATTTTTTGTTTTTGCATAATATGCGTGTGTGCGGGCGTGTTTGACCAATTTTTTTCCTGTGCATTACGACATTACGAAAGTGTCTAATAAGTTATCGGAGCGTTAGTCTCCCTAGTGTCATATATATATATTTATATATATATATATGTATATATATATATATATATATATATATATATATATATATATATATAGTCATCCACAAATTGACTGTTTCGCTGTATCACAGCACTTCAGTGCAGGTTGACGTCCGATTGCTTCAAGCCGGGATCGAAACTCGACCAATTTAGCATCAGTCAGAGATCCTACCCCTAAGCAGTCGGCGTACGGCACACACACACACACACACACACACACACACACACACATATATATATATATATATATATATATATATATATATATATATATATATATATATATATATATATATATGAACAATTAATTACATAATTGAAAGGTAATTACATATATAATATGGAATTACATACACGGAATTATAATGTAATTCTGTTTATTTCTCTCTCTAACCCCCACACACTCTCTCTGCCTGTCTGTATGTCTCTCTCTCTTTCTCTCTCTCTCTCTCTCTCTCTCTCTCTCTCTCTCTATATATATATATATATATATATATATATATATGTGTTGTATCAAAAATAGTTTTACAAATAGTTTTTGGGGACAGGTTCATTGCACCAAAACAAGAACAAAAGTTCATATAAACATATGTTCGCAAAACCTTCGTTTTTGTGTTATTATGTTTAAAGTTTACGATCGATACAGTTAATGTATAATGTGTTCTTCCTGGTCAGGCATACGAGCTTATCTGCGTCTTATTCGATCCATAGTCAGTGATTATATGGATCCTATCTCAGCAACGAGACGATAAAATGCAGCAAAGGCTGGATGACTCGGCTACCTTCGGTCTGGACAAAACAATCTGATACAGCCGTGCAGTCTCGCGTCCATTACCATTTGCGCGGCCGTATGTAAAAATCATATCTGCCTGCTCCCGATATGAATATCCTGCCATTGTTAAACGGAACACTTCTCACTGCTGCACACGTTAAACGTTGAAGTCAGACTAACCACAATTGTACACGAATTACAAATGTAACCTAGTCTACATCGCAACATAGCGCCAGCTACCGTAAACATTCTTTCAGCCTAATAACTTAAAAACGAAGGGATTTGCGGACATATGATTATATGGATTTTTGTCTTTGTTGTGCGGGACCCGCCACCAACGTTTATAAAATTATTTTTTATACACCCTTATATATATATATATATGTGTGTGTGTGTGTGTATGTGTGTGTGTGTGTGTGTGTGTGTGTGTGTGTGTGTGTGTGTGTGTGTGTGTGTGTGTGTTGACTGGGATCAAATAAGGATCAATTACGGTTTAGAACCCGGCAGAATCATAGGATAAGGAAGAGGTAGGTAATGTTTATAAATTTAACGTTTCTACTTTATGATGAAACGTAAATAAAAGCGATATTATATAATAGATTTCAATTGAGCACTGTTGAGAGATAAGCTGATTCTATAAACAACAGCCAACTGCGCTAATCCAAAACTCTTCAGTAAAATGAATTACAGCCCTGACTGATTAGCATTCGTTTACATTCGTAAAAATAACACCCTAGAATTAGCTGTTTCTCTCTGTCGAATGATGATGGCGCAGTGGTATAAACTCTGACTGGCACCAAGTTGGTCGGGTTTCGGTCCTGGCTTGAACCATTCGGATGTCTAGTCGCACTGAAGAGCTTTGATACTGGGAACCGGTACTGTCTGCGGAATATATATATATATATATATATATATGTATATATATATATTGTCATCCACAGACAGACTGTTTCGCTGTATCACAGCTCTTCAGCTAGACGTCCAGCTGAATTGGCGTCAGTCGGAAATTCTACGGCACACGGCAGGGATGAAGGTGAATTTTAGCGTATTTATTTTTAGGTAAACACACAGTGACTGACAGGACTCAATTCTGCCGAAGGGCCACACACACACACACACACACACACACACACACACACATATATATATATATATATATATATATATGTTTAACATTCTTTTTATAGATACAAATATTTAAGTAAATGCTCTGTTTATCATAAACAGTATTAAACAACATTTACCGGCCTGAATGCCCGAGAAATTTTCTTCCGACAGGATTCGAACCTGTATCCGATACGGAACCGTCATATAGCCTGACGTGCCTTTTAACCGATCGGTCACAGAGGATCTTTCGGTTGGCAAGGTCGAATTTACTGCTTATAAACTTCAATCTGCCATGAATCTTTCACATACATTCATATCTGCTCATGGCGATATTGCCAACCGAACGATCCTCTGTGGCCGAATCGGTTAAAAGGCACGTCAGGCTATATGACAGTTCCGTATAGGATACAGGTTCGATTCCTGTCGGAGGACGAATATTTTCCATGAAAATTGCTCGGACATTCAGGCCGGTAAATGTTATTAATATTGTTTATTATAAAACAGAGCATTTACTTAAATATTTGTATCTATAAAAAGAATGTTAAACATAAAAATGTCTTAAAATAATTGTCGGACTTTGTCCATTTCATAAAGCATATATATATATATATATATATATATATATAATGTGCGTATATACATATATATACATATTAATTGTGCGTATGTGTTTAAATTATTACTTAAGTTTAGCAATATTCGAGAAACTTACTTGAGTCATATTTGGCGTGAAGCTCGGCAAATCTGCTACCGAGAACAACAATATGATTCGTCAGGCTTTTCGCAAACGTTCCTCATATCGTACACGGTTTTTTGAGTGGCAAGAGCGTTTCAAGGCCGATCGAGTGTCACTTCAGAGTTCAGACCAACGAAACACCTTCAATATGCTAGAAATTTGGAAAGAACTTAGTTAACCTATGCATATGGTCTGGATATTTAAATAATATATGAGATTTTTTTTTTTCGGACTTGTCCGGTGTTGTGGCCTTGTTAGGGCCAGGAATAAAGACACAAAGAGCGGAATTGTGTTAAACAAATATATTAACAGAAAATATAATACAAACATATACAAACGACAGTGTTACAGAAAGAATATTCGGTCTGACAGTCATAGCTGACTGCTGGAAACTTCCCTCTCTAAAAGACAGTACCTGTTCCTATTTATAGCTGGGAGAGTCTATGTGGTAAATTACCATAACATCCGGAAAAGTTACCGATGCCACCTTATAAGCGAGCTTTGAGTCTTATATTCACCAAGCCTTCTTTTCTCATTATGTGTTCTTCTTAGTTTCTTTGTAGTTCATATTGTCTTTGAAACATACTCATCTCTTACATGCTTTCAAGTGTGTGTATGTCAGTGTATAGATTAACCGTCTGGTGTTGTTAGTTTTTTAATAGTGTGTAGATATTTTAATATTTATTTCCGTTTCAGCTGTTAAGTAAAATATTGGTTAAATTTTATTGCGCATTTTAAGAAAAGGAATCTGATGTTTCTAGTGATAGTCGTAGAGTATAAGGTGTAAAATCAAATCTGGAACTGGCATCGTGTGAAGACTTCGATTTTAACATGAATCTTTAAAACTCATCTTTAACACGTGTCAATGAAATTCGATCACTTTTTTCTCTCAAATGTGCGCACAAGTAGACACTTAAAAAAAAAAGAAAGATTAATACTTTTTTCGATAAGATATGATGTGAAAGGAAAACGCATATGTTTGCAACGGTAGTAGCGGGTAGATGGAAACAGGCTACTTAGCTCAAAAATCAATTCGTTTAATTGTTACTAAGAGGTTTTTAATATTCGACAATGTACTTTTAGGATTCAGGAAGAGGCAGCTGAAGTTTCTGGCACACATAATGAGGAAGGCGGGTCTGGAGAATCTGATACTCACGGGTCGAATAGAGGGAAAGAGAGACAAGGGAAAGCAAGCGCGTGACATACGTGGCGAATTTAAGCAAGTGGATGACAGAATGCTGTCGGAGGACGCATATTTTCAATGAAAATTTCTATGAAAATTCAGGCCGGTAAATGTTGTTAATACTGTTTATTATAAACAAAGCATTTACTTAAATATCTGTATCTATAAAAAGAACGTATAAACGTAAAAAATGCCTTAAAATAATTGTTGGACTTTGTCCATTTCATAATATATATATTTGATTCAGCTCAAGTAGCTGACTTAATAGGTATATACATTTTAGATATCCTGAGTAGATTCCTTGACCCTCAAAATGTAGGACTATACAGGGATGATGGACTGGTTGCTGTACCTGATACCAATGGTCCTTTAACATCCCAACTAAAAAAGAAAATAATTAAGGCCTTCAAATTTCTAGGATTTAAAATCGAAATTTCTTCCAACCTAAAAATAGTAAACTTCCTAGACGTTACATTTAACCTTAACAATAACACTTATAAACCCTTCCAAAAGGAAAACCAATCACCCATATATATAAATATCTACTCTAACCACCCGGAATCAATAATTAAGCAAATTCCAAATACAGTAAATGCAAGAATAAATAAACTCTCCTCTAGTAAAACCATCTTTAATCAAAATAAGTCTAAATATGAAGCCCTATTAAAAAGTAAATTTAAACAGACACTAAATTATATAGATAAGTCAGTTAATAAAACATCTACTAAATCCAAAAATAGGAAAAGGAAAATTATATGGTTCAACCCACCTTTTTGTAACCTTTCTAATATTAATATAGGAAGATACTTCATAAAACTAATAGAAAAACACTTTAGCAAAAATGAGCTTTTAAAAAAGATGTTCAACAAAATGAATTTAAAGATCAGCTATTCTTACATGAACAATATAGAAAAAATTATTAGCTCACATAATAGCAAAATTTTGAGAGATCTTCATAACAATCAAATACAAATGGATCGTAATGCAACCCAAATGAGAACATCAACATGTAATTGCAGGACAGGATCAGATTGCCCAGTCGAAGGAGTATACATGGCGGAAAATGTAATATATGAGGCAACAATTTTCCACAAAGAGAATATGGAACAGAAGAAAATATACATAGGAATATCGGCGGGAAGTTGGAAAAATCGATTTTATAACCATCGCCATCGTGTATATATGTGTATGCATATGTATGTATATGTGTATATATGTGTATATATGTATGTGTATATGTATGTATGTGTATATATATATGTGTGCGTATGTATGTGTAGATATATATATGTGTATATGTGTGTATGTATGTACGTGTGTATATCTACATGCGTATGTGTGTATGTATGAGTATATACATATATATATATGTGTGTGTGTGTGTGTGTGTATGTGTATGGGTGTGTATATATATGGATATATATGTGTATATATATGTGTATGTGCATGTGTACGGATGTGTGTGTGTGTGTGTGTGTGTGTGTGTGTGTGTGTGTGTGTGTGTGTGTGTGTGTGTGTGTGTGTGTGTGTGTTTGTATTTATATGGATATATAGAAAATTAAAAAAAAGGACTTACAGGTCTGTTATTAATGTTTTACCCCATTTTCTCCCTTAATATTCTCCAATTGGAATTGTGAGTTTAAAATTCTTTACAATATGGAGGAAAAATTTTTAAATTGATAATTTAATTTTGAATTTAAATGTATTACCCTTTAATAATCATTATTGATGATAAAATATTTAGATTTTTTCATAATTGAACACTAAAGTCATCACCTAATATTATTTTAAAAAGTTTTCTTTTTTTAGAGAAATACTAAGTACACACACATATATATATATATGTGTAAGTATGCGTAAACATTTAAAAAGATATATGTAGGTATTAATACATGTATTACCCGTGTATATCGGTACATGTGTACCTGTATGAGTGACTGCACATGTAAAAGAACGTATGTATATGTGAAACTAGCATGGATGTGTATACAATATATAACAGAGCAAGATCTCTAATATTACCTTCAAATATCACTCCATATTAACTTAAAAACTAAATTTTAAGTAAGAGAAATTACCAATCTAAAAATAGTTGCTAATTGAACTCATGAATAAAATTCAAACTGATAGAGATATCACCTTAATAATTGTTGTGGTGGGATCCACCTAATCTGCATAGGTGACTACCAACTATATAAATAATGGTTGGTACCGGAAGACGAGAGAGAAGGGAATCACGAGATCCAACTAGAGACTCTGATCGACTGTGACTAGTCAACACATTCTCCAGGAACGTCTTCCTAGAAATATACAGAAATACTATATGTACTTATTGTGTACACTTTCTTGTTATAATACATTCTTGTTCCAAGTACATTTTGTGTTGCATTATTATTCCATGCAATAGGCGAGATTCAACATTGAGTCAAGACTCAACAATAATCAATTACAACTAGAAGTAAACTTATATTTGAAAATAAAATTTTAGTATTTTAATGTAAATTCTATGAATATTTTTTTAATCGATTATTTCATATTAAATCATATTTAAAAAGAAAATCTTAAAAACTGGCGGAGCCTCTGGTCCAACTTAAAAAACAGCGATGATAATTTTGAAGAAATTACTCTGAATTCCTCAGTACACTCTATGGAACTTCAAAACTTCACTTTAACTGTGAATAGGGCGAGAAGTCCAGTTCCGGCCAAAAGACCGATTTGGGCCGAAATTCCAATTCAGGCCTAAAGTCCGATTTGGGCTCAAATTCCAATTCAGGCCTAAAGTCCGATTTGAGCTGAGATTCCAATTCAGGCCTAAAAAGTCCAATTTGGGCTGAAATTCCAATTCTTGCCTAAAGTCCAACTTGGGCCGAAATTCCAATTCTTGTCTAAAGTCCAATTTGGCCCGAAATTCCAATTCAAGTCTATAATTGAGTTTTTCAAATTACAAACTCTGTGAAACTTGAACTGACTTGAGTTCTTAAAATCACAAGCTCTGCGGAACTTGAAAACGTCACGTCACAAAACCTCTCGCGTTAACTCTGATTCCTTGCTTATTTAGATTTCGACATTAAATAACCCATAGAGGTTGATATGCCGGTAAACAAAATCAAGCAACGAACAATACCTATTTATAGTATATATTTAGTTGAAAGTATAAAATTGCGTTCAAAATATTTAGATTTCGGCATTAAATAACCCATAGAGGTTGATATGCCGCTAAACAAAATCAACCAACCAACAATACCTATTTATAGTATATATTTAGTTGAAAGTATAAAATTGTGTTCAAAATATTTAGATTTCGGCATTAAATAACCCATAGAGGTTGATATGCCGCTAAACAAAATCAACCAACCAACAATACCTATTTATAGTATATATTTAGTTGAAGGCATAAAATTGTGTTCAAAATATTTAGATTTCGGCATTAAATAACCCATAGAGGTTGATATGCCGGTAAACAACATCAAGCAACGAACAATACCTATTTATAGTATATATTTAGTTGAAGCCATAAAATTGTGTTCAAAATATTTAGATTTCGGCATTAAATAACCCATAGAGGTTGATATGCCGCTAAACAAAATCAACCAACCAACAATACCTATTTATAGTATATATTTAGTTGAAGCCATAAAATTGTGTTCAAAATATTTAGATTTCGGCATTAAATAACCCATAGAGGTTGATATGCCGGTAAACAACATCAAGCAACGAACAATACCTATTTATAGTATATATTTAGTTGAAGCCATAAAATTGTGTTCAAAATATTTAGATTTCGGCATTAAATAACCCATAGAGGTTGATATGCCGCTAAACAAATTCAACCAACCAACAATACCTATTTATAGTATATATTTAGTTGAAGCCATAAAATTGTGTTCAAAATATTTAGATTTCGGCATTAAATAACCCATAGAGGTTGATATGCCGCTAAACAAATTCAACCAACCAACAATACCTATTTATAGTATATATTAGGTTGAAGCCATAAAATTGTGTTCAAAATATTTAGATTTTGGTATTAAATAACCGATAAAGGTTGATATGCCGCTAAACTAAATCAACCAACCAACAATACCTATTTATAGTATATATTTAGTTGATGGCATAAAATTGTGTTCAAAATATTTAGATTTCGGCATTAAATAACTCACAGAGGTGTTGATATGCCGCTAAACAAAATCCACAAAAATGATAGCAGTCACGGAAATGAAATTACAGAAACTCGTACAGAAGGTAGCGACGGAGAGTGAGAAGAAGGGACTAAGCATAAACTACAAGAAAACAGAATGCATGGTCGTCAGTAAGAGGATGAACCCGAAATGCGATCTGAAGGTCGGCAACACTAGAACCAAGCAGACGCAGAAGTCTCAATACCTAGGAAGCGTCTTGTCGGTAAGTGTGATACTGAGATCCGTAGGCGTATTGGGAGGCCAAAAGCTGGACAGAGTATTGCGAGACAGGAGGATATCATTGGTAACAAAGAAAAGAATACTGAACGGGAACGTGACATCTGTTCTTCTTTACGGCAGCGAATGTTGGACGATCTCCTCAAAGATGAAGAAGACACTCGAGGCGACAGAGATGTGGTTCTACAGAAGGATGCTAAGGATATCATGGACCGAGCATGTGAGCAACGATGAGGTTTTAGAGAGGTTGCAAACAAGGAGGAGGCTTATACTTAATATCAGGAAAAGGCAGCTGAAGTTTCTGGGACACATAATGAGGAAGGAGGGCCTGGAGAATCTGATACTCACGGGTCGAATAGAGGGAAAGAGAGACAAGGGAAAGCAGCGCATGACATACATGGCGGACTTAAGCAAGTGGATGATAGAATGTGGTCTGGGGGAGGTAGCAGAGGGAAGGAACTTGTTGAGAGCTGCAAGAGATAGAGGGAGGTGGAGAGCCATGATCGCCTACGTCCTGAAAGGACATGGCACATAAAATGAAAGAAAAGATGAAGGGGAATCCGACGCAGAAAGGCAGTAGCATGTGACCTAACACTGGGAGATGTCTATCAACCTCAAACCCAATGAGGCTCGAGGACGATCTTTAGTCTCTGTGACGGCGACAGATTAGACGGGTGGATATTGTGTTTCTGGTGGTAGGGGGTTGTTTTCAATCGGGCAGGAGGACTAGTTGGAATGATGAGAAAGGGTTGGTGAGTAAGACGCCAAAGAGGGTCGCTTCAAAGCAATAGACATTCCATTTGTCATATCATTCGAAGCTGGATAAATCCAAAGACATTCTCATCAAGAAAACAAGAACGCGTTGAATGACTGGCCTGAAGGAGATGAAGAATAAGAAAAAAACTAAATTAAAAAAGTGGATTTTAAAAAGGGAAACATTTCTTAAAAATGACAAAAAAACGTGAAACTAGAAAGAAAGAAAGAAAGAAAGAAAGAAAGAAAGAAAAAGGTAAGTGTTTAGAAAGAAAGAAAGAAAGAAAGAGGTTAGAAAGAGGTTAGAAAGAAAAAAAGAAAAAAAGGAAGTTGATAAGAATGAAAGAAAGAAAAAAGAGGTTAGAAAGAAAACAGAAAGAAAAAAGAAAGGAAAAGGAAGGCGGAAAGAAAGAAAGATAGAAAGAAATAAAGAAAAAGAAAGAAAGAAAAAGGAAAGTGTTTAGAAAGAAAGAAAGAAAGAAAAAAAGAAAGAAAAAGGAAAATGTTTAGAAAGAAAGAAAGAAAGAAAAAAAGAAAAAGGAAAGTGTTTAGAAAGAAAGAAAAAAAGAAAAAAGAAAGAAAAAGGAAAATGTTTAGAAAGAAAGAAAGAAAGAAAGAAAAAGGAAACTGTTTAGAAAGAAAGAAAGAAAGAAAGAAAAAGGAAAGTGTTTAGAAAGAAAGAAAGAAAGAAAGAAAGAAAAAGGAAAGTGTTTAGAAAGAAAGAAAGAAAGGAAAAAAGAAAAAGGAAAGTGTTTAGAAAGAAAGAAAGAAAGAAAAAAAGAAAGAAAAAGGAAAATGTTTAGAAAGAAAGAAAGAAAGAAAAAAAGAAAAAGGAAAGTGTTTAGAAAGAAAGAAAAAAAGAAAAAAGAAAGAAAAAGGAAAATGTTTAGAAAGAAAGAAAGAAAGAAAGAAAAAGGAAAGTGTTTAGAAAGAAAGAAAGAAAGAAAGAAAAAGGAAAATGTTTAGAAAGAAAGAAAGAAAGAAAAAAAGAAAAAGGAAAGTGTTTAGAAAGAAAGAAAGAAAGAAAAAAAGAAAGAAAAAGGAAAATGTTTAGAAAGAAAGAAAGAAAGAAAAAAAGAAAAAGGAAAGTGTTTAGAAAGAAAGAAAAAAAGAAAAAAGAAAGAAAAAGGAAAATGTTTAGAAAGAAAGAAAGAAAGAAAGAAAAAGGAAAGTGTTTAGAAAGAAAGAAAGAAAGAAAGAAAAAGGAAAGTGTTTAGAAAGAAAGAAAGAAAGAAAAAAAGAAAGAAAAAGGAAAATGTTTAGAAAGAAAGAAAGAAAGAAAAAAAGAAAAAGGAAAGTGTTTAGAAAGAAAGAAAAAAAGAAAAAAGAAAGAAAAAGGAAAATGTTTAGAAAGAAAGAAAGAAAGAAAGAAAAAGGAAAGTGTTTAGAAAGAAAGAAAGAAAGAAAGAAAAAGGAAAGTGTTTAGAAAGAAAGAAAGAAAGAAAAAAAGAAAGAAAAAGGAAAATGTTTAGAAAGAAAGAAAGAAAGAAAAAAAGAAAAAGGAAAGTGTTTAGAAAGAAAGAAAAAAAGAAAAAAGAAAGAAAAAGGAAAATGTTTAGAAAGAAAGAAAGAAAGAAAGAAAAAGGAAAGTGTTTAGAAAGAAAGAAAGAAAGAAAGAAAAAGGAAAATGTTTAGAAAGAAAGAAAGAAAGAAAAAAAGAAAAAGGAAAGTGTTTAGAAAGAAAGAAAGAAAGAAAAAAAGAAAGAAAAAGGAAAATGTTTAGAAAGAAAGAAAGAAAGAAAAAAAGAAAAAGGAAAGTGTTTAGAAAGAAAGAAAAAAAGAAAAAAGAAAGAAAAAGGAAAATGTTTAGAAAGAAAGAAAGAAAGAAAGAAAAAGGAAAGTGTTTAGAAAGAAAGAAAGAAAGAAAGAAAAAGGAAAGTGTTTAGAAAGAAAGAAAGAAAGAAAGAAAGAAAAAGGAAAGTGTTTAGAAAGAAAGAAAGAAAGAAAGAAAAAGGAAAGTGTTTAGAAAGAAAGAAAGAAAGAAAGAAAAAGGAAAGTGTTTAGAAAGAAAGAAAGAAAGAAAGAAAGAAAAAGGAAAGTGTTTAGAAAGAAAGAAAGAAAGAAAGAAAGAAAAAGGAAAGTGTTTAGAAAGAAAGAAAGAAAGAAAGAAAAAGGAAAGTGTTTAGAAAGAAAGAAAGAAAGAAAGAAAGAAAAAGGAAAGTGTTTAGAAAGAAAGAAAGAAAGAAAATAATTAGGTTAGAAAGAAAAAAGAAGAAAAATAGTAAAAAGAATAAAAGAAACAAAAAAAAAAGAGGTTAGAAAGAAAGCAGAAAGAAAAAAGAAATAGGAAGGCGGTAAGAAAGAAAGAAAGAAAGAAAGAAAGAAAGACAGAAAGAAAGACAGAAGAAATAAAAAATAAAAAGGAAAGTGTTTAGAAAGAAAGAAAGAAAGAAAAAGAAAGAGGTTAAAAAGAAAAAAGGAAAATATGAAGTTGATAAGAATGAAAGAAAGAAAAAAGAGGTTAGAAAGAAAACAGAAAGAAAAAAGAAAGAAAAAAGAAGGCGATAGGAAAGAAAGAAAGAAAGAAAGAGAGAAAGAAAAAGGGGGGCGATAAGAAAGAAAGAAAGAAAAAAGAAAAAGAACGAACGATCGAAAGAAGGAAAAGATTGACGTTAGAAAGAAAAAGGAAGAAAAAGGAAGGTGATGAGAGTAAAAGAAAGAAAGAAAGAAAAAGAAAGACGTTAGAAAGAAAACAGAAAGAAAAAGGAAGCCGGAAAGAAAGAAAGAAAGAAAGAAGGAAAGAAGGAGAGAAAAAAGAAAGAAAGAAAAAGGAAGGCGATAAGAAAGAAAGAAAGAAAGAAGAAAAAGGAAGGCAATAAGAAAGAAAGAAAGAAAAAAAGAAAAGGGAAATTGTTTAGAAAGAAACAAAGAAAGAAAGAAAGAAACAAAGAAACAAAGAAAAGAATGAGGTTAGAAAGAAAAAAGAAGAAAAAGTAAGGTGATAAGAATAAAAGAAAGAAAGAAGAAAGTGCTTAGAAAGAAAACAGAAAAAAAAAAGAAAGAAAAAGGAAGCCGGAAAGAAAGAAAGAAAGAAAGAAAAAGGAAGGCGATAAGAAAGAAAGAAAGAAAGAAAGAAAGAAAGAAAGAAAGAAAGAAAGAAAGAATGAAATAATAAAGAAAGAAAGAAAGAAAGTCACTATAGGGACAAGAGGAGAAACAACGCAAAGAAAACGATTGGATAATTCTTGTTTCCTATTCATTTGTTCTGAATTTTATCTCAACTTGGTGCGTTAAAGCCCAGCTTGACAGTCTCATCACGTCCCGTCTTTTTTTCCGTCTCCGTTGCAACATACCTTCCTTCCCCAATCGCTTCCCGTATCTGTTACAGTATATTGGATGATGTCTGCAGGAATTAATCACTCACTCGTTGGCCTGGTTCTACTCGTGCAGGAATGATAAGTCGAGGCACCGGACAACGAAAGCGAGGCACGCAAATATCACACAGACAAAACTAATCCATCACAAAAAGAAAATAGAAACAGGAAAAGTAGAAGAAACAGATCATGTTGCTCCCTATTTGAATCTATCAAAGTCTTTTCATTATCTATCTATCTATCTCAGCCTATCTATCTATCTATCTATATATCTATCTATGAGTCTGTGCATATCTCTCTCTATGTATAACTATGAATCTATTCACATATATGTTAGTCTATTTTTCACTTTGCACACACACACACACACACGCACACACACACACACACACACACACACACACACATATATATATATATATATATATATATATATATATATATATATATATCGTTGATTTGAGCCTTTTAAAACTATTTATTCTACATTCAACACATCACTTGATAAGACACCAGAAATGTTGAAACAAAATGGCTATTTCTCTAGTAATGTTATAACATGTTTATGCTATAATTTTTGAATAAATAATATTTGCTCTACTCTGTATTGAGCACTCTTTTAAGAATAGTATTTGTTGGTTATTGGAATTTATTCCGTATACACCAATCCTATACTTGGGTATATATATATATATATATATATATATATATATATATATATATATATATATATATATATATAATCATTTATTTAAATATTATAACATAAATATGTTATAAAATCACTACAAAAATAGCCATTTCGTTTCGACACATCCAGTGTCTTATCAAGTGATGACTCCATATATACCAATCCCACACTTGTATATATATATATATATATATATATATATATATATATATATATATATATATATATATATATATATATATATATATATATAAGAGAGAGAGACGGTTTGACCAACACAAGGACTGGCCAAAATTCATGTTAAAAAAGTTAAAAAAAAAACAAATAAAAACTAAAGACAAAAGTTCCATTTTCTCCATCAAGACATTCATTTCTATAGTTCACTGTTACGAGCAAGCAGAATTTTTTTTTCCTGATGATGGCCATACTGGCCGAAACTAGTCGAGGAATCGAAATGAAATAATAATAAAAACGAAAGAATATTAATATACAACCCAGTGTGTCTGAAGATTTTAATTTTTTTATATTTTTATTGTTCAATATATATATATATATATATATATATATATATATATATATATATATATATATATATATCAGTCTGCTTTTCTATCTATTATCTGTTCACATCAATGTGAGATTGTTCATATCTATCTCCGTTTATTTCTATCTAAAGCAAGGAAGAACCGCAGAGGCAGAAAAGCGTAAATGAAAGCAAAACAAAAGGCAAAGACTTGGTGAAAGGACGAAGATAGCCTCCTGTCGAAAGATCGGGTGTTGTACTCTAGAAAGCAAAACGAAAGCCACATTTGGGAAAAAAAATTCTCAGGAAGTTACTGGATTGAGTAGGCGGCTGGGAGAAGGGAACTGAAATGCGAAATACGAGTAAATGCACCCCGGACACCGCACACACCCTGCACGCCATCCCTAAATCTGTCAGCCCTAACCCAAACACACGTAAATGAAGACGCAAGTCAGTCGCAGCTTGAGCTTACCCTGACTCTAATTCACTTCATCCCCGACATGTAATTGTTCTCCTAAACCGTTTACATCCAAATATAGCAACGTAGGATTAAAAGAAAAAACCCAAAACAAGGAAGTGGTTACAAATAGAATCCCAGAAAAATTGGTGAATGTATCTCTCTGAAAAACAAGAAAACAAACACACGCACACAACACACAATGATTAGATCCTGTCATGGTTGGCCAGAGCTGTAACAGTCTCCAGCTGCAAATGACTGGGAATAGGTCAGATTGATAAGAATGTTTTGCAAAGAGTTCACTCTCAGTCTGTTTTTAGACATTCAGGATAGCATGTTCGGGATGAGACATTAACTAGAACGTAAGGCGCGGAAAAATGTGTTTAGGCCGATCCCAAGGGCATTAGTGCGAAGTGATAGGGCCTGAAATAAGCATTGAGTACAGATACTATGTTTATAAAACAAAAAACACGATGGATTTCGACATACATAGGTAAGCCCATTAGAGAGCGTTTATCCAGCATGTTCTTGGCACCAACGGTCATCGGGCCCAAAGAAGAGGTCATTTTACCTGTGAGATTTTATTATGCAAGTCAATGTTTTTCATCATAAAAATACTATTAAAAAAACGATGTTGATAAAATTTTCAATATATACTTATATAGTAACCGGTACTTCTGTCATATCTGACCTTGTGCTCTTGCTATATATTTAGAGAATCTTTGTAAAATCCAAAGACATCTCGAATGATAGCGGTCCTGACCAGGCCTCTCAGCTTCAGTTACTTTTCCACCGTCGTAATATAGCTTCCCCGTTGCCTTTTCTAAAAATATTTTCATGGTAACTTTTCTGATGAACTTTCCTCTTTGCTACATAGACTTTATCAATTGCTATTGTTCCCAGGTCCACTCTGACCCGGGGGTGGTAGGACCTGTTAGGGTCCCAGCTATGGGAAAATAGTTAAATATTTTCATGGTAATTTTTCTGATGAACTTTCCTCTTTGCTACATAGACTTTATCAATTGCTATTGTTCCCAGGTCCACTCTGACCCGGGGGTGGTAGGATTTGTTAGGGTCCCAGCTATGGGAAAATAGTTAAATATTTTCATGGTAATTTTTCTGATGAACTTTTCTCTTTGTTACATAGACTTTATGAATTGCTATTATTCCCAGGTCCACTCTGACCCGGGGGTGGTAGGATCTGTTAGGCTCCCAGCTATGGGAAAATAGTTAAATATTTTCATGGTAATTTTTCTGATGAACTTTCCTCTTTGTTACATAGACTTTATGAATTGCTATTATTCCCAGGTCCACTCTGACCCGGGGGTGGTAGGATCTGTTAGGCTCCCAGCTATGGGAAAATAGTTAAATATTTTCATGGTAATTTTTCTGATGAACTTTCCTCTTTGTTACATAGACTTTATGAATTGCTATTATTCCCAGGTCCACTCTGACCCGGGGGTGGTAGGATCTGTTAGGCTCCCAGCTATGGGAAAATAGTTAAATATTTTCATGGTAATTTTTCTGATGAACTTTCCTCTTTGTTACATAGACTTTATGAATTGCTATTATTCCCAGGTCCACTCTGACCCGGGGGTGGTAGGAACTGTTAGGGTCCCAGCTATGGGAAAATAGGTAAATATTTTCATGGTAATTTTTCTGATGAACTTTCCTCTTTGCTACATAGACTTTATGAATTGCTGTTGTTCCCAGGTCCACTCTGACCCGGGGGTGGTAGGAACTGTTAGGGTCCCAGCTATGGGAAAATAGTTAAATATTTTCATGGTAATTTTTCTGATGAACTTTCCTCTTTGCTACATAGACTTTATGAATTGCTGTTGTTCCCAGGTCCAACCTGCACCCTTCTCTAAACAACCATTTTTAAATAACTTTACCATGATATCTGATTATAAATACAAGTAATGCAAGTTTAATTAAATTGTGGTACTGTGTCGCAATTATAACTGCAAATTATTTTCTTTCACCTGCTTAAGAAATACATTTACATCCACGTTTTATTTTATGCTTAACATTAGTTTTATGGTTACGCTTAGCGCTTTAAGGGTTGATAAAAAATTAACAAGTTTTGTTCATAATTCTAAAATTAAAAAGTGTGTGCATCAACTAATAAATTTTCAGCGAATATTTTTGTTCTTATCCGATTTATATTCGAATAAATGTTATTTTGTCTGAAGAACCATTTGAATGTTAATGACTCTTCTCAAAACTAGAAAATGCCAAGATAATCGTTGTTTGCGGATCTATTTATATCTTATGTAGGAATATGACCGAATTATTCCCAATTAGCCTCTTGTTTTTATTGTACTCTTGTTTCATTTTCATACATGTTCATGCATATCTCCGTTAAATATTTTTCTTCAGGTAGGATATATTTAAGCACTTTTTTAATACTCAAAATCCCATACAGCCCAGCAAAATTTCCAATCGCCCACCAACCTTTGTTCTGTTGCTAATCGCTCACTCAACAGTTGAAATCACCCACTCAACAGTTGAAATCGCCCACCCAACAGTTGAAATCGCCCACCCAACAGTTGAAATCGCCCACCGGTGGGCGATATTGCCAATGTTGGAAAACGCTGGTCCAACATAATGACACAATATGAAGAAACATTGGGAGATTTAACTTACTAAACTAGTGATGATCTTCGTAATTAATCTTTTAAACATTACTTAACGACTTTTTTCATTTTTTTTTTTTTAAGGAAATTCACCTCAAGCAAGGCGGGAGTTCCACTAGCACGCAAAGGGTTACAGAGGATTGAGAACAAGAGTAAAGAGGAATGTTTAAGGAAAGGATACAGAGAAGGACGGGGAAGAAGCTCAGGGTATCAGATGTCGATTGACATTACATTTGAATATTTGAAGATTATAGTCATCGGGGAAGCAAGTAAGGGGAAGGGAATTCCACAGATGGGAAGTGCGGGAGAAGAATCTGTTTGAGTAGAAGAGACGATTATATTTAACCGTTTCGACAGTGAAAGTGTGAGAACGAGATGCCGGCCTGGTAGCTCGCTTAAATTCGTGCAGTCCGGAAACCAGCGAAAGTAGCTCGTCGGAACAGTTACCATGAAAATACTTGTAGAAGAGACAGACGGGGGCCACGGCACGTCTGTGGGATAGCGATTGTAGACTAAATGCCAGATCAGGTCTAATCATCTTGCATAGTCGTCTCTGAATTTTGTCGAGGACCTCGAGACGTACAGGGGGAGCACCAGACCATATATGACAGCAATATTCCATGCAAGGACGGATGGTTGATTTATAGATGTGAAGGATGGACTCAGACGAGAAAAACTTTCTGGCACGACACAACTTATTAAGGCAACTTATGCGTATCTAAATTCTGCAATTCAAAACAGTTAATATTTGCAGATAACAGACGTGGATAAAATATATTTCATTTTGGCTTGCATGAAACATTTTGAGCAAGATTCTTTTAATACTCAAAATCCAATACGGCCCAGCAAAATTTCCAATCGCCCACCAAGCTTTGTTCAGTTGCTAATCCCCCATATAAATTAAATATAATTTAATTTTATGCTCAAGGTTAGTTTATGGTTAGACTTAGCGCTGTAAGTGTTGACAAAAAATTAGACGATTTTTGTCCATAATTCTAAAATTAAAAAGAATATACACTCCTAGCAACTCATAAGAAGAATTCAGCGAATATTTTTTTGTTTTTCTTGGTCTTCCTTTATTTGATTTATATTCGAGAAAATGTTATTTCGTCTAAAGAACTTTTTGAATGTTAATGACTCTTCTCCAAACTATAGGACATATCAACATATTCCTTGTTTGCTGGGATCTTTATATATTATCTTGGAATGTTACCCAATTATTCCCATTTGAACTCATGTATTTTTTTTATTTACGTTCTGTGTATATCCCATTTTAACTTTTTTTTTTCGAGTAGCATACCCAACAGTTGAAATCGCCCACTGATGGGCGATATCTCCCAGATTGGGAAACCCTGATAAAGCCATTTGCGTCAACAAAAATGTAAAAAAAAAAAGAGTTCTTTTTTTTTTATTCATCTTTTTAACAACAGCCATTTAAAAGTCAATAAACACTTCTATGTGTTTCTTTGCTTCTACTATTATTAAACACTGGTTCTCGTACAACCAACGAAGTTAAGCAACGTTGAGCCTGGCCAGTACCTAGATGACCTTTTTGAGAATACTAGGTGCGGTGAGCGTGGATGTGCATGCGGTGTAATGGATAATGCTTCGGAATTGGAAATCAGACAGCTGAGTTCCAATTCCAGTCGGGTTCGTTATATTCATTTTCACTTCCAGTCTCCGATCTCTCTCTACCCAGCTCGACTGCACTCGACGGCAGACGAGCCAACCACTCTGTCAACAGATTTCTGTGCGCGTTTATATAGATGAACCTGGCTGATCATAAATCGACCCTTGGCCCGCACCGATTATCACGAGTGCTGCCTTCAACCCAAAATCATGTGAATTTCAAAGTTCCTCATAGCCTTAGTAAGCTCTATTTCAAATTTTAACCGATAAAAATTATCTCAATCATCTTCCATTGTCTTCCTAATGACCCAATTCCAAATGGGCTAGATCAGATTCCCATCAGTAAACAAAATTGTTCTGATCTAATTTCACTGTTCAAATCTACCCCAATTTAAAAAAAAATGTGTGTGTGTTTGTGTGTGGTTACCAAACTCTCTCTGTTACACTTTCTTTATTCCAAATTAGTTCCTTCAGCATTATTTCAACTTCTGGGGATGAAATTCTTCAATTTTCAATCCATTATTCTTAATGGCCGCAAAATTTCGATAATGGCACCTGATCATTCTTAGACAGCTTATCTATTAAAAAAATATTCTGCTGTTGCGATTGGAGACACAGTGAAGTAATGGATAGCGTCTCGGATTGAGGAATCGGAGCGCCGAGTTCGAATTAAGTCGAGTTGGCTTACGTGCTAATACTCTTCTCTCCCCTCCAGCCAGCTATGGGCAAACAGCAAGACAACAAACGGTCTAGATGAAGGAAAACACTAAATTTAAAACCTGAGGGTCTTGTGTATGGACCGAAGCTTTCGCAGTATTCTGTTGTCTTCGGCTGTCGGTCAAGATCTTGGAGAGGAGAAGTGCGCTGCCTAGCTACATGAAAGCCCACTGAAAGGATCACGAGAAAGAAGCATCGAAGTCTTTTTCTTCTGCCTTTAGGTCGCTCAACCTCCTCGGGGATAGGTCAGTTTTGTTCATTTGTATTTGAGTCTATAATCATTTAGTTCAGGTAAATATTGGTAGTTTATATTCAAGCTGGAAATGGCTTGTAAAGTTCAATGCCTCCAAGACGAATCTGCTTTCATTTAGCCAACACTGAGGGTCTTATGCACGGATCGAAGTCTTCGGGATATCGCCATTAGCATGGTTGATGTTACACTCTAGGAGAGTGTCTTATTGCGAGTGGAACAGCTACATTGAATCAATAGCTGCATCTCCTGCAAGGAAGGTTGGCTCACTGTGTCGTGCCAAAAGTTTTTTTCTTGTCAGAATCCATCTTGCACATTTACAAATCTACCATTCGCCCGTACATTGAGTACTGTTGTCATATAACTGGTCTGGTGCCCCAGCTGTTCATCTTGAAATTCTCGACAAAATCCTAAGAAGGATCTACAATGTAACTGATCCTGACCTGTCATCTCGACTTCAGTCACTTTCTAACAGACGTGACGCAGCTTCTCTCTGTCTTTTCTACAAATATTTTAATGGATGCTGTTCTGTCGAGGTTTTAGTGCACGATTACATAAAATTAAACGTGCTACTAGACTAGCATTTAGGTCCCACCCTATAACTGTTGAGATAGTTAAATGTAACTGTCGCTTCTACTCCAACAGCATCTTTTCTCGCACTTCTTGTCTGTGGAACTCCCTTCCGTTTACTTGCTTCCTTGAAAACTACAATATTCAAAAGTTTAAATGTAACGTCAGTCGACATAATCTGATGTCTTGAAACCCGTTCATCTTTTATCCTTTCCTCGTCCCCCCAATACACAGTTTTTTTTCTCTTACCTTCACTCTATTTAACCCACTGCGAACCATTGGCACTCCCGTCTTGCTTGGGGTGAGATGCTTAAAAATATATTTGGGCAGGAGCTGTCCAGTCTTCACTTTTCAGTCTCGATAGAGTACAAAAGCGTCTCCGAGCACTTCAGGGTGACGAATTATTTTTCACCCCCACAACCTCTCTGTCGCAGGCGGAAAGTGGCGAATCTCTCACTGCTTTATCGCTACTTCCATGAAAAGTGCTCGGATAAAGTACCTTGGTTCCGCCAATCCTAACCTTCACGGCTAGGACACGCCATGCCATTTACATTGTAGTAAACCGCCTACATTCCACCCGTATTATATCGGTGAGAAGTAAGTTCCACTCAAACAGCTTCTTCCCGCGAACTACCTCTCTGTGGAACAGACTCCCAAGAGGATGTTTCCCCAATCACTACAATCTTAATCTGTTCAAGTCTAGAGTCAACCGTTATCTCCCCCTCCTATTCATATAAGTTGCCTCTATTGCGAGTGGCAACCGGCCTTGTACAGGGTGAACCTTCTGTGTAAAAAAGCAGCTATAAAGGATAGGAAGTTGTGGAGAGCCATGATCGCCCAAGTACTGAATCGACACAGCATATAGAAGAAAATGTAGCGCATTACATTTGTTATAGAGAATAAATAACTGTCCCCCGCATCAAGACGACAGGAGACATTTCCCTTTGCCGCCTTCTTGCTTCCGGTGCCAGGAGACAGCAAGGGAACAGTCCCCTGCCTATATTATAATATCCTGCATACGACTTTGCAAATTTGATAATGAGTCGTGTAAAGATGGCGTCACGTATGTAAGCGGGACCGAATGAAGAAAGGGGAAAAGAAAATGTTGAAGATAAGTTTTTTTTTTCCTGTTATGAATCGACCTCGTGTTTGTTGGCATTTTTTCAATTCTGTCTCTGTTTTTTTTCTTTATCTCTCTTGTCCTTGACTAAGTCAGTGATAATCTATGATTAAATCAGTGACAGTCACGTGCACCGACAACGCAAAGTTCCTACAGGCAAGTCGCCTGATAAATTCCAATATCGCCCACGAAGTCTGAAACCATGGTATCAAAATCGGCCGTTGAGGTAAAAGCGACGAAAGAGAAGCCAATTTCTAGGATAACGCCACCGTGAGCATTTATTTGATATGTTATCTTCGTTTTCATATCAAAGTCCACAATTAAACCATGTTTTTTCCCTAGAGAACATCTTACTCCTTGTCTTGTCTGGCACAGATGGGCATTTTTCCCGCATTTTTCGATTTAAAAAAAAATATTTCGCGCTATTTTTTTTAGAATTGATGAAATCGACGTACAAAAAGGCCTTTTCTTTTTGAAAATGGTCTATAGATTCTTCTGACGTCAGGGTTTCTTTCTTTTCCCTTTTTGTTTGATTTTTTCTTTCATTTTTCTTTCATTTTTTTTCTTATTTTCGATTTTACTTTTCTTTATTGTCTTTTTGTATCTTTCTCTAATTTTTCTTTCTTTTACTTTCTTTTTTTTCCTTTTTTTCTCGTTCTTCCTGATTTCGCTCTTTGTTTTCCTCCAAACATATTCGTTTATTTGCGCGCTTCATTGCCACCTTATTCATTCCCTTGTTTGATTTCCCCGTCATTTTCTGCACCTTTCTTTATTTTTATTCTTTCTGTCTTTTTCTGCTTTTTTTCGTTCTTTTTCTCCGTTCTTTCCTTTTTCTTCCCATATTTTTCTGTTTAATTTATTTCTTAGTTTAGATCTTCGATTTCTTTCTTTCTAATCTCAGTATTTAAATTTTTCTTTCTGCCTCTTTCTTTCTTTCTTTTTACTTTCTTTCTTTCTTATATTTCCTTTGATTTGTTTTCTTTCTTTCTTTCTAATCTCAGTATTTAAATTTTTCTTTCTGCTTCTTTCTTTCTTATATTTCTTTCGATTTGTTTCCTTTTTCCCTCACCTTCTTTCTTTCTTTTTACTTTCTTTCTTTCTTATATTTCCTTTGATTTGTTTTCTTTCTTTCTTTCTAATCTCAGTATTTAAATTTTTCTTTCTGCTTCTTTCTTTTTTTCTTATATTTCTTTCGATTTGTTTCCTTTTTCCCTCACCTTCTTTCTTTCTTTCTTTCTTTCTTTTCTCTCTTTCTTTCTTTCTTTATTTCTTTCTTTCTTTCTTTCTTTCTTATATTTCTTTCTTATATTTCCTTTGATTTGTTTTCTTTCTTTCTTTCTTTCTTTCTAATCTCAGTATTTAAAGTTTTCTTTCTTTCTTTCTTTCTTTCTTATATTTCTTTCGATTTGTTTTCTTTTTCCCCTCACTTTCTTTCTTTCTTCCTTTCTTATTAATTTTCGATATATAATTTTTTTATTTCTTTTCTGGATTCTTTCTTTCATTTTTCTTTCTAATCCTAGTATTTAACTTTCTCTTTCTTTTCTTTTTTCCGTTCTTAAATTCTTTCTTTCTTTATTTATTTCGTTCGTATTAATCTCAGTATTTGATTTTTTTTATTTCTTTCCTTCTTCCTTTCTTTTTCTTTCTAATCTTAGCATTTAAATTTCTCATTCTCCCCCTTCCCTTACTTTTATTCTTTCTTTCTTTTTGCAGTTTTTGCTCGTTTTTGTTTCCTTTCATTTCTTTCATCTTTCTTTGTCATAGTCTTTTTTTCTTTGAAGTTTCTGATTTTCTTTAATTTTATTCGTCTTTTTTTTTCGCCTTTCGTTCATGCTTTCTTGTTTTCTTTTTCATTTTCTTGTTTTTTAAATTTTCCTCTCTCTTTTTTTTATCGCCTCTTTTATCTTGTGTTTTCTTTTTCTCTCCTTTTTTTCTTAGTTTTAACTTCGTTTTTTTTTTCTCCCCCACCCTTTGTATTTGAATTATTCTCGCCATTTTCTTTTCTTCTTCTTTATAATCGATCTAACCAAATAACTAAACATCAGACATTCTAAAGGGTTTCTTTCTAGGGTCGAGAACCTTTCAGCACCACTTCTGTTGTCTTTTTGTGCTTCTTTGCAGCTTTTTGTAATTCTTCCTTTTCTTTTAAGTAAATCTGCTTTTTATAAAAAAAAAAAAACATTCCAATCATCAAGTTCTTTTTCTTTGTTTCTTTTCTTTTCTTTTTTTCGGATTTCCTCTTTCTCTCGGATTTCTGGCCTCTCTTTTTCTTCTTTTCGATCTTCTTTTTCCTTTCTTTCTCTCTCCCGATCCCTTCTTAAACGAGGTCTCCTTCAACCCCGAAACACACGCTCGTCTTTCCAACGACCAACGCTGACACGTACAAAGCTAATTCGATTGTTTTCTTTGCATTATCTCCTGGAAAATTGGATAATTACGCTCTGGAGACCGAGCATGTCAGGGCGATGTCCACTTCTTGAACGTCTGCCAATTTCGCCAAGAATCATTCAATGAGTTCCAATTCTGCAGCTCATTTGCCGTTCCTGTTTTCGCGTTGTCGACACGAGTTACAACATCGGATTCTTTTCTGCCCTCGAGGCTTACAAATAAATATGGCAAAAGAGAAAAATTTGCTCTTGTCAGCGTAAGGGAGATTCGAATCAGTTAGAAGTGAATTTTCTTAATTGAAACAAATATTCCAGCTCCGAAAATAAAGCAATGTATAGCAGTCGTTATTTAGACATTCAGAAATATATAATGTTTTAATAGCCAGGAAAAGGCAAAATTTATAAGGCATTTTTTTTTAAATAGCTAAAAAAAAAAAAAAAAAAAACCGGTTTCGTCCCAGGACTTATCAAGTTTATTTTTTCTGGGAATAGAAATTTTATAAAAGCGTGTAAATTAAACTAACAAATGGAATGAAAAAAAACGAATTTCAAGAAACTAGAGTCCAATAACATTCAGACCCAGTAAGCATTCCATCTGTTTACAAAGGGAAGGCCCATGGGATCTGATATATAAGGACTCTAGAACCTTGAGGTGAAATGTGAAGTGGGACCTAGATGAAATCAAAAAACGGTCCGCACTAAAATTAACCACACAGTTCCTACTATTTATTATATGCTCAGCAATAGCAGAGCTAGAACTATTGGTTAGTTGGCTCTTCCTGGCAGACGGATTCAAAATCCTGGGGGGAAAATGCTGTTTTATTTTCGAATCCAAACGCTGAGACGTCCTCCCTATGTAGTCAAGTCCACAACTACACTTATATTAGTAAATCATTGAATATAATGTTTTGAACACTGGGGCTTAGAAAAGTAAATATACCAAAGAAGGGACTATATTCTACATACGGCAGCAAAGACTCCGATAGGAAGATTGGAGTTTTTGAGGAGCATGGAATTAACTCCTAATTGCTGTTGTTCACAGGTTCACCCTGACCTTATTAGGGCCCCAGCTATGGATAAAGAGTGAACCCTCAAGCAAAACTCAAAACATTATGAAAGTATAAAAATACATTTTTATAGTAAAAATACCAGCAATGCAATTTTATAAAAAAATTCACTAATAATATATTTTATACTAAAATTAGCATCATTATATTTTTGTAGTAAAATTGTCTACAATATATTATAAACCCTTGGAGCCCTGCGAACCTGAACAATTTTAATCTTTCTGCCTGAGCTCCTGAGTCAAAATTCGCAAATAATTGGTATGTAATGATTCATGGTAGATATGAAAATAGTATTTACCCACCGTTCAACCGGTGGCTGAGAATTAAGTTATTTTTCTTCTACCACTGTTCAACCGGTGGCTGGACATTACGTCATTTTTCTTTATCACCGGTAAAGCGGTAGGTAGTCAGGGTTCAAAGGTTTAATGAATAACGACTAACAATACATTTTAAATCAAAATGACTAACAATACATTTCATAGTAGAATTATTAACAATACATTTTCATAGTAAATAGTATGATTTTCATAGTAAAATGACCAACAACACATTTTTATAGAAAATCAAAATCAATACATTTTATAGTAAATTGAATACATTTTCAGAAAAATTAAAAAAAAAACGATTTGCTATGATCTGTATGATTTTATGTAAGGAGAAACAAGTTTTCCCTCCTCGTTTTAATCTGTATGTATATTCATTTTAAGAATTTTTTATGTTTATACGTTCTTTTTATAGATACAAATATTTAAATAAATGCTCTATTTATAATAAACAGTATTCACGACATTAACTGGTCTGAATGTCCGAGAAATTTTCATAGAAAATATGCATCCTCCGACAGGAATAGAACCTGTATCCTATACGGAACCGTCTTATAGCCTGACGTGCCTTAACCGATTGGGCCACAGAGGAGCGTTCGGTTAGCAAGATCGATTTGACTGTTTTTAAACACAATTCTCCATGATTTTCTCTCAAATCTGCCCAATGTGTATCCAAATGTAAACAAATGACGTCACACATTATGAAATGGACAAAGTCCGATAATTATTTAAGGCATTTTTTTATGTTTATACATTCTTTTTATAGATACAAATATTTAAGTAATTGCTCTGTTTATAATAAACAGTATTAACAACATTATGGAGGACGCATGTTTTCTATGAAAATTTCTCGGACATTCAGGCCGGTAAATGTTGTTAATACCTCAGTCCTCTGGATTGTTCATCTGTGGGGCCATCTAAAACAATTGATTTACGCAGAAGACATTGATAATGTAGAGACGCTCCATCAACGTGTTATGGGAGCCTTTCGAAATCATTCGAGTCTGTGTGAGAGTATTTAAAAGGGTCCGCTAGTTAACGGTTTAAAAAGATCTCTACCCCATATGAGGTCATTTGGGATTTTATGGTTTTCTACAAACTTGGTACATTGTACAATGTAAGAGATAGCTTCTTAGCGTAAAAAATGACAGTTTAAAAAAAAATCAATAATCGATAAAGATGATCAAAATTCTATAAATTCAACTTTTTTCTCCCGATTTCGTTCAAACCCGGCATGTAGGTTACTTATATCATGACGATCTCAACGATACCTCATTTTTATTTCTACGCCATTGCGTTTAGCAAAATATGAAAAATCGATTTCAACACAAATTTTAAAGTAAAAACTTCCTCAATTTTCAAATGCAAACTTCATACAATTATAGCCAACAATAAGCTGATTGTTTAACAGTCATTTAACTTGATAATTGGGTCCACCTATATAGTGAAACCTCGCGTAAATAGCGAAAAATGGCGATTTTTACTGGTTTCTTTCTTATTTTTCGTTGATTTTTCAACCAGTTTTCATCAAACTTAACAATTGCTTTATAAATGTATCCTCTTTAACACTGACAAATTGAATTTCAAAACTCCAAAATAATTGTGGTCTACAGTGGGTCTTCATGTCGCCTGTTTTACCCCTTCATGTCCTCGGCTAACTTCGATTGAATAAATACAGACTGCTTCTGTTATATCAGTAAATGCGTTAATTCAAAGTGTTTTTAATGAAAGTACTTGAAAAAGATAGACCCTGGCAGAATTTACTTTCGTCTGACCAAATTACAGACTGCCAAAATTCGTAATCTTTGCTCTCGAAATCTCTCGCCCAGTCAATACGCCTATTCCTGTTCACCTCTGAAATCAAGGGCCTCTTTCTTGCAACTCTTCTTTGATAGCCTAGCTCTTTCAGGTTCTTTCTCGCCGCATATGGCGACATTTCCATGCTGTTGGCGACATCTTTGATGGTTTCTGATGACTTCCCTCTTCAGCGCCCTTTTCGTTCGCTCAGACACAATGCTTGGTCTTCCTGAACGTTGTTCCACAAGACAATGGCCTTCTTCATTAAATTTCTTGACAATATTATTAACCGTTTGATGATTAACCTGGAAAAAAACTAGCAATTTCTCTATTTGAATTGCCACACTGATGCCATCCTATTATTTGCCCTTGTTGGAATTCACTAATTTCCATACTTCCACGAACTTTCATCGCAAAATATAAGTCAAATATCGTTCATAGATGAGAGTAGCTTGATACTAACATGGTATTGTCTAAAAAAACAAAACAACAGACGTTATTACACAAGCCACAATTGCTGTAATCAAGGGTGTCTAAAAACTTATCATAGCCCACTGTATTTTAAAGTAATTGAAATAGATAGACTCTGTTACATCTAAAGATGATGCTATTTTTGCTCCATTCTAATTGAACGCTTTTTCTGATCGACCAGCTGGGGTATGGCTGCTAGTTACAAATATAATCAATGTTAAATAATAAATGTGAAGTTATTCTTTTTAAAATTCTTTTCATGATAGGAAGTGACGGATAAAATCTTTTTCACTGGAATAAGAAGAGAACTGACGAAATGAATAATAAAGAGAATAAACGCTACACCAGAATAAAGGAATGCCTATAATGTATTAATAATTTCCATAAAAAAAGAAAAAATATTCCATTATTCTCTTATTCTAAAGCTATTCTTCATTTCCCCTATTCTCGTAATTGCCTGACAAGAATTGCTGACCTATTAATCTTTCTTCTCATTGTTTAAATACTCTATTCTTTGCATCACAATGTATCAATGAGGTTTGTTCGTTTAGATATTTTTTTATTCAGTTAATCTATTATTCCATTATTCTTATTCTCAATCTAATTTTCAAAACGAATTTATTTTTCTTTCATATTTTACCTTGTACGGTTTTCATGTGTGGGAGAAAACACATAACGTGCGTCCCTTTGTATAAGACGATACTTTTAAACAATGCGTAGCGGAAAAATCGGGGACAATGTCTTAAGAAACAAAATAGGCATTCGTCAGTTGTGAGAGACAAGAAATGAACCAGGATGAAGAGGAGGAATTATGCTTTTAATCTTGTTTGAATTTCGCCTCCAGTTACGGCTAACGATTGTACTATGAGTTGCGTTGAAGGAAAGAACGCCATGATATCTATCTATCTATCTATCTATCTATCTATCTATCTATCTATCTCATTTCATATTATGGGTGTATGTATCTATCTATCTCATTTCATATTACATATGCATCTATCTATCTATCTATCTATCTCATTTCATATGTATGCATACATCTATCTATCTATCTATCTATCTCATTTCATATTATGTATGTATATATGTATCTATCTAATTTCATTGATTGCGAGTTGAGGTGGCCAGCCTTGTTCATTTATGATCACGCTGGGTTCGCACCAACGCTCTAAAACTGTTAATTGGTTCTGCACACGCCGATAACAGTATAAACTGCAGGTGGGCTCTGTGGGCATTTCCCAGTTGGGAAATTGCAAAAATGCCTGTGCAAATGTTGCCATATGCGCTAGCTAGCTGTCCATTGCAACGGGTGTCCTCGATATCGAGTGGCCAATTATTATATCTCATTTCATATTACATATGCGTCTATCTATCTATCTATCTATCTATCTATCTATCTATCTATCTATCTATCTATGCAAGGCTCAAGAGCCACACAAAGGATAAACTAGATAGTGGTTGACTTGAAGAGGTTGAGAATTTAGTGACTCAGGAAGCATCCACTTAGGAATCTCTTCCACAAAGGAACGAGTCTTGAAGTGTAGCTACCTGCATGCCAATTGAATACTAAGGGAGTATAAGGATGATTCGTCTCTGTCGACGTGGCAAAACGGGTCTTAACCATAAACACGAATCTTAGGAATGTAGCTCCTTTGAACATTTGCAATGGAAATAGCGATAGAGGAGCGAGAGGCTTAGCTGTAAATGTCTGAACTGGTGGAACAATGGAATGTATCTAGTTTGAACATTTGCCATGGAAATAGCGATAGAGTAGCGAGTGGTTTAGCTGTAAAGGTCCGAACTGGTGGAACTAAGGAATGTAGCTCGTTTGAACATTTGCCATGGAAATAGCGATAGAGTAGGTAGCGAGAGGCTTGCAACGGTTCGTCTGTGGGAAAGGGGCTGTACGGTTGAAATAACTTATCACCCAAAAGTCAGCGTAAGTGATTTTGAACTCTGTCATTTTTATACAGTGATGTTCACACTGAACAAGCCCCGGGAGCCACTCGTGGTAGATGATTACAGCGTAAGAGGCAGTGTTTGTGCGGATACGTGTTGAAGATAACGGTTAACCCTAGACTTGAAAAGGTTTAGATTGTCGTGATCGGGGAAGCACTCTCTTGGGAGTCAGTTCCACAAAGCATCGGTTCTTGGGTAGGTACAGCACGAGTGGAACTTACATCTCACCATTGGAACACGAAAGTAATGAGTGTGGTTCGTAACAATGGGCGTGGCTTGGCGTGTCTTAGTCGTGAAGGTTAGGAGTGGAATGTGGTTCGTCTGAGCACTTTCCATGGAAGTAGCGATAGAGCAGTGAGAGACTTCCGACGTTTCGCCTGTAAAAAAGGAGTGGTAGGGTGTAAAATAATTTGTCACCCACAAGGACGCGGAGATGCTTTTGTATTCAATCGAGTCTGGAAAGGGAGTTCTGGGCATCTCCTATCCATATATGGCAGCAGTTCTCCATATTTGGCCTTGATCTGGCTCTTATAATGATAGAGGATAACAGGAGGAGTCAGGTACTTACTGGAGCGGAACACGGAACCGACCATTTTACCTGTATCTTTAGCGATGGATCGAATTAATCTTGAGACCTGGGTTGAGTTAGGGTAAGTCCCAATATGCGCTCATGGCACGGGGTTTGCCTCAGGGAACATTCATTCGTCCTGATTAGCTGATAGTTCATGGTCCGATCGATTATAATATATTGTAACTAGTTTGGATTTTGTGGGAAGGTCATAGTTGGAAATTGAGGATTTACAGCCCCGATATGGCGGCAATACTATTTTTTATCTGTTTGGCAGCAAGAATCAGGTAATTCTTTTCTTTCTATTTTATTCCCCACAATAGACAAATTGTACATATGAGAACGAGTTAGGACTTCATAGAGACTAGAAGGTATTATGGGGGGTGTAGTAAGAAAAAAAATTAAATGCAATGTCAACTTCCCAGATGAGTGTTTGTTCATTCATGGGGTGTCTCTTTTTCCTGATTAGTCGCCAATTTAAATTTGGTTCACATGACGTTCAAAAGGTTTGGATATTTTTCGAACAAAACTCATATTCGCCAACTAAATGATGTATGGCTTAAATAAAGAGGAGCTATTAACAATGAAAAGCAGTGGAGACCAAGTAGCTAAACTTGATGTCAGGCCCATTGACAGTCAGCTTTTAGGGAGGGAGGTGCTTTTAAATCTAGGACAGCCTTGAAGTCGGCGAGCGGCCTTTGAGTCGGAGAGCAGCTTATTAGTCAGTGGGCTGCCTTTATGTCGGAGGATGGGATTTAACTAGAGAACAGCCTTTGCCGAACGGTAGCCTTTAAAACAGTGGGAGTTTTTTTTTTAACTCGCAGAGCGAAGTTGGAGGGCAACCTTAGGTCGGAGGGCAACCTTAGTTTTGAGGGAAGTCTTTAAGTAAGTGGGCGACCCTTAACAACCTTTTAGTGGGAGGGCAGCATTTTAGTCGGGAACAGACTCTGAGTCGGAGGGCAGCCTTTGAGTCGGAGGGCAGCCTTTATATCGGAGGGCAGCTTTTAAGTTGAAAATGGCCTTTATGTCGGTGAGCGACCTTTAAGTCAGTAGGTGGCTTTTAAGTCGAGACTTCTTTATTTTATTTATTTATTAATTATTATTATTACTATTATTATTATTTATTTATTTTTTTGCTTTATGTAAAACGAAATCTGCTTGAACCACCCGGTAGCCTACCTGTGTAGATCAGCGAAGATTTGTGACTAGATTCAAACTGAAACCAGCCATAGATCTTAGATTAATTTGTACGGTTAATACATTTTCCCTTTTTGAAGACTATATGTGACAACTAATTTCAAATGTTCTACAATAATATACACCCTGTACAAGGCCCAAGAGCCACTCGAAGTAGAGTGTTACAGAGTAAGAGGCACTACTCCAAGTAAGGTGATAATACCATTAAGATGCAAGAGGTCATCAGAAGTGAAAGAGAAGGAAAGACTTTAGAAGGAACTGGAAACACAATACTAAACAGGAAACGATAGATAAATCTGTATTGTTGGGTGGGGGGAACATAGGTACATACATCTTTGGAGGGGGGTAAGGGTACGGTACAAAAGGAAAAACAACTCTTCAAATTTCTCCTCATACAAAAAGGTAAATCAAAGCTAAAAAAGAAAATTTGCCTTTTCTTAATATCAAATCATAAAACAAAAATGCTGTAAATATTTGTAAAAGATGTTCTACAATAATGTTCACTCTGTACAAAACCCAAGAGCCACTTGAAGTAGAGTGTTACAAAGTAAGAGGCACTACTCCAAGTAAGGTGATAATGCCATTAAGATGCAAGAGGTCATCAGAAGTGAAAGAGAAGGAAAAGACTTTATAAGGAACCAGAAACCTTAAACAGGAAACAATGGATAAACCTCTACTCCTGTTCCAAAGACCAGAGAGGAGTGTGAACTGGATGATAGGTGAACCGATCTAGTCCTATTGAGGAAAAAATAAGTTAATAACTAGTAAATAAAAGTTCAGAGAATTAGAGAGATGTTAGAATTATACAGTTGAAGTAGACTTTAGAAGGAACCAGAAATGCAGTACTAAACAGGAAACAATGGATAAACCTCTATTGCTGTTTAAAAGATCAGGGAGGAGTGTGAACTGGATGATAGGCAAACCTATCTACTCCTGTTGAGAAAGAAAATTTAAATAGTAAATAGAATTTCAGAGTTTAGGCATAGACGTTAGAAGAATAGAGTTGAAGTAGTTTATTGACTGGTTTCATTTTTAGAAATTCTAAATTTAGTGTAGATTCAATGTAAAGTGCGGGCCTCGTGCAAATGTCGGCGGCTCCAGAATCAGGTCGGGTTGACCGTTCGATCGCTTTATCACCGTTCATTGATTTGGTCGGCTGGGATGAAGCAGTTAACAATCAAGTACACAATCGAAGAATGCACAAATCAATAAAAGAAGCTTTGATCAGATATTTGGTCGGATGAGAAGGATGCCGAACTGAAGGATGTGTATGTGTCGAATAAAAACACAAATAGTAAATCTCAAAGCTTTCATAATCTTTGTTATAAAAGAAGCCTAAACTTGTTTACTTGTACCCGAACCTGTTGCGGCATTCACCCTTGGATCGGTTGAGCCAACTTCGCCAAACTAACCCGTCGCATCCGAACGAAAGCTAACCAAACGTAGCAGAGGTCGTATTCATTCCATTGTAAGAGTTTACGTTCAATTTCAGCTACATGTATACAAACCAGTTTGAATTAAGAGTTTCTTTCTCCTAGACTGATTGCTACCAAAGTCTGTAGGACCCAGTCTGTACTGCTATTTTACCCATAGCTTGGGGGAGAAGTGATGGATTCATAACTTTCCCACATACGTAAGTGAATGTAATGAATTCGACTAGAATTCGAACTCGGCTCTCCGATTCTTCTGTCCGAGCTGCTAACCATAACTTCGCCATGCTTCCACCAGTCTAAAGAATTTGCCGAAAGAACTGAGCGACAAACAAATAAATAGTGAGAAAAAAAAGCGTAAACGAAATACAGCAGATGCCATAATTATAGAATAAACCAAGAATCTGAACAGAAATGGAGAATGAAACCCTAAAATCCGGTATGAAAATCGAAATGTCTCCTGGAGAACCGTCATCCATTGCCAGCCTGAGACCTAATTTCGATGGCAGCACGAACATCAAGTATCGATTAGTTGTCTATGCGGATTAAAAGAACGTCGGATTACAGGTACTTGTGTAATAGAATCATGACGAATAAAAGAATAATGAAGTTATGACACCAAACAAGAATATTAACCGAATATAATAATAGCAGAATACGAGAATTATGGAATAATAGAAAATTATCGATTCTTAGCAAGGCTGCATCTTTGAAAGAACGTTATTGGGATTGTTGCCCAGGGCAACGAACGTGCCGAGTAAGCCTAATTAAGTGTTATTCGCATGGAAGCAAAAAAATAAATAAAGGTAAGAAGCGAGAGGTTGCTGGGGAGAAAATATTTGTCCGAATCTAGAGAAGTGATTCCTTTTCGTACGCCAGGGAAATAAACCTGAATAAATGTATTTCGAGATGGAATCTACTTTAGGCGTTGGAAAATATTTGCACTCTTCAGAGGCTGCCTTGCCATAAGGTTTGGAATGGAAGTAGAGTGGATCTGTCAGGGAAACAGACAATTTTTCTCTTCATATCAACACAATTCACACTGTTTGTATCTAGGATATGAGGGTGGTGTAATGGTTGGAACGAGAAGTCGGTGGACCATGTTCGAATTCCAGGCGAGTGCGTTGAATTCGTTTCCACGGTAATACCCCGAGAAAAGATATACAGAAAGAAAATTCTAATCTCCAATCCCGAGTATATGAGAAGCTTATCAGCGATGGTCATATTCATGCAGCGAGTGGATAGCCATTATGATGAATGTTATGATCCTTGTTTTAAAAAATTATAAACTGTATAAGGTATTTAATACGCAAATACTTTCAACTGTACATTCAGTCATTCTCAGGCATGGAAATTATTTTGTTTTTGGAAATTATATATTATTATAGGATTTCGCCATTTTATATCATTAACTTTACTAATCTACTTTTTGTATGAATGATTCATTGTAATATATATATGTATGTATATTAATATGAAGCCCTAAACATTTTTAATTCATTTATCCGGAAGTAAGAATTCTTCTGGAGAGATAGTTCTGTGAAGTATTTCGTTGAAAATAGGTGTGTCTGTGTAATAATAATGCTATTCACTGAGTAATGCTTGCATTAAATCCTGAAAACCTTCAGTATTTAACCGTTCTATGAGAAATGCTTGCATTAATCCCTGACCACAAATAATCACGTTCTTCCTTTTCGCATGGTTTATATTATACATATAATATAGCCCTATTATACATATAATATAGCCCTATTATACATGTAATATAACTCTATTATACATATAATATAGCCCTATTATGCATATAACATAGCTCTATTATACATATAACCCTATTATATATGTAATATAGCTCTATTATACATATAATATAGCCCTATTATACATATAGCTCTATTATACATATAATATAGCTCTATTATACATATAGCTCTATTATACATATAATATAGCTCTATTATACATATAATATAGCCCTATTATACATATAGCGCTATTCTATCTATAATGTTTTTCATCCCTGAACACTTGCAAAGCTTCCTTGAATTCAATGCATTTTAATAAACAAATGTATCATCATCTCCAATGAACCTTTCTCTCCTTTCTCTCCCCTCTCTCTCCTCTCCCCCCTCTCTCTCTCTATATATATATTATAAATTAATTGATTTAAAATATGTTTTTTTTCGCTACACAGTAATAACCATGTTTCAAAAATGGAAGCTAAAAGCTTTTAGCTTCCATTTTTGAAACATGGTTATTACTGTGTTGCGAAAAAACATATTTTAAATCAATTAATTTATAATATTAATGGTCTGTAAATTTACATTGAGCACTATTGTGTAAAAATAAAAATAAAAAAAATATCTATAAGAACACCGGATTTTATATCTTACTGTTCTTTCTTGATATATATATATATATATATATATATATATATATATATATATATATATATATATATATATTGAACAATAACAAGTATTAATATTCTTTCGTTTTTATTATTATTTCAGTTAGATTCCTCGACTAGTTTCAGCCAACATGGCAATCATCAGGTGCAACAAAAAAAATTCTGCTTGCTGGTAGCAGTGAACTACAGAAATGAATGACTTGATGGAGAAAATTAACTTTTATCTGTAGTTTCCATTTGTTTTGTTTTTTTTAATTTTTTTATACATATATATATATATACATATTATATACCCATATGCACAGATACAGATGAAGAAACCATATACAAACGCTGATAGAAAGATATGAACAGACTGAGAATGATCACTTTAGATTTTTATATTGTTTGATTAATAACATTTTACATGTATTTGCAAATCCTCGGAGAAAATATATTTTTTCATTTTCCCTTCAGAGTCATTCTTTGGGTTTCAAAGTTCCGATTGGAGTAACTCTTCTATATTCCGATTGTAAAACTGATTTGCTCACAGCAAAGAAATATCAAAACTGAAATTGAAAAACAAAGAAAAATTAAAAATAATACAAAAACAATGGAAATATTCGTGACAAATTCTTGTCTTCAAATTGTTCTATTTTATTTTATAAAAGAGATTTTTGTTTGATTTCCTCTAAGATGACAAAACGAAAGTAAATATAGCGCGCATGCGCATTCACTTCCCGATTGAAAGGAAAAGAAATTTGCGTCAGATTGTCATAATTAAAATTCTACATACATTATTGTTCTGTCTCAGATATCGTGACAAAATTTGTTTTGTTTATTTTCTAACTCGCATACATTGGTAATACGAACACTAATCATAATATTCGCCATTTCCTTAAAAGGAAACATTTAGGATTTATTGATCGAGCAGCTTCTATTTGTGTGGCGTGGAATTTGTAAAATATTTCTCGTAAAACATTTTTTCAAGAATATAGGTTTCTCAAGTCCAGTAGCTGTTACAACTCTTTCCATTAATGTTGGGAGATTTCCTTCCTAACCTTTTGTTTGAAGTAGTGTGGAATGTTAACATCTTGATTATGTCATTATTTTCTCTTGTCAAGCACAGTAGCTGTTATCGCTCTTTCCATTATTGATGGCGGTTTCCTTCCTAACCTTTTGTTTGAAGTATTGTGGAATGTCAACATCTTGATTATGTCATTATTCTCACTTCTCACGCCCAGTAGCTGTTATCACTCTTTCCAGTATTGATGGGGGTTTCCTTCCTAACCTTTTGTTTGAAGTAGTGTGGAATGTCAATATCTTGATTATGTCATTATTTTCTCTTCTCACGCCCAGTAGCTGCTATCACTCTTTCCAGTATTAATGGGGGTTTCCTTCCTAACCTTTTGTTTGAAGTAGTGTGGAATGTCAACATCTTGATTATGTCATTATTTTTCCCTTTTAGTTATATGTGATATCCATTTTAGTAGTTGTTGCATTTGAAAGCCCTCAATTGATGTGGTTTCCGTTATTCGGTATACTTATATATATATATATATATATATATATATATATATATATATATATATATGTATGTTTTATTTTCTGGACACAAAGTGTCTAAAAACTGTTTAAAATTTCTTCTTCGCTTTCGGCTGTTCTATTAGCAATTATCAAGGATGATTTTTTTTAGTTTTAACTGAATGTGTGTTTTTTTTTTGTATGTATCTGAAATTATGAAATGTTTTATTTTCAAAACATGGTCAACATATTCTGGCCGTGTTCATAGTTAATGCGATTGAGTGTTGGCTTTTTCCTTTTTTATTATTAGTGCTTTCACTAAGAGAGAGAGTGAGAGAGAAAAATTGATGATTTGGTCAAGAGAGAAAAAAAGTGCTTGAAACATAGAATGGCAAGTAACTTGGAGATCATTATTTTAAATCTTTGAATTTTGGATTCCGAAGTTCTTTTATCAATCAGATCAGAAATAGCGAATTATAAAGAAAAGAAAATAGGTAGAAAAATATGAAGATAGATAGATAGATAGATAGATAGATAATGAACAGACTGATATAGATATGAAAAGATTGTAATAGATAGATAGATAGATAGATAGATAGATAGATAGATAGATAATGAACCGTAATAGATAGATAGATAGATAGATAGATAGATAGATAGATAGATAGATAGAACACTTCACATGTTAATTTTTTTTTTTACGGACCAGATATTGATAATGGAAATGGAAATTGTTTCACTTTCTTCGAGATGAAAAGAAAAACTAAGATTTTTTTTTTCTCCATTTGATTCGCACAAATCACAGAGGATTCCCGTCATTCAAAATGTGCAGTCGATTGATTCTATCCAGAAATTCTTATCTACCATCATCAGAAATCAATCAATAAGATCAACTGGTACGCAAGTAACGATATTCGCTGTCTAAAAAAAACAACAAAAACATGTTCGATGCTTTCATTGAGAGCTTTGATAGAAACATCGAAGTTGTACGAATTTCTCTATTCAAATTAATATATTCTTTATACATACGACTATCTACTCTTTTATCTATATTTCATTATATCTATCTTATTATGTTCCTATCAGTCTCACTCTTTGTATCTGTTTCTTTCACTCAATATCTATCTATCTATCTATCTATCTATCTATCTATCTATCTATCTATCTATCTATTACGGTTCATTATCTATCTATCTATCTAACTATCTATCTATTACGGTTCATTATCTATCAATCTATCTATCTATCTATCTATCTATCTATCTATCTATCTATCTATTACGGTTCATTATCTATCTATATATATATCTATCTATCTATCTATCTATTACGGTTCATTATCTATCTATCTATCTATTACGGTTCATTATCTATCTATATATATATCTATCTATCTATCTATCTATCTATTACGGTTCATTATCTATCTATCTATCTATTACGGTTCATTATCTATCTATCTATCTATCTATCTATCTATCTATCTATCTATCTATCTATCTATTACGGTTCATTATCTATCTATCTATCTATCTATCTATCTATCTATCAATTACGGTTCATTATCTATCTATCTATCTATCTATCTATCTATCTATCTGTTTATCGATATGAGACGTGAAAATCTTTTCTTTTTTTTTTAATGAAAACACCTTTCGCTTTGATGTATTAGGTTGTCGTCTTCGGGTCAGAATTTAGGCTTGGTTGATTGGTTGGTTGAGTTCATATTCACGGCATATCAACATCTGTATGGGTCATTTAATACCGAAATCTAAATATTTTGAACACAATTTTATGGCTTGAACTAAATATATTTTGAGCCTTCAACTCCAGATAAAATGTATTGTTGGGCATTTTGCTTGAAATATATATTGTTGGTAATTTTACAATAAATAGATATTGTTGGTTGGTTGATTTTGTTTAGGGGCATGCCAACACCTCTATGGGTTATTTAATGCCGAAATGTAAATATTTTGTACGCAATTTTATGATTTCAACTACAGATATTTCGCACATAATTTTATACTTTCAAGGTAAAGTCTCTATCCATTGAGACTTGGATTGAGGAATCGGAGAGCCGGGTTCGAATTCCAGTCGAATCCATTACATTCACTTACGTGCTAATACTCTTGGGAAAGGTATGAATCCTCTTCTTCCTACAGCTATGGGTAAATGACAGGACAGACTGGGTTCTATAGCCTTGGATGGCAACTGGTCTAGGAGAAGGACAACTCTGAATTCAAAACCTGCAAAGGGACGTTTGGGGACTCTGTGGCACGTAGTGCACCAGGTCTCTGTATTCGGCCCTTCAAAAAGTGTGGTTGGTTCTGCACAAAACCTTCATCACTATAATCAAATCATATGTGCTGCGTCGGGTTGTCAGTTTCCTAGGAACTGATCAGCTTGACCCTCATACGCCGAATTCGACGGGAGAGTTGAGTACATATATATATATATATATATATATATATATATATATATATATATATATATATATATATATTTAGTTTACGAAAAACTAGGTAATCCGTATGGGTAGACACAAGGAGGATAAAATCCAGAGACCAAAGTAAAGTCTGATGATCCACGGTCCTTTAAAAGGGCTGTGGTGAAATAATTTATTACATGGAACCTTAATGTGGTCTGTTTTTATTTAATATATATATATATATATATATATATGTGTGTATGTGTGTGTGTGTGTGTGTGTGTGTGTGTGTGTATTTAGGCAGCAATCCTTCTTTCATGCACATTTCATTAAAAACGACTGACAATAAAAGCACCTTGTCAATCGTTTTTAATGAAATGTGCATATATATATATATATATATATATATATATATATATATATATATATATATATATATATATATATATATATATACTCAGATCGGCAGCGATTTCAATGTAAAAGGACTCAAAACTGGATTGGCTTGTACCACAATGTTTTTAGACAACCTCCATCAGTTTTCCTTTTCGAAGACTGGTTGCCAACTAAGGCTAGATGGCCTATTCTACCCTTCTATTTAATCCAAAGTAGACGGAAGCTAGATTCAGATTTTAATAAAAACAATAGGGAAACGGAATTGGCACGAATATATATATATGTATAGTGAGAGAGAGAGAGAGGGGAGGGCGAGAGAGGGAGAGGGAGAGGACAGATTTATCAACATTACATAATGATTAAAGTTTTACGTCCCAATACTATCTTCATGTCTTGTGAAAATTGCTCAGAGGCATGAAGCGGACAGTCAACATGCAGTGTTGATTCCTGTGTCTACATTATTTCAATCTATAAACGCTCTTTATCTCGTATTGAACACTGTTCTCCTAATATAGTACATTTTAAACAACACACACACACACACACACACACACACACACACACACACTGAGAATCAAGTAAGATTGTTTTCTTTCATTTGGCAGCATTTCTCTTTGCTTATTTTCGCCAGATTGTGTTAGCTTACTTGGCAACATGGGTAACTTAGTTCTGAATACTTTCTTCTCATACCTTAAGATATGTACATATATTTGTATACATTTGTCGTATTTTACACTTATGTAGGAGACTTCTTGTCTTTTTATAATATTCTATTTCAGTGTGAGTTCAAACAACCGGCTTTACTAATACCAGCTAAGAATCGTTGGGCGGAGTATTCTTTTTCTCTGACCAAATTAAGCTAGACTTTTCGAATATCTTTAAAGGATCTTTTTGATCTGCCTTTTCTTATTTTCTCGCTTGCTTTTCTTGGAATTTTCAATTTGCAGATATTTTTGGAAACTGTGGCATTTTGATGGGTTATTATCTCGGCTTTATAAAGGTGTCTGAAGAATTTCTTTTGATCAGGATTTTCGCATTTTTCTCAATTGCCATTACTTTTCTTGGAGTTTTCAATTTGCAGATATCTTCGTTTCCCAACAAACAAGCGAAACCTATCGCCTAAAAGTATTGTCGAAGAATCCTGAAGCCAAGGGTGATAATCTTGTCTCTTTCCGTCTAGTTTATTTCCGGAAACAGAATTAGATATTAGCCAATATCATCAGTCAGTCAAGTGCCGTGCGTGATACATGCTTGGGCCATCATGTCTTTTTCGATTCGTGACTGATTAGGCAGGGGTTTTTCCCCTATACTACGGAAGGCAGGTTGCCAACCAAGGCTATCTGGCCCTGTCTGTCCTGCAATTTAACCCATAGCTGGGAGGAGAATAGATGGATTCCAAGGGTATTTGCGTGTAAGTGAAGGTAATGAACCCGACTGGAATTCGAACTCGGCTCACCGATTTCTCAATTCGCCGATATAAAGGAAGTAATGTTTTCCGCTGACATGTATTGGAAAGATTATATTGAATCAGTTGCTAGGTCTGAGCGAGATGTTGTTTCAATGTATCGTGCAAGACAGTTTTTCTTACCAGAATCGGTCTTGTATATTTATAAGTCTACCATTCGTCCATGCCTCGAATATTGCTGCCACATATGGTCACGTCTCCTGTTATATATTTAGAGTTTCTTGATAAAATCCAAAGAAAAATCAGCAATGTTATTGGTCCAAACCTGGCATCTCGATTTCAGTCATTTTCCCCTCTCCGTAACGTAGCTTCCCTGTGCCTTTTCTATAAATACTTGCATTGTAATTGTTCTGATGAACTTTCGTCTGTAGTACATATGGGGACTAGTTAGGACTTTATAGAGACCTGGAGGTATTATGGTGAATGTAGAAAGAATGGTAAGTAGAGAATGCGCTGTTTTGCTGTAAGGAATACTGTGGTATATTTGGGTCATCAGTTCGTAATTCGGTATCTCTGCTGATGATACAACTGCTGTCTTAATAGTAAGTCTGATCAGTTTGATGATGTCAAATTGGCAGCTGGTCTCAAAAATGACCTACAATCTGTTGTTAATTGGGGTAAGGAATGGCTTGTTAATTTTTTGCTTCCAAGCGAATACTCCTCTCTATCAATCATCTGAGAGAACCCTTTTCACCTTTCATCAGTATGGCTGATGCTAACCTCTTGGGGAGCGATTAGTTATGCCTTCTTTTTCCGCTGACACTTTGTTAAGACTGTGTTGTTTTGGTGTAAGTAATACTGTGGTATGTTTGGGTCAGTAATCGTGGGTAGCTAAGTTTAAGATAAGGCAGATTGAAGACAAGCGTTCTTCTATCCATCACCCCCACCTTTTGGCCTTGTGCTATATTTTGTATTACTCAAAATAAGTATTACTTTCTGGAGCTGTCCAAGAAACTGTTCCTTTTTCCAGTATCTTTAGTCATGGATGGTATATATGGGATCCACTTGAGGTTTAGGATAGGGTAAGTCCCAAATAAACGTTTAAAGCAAGCAATCAGATTAAGAGTGCGACCATACATTACAACTGGAAAAAATTCAATATGTTCTCAGTGATAATGAAAAGTTACTAACTTGGTTAGTTAAAGGCTTTAAAGACCGTGGAGCGCTTTCAGCGGAATCCCGATTATGTCTGAAGCGTTAATATCAGCATAACTGAAACCTTTTTTTTTTCAATCGGATATTTTCCACGGACGAATGTCCACGTTTTAGCCAAAACTTGAAGTATATTCACTTTCGACTGCCACTCTGTATACATGCTCATTCAATGGCGTTACACTAGCGAATGATTAACCTCCAAGGTGAGTATCTGTCTATATTTCTGAGACACCTGGCATAGTGGATAAAGGCGTTAGTTAGATCCAGAGATAGGACCCAAAGAATGTGAGTTCAATACCCGCTTAAGGCAGTGGAGAACTTGGAGAGGGGAATTAACAGGAGATAATTGATAACTGACAACCATTAAACATGGCACGTGGAACTAGAACAGTCTACCCCAGTGAGCGAAATAAAGGGTTCAGTTCGACATTCCAACCACCTGAAGAAGGCCGAAACGTTGTAATAAATATGGCGACAAAGATGAGGACAATAGTCCGAATAATGGAAATAGTGTATATAATACCTCATCTCAGAAATATAGCGAGATACTGAAGGGCCGAAACGTTGTAATAAATATGGCGACAAAGATGAGGACAATAGTCCGAATAATGTAAATAGTGTATATAATACCTCATCTCAGAAATATAGACAGATACCAAATTCAAAGATCATCGGGTGTGGGGGAAAGAATCAGTCGATACGAGAACTTGTTTGCGGTCAGCTCAAATTTATTTTAATCAAACCATTGACTTGGACCACCGATTGTAATAATGTGGAGCATCTTCGTCGCCATCTGCTTTAGTACCGTATCCTCTCAGGACGTAGATTCTCCACAATTTTCTATTCGTTGTAGCTCTTAATAATTTTTTTTTGGTTGATTCTACCGCTTATCAACACTTTCTAGGTTATTTAATGCCAGGGAATATATTTAGATTGAAATGATTTTTGAATAATAGTTTAGTGATACAACTCTTACAATTTAACCTATAGATGGGGGAGAAGAGTTGGATTTATATCTTTACCAATGATACTTTCGCGTAAGTGAACATAACAAACACAACTGAAATTGGAACTCGGCTCTCCGATTAACAATTCTGAGTCATTATCCATTACACCACCCGCACATTAAAGCTTACAGCACCTGATATTCCCAAGTGGTCACCCATCTAGGTACTGACCAGGCTCGACGTTGCTTAACTTCGGTTATCGTACGGTAAAACGGCTCTCCAAATAATAATTCCAAGTCATTATCCATTACACCACCGATACATCCAAGCTTACAGCACCTGATATTCCCAAGCGGTCACCCATCTAGGTACTTACTAGGCTCGACGTTGCTTAACTTCGGTGATCGTACGGTAAATCGGCTCCCCAATTAATAATTCCGAGTCATTATCCATTACACCAGCGACACATCCAGACTTACAGCACCTGCTATTCCCAAGCGTTCACCCACCTAGGTACTGAACAGGATTGGCGTTGCTTAACTTCGGTGATCATACGGGAACTACTGTTTCAACGCTATAAGCCGCATGGTACAGAGATTGATTTTGTTTTGTTTATTTAACGGCATACCAACTACTTCATGAGTCATTTACTGCTGAAATATAATTTTCTTGAGAGTTTTGAAGTAATAAAAATATGTTATTCTGCTTTCACAGTTGAATACATGGTAGATGATACTCAGCTTTTGTGCATATACATGTTTTCGAGGACGTAATTACTGGAGGCGGTAATATGTGTGTTTTGTATTGTAGTTATATTTTGTAAAACAGTTTGATTTCTTTAAGAAACTTTAGGATATTATATGGATTAATGCCCTGAAAGAGTTCTTTCATGTTGGTTGTTTTCTTGCTTGATTTTGATAAGCGGCATATCAACCTCTAGAGGCTATTTAATGCCGAAATCTAAATATTTTGAACACAATTTTAGGCCTTCAACTAAATATATACTATAAATAGGTATTGTTGGTTGGTTGATTTTGTTTACCGGCATCTCAACCTCTATGGGTTATTTAATGCCGAAATCTAAATATTTCGAACACAATTTTATGGCTTCAACTAAATATATACTATAAATAGGTATTGTTGGTTGGTTGATTTTGTTTAGCGGCATATCAACCTCTATGGGTTATTTAATGCCGAAATCTAAATATTTCGAACACAATTTTATCTCTTCAACAACAGATAAAATGTATTGTTAGTAATTTTACTATAAATATGTATTGTTAGTGTTGTGGATTCCGGGAATGGAATCCTGAACAAATAAATAAACAACGCCAGTAATTGAAATAGGAAAATAAGAGTATTGAATGTAAGAATACAAACTTGAAATGAAGATTAGTAGTCCAGGAATACGGATTAGTAGAAAGTATATGTACAAGTCTCTGTAAGTGAAGCCGCAATTATCTTTCTCTGTGTGGACTCTACGTATCTCAACCTTATCTCAACGTATCTCTTTTGTATCTCCAACTCTGTCAGTATAAGTATACTTTAGACGAGTTCATCTTGTGTAAAAAGGGGAGAACCCCACACCACCCCCTCCCTAGCTTTTTTGTGGGGGGGAGTTAATTTTTTTTCGCTTATTGTCTATTATTAGCGGTTCTGTGAATTTTCTTTTCCTATTTGTTCTTCCAATTTCTGTGGCTACTTGTGGTCTTTGAATTTCAAATGCTTCAAAAATCGCCTTCATTTTCCAAAGTTGACGAGCTTGGCTCCTCTACCTGTCTTTTTTGTATCTGATTGATATGTCTCCTGTGAGTGAATTTGTCGCCTTGGATCATGTACAGAACATTCCCCAGTCTGCTTATTATCGTACCTGGTTCCCAGTATGCCATATCATTCTTAAACATTCTGAAATAGACCCGTTCGCCTGGTTTGAAGGGTCTTTTAAGCACTAACGGTTTATGCTGGTTTTTATTTTTGCTGGGTAATAGTTTATCAAAAACAGACCGTATTTTGCGGGCAAACATTACTTCAGCTGGCGAAAGGCCAGATGGTGTGTTTCCGTTCGGGTTGATTCTGTAGACTTGTAGGAACTGTTGTATGGGTATTTCTGTTGGTACGTCCTCTGCTTTTTTCAAGGCTCTCTTAAGCGTGTCCACAAACCGTTAGGCTTGCCCGTTAGATCGTGGATGGTATGGTGCTATTTTAATATGTTTGACTTGATAAGTCGCACAGAATTCTTGAAAATCGCTTGAGGTGAATTGGGTACCATTATCCGTCACAAGACAATCTACAACACCAAATCTTGCGAATAACTCGTGTAGACAATTAATAGTGTTTTCCGTTGTAGGGATATTGTATCTGAAAACTTCTGGCCATTTGCTAAAGCTATCTACCGTTATCAAGTAGTAATATCCATCTATGGGTCCTGCATAGTCCGCATGAATTCTAGACCAAGGTCTGTCCACCTTAGGCCATGGTTTTTGTATAATACGTGGTGCCTTTGCTGCCGCAGCACAGCCTCTACAGTTTTCTACCATTTGAGTAATGTCGTTATCCATATTAGGCCAGTACACGAAACTTCTCATTAACGCTTTCATACGATTTTAATAGTTCGCTAGACCAAGAAAACTTTGCATCTCTGCGACATTTTTCGGATCAGGCATATTTTTTATTGCAGAAGCCTTATCTGGATCTGATTTTCTGCCACTTTCATTGATTATATGGCCGAGATAATTGATTTCTTTTAGAAAATATCGCATTTTTTTCTCCTTCACTTTAAATCCAATACCTCGATATCCTTAGAGTCTTTTTTATGCTCAAGCATTTTTGGCAGTCTTCTGACAATTTTTGTAGCGTTAATCCAGGCTCGTTTTGAAGCTTCGAGAGCATTCTTTTGCGCATTTCACTGTCCTTGGCTGAGACTAATCCCTGTACGAAAATCAGACACTTAAAATTGTCCTGAGTCAATTCTGCCAACTTAAAGTCATCGCAATGTTTGTTCACAATTGCGGCGAACGTGGAACAGTCCTCATTTTCGCTTTTTACGAGGTTGAGACATTTCCACCTTTTGTAAAAAAGTAAAGTCTTTGGACAGAAAAGCTCCGTAAGGCATGTAACTGCCTCGTCAAACGTCAAATCGTTTGTCTTTTTCGGTAGAATATAGTCCACAAATTTTGTGTACTCCTCTGTTCCCAATTTCCTGAGTAATAAACGTAGCTTCTTAGCTTCCGTCCAGTTTTGGCAATCAATGTTGAAAATGTCTTCATGACGTCTGTAGTAGTCCCCGAAATTGTTATCATCTTCTAGAGAGTATTTAAATGTTTCTATTGTGTTCCAAACTGCGTCTACAGAAATAGTCGCCTCTTTTTCGATATTCTTTTGTTGTGTGCTACCCGTTACTTTTAATATTAATTCCTGGAGTTGCATTTGTCTTTCTTGATTTTCCTTCTGAATTTTGAGCTGTCTTTCTTGGGGTTGTAGTTGCTGTTCATTTTGGTATTTTACAAGTTCTACCAAAATACTTTTAAAATTCTCCACGATAAGAGTCTTACGAAAATCTTGATTTTCCGTATTTTGAGAAAGTACTTTTTAATCACGGTGGTCACGCAAAATCCTCGCAAATCCTCGTAAAATCTTTGTCGCCCAGTTGTTGTGTACGCTGGCAATGTCAATTTTTTTCCCGAGAAGTGCAAATCCTCGTCGCCAAGTTGTGGTGACGAGATAATTTTTTTTCTCGTGTGGGTCCGAAATCCTCGTCAGCAAGTTGTTGTGATGATGAGAGAGATTTTTTTTTCTCGTGTGGGTGCGAAATCCTCGTCGCCAAGTTGTTATGGATTCCGGGGATGGATAAATAAATAACGCCAGTAATTGAAATAGGAAAATAAGTGTATTGAACGTAAGAATACAAACTTGAAATGAAGATTAGTAATCCAGGAATACGGGTTAGTAGAAAGTATATGTACAAGTCTCTGTAAGTGAAGCCGTAATTTTCTCTCTCTCTCTCTCTCTCTCTCTCTCTCTCTCTCTCTCTCTGGACTCTACGTATCTCAACCTTGTCTCAACGTATCTCCTTATATCTCCAACTCTGTCAGTATAAGTATACTTTAGACGAGTCCATCTTGTGTAAAAAGGGGAGAGCCCCACAACAGTTAGTAACTTTTGTTACATAAAAAGCTATTGCTGGTACTTTTACTATAAAAATGTATTTTTATACTTTCATAGTATTTTGTTTTTGTTTGGGGATTCACTATTTGGCCATACCTGGGACCCTAACAGGTGTTATCATGCCGGGTCAGGGTGAACCTAGGAACAGCAACAATTAAGATGTGTTTTCAGGCTCCTCAACACTTCCATTGTCCTGATCAGAGGCCTTGCTGCCAAATGTAGTTTATCGTCATACCCAGGACTAATAGTACAACGTGTTTAATGTCAGAAAATACATTATGCAAAGTATAATATTCTAAATATCGAAAGTCGTCAACGTTTTGACGATAAAATCACGATTTATTTCTTATAATATAAATGTAATATAAAATGACAATATACTTCCTATAATATAATATATATATAATATATATATAAAATTAAATGACAATATATATCTTATAATATAATATAAATGTAATATAAAATGACACTATATTTCTTACAATATAAATATAATATAAAATGACAATATATATCTTATAATATAATATAAATATAATATAAAATGACAATATATTTATATATAATATAAATATAATATATATAATATAAAATGACAATGTATTTCTTATATTACATAAATATAATATAAATATAATATAAAATAACAATATATTTCAAATAATATAAATATAATATAAATGTAATATAAAATGACGTATTTCTTATAAAATTATATAAATATGATATACTTATAATATAAAATGACAATATATTTTACAATTGAGAAAGAGAGTGAATCGGCTGAAACATAGGAATCCAAACAACAAATATACGGATACTCATCCATGTACGATATTTAATTGAGGAATTTCACAAGTTTGAGTATGTTGTAGTTTGTGTTTGAGGTTTCTGTAGCTGATAGAAAAATGGAAATATAAAGGTATTGTTTGAAAATCTTCTTCTAATGATAAAGCAATTTCTTTTCGGAACTTTGGAAAACAAGATTCCATAATTTATAATGGACTCCTCTCAGAATTTAGATTTCGCATGTAGAAAATTGACCGAAAATGGTTCTATAAAGTCTTCTTTCTTCTTGAAGGATATTTAGCTAAAGAATTTTTGTAATTTGTTTACTGGCTTTGAAGAAATACATCGGCTTGTAGAATTAAGCAAATGTATGGAACACAATTTCATGCAATTAGGCCATTTTAGGCTTCTGTCATTAGAATAAAAGGTTTGCATCCTATTCGTCTTTAATTAAACCAGATAGATAGATAGATAGATAGATAGATAGATAGATAGATAGATAGATAGATAGATAGATAAAAAGAATGGGATAGATATATATGTACAGAATGAAATAGATAGATAGATAGATAGATAGATAGATAGATAGATAGATAGATAGATAGATAGATAAAAAGAATGGGATAGATATATATGTACAGAATGAAATAGATAGATAGATAGATAGATAGATAGATAGATAAAAAGAATGGGATAGATATATATGTACAGAATGAAATAGATAGATAGATAGATAGATAGATAGATAGATAGATAGATAGATAGATAGATAGATAAAAAGAATGGGATAGATATATATGTACAGAATGAAATAGATAGATAGATAGATAGATAGATAGATAGATAGATAGATAGATAGATAAAAAGAATGGGATAGATATATATGTACAGAATGAAATAGATAGATAGATAGATAGATAGATAGATAGATAGATAGATAGATAGATAAAAAGAATGGGATAGATATATATGTACAGAATGAAATAGATAGATAGATAGATAGATAGATAGATAGATAGATAGATAGATAGATAGATAGATAGATAGATAGATAGAAAAATAAACAGAATGGGATAGATATATATATGAACAGAATGAGATAGATAGATAGATAGATAGATAGATAGACAAATAAACAGAATGGGATAGATATATATATGAACAGAATGAGATAGATAGATAGATAGATAGATAGACAGACAGACTGTGATGCATATATATATATATATATATATATATATATATATATATATATATATATATATATATATATATATATGTTTTTCATATATCCAAAATGAGTAAAAATAGATGATAGGAGAGCCACAGCGATCTCGATCTCAATTTAAAATTTGAAACACTAGAATCAAGCAGACGCAGAAGTTTAAATATCTGCGAAGCGTCTTGACAGAAGATGGTAAGTGTGACACTGAGATCCGTAGCCGTATTGGGATGGCCAAGGGCGCATTCCAAAAGCTGGGCAGAGTATTGCGAGACAGGAGGATTTCTTTAGTAACAAAGAAAAGAATACTGAGCTGTTACGTGACATCTCTTCTTCTTTACGGCAGCGATTGGTGGACGATTTCTTCAGAGATGAAGAAGAGACTCGAGGCGACGGAGATTTGGTTCTAATGAAGGATGGTAAGGATATCATTGCCCTAGTATGTGAGCAGCGATGAGGTCTTAGAGAGGTTGCAAACAAGGAGGAGGCTTATACTTAATATCAGGAAGAGGCAGCTGAAGTTTCTGGGACACATAATGAGGAAGGAGGGTCTAGAGAATCTGATACTCACAAGTCGAATCGAGGGGAAGAAAGACAGGAGAAAACAACGCGTGACATACCTGGCGGGCTTAAGCAAGTGGATGACAGTGAGTGGGGGAGGAAACAGACGGAAGATGAGCTGCAAGGGATTGAGGGAGGAGGTGGAGAGCCAAGATCGCCTACGTCCTGAAAGGACATGGCACATAAAAACAGAGAAGAAATTTTCTTAAAATCTCCAGTTGCATTTTCAACTTCTTCCTCCGACCCCACAAATATATATATATATATATATATATATATATATATATATATATATATATATAAATATAATATGGTGGCCTGACGATTGTGTCTAGCATGAAACATACCGTCGCCTCTAAGTGTTGACTTCTATGTTCACTTTTATATTTACACACGCTCTATCTCTGATATTGAGCACTTTATCCCTAAATACAGCACACCCTAAGACTACATATCTTCATATATATATATATATATATATATATATATATATATATATATATATATATATATATATATATATATATATATATATATGAAGAAATATAGTCTTAAAGTGTGCTATATTTATGGGATAAAGTGCTCAATATCAGAAATAGAGCGTGTGTAAATATAAAAGTGGACATAGAAGTCAACACTTAGAGGCGACGGTCTGTTTCATGCTAGATGCAATCGTCAGGCCACATATATATATTGTCAATATATATATATATTGTCAATATATATATATATATATATATATATATATTGTCAATATATATATATATATATATATATACATATATATATTATGTATATATATTGTCAGTATATATATATATATTGTCAGTATATATATATATTGTCAATATATATATATATATATATATATATATTGTCAATATATATATATATATATTGTCAATATATATATATTAATATATATATATATATTAATATATATATATATATATTGTTATTCACATTGACTGTTTCGTTGTTTCACACCTCATTAGTGTGGCTAGACATCTAATTACCTCAAGCCGGCTGATTTGGTATCAGTCGGAGCTTTTACTCCTAAGCCATGAAGGTGAATTTAGACGTATTTATTTTTGAGACAAACATGCCAGTTACCGGAGAACTCGATTCGTCTTAACGAAGAGTCTTGCATCAACAGCAGTAATAGTCACTGTTTACAAATTCCCTTTTCTCCCCGAAGAGCTCAACCGAAATCATTTTTTCAGGAGCATATGGGATAATGATATATATATATATCTTTATAATATCAAGAACAATATTGGAGAAAATATATGACTAAATGGAAAAAGTTTTCTTGTGACGCGTTTTGTCCTATAGGACTTCACTGGACTAAATTTGCTAGGTTGGTGCGACTACATATGCCAAATTTAGTCTCGACTGTAATTCGAACTCAGGTTCCTCAATCCGAGTCGCTATTCATTACAATTCTTCAGTATGGGGGAATAACAGGTATTGACTGTATATATGTGTATATTCTTCTAATAATAAAACCGTATATGGTTTCTTTTCTTTTGTTGATTACATCCAAGAATACTTCTGAAGAATCGATAAAATAAAAAAAAGGCATTCGAAAGAATTCAAAAGAAATGGAATCGGCCGTTTCCAGAATGAAAATTCAATTCTAATGAGAAATTGAAAACTCCGAAGAACTTGAATTTGTACTGAAAGGCGACCTGACACTGATGAGTTCATCTCGGTGAAGTGCGCGATAGCAAACGTTTACTTATTGAAAGGCCAATTTTCTTCATCATCTCTGTTTCGTTCTGTTTCTACCTATCTCATTACACTGTAAAACTCGATATGATAATCAACCGCCCCACCCCACGAATCTAGGATCAGTGCCAGTGAGTAACGATTTCAACACTACTTCGGTTAACTAGTCCACTCGTGAAAATTATGGATTTTATTTTTCATTCATTCCACCTCCAAGCAAGGCGATAATGCCGCTAAGACGCAAAGAGATACTAGGAGTGAAATAGAAGAGTTTAGAAGGGGCCGGAAAGTGATGAACCTTTACTCTTGTTCAATGGACGGGGAAGTACGTATTTACAGTAAGGAAGTTATTACGTAATTACCATAATGAGGTACCTACGTATTTCCTTTTTTGAGGTACCTATATATTTAACACAATGAGGTATATATATATATTTACAATGATGACCTACCTATGTATTTACCTTGACGAGATTTGTCATAATGATTTGCTTACGTACTTATGATGTTTACCATAATGAGGTACCTAGGTATTTTCCATAATGAGGTACCTTACGTATTTACCATGATGAGGTGTCAATGTATTTACCTGTGATGAAATGCTTACGTGTTTATCATGATGAGGTGCCTCCGTGTTTACGATAATGAGGTACCTAAGAATTTTCCATAATGAGGTACCTAGGTATTTTCCATAATGAGGTACCTTACGTATTTAAAATGATGTGGTGCCAACGTATTTACCACGATGAAGTGCTTACGTGTTTGTCATGATGAGGTACCTACGTGTTTACCATAATGAGGTACCTAATAATTTTCCATAATGAGGTATCTACGTATTTTCCACAATGAGGTACCTTACGTATTTACCATGATGAGGTGCCAACGTATTTACCATGATGAAGTGCTTACGTGTTTATCCTGATGAGCAGCCTGCGTGTTTACCATAATGATGTACCTAAGAATTTTCCATAATAAGGTACCTAAGTATTTACGATAATGAGGTACCTAAGTATTTTCCATAATGTGGTGACTACGTATTTAATGAGGTGCCTACTTATTTACCATAAAGATCTATAACATTAAAAGAACTTTAATCTCCAACATGCTTTAAATTTAATTAAAAATGGCGCCGATGTGAATTGTGAAATTATTACCGACACCTGGCAGGCACAAGAAATATTTCAGTTAATGTAGCTCGTAGTTATAGACACTTATTTCGGGGGAGGGGTGAAAAGATGTGTACCAATGTGTCTGTGCTTATATATATATGTGTGTGTGTGCGTGTGTTTATTTGTACTTGTGTTTGTTTATTTGTTGTGTGTGTTTATTGTGTATGTGCACATACATTTTGTGCGTCTAGGTTTATTTGTGTGCGTGCGTGTGTGTTTATTTGCGTATGTATGCGGCTATTTCGTGTGTGTTTATTTGTGTGTATTTATTTCTGAATGTTTATATGTGTGTGCGGGTGTTTACTTGCCTGTGTGTGTTTATTTCTGTATGTGTGTGGTTATTTTGTGTGTATTTATTTGCATGTAGTTATTTCTGCCTTTATTTGTATGTGTGTTTATTTCTGTGCATGTTTATTTGTGTATGCATGTATTTGTGTGTATGTTTATTTGTGTGTATGTTTATTTGTGTGTGTGTGTGTGTGTGTGCGTGTGTCTGTTTATTTTTGTGTGTGTTTATTGTGTGTTTGTGTGTGAGTATCGGTTATATCTGTGTGTTGATTTTTATGCGTGCTTATTTGTGTATGTGTATGTTTATTTGCGTGTGTCTATTTGTGTGCTTGAATGTGTCTATTTGTGTGTGTATGTGTTATTTACGTGTGTTTATTTGTGTGTGTGTGTGTTTGTATGTATGTATGTAAGCGTTCCTCACACCTTGAAGCATACATAATTGTATGTAATCTTCGTTATTATCTGGTTATAGCTTCGTAAGTGGCTTTCTTCAAACAGGCGCTAGATGAACAAATGAAGCTCTTAATCTGTTCTCTAGAATATTCTTTATCTATGTTGTCTGCTGAAGGAAATACGAAATTAAGGAAGAGATTCCTCTAAAATGGTCTCACCATTCTGTCTTTCTTTTTATGTGTCGTGTCCCTTCAAGACGTAGGCGGTCATGGCTCTCCTTCTCCCTCTATCCCTTGAAGCTCGACAAGTTCCTTCCCTCTGCTTCCTCGCCCAGATCACGTTTTGTCATCCACTTGCCAGGAATGTCATGCGTTGCTTTCCCTTGTCTCTCTTTCCCTCTATTCGACCTGTGAGTATCAGATTCTCCAGGCCCTCCTTTCTCATTACATGCCCCAGAATTTTCATCTGCCTCTTCCTGGTGTTAAGTATAAGCTTCCTCCTTGTTTGCATCCTCTCCAAGACTTCATCGTTGCTCACACACTCGGTCCATGATATCCTCAGCATCCTTCTCCGTCGCCTCGAGTCTCTTCTTCATCTTAGAGGAGACTGTCCAACATTCGCTGCCGTAAAGGAGGACATATTTTAGTGGCTTTACTACCTTGCTTGTGGTGACACCGATTAAAAAAAAATACCCACGCTTTTTTTTGTTTTGTTATTATCACAGCGTTTCGGTCATTGTGCCCTCTGACATCAAGTACTTTTCTATCAGAGTAACCGTCATAGAATTTCGAACTTAACCATTTCTTTAATTTTTCTCGTTCTGCTGAACATTAAGGCAGGTTGATTGTTCACTTTTTAAAAAAAAGATCAACATTGCACTCAGTGTACAATCTGGTAGTTGATGTAGTGCGTGCTAATACTAAAAGTTAGATTCATAGCTTTTAACAATTTTTGAGCATTTTGGTTTAAAGATCGTCTGACAAAATATTTTTTTTTATAAGCGTTTCACACCAAGCAAGGCGGGAAGCCACTAGCACGCAAGGTGTTACAGAGAATTGGAGCGAGAGCAAATAGGAGTGATAGAGGAAAGGATGAAGAGAAAGATAGGGGATAGATCAGGGCATATGGAGACGTCGATTGACATTACATTTGAATAGTTGGAGATTATAGCTATCAGGGAAACAGGAAAAGGGGAGGGAGTCCTACAGGCGAGAGGTGCGAGACATGAAGCTATTGTAGTTGAAGAGACGGCTACATTTAACAGAAAGGGTGAGAGCGAGATGCCAGCCTAGTAGAACGCTTAAATTCATGAAGTTTGGGAACCAGCGAAAGCAGCTCCTCGGAGCAGTTACCATGAAAGTATTTGTAAAAAAGACAGAGGGAGGCGACGGAACGTCTGTGAGAGAGCGACTGCAGACGAGATGCCAGATCAGGACCAATTACGTTGCATTTCCGTCTCTGGATCTTATCAAGACCCTTGAGACAAACAGAAGGGGCTCCAGACCATATATGGCAGCAATGCTCCATGCAAGGGCGAATGGTTGATTTGTAGATTTGAAGGATTGACTCTGGCGAGAAAAATTACCTGGTGCAGCACAGGGAGCCAACTTTCCTTGCGGTGGACGAAGCTATTGACTCAATGTATTCGTTCCATCTTAGGTCAGCAGTCAATATACAGAAATGCCTAATTTCCGCACGTTTTTGCTTACAGACTGACTTCAAAATGTTACTATTTTAAGAATAAATCCAAATAAAATTGATATTTTTTTTATATTAGAACATTAAATGGAAAATATATTTAAACGAGTTTTCTGGTTATGAATCATTATTTTTCTTACTATATCCGATAATTAAAAAGTGTATGAAAATTATAAAAAATTACAAAAATGGCTACTCAATAAATAAGACCTTACACCATTTGTTAAGTTATGATTAATCAAAACAAAAAAGATTTAAGTGTCTGGCGGACTTCACCGCATTAATTTAACTTTAGATTAGGATTCAAGGCTCACGCAAAAAAAAGGATAAGCAAAAGACATTGTTACACATAAAATATGTATTTAACAAGATGTACCATACCAAACAACGATGTGAAAGAAAGCATGCATTTAAGTAAGAAAGGTTGAATTAACCAAGCGTTGTCTCTCTTTATGTTATTTTAATGTTCAATGAAAAATAGTTATTTGATTCAAAGTTCACTGGAAGAATGTTCATGAGAGTCTCTTGTAATGTTTGTTCTTTAAAGATATTGATGTGTAAGAAGTGTTTATGTGAGTGTGTACAAGGTGTGTTCAGCATGTGAGTGGTGTGTGTGAGTGAGAAAGTTGGCGCATGGTTTCAACTGTCGTGGATTCGTTTGGCAGTTGAATTCTCACTAATTGAGATGAAAAATATCTTGGCTTAAATAAGCGACTATAGGCTCCAGATCGTTGCGCGGAAAGAATTATTCTTCGCGTGCAAACAATCTGATTGGTTGGCATCGACCAATCAGCGAGCGAGCTTTGGGGAGACTTAAGAAAGCTTCTGCGATCCGCTTCTCCCAAAAGTGCACAAAATTGACTACTTAAAAATAGAGCGAATACAAAATTGTCGCATTACTGCGATTTGTAAATTGCCTATAATAACGTAGTGGTGATTAATTAACCAATGAATGCTTGGCGTTGTATGCGATTTGTATTTTTGTATGTAGGTTCGTGCGTAATAGGTCCGCACAAGTGTATATAACACCCTAAAACTGCTGGGCACAAATTATTAGACAAAATGTTTCAAATTTTCATTTTTTATTGAAAATCACACTAAAACTACTGCAATAGTTAAATTGTTCTGGAAAATTCCTTTTGAAGTAAATGAAGGTTATTTGATGGCACAATGATTTAATAATAATGTGTTTGTGCCATGCATCTTGTCCATATACAATTTTAAAGCTTCAGGGAATTTTAATTTTTATAAGGCTGTGCTAAAAGGCTTTCTCTTATCACCGGAATGAAATTCCAACGCTACAATTTTGAAACTAAACTTAATCTTTAAAATAATTTCCTCAAAAAACAGTAACGATTTGAAAAAAATAAGGAAAATAGAAAACTGTGTCATGATTTATCATGTCAGACCCCAACTTGCAAATTGAGTGCAGTAACAAGTTTCCAGAATCGACTTGCCCTTCTGGCCATGTCTGGAGGTATCCAGTTTTAATCTTATTTAATATAGCTCAGTTATTGCTTGCCCTCTTTCTATTGAGTCTAAGTCGGGACTAGTCTGCTCAGGTATTAGGTTTAAGGCACCAATACAGGGCCCAAGAGCCACTCAATATAGAGGGTTACTGATTAACACTGATGCCGGTAAGAGAAGTGCTGTTTATGAGGATATGTAGGTAAGATAATTGTTAATCTTTTACTTGAAGAGGTTATGATTTTAGTGATCGGGTACGCATCATCTCAGGAAACTATTCTACTATCATTCCCAAGACTTCGTGACAATTCAGATATAAAGAAAAGTAATCAGGTGGAAATCGAAAAGCCGATTTCCAAATCCGATCGGATTCATTAGAATCACTTACGCACAAATACCCTTGGAAAAGGCATGAATCCATCACTTCTTCCCACCCCTGCCGACTAAGAGTTGAATAGCAGAAGAGACTGAGTCCTATAGCCTTGGTTGGCAACCAGTCTACCACAGAAAGAAACGGCAGCCTACTGCGGGAGTATCTTCTGCCTAGAAAGTCATAAATGAAAAGAGACATGATCGCCCAAGTGTCACGCATAGCACATGACTGACTGAAATGTTTTGTATATTTTCAAAAGATCAACCAAGTTTGCCAGATCTCGCCTGACTCAGCCCCCTTTGAGCTGCGAGGGAGGCGCTTATGGTCAAGTGTGTGGGCATCTCCGTCACGCAGAGTTGTCCACCAAAATCAAATTGACGCGAATAGCCTCGTCAAACTCTGTTTGATTCACAGCCATCTCCGCCACAAAGGAAATAGGTAGAGAGAAGACGACGATCCCGATGGTCGGATGCGAGCGAACGCTGATGACGAATACTTTGGGATGTGCGGTGTGGTGTACTGGCCAACGGCTCGCAGTAAGAAATCGGAGAGCCAAGTTCGAATTCCAGCCGGGCTCATTACATTCACTTACGCACAAATACACTTTGGAAAGGTATGAATCCATCTCTACTCCCCACATCTATGGGTTGAATAGCAGTGCAAACTCATTTCTATAACCTTGGTTGGCAACCAGTCTACCACAAAAAAGAAACGACAACCTACTGCGGGAAAATCTCCTGCCTAGTCATCATAAATCGTGTAGAGACATGATCGCCTATGGCCTGAAGGAACATAATCACAATTTTAATGATGATGGCTCTCCACAACATCCTATCCTTTGTGGTTCTTACGTTTGTCATTTTACCAGACTTTCTAGTCCCTTTTCTGCCATCCATTTGCACAAACTTGTTCCACGATATTCCCTCCTGTTCCTCTAGTTTTCAATATGTCTTTTGAGTGACAAATTCTCCAAGCCCTCTTTTCTCATTACGTATGCAAGTACTTTCAACTTGCTTTTCCTTATTCTAAGTATAAGCGTATATTATATATTCTCAGTATCCTTCTGTAGAAATACATTTCTGTTGTCACAGATCTCCTTCGTCACGGATAAACTATATCGAGAGATTTTGAAGAGTGTGGAACCACCTTCTTCTTCTTCTTCTTCTTCTTCTTCTTCTTCTTCTTCTACTACTACTACTACTACTACTACTACTACTTCTTCTTCTTCTTCTTCTTCTTCATCATCATCATCATCATCTACTTCTTCTTCTTCATCTACTTCTTAATTGCTGTTGTTCCCAGGTCCACCCTGATCCGGGGTGGTAGCACCTGTTAGGGTCCCAGCTATAGGCAAATAATGAACCCCCAAACTGGGATCAAAACATTATGAAGTTATAAAAATAGATTTTTATGGTAAAGATACCAGCAATATGTTTTTGGTAATAAAATATAAGCACCGATATATTTTTATATTACCAGCAATAGATTTGGCCTTCGACAAAAAAACCTCTTTACAAAAATACCCCAATAAAACTTGATGTACAAACTAGTTTCTTAGAAAGCGTACATATTCTATTCATACGAACCTATCTTAAAACTCTTGTCTGCATTAAATACATGTTGATGTGTTGATATGCCGTAAAACAATATAAACCAAACCAAGTCTCATCTTCACCTGTGAGGAGATTGCCCAACATTGACTATTATATAGCAGGACTGATATTACATAACAGTTAAGCCCACTTTTCTTTGTTCACAACGAAATTTTCTTGTATTTTAAAAAGTAAGATATTGGTAAGCAATAAGAATATATGTGGATTACAAGATTAATCTCGAGCGGATATTGTTATGTCCTCACCGTGTCAGAATGATCCCCATTCTTTCGTCTATGAATCTTAACTCTGGCATTGATCAAAGGCTCCGATCAGAAGACAGTCTCCAGAAATATTGTTTCTATCCGAGACCTTGTAAAATATAGAAATGGCTAGCAAGAATCCATGGAGCTGCACGCCATTAGCAATGATATTCCTATCATTGCTAATGGCGTGCAGCTCCATGGATGGTGTCGTAAAGAAAAAGAAAATGTTTCAAGGTGAAAAAGACGAGGAAGTGAAGAGTACCACGAAAAACAGATGAGAATGAGAACTGGGGAAAAGATTTCGCGAAAGAAAGAGTCGATAAAAGTAAAATTTTTGAAGATTTCGTAAAAGCGGGTGTCGTAGAATGAAGAAAAGAGCAAAGGAGAAAACGATGTAAAAAGGGGATAAAAAGGAAGGTTATATAGAGCGGTGAAGAAGAAGAAGAAGAAGAAGAAGAAGAAGAAGAAGAAAAAGAAGAAGAAGAAGAAGAAGAAGAAGAAGAAGAAGAAGAAGAAGAAAAAGTAAAAGCCCGAAGAAGTAGAAATAACAAAGAAACTGTGGAAATGAAGTAGTAGTAGTAGTAGAAGAAGAAGAAGAAAAAGAAAAAGAAGAAATAGAGAATAATAAAAAGACTATGAAAACGAAGACGACGAAAAAGATAACATCGACAATAATAGTACAACATTGTAGTAGTAGTAGAAGTACAAGAAGAAGAAGAAGAAAAAGAAGATGAAGAAAGACAATCAGTAAAAATAATATTGCGGAATGAAAAAGAAAATGATGATGATGATGATGATGATGAAGGAGACGAAAAAGATAACAGAGAAAATAGCACGAAATTGTAGTAGGAGTTGTAGTAGTATTAGTAGTACAAGAAGAAGAAGAAGAAGAAGAAGAAGAAGAAGAAGAAGAAGAAGAAGAAGAAGAAGAAGAAGAAGAAGAAGAAGAAGAAGAAGTAGAAGAAGGAGGAGAAGAAGAAGAAAACAAAAACACTCAGTAAAAATCATCTTGCGGAAAGAAAAAGAAAAAGATGATTGTGATGGCGGAGAAGAAAAGGAAAACGAAGATGAAGAATTAGTTAATTTCACGGTGCGATGATGATGATGATGATGATGATGATGATGATGATGATGATGACGACGAAACGATGAAATATGATGCGGAGGAAGTGGTGGGGGTACAACGATGGAGGAAGTTGCAAAAATCGGGAATGTCATTTTAGAAGTTTGTTTTTTTTAAAATGCCGGTAAACTTTATCTCACCTTGGGAGGAAGGTTTCGTTGCATCCAGTTAGAGCAAATTTAGTTAAAGGCATCAAGTTTCCCGCTTAAAGGCATCGAATTTACCTGCTTTCCCCTCTCAAGTAATTTTTAAACCACACCCAGTAAATACTCTTCCAGCAAGCAATTATACCACTCTTGAATTATATATATATTTGTGTGAGTGTGTGTGTGTGTATGTATATATATATATATATATATATATATATATATATATATACATATACGTAAAATACTTGTAGAAAATACTAAAATTATAGATAAACATACAGACATTAGACGCCTTAAAATCTTAGAGGCATTACATATTAAAAGCAAAAGACCTCTTATTAATCGTATAGATTATAATATATCTGGTAATATATTGCAATGTTTATAATATATTTAAATTTTGTAGCGTATTCTTCGATCTTTTGGCTTGTGTATTGGAAATCTTTTTCACGGTGTCACATGATAAAAATCTACGCCATGCACGTGATATAACATCATCGCGTCTTTTGAATTTAAAAGGAATTTAACGTTTTTAGTTTGTAAAAAAGTAGCAACATGATTACGCTACAAGATAATTGGCAAATGTTTGTTTAAAAAAAAGAAAAAAAAAAAAAAAAAATTTTTGACTAAAATATTGACCCTGAAGATGAACAATGATGTTCGAAAGCGCTAGGTCATCGTATGGAAAATACATATTTCGGAACTATTTTCAAATAAAAAGTCTCATTAGAGAATATGAGAAAATTCAAAAGAAAATATGTAAGACTATGTTGTCTTTAACATTCAACACTACATGTTTGAAATATATATATATATATATATATATATATGCGTGTGTGTGTGTGTATATATATATATATATATATATATATTGTGTATTTAGGCAGCAATCCTTCATTTATGCATGTTTCATTAAAAACGACAGGCAAGGTACCACGGTTAAGCTTTTTATTTAATTTTTCTTGTATTCGAACACGTGTTTTCTTTTTTGGACACAGACTGTGTAGAAACTGTCCAAATCTTCTATAGTTCCGAGCGTTTTCGGCTCTACTTTTCGCCATTTCCAAGGGTGATTTTATTTTCCAGTTTAATTGAGTGTGTGCGTTATGTGTATGTTTTAATGTGTTATAGAGATGTTTTATTTTCCGAACACGGTTAGCACATTATGGCCTTGTTCGTAGTTAAGGGGTTGGATTTTTCTTTTTTATTATAAATGATTCCATTATTTTTAATCTTTTTTAGAGGTGGATGAGATTGTTATGTTTGTGTTTTCTACTAGTATGTTTGAGTCTGGTAAGTTTGTGTGCGTGTTTAAATGGGTTCTAATAGAACTGTGGTTAGATAGGTGTAACGTAAGGCGTCAGGATAGGCATGTTGTTGTGTGACCTATGTAATTATTTATGAGTTCGGTTTGATCAGGAACTCAGTTCCTTAAGGCGCATTTGAACTCATAGATAATGTTCGTTCGTTGTAATTTTGACTTTGCTGGTGTGTTGATATTTTTGAGGATAAGGTTAGCTGTCTTAAATATTTTATTGTAGATAATTTGATTTTTTTTATACGGGTCCAAAAATGCATATATATATATATATTTCATATATATATATATATATATATATATATATATATATATATATATATATAGTTTTAAGGTATGCTATATTTATGGGTTAAAGTTCTCAATATCAAGGGTAGAGCATACGTAAATATAAATGTGAACAGGGAAGTCAAACACCCAGAGGCGACAGTCTGTTTTGAGCTAAACGCTATCATAAGGCAAATAAACACATGGCCCGACGATTGCGTTTAGCATAAAACAGACTGTCGCCTTTGGGTGTTGACTTCAATGTTCTCTTATACACACAGGCACACAACCACTCAAACACACACACACGCACACACATACATACATACATATATATATATATATATATATATATATATATATATATATATATATTTATATATATATTCAAAATCTGCGAAGGGTCGTTTGGGGACGTTGTGGCACGTAGTGCACCAGGTCTCTGTATTCGGCCCTTCAAAAAGTGTGGATGGTTCTGCACAAAGCCTTCATCACTATAATCAAATCATATGTCTGACTGTCGTTTCCTAGGAACAGAGTTGCTTCACCCTCGTACGTCGTTAAGCGGCAAGTGAGTCCAGCATATATATATATATATATATATATATATAACGTGTATTTAGCAAGTATTCATCCAAACTAGTTTGATTAAAAAGAATCAACAAACTTCTGTTTGTTTAAATATTTTAAATATTTTATCTTATTTATATATTCATTTATATATATATATATATATATATATATATATATATATATATAAACTGGTTCCTCCAAAATAATAGAATAAACTACAACAATCACCCCCCCCCCAAAACTTAATAAATAGCTGTAATTATCTTCCCAAACAAAAACAAATCTATTATATAAGCGATACAAACAAATTTTGACTACGTTAATAAAAACACCGATTAAATTAAAAATAAATAAATAAATATATAAGATAAGAAATAAAAAACATAAATAAATAAAAACAAGTAAAATAATCTAACCCAAATAAATAAATTAATAAACGTCTTCCGGCAAAATATACGCCAAAATAGACTATCCACAACGCACCACTGACCGTATATATAAATAGCCGAGAAAAAAAAACAACACTCGTGGCCTGACGATTGCATCTAGCATGAAACAGCCTGTCGCCTCTACGTGTTGACTTCAAAGTTCACTTTTATATTTACACACGCTCTATCTCTGATATTGAACACTTTATCCCATACACCTTAAGAGTATATTTCTTCATATATATATATATATATATATATATATATATATATATATATATATAAAACAACTGAAAAATTGCGAAGTAAATCTAACTGTAGTAATATTTTAGATGTCTAAAAAAATTTTAACTATATCTAAAAACAATTTTTGTTTAACTATTGAAATATCTAAAATATTACTATAGTTAGATTTACGTTAGAAATATTCAAACACAGTTGCATTCCATATCACGTGACGTCCGTAAACAAACTTCTGAAAACAGTCATTTCTGATGAAAGATCGGGGCCGATCTGAAATATCAAATATATATATATATATATATATATATATATATATATATATATATATATATATATATATATATATATATATATATATATATAAAAAAATATGAATAAAAACTTTCACAAAAAACATTCAATTTTTTTTTAATTTGCAACTTTTCAGTTGTTTTTTCTACATTATATACATATTAAGAAAGTATACGTGGCTTCTCATTATGCTATATATATATATATATATATATATATTATTGTCATCCACAAACAGACTATTTCGCTGTATCACAGCTCATCAGTGTGTCTAGACATCCGGTTACCTCTAGCTAGGATCGAAACCCGACTGAATTGGCGTCAGTCGGAACTTCTACCACTAAGCTGTCGGCGCACGGCAGGGATGAAGGTGAATTTTAGCGTATATATTTTTAGATTTAGATAAACACACAGTGACTGACAGTGACTCAATTCTGCCGAAGAGTCTTGCTATATTAGCTTTAATAGTCACTGTTTACAAACTCACGCTTCACTCCCACAGAGCTCAACCGAAATTAATTTTTCAGGAGCCAGTATTATTGTCATCCACAGACAGACTGTTTCGCTTTATCACAGCTCATCAGTGTGCCTAGACGTCCGGTTGCCTCTAGCTAGGATCGAAACCCAACTGAATTGGCCTCAGTCGGAAATTCTACCACTATATATATATATATATATATATATATATATATATATATATATATATATATATATATATATATATATATATATATATATATATATATATATTTCTGTAGTTTACTGCTACAGCAAGCAGGAACATTTTTTTTCCCCCGATGATGGCCATGTTGGCCGAAACTAGTCGAGGAATATAAATGAAATAATAATAATAAAAGCATAAGCATATTAATCTACAACCCAGTATGTCTGAAGATTTTGATTGATTTTTTTAATAATTTTTATCGTTCAATATATATATATATATATATATATATATATATATATATATATATATATATATATATATATATATATATATTTTATTTTATTTAAACAGTTTATTATTTATATATTTTCCAATTTTTGAATAAATTATTGCGTATTGTGCTCAAAATTTTGGGTAAACTGTCAAATCAACAAAACATGAACTTCGGATAACTTATCAATACACCTTATGCTTAGAGAGAGCATGCCTCCTAAAAGATTGGGAACTACTGTTGTAGACAATTATTAACCTTTAAACCCCGGGTCTTATCAACTGGAGAATAGCGGTTATCATTAATTGACTATTTAAACCCCTTTTTTAAAAGAAAACTAGCATCATTCATTCTGGATTCGAGTCTAAATGACTAATTGGCAACTCTAGAAGTGACGTCATGTCTTGGAGTGTTTCCCTGCAAATAAAACACGAAGAACAAGCTAAAGACAATGCTATGTTTGCATGTATACATCTCGAAGATAAAATGGAAGTGGAAAATGGTGACAACTTAATGTAAAGAATTCACAACTCCATTGTGCAGGGGATACTTCATAATGGTAAAAAGTATAAAATGTAGAAACCTAAGTTTTCTCCTACTTTTCTTTATCTTTTCATCTAAAAGAAAATATAAGAATTAAAATATAATGCCTACTTTCATTTTGCTGGTATACACCATTATACAGAGATAAAACTGTTCGTAATATGTGAGCTGTACATGTGAGTACAATTTTTTGTGCATTTCTTTAAGGTATGGGCTACTAGGAATCCCTTCAATGAGTCTATTGGAAACTTTTTCCAATCAATCCGAGTGCTCCAAATACAACTGGAACTATTGATATCCTCAAGTGCCACAATTTTTAGATTTCTATTTCAAGATCCTTGTATTTAGATAGTTTTTGTGAAGACCTTCAAAGATACATTATCATTGTTATTTCATTTCCTTTGATTTCTGGTGTGTACCCATTTCTTTCCAGGTCCCGACCAGAGACCTAAAATCAGAAATGGCATCATGGCATTTTCCACTGAGCAATTAAAGAAAAAAACATATTTTACATAGATAAATCCCTACATAAGGTATGGGCTGTACACGTGAGAACAATTTTTTGTATTTCTTTAAAGCATGGACTTCCAGGAATCCCTTCAATGAGTCTACTGGAATCTTTTCCAATCAATCCGAGGACTCCAACTACAACAGGGATTGTTGATGTCCTCATGAGCCACATTTTTGAGATTTCGATTTCAAGGTCCTTGTATTTTGATAACATTTTGAAGATCTTTAATGATATATTGCAGTCTGCGGGGACTGTCATATCAATGAGAGGCAATTTTTTGTTCGCGGTCTCTAATAAGAATGTCTGGGTGCTTGGCTTTGATTGTTCTTTATTATTATTATTATTATTATTATTATTATTATTATTTCCTTTGAAATCTGGTGTTTACACATTTCTTTCCGGGTCCCGCCCAGGGACCTAAGGTTAGAAATGGCATCATGACACTTTCCACTGCAAAAAAAGAATAATTACATAGATAAAGCCCTTCGTAAAGTGTGGGCTGTACTTGTCAGAACAATTTTTTGTATCTCTTTGAGGCATGGACTTCCAGGGATCCCTTCAATTAGTCAGTTGGAATCTTTTCCAACCAGTCCAAGGGCTCCAACTACAACAGGGATTGTTGATGTTCCCAAGTGCCACATTTTTGAGATTTCTATTTCAAGGTCCTTGTATTTTGACAGCTCTTCGAATATCTTCAAAGATACATTGCAGTCTGCAGGGACTGCCATATCTATAAGGAGGCACTTATTTTGTTTGTGGTCTTTAATAACAATGTCTGGGCGGTTGGCTTTGATTGTTCTGTCAGTGTGTATTGTGTAGTCCCATAGAATTGTAACAGGTCCTAACCGGGTCTGGGTGGTGTTTCTACCAGTTTCTTTCAGTTTCCTTCCCGTAGGAATTGCAAATTTTCCAGTGCAGATATTGGCCCACTCTGTCATGCCGGGTTTTATATTATTATTATTATTATTATTATTATTATTATTATTATTATTATTATTATTATTATTATTTCCTCTGGTTTCTGTTGTACACCCATTACTTTTTGGAACCCAACTAGACACCCAATGTCAGTGATGGCATTATGACATTTTCCACTAATCATTTTTATAAAAAAAAACTACGATCACACACAATTTACATAGATAAAGCCCATTATTAGTCGTGAACTATTCTTATGAGTACAAGATTTTGTATTTGAAGGGTTTGGGCTATCAAGAATCCCTTCCATGAGTCTATCGGAAAGTTTTCTAATCAAACCTAGGGTTCCAACTAGAACTGGAATTATCGATGTCCTCATGTGCTTCAAGAACAATGTATTTTGATAGTTTTTTTTTTATCTTCAAAGATACATTACAATCTGCAGGGACTGCCATGTCAATAAAAAAGCACATTCTGTTCTCGTGGTCTTCGATCCCGATGTCTGGGCGATGAGCTTTGATAGTTCTGTCTGTGTGTCTTGTAAAATCCACTAAAATTCTTGGAGGTCTTATCTCCGTAACCAGGTTTGGGTGATATTCATAACAGTTTCTTGCAGTTTCCTTTCTGTAAAAGTTGCTTATTTTCCAGCGCATATATTGGCCCACTTTATCATGCCGAGTTTATATTCAGTTGGTGCTAACACCGTGCACCCTGATTCAATTATTTCTGGATACTTATCACAGAATCTGAATTTCGGGTTAACACAATTTTTCCGTATGTGTGCTTAGTAATGACTAGTTAACAAGCATTGGTCCTGTGCAGCAAGAATAAAACCTTCATTTTCAGCTTTTAACCCCACACTACGTAGCCACTGATGAGTACGGGGCTTGTATACATCATCTTGTTGGGTACGGGCAGAATATTGACCATGAAGAAGCTTATCTTACCATCGCTTCTGCATTTGGTACATTGCATTTGATTTTATTCTCTTTCTGCAGTAGGTGTTTTATTAATTACTTGCACTTCGCCCACTTGAAATTCCATTTTGAATCTGTTGGCTTTCTTTATCTGTATAATAATTGTCAGTGTGTCACTGTGTCACACTTTTTCAGCTTTACTCCTAGAAGCCATAGCCCAACATAACATACCATTTTGGAATCAGGCCGACTCAGAAATATAGGCAGATATTGATGGGCCGAAACGTTGTAATAAATATGGTGACAAAGATGAGGACAATAGTCCGAATAATGTAAACAGTGGACATAATACCTCATCTCAGAAGTATAGACAGATACTGAAAGGCCGAAACGTTGTGATAAATATGGTGACAAAGATGAGGACAATAGTCTGAATAATGTAAATAGTGTACATGATACTTCATATCAGAAATGTAGACAGATACTGAAGGGCCGAATCGTAATAAATATGGCGATGAAGATGAGGACAATAGTCCGAATAATGTAAATAGTGTACATAATACCTCATCTCAGAAATTTAGAAAGATACAGAAGGGCCGAAACGTTGTAATAAATATGGCGACAAAGATGAGGACAATAGTCCGAATAATGTAAATAGTGTACATATTACCACATCTCAGAAATATAGACAGATACTGAAAGGCCGAAATGTTGTAATAAATATGGCGATAAAGATGAGGACAATAGTCCAATTCATATAAATAATGTACATAATACTTCATCTCAGAAATACAGACAGATACTGAAGGGCCGAAACGTTGTAATAAATATGGCGACAAAGATGAGGACAATAGTCCAAACAATGTAAACTGTGTACATATTACCTCATCTCAGTAATATAGGCAAATATTGACTCTGTACAGTCAGTCGAAAATTACATCAAAACCTTCTTCCAACAAAAATTACAAAGTGTCGATGACGATGGCCTCAACCAGCTTGTAAAATGATGTGAGTCAATAGTTAAAAACAATGGAGACTATAGACTTGACTACTAAATGTTTTTTATGAGTATGGCAAATTTTGTTTTTAATCGGTCACCATCTTTTCCAATGGTCTCGTATTAGACAAAACATTTTTCTTGATACATGTCGCAGCAAAAAGAGTTAATCTAAATCGTATATGTAATATTCTATCATACTCTGCCAACGTATTTCTCACCTTGCCAAGTCATTAAAATTGATGCCTATGTAGTATCTCTTGCGAGATAAAGCTAGCTTCCTCTTTGGTCAAAATTCAGTTCATTGGTGGTGAGAATGAACTGACCTCGCCAAGATCCAACGTAATACAGGGCATTATATTTGGGGTCGGTTTGACTGAAAGAGTTGCCGGAAAGTTGTTAGTATTGACAACAAACCGCCTTCCGGTTTCCACTCCGAGTTTTCTGTCCATGGCCTTTTCTGTATTTGATTGGATGTAACAGAAAGGCATCAGAGGTTTATAAATCTGGGTTCACCTTCCCCTAGATGGACTGCCTTCTTAGGTTGTCGTGCTCTATCTGCCCGAAGTAGCTGGTTGTGAGGCGCCAGTTTTCCGCCTTCGCCCATTCTCCGTCTTGGAGGTCAATTTTTAATTAGTTTTTTTTTTCTTGCTTTCTTTCTTTCTTTCTTTTCATTTCATTTTTCTTTCTTTCTCTATATTAGTTTTCTTTGTTTTAATTTCTTTTTTCTTTCTTTTTAGATCATTTTCTTAAATTTTATTCCTCGATTTTTCCTTTAATATCCTTTCAATTTCTTTTTTGTTTTCTTTCTTTGCCTTTTCTTAATTTCTTTTACTTTTTAAAACTTATTATTCCTTTTTGCGTTTTTCTTTTTATTTCTGTCTGACTTTTCATTGTTTCTCTTTCTTACTGTAATTTTTTTCTTTCTTTTGCATTATCCAATTTCTTTCGTTCTTCATCCATTACTAGTTTTGTTCTTGTGCAAATTTTATGCTCTCCCTTTACTCCCGCCCTCACTTTGTTTTCTTTTCCTTTTTTTCTTTTCTTCTCGTTCTTACTCGTCTTCTTCTTCATCTTCTTCTGACACTTGTTATTCTTCTCCTTCTGACACATTCTTATTTCTCTTCTACTTCATCTTCTTCTGGGACTCCTTCTTCTGACACTTTTTCTTCTTCATCTGACACTTCTGCTTCTTGTGATACTTTTTCTTCTTCTGACACGTTTTCTTCTTCTTCTCCTGACACTTCTTCATCTTCTGACACTTCTTCCTTTTTCTACTTCTTCTTCTTCTGACACTTTTCTTCATTTTCTTCTTCTTCTTCTGTTTCTGACACTTTTCACTTCTTCTTCTTCTGACACTCTTTCCTTCTTCTTCTGACAATTTTTTTCTTCTGACATATCTTCTTTCTTCTTCCTC
>OZ038511.1:66229933-66299933 GCA_964036315.1 Acanthosepion esculentum
ATGTTTTTTTCTTTCCATTTTTGGGAGAACCAATTTTATTAGTCAAATATTGAAATTTAAAAAAAAATTTCATTTTTTCTGTGCATTTTTTCATAGCTCTCTTTCGATTATGGTTTTCTTTTTTAGTATTAATTTTTATCCTTTTTATTTAGTTTTCCCTTTTATATTTCTCTAGTTTTCTTTCTTTCTTTTTATTCTTCTTTTCATTTTTCTTTCTTTCGATTCTTATTTTTATTTATGTTTTCTCTCTTTCTATCTCCTTTCTTTCTTTCTTTCTATCTTTTTTCTTTCTTTCTTTCCAACATTGTTTTATTCTTTCTTCTGATTGTTTCTTTCTTTCAATATTTTCTTCGATCTTTCTTTCCAAGTTTACTTTTACCCTACTTTTCATTTGTTTCTTTCTTTCTTTCTTTCTTTCTTTCTTTCTTTCCATTTTTATTTTTATTCATTATTTATTTATATTTCTCTCTTTCTTATTCTACTTTTTCTTTCTCCCCATATTTGTTTTATTCTTTCTTTCGTTTTCATTTTTAATCTTTCTTTCTTCTTTCTTTCTTTCTTTCTTTCCATTTTTATTTTTATTCATTATTTATTTATATTTCTCTCTTTCTTATTCTACTTTTTCTTTCTCCCCATATTTGTTTTATTCTTTCTTTCGTTTTCATTTTTAATCTTTCTTTCTTCTTTCTTTCTTTCTTTCTTTCCATTTTTATTTTTATTCATTATTTATTTATATTTCTCTCTTTCTTATTCTACTTTTTCTTTCTCCCCATATTTGTTTTATTCTTTCTTTCGTTTTCATTTTTAATCTTTCTTTCTTCTTTCTTTCTTTCTTTCTTTCCATTTTTATTTTTATTCATTATTTATTTATATTTCTCTCTTTCTTATTCTACTTTTTCTTTCTCCCCATATTTGTTTTATTCTTTCTTTCGTTTTCATTTTTAATCTTTCTTTCTTCTTTCTTTCTTTCTTTCTTTCCATTTTTATTTTTATTCATTATTTATTTATATTTCTCTCTTTCTTATTCTACTTTTTCTTTCTCCCCATATTTGTTTTATTCTTTCTTTCGTTTTCATTTTTAATCTTTCTTTCTTCTTTCTTTCTTTCTTTCTTTCTATTTTTATTTTTATTCATTATTTATTTATATTTCTCTCTTTCTTATTCTACTTTTCCTTTCTCCCCATATTTGTTTTATTCTTTCTTTCATTTTCATTTTTAATCTTTCTTTCTTCTTTCTTTCTTTCTTTCTTTCCATTTTTATTTTTATTCATTATTTATTTATATTTCTCTCTTTCTTATTCTACTTTTTCTTTCTCCCCATATTTGTTTTATTCTTTCTTTCGTTTTCATTTTTAATCATTCTTTCTTCTTTCTTTCTTTCTTTCTTTCCATTTTTATTTTTATTCATTATTTATTTATATTTCTCTTTTTCTTATTCTACTTTTTCTTTCTCCCCATATTTGTTTTATTCTTTCTTTCGTTTTCATTTTTAATCTTTCTTTCTTCTTTCTTTCTTTCCATTTTTATTTTTATTCATTATTTATTTATATTTCTCTCTTTCTTATTCTACTTTTTCTTTCTCCCCATATTTGTTTTATTCTTTCTTTCGTTTTCATTTTTAATCTTTCTTTCTTCTTTCTTTCTTTCCATTTTTATTTTTATTCATTATTTATTTATATTTCTCTCTTTCTTATTCTACTTTTTCTTTCTCCCCATATTTGTTTTATTCTTTCTTTCGTTTTCATTTTTAATCTTTCTTTCTTCTTTCTTTCTTTCCATTTTTATTTTTATTCATTATTTATTTATATTTCTCTCTTTCTTATTCTACTTTTTCTTTCTCCCCATATTTGTTTTATTCTTTCTTTCGTTTTCATTTTTAATCTTTCTTTCTTCTTTCTTTCTTTCCATTTTTATTTTTATTCATTATTTATTTATATTTCTCTCTTTCTTATTCTACTTTTTCTTTCTCCCCATATTTGTTTTATTCTTTCTTTCGTTTTCATTTTTAATCTTTCTTTCTTCTTTCTTTCTTTCTTTCCATTTTTATTTTTATTCATTATTTATTTATATTTCTCTCTTTCTTATTCTACTTTTTCTTTCTCCCCATATTTGTTTTATTCTTTCTTTCGTTTTCATTTTTAATCTTTCTTTCTTCTTTCTTTCTTTCTTTCCATTTTTATTTTTATTCATTATTTATTTATATTTCTCTCTTTCTTATTCTACTTTTTCTTTCTCCCCATATTTGTTTTATTCTTTCTTTCGTTTTCATTTTTAATCTTTCTTTCTTCTTTCTTTCTTTCTTTCTTTCCATTTTTATTTTTATTCCTTATTTATTTATATTTCTCTCTTTCTTATTCTACTTTTTCTTTCTCCCCATATTTGTTTTATTCTTTCTTTCGTTTTCATTTTTAATCATTCTTTCTTCTTTCTTTCTTTCTTTCTTTCTTTCCATTTTTATTTTTATTCATTATTTATTTATATTTCTCTCTTTCTTATTCTACTTTTTCTTTCTCCCCATATTTGTTTTATTCTTTCTTTCGTTTTCATTTTTAATCTTTCTTTCTTCTTTCTTTCTTTCTTTCCATTTTTATTTTTATTCATTATTTATTTATATTTCTCTCTTTCTTATTCTACTTTTTCTTTCTCCCCATATTTGTTTTATTCTTTCTTTCGTTTTCATTTTTAATCTTTCTTTCTTCTTTCTTTCTTTCTTTCTTTCCATTTTTATTTTTATTCATTATTTATTTATATTTCTCTCTTTCTTATTCTACTTTTCCTTTCTCCCCATATTTGTTTTATTCTTTCTTTCATTTTCATTTTTAATCTTTCTTTCTTCTTTCTTTCTTTCTTTCTTTCCATTTTTATTTTTATTCATTATTTATTTATATTTCTCTCTTTCTTATTCTACTTTTTCTTTCTCCCCATATTTGTTTTATTCTTTCTTTCGTTTTCATTTTTAATCATTCTTTCTTCTTTCTTTCTTTCTTTCTTTCCATTTTTATTTTTATTCATTATTTATTTATATTTCTCTCTTTCTTATTCTACTTTTTCTTTCTCCCCATATTTGTTTTATTCTTTCTTTCGTTTTCATTTTTAATCTTTCTTTCTTCTTTCTTTCTTTCTTTCCATTTTTATTTTTATTCATTATTTATTTATATTTCTCTCTTTCTTATTCTACTTTTTCTTTCTCCCCATATTTGTTTTATTCTTTCTTTCGTTTTCATTTTTAATCTTTCTTTCTTCTTTCTTTCTTTCTTTCTTTCCATTTTTATTTTTATTCATTATTTATTTATATTTCTCTCTTTCTTATTCTATTTTTTCTTTCTCCCCATATTTGTTTTATTCTTTCTTTCGTTTTCATTTTTAATCTCTCTTTCTTCTTTCTTTCTTTCTTTCTTTCTTTCCATTTTTATTTTTATTCATTATTTATTTATATTTCTCTCTTTCTTATTCTACTTTTTCTTTCTCCCCATATTTGTTTTATTCTTTCTTTCGTTTTCATTTTTAATCTTTCTTTCTTCTTTCTTTCTTTCTTTCTTTCTTTCTTTCAATGTTTTCCTCAATTTTTCTTTCCATCTTTATTTTTATTCTTCCTTTTTTCACACGTTTGTTTTATTCTTTCTTTCAATTTTAATTTTTATTCTTTCTTTTGTTTTCCTTTCTCATTGTATTTCTTTCTTTTGCTATCTTATTTTTCTTTCTATTTCTCTTTTTATTTTTAATTTATTTATTTCATTTTATCAGTCTTTGTCATTGTCTTACTTTCCTTCTTTCTTTCCATCCTTCCTTCCTTCCTTCCATTCTTTCTTTCCTTTTTCTTTCTTTCCTTCTTTCATTCCTTCTTTCTTTCCTTGTTTCAGTCTTTCTTTCTTCTTTTCTCTCTTTCTTTCCTTCTTGCTTTCTTTCTTGCTTTCTTTCCTTCTTCTTTCATTCATACTGTTTTTCTTTCCTTCTTTCATTCCTTCTTTCTTTCCTTATTTCAGCCTTCCTTCCTTCCTTCCTTCCTTCCTACCTACCTACCTTTCTTTCTTTCTTTCTTTCTTTCTTTCCTTCTTTCTTTCTTTCTTTCTTGCTTCATTTGGTTATAAAACCTCTAGTCTTCTGAAACCTACTTCATTTTACCTACAGTTCTTTCACGAGAATCTTGTCTGCCATTTTTATTGAACAATTTTCTTCCTCTATAAATATATTCTTTTTTTTTTTTACTCTCTTTCGGTCTCTTGTTGCCAAGAAGAACGATATCCGTCTGTTTTAGCACAGACGGCCTTCCATAGAAATCTTGCATTCTTTCCACCTCTTCCCACGCGTTGCATATTAAATGCCGGCATAGATTTGCGTTCCACTTTTGGGAGCGTGTCAGTCGAAAATGTCCGAATGATTTTTGGCTTAGATGTCTTTCCTCAGGCTACTGTTGTTCGTGAAAAATCCACGATAATATCCGGGGATAATAATTTGTTCTTCTCATTATTTTTATGACTTGTCACACAGTGTAAGTTTTTTGAATGCACCGGGTACATTAAGTATTGAAACCATTGCTGAGTCAGCTTAAAAGTTGGTTCGTGCGACAACTTTTCTCTCCAGAATATGTGACAATGTTTCTCTCCGGAATATATCTTACACATCTATAAGTCTTCTATTCATCCATGCTTAGAATATTGCTACCACATACGGTCCGGTGCCCCTGCTATTTACCTTGAGCTCCTTGATAAGATCCAAAAAAGAATATTATTGGTCCTGATCTGGCGGTTCGGCTTCAGTCACTTTCCGACCGCCGTAAGGTTGTCTCTCTACGTCTTTTCTATAAATAGTTTCATGGTAATTGTTCGAATGCGCTCTTCGCTATGGTATTGAGTTTTTTTTTTTAATTGAAGCGCAGTACTAGATTGGCGTTGAGATCTCATCAATTTACAGTCGACCTGGCTAGATGTAACGGAAAAATAAAAAAAAACACTAAAAGCATACACATAACGCACACACTCAGTTAAACTGAAAAAATAAAATCATCTTTGATAATAGCTAAATGTATAGCCGAAAGCGCTTGGAACTATAGAACATTTGGACAGTTTCTACACACTCTGTGTCCCAAAAAGAAAGCGCTTGTGCGAACACAAGAAAAATTAAGTAAAAAAGTACCTTGTCTGTCATTTTTAATGAAACATGCATAAATGAAGGATTTCTGCCGAAATACACAATATATATATATATATATATATATATATATATATATATATATATATGTATGTATATTTATATATATATATATGTTTTTATATATATATGTGTGTGTGTGTGTGTGTGTGTGTGTGTGTGTGTGTGTGAAATGGTACAGCGTTACAATTTGAATAAATGAATAAGTATTAATTTTTCTCAAATAATTCTTTTCACTATTCTTCGATTATATTATTTGAAATCTATTACATATCTATAAGTCTACCATTCATCTATGCTTAGAATATTGCTGCCACATATGGTCTGGTGCCCCTGATATTTACCTTGAGCTCCTTGATAAGACCCAAAGAAGAATCTGCAATATTATTGGTCCTGGTCTGACAGCTCAGCTCCAGTCACTTTCCCACCGCCGTCGTGTAGCTTCCTTATGCTTTTTCTATAAATACTTTCATGGTAAGTATTCGAATGACCTTGTTTTTTATTACCCCCCCCCACCCAGACAATGAATTGTATATATGAGGAGTAGTAAGGACTTTCATGGAGACATTGAGGTATTATGGTGGATGTAATAAGAAAAGTAAGTAAGAATGCGTTGTTTTGGTGTAAGGAATATTTTTGTATGTTTGGGTCAGTGTTTGTGGCTAGCTAAGTTTTACGTTAAGACAGAACGAGACCGTCCTTTTTCTCATTCCTCATTTTGGCCTTGTGCCACATTTCTCTACATAGCAGAATAAATATTGCTCTTCGTTGTGGTACGTGGGCTTTATGAATTTAAGCGCAGTACTAGATTGGCGGCAAGGTCTCAGCAATTTACAGTTGAATTGGCCAGATCAATTCTTCTATTCTGGATACATTAATCATTTGAGGAAACCTTTTCTGTCTTTCATCAGCATGGCTGAAGCTAACCTACAGGAAAGTGACTCGTTTCGCCTTCTCAAGCTAAGATTTCATACTGACATGAAGTGGAAAGACTATATTGAATCCATTGCTAGGTCAGCTGCTAAGAAAGTTAGTTCACTGTGTCGTGGGAGACGATTTTTCTCTCCAGAATCTATCTTCCATATCTATAAGTCTACCATTCGTTCATGCTTAGAATATTGCTACCACTTACGGTCCGGTACCCTTGCTATTTACCTTGAGCTCCTTGATAAAATCCAAAGAAGAATCAGCAATATTATTGGCCCTGATCTGACGGCTCAGTTCTAGTCATTTTCCCAGCGCCTTAACGTTGCATATTCTATAAATAATTTCATGGTAATTGCTCGGATGAGCTCTTAACTATGGTACATAAACTTTTTTATAATTTAAGCGCAGTACTTGACTAGTGTCGAGATTTTACCAATTTACAGTTGAATTGGCTAAATATAAACGAAAGTTCTATGCTAAGAGTCTCTTTTCTCGCACTTCTCGCTTGTGAAAATCCCTTGTGGCTCCATGGTTCCCAGCTAACTTTAACCTGCAAAAATTTAAATGCAATGACAATCGCTGTCTACTGTCATCCGGATTGCTCTTCCCGCTCATTATTAATGTTTCTGTTCCTAATTCTTCTGCACCCTGTAACCTCTTGTGTTTTAGTGACTTTAATACCTTGCATGGGGTGAATAGAAAAAGTATACCAAGTCAGAACGAGCGCTTCAGACAACACTTTCCTCAAAATATGCACAGTACCCCACAAAAAAGACGATTTTTTGATGACTCCAAGTTGGTATGGTGTCCGCAGATGGTCTAGGAAGTCGCTCAGTTTTGGGGATCTATCAGATTCATACATCAGTATAATCCTATTATAATTGTGCTCGTCCTTCCCTTCGTTAGTTAGCACGACCGTTGTGTCCTGTCAGTGCCTCGTAAATAATGGACTATACCGTGTTTTGGTCGCGTGGAGAGGGTAAAAATGACACTGGTTCGTTTCAGTGAGAAAATGAAAGAAAGAAGGGAAGATAGAAGTGGGGGAGAGAGAATGACATTAAACTGATAAGAACAGATACTACACTTTGAACTCAGCCAAAAGGCCGAGACAACGGCGATAAAAGCCCCATTTTTGCTGCACAGCATCGAATGACGAAAACCGAGTAACGCAACCCCCACCACAAAAAAAAACAGTTACCCATAAATAAAATAACAATGTCTGCTAAATTATTTTTAAATTATTATTAATAAAAATGTTCGTTAGACGGAGATTTGACTCGAAAGAAATTAAAGAAATAAGGGAAAGAGGAAGGAAGAAATGTTTAACGTATCTTGACAGTACCTCATAAATAATGGACTATTCTATTTTAACGAACGGACGACAGAAAGAAACAAAGAAACAAAGAAACAAAGAAACAAAGAAAGAAAGAAAGAAAGAAGCGGGGGAAGAATTTGAAATTGAGGAAGATCAAAAGAAAGAAAGAAAGAAAGAAAGAAAGAAAGAAAGAAAGAAAGAAGAGGTGCAATTTTCCGTTGTCTTCTCTACGATTTAAAATTCAGTTTTCATTATCCAAGACTGGTTGCTAGCCAAGGCTACAGTGCCCAATCTATAGCTTACCTTTGTTTGCGAAGATGTTATAGCTTTATTTAACCCATAGCTGGAAAGAGAAAACCTGGATTGATGCTTTTATTAATAGCATTTGTGCTCAAGTAAATGCAACTGACTAGATCGGAAATTGAACGTGTTTCGTCGACTCCACCTTCTGAGCCGTTACGCTTATCTTTTCATGTCAGCATAGTTTTGTATTCATCAGAAACTTCGTTTGTAAACACGACATTTGGCCAGACCTGACCAACGGTTCTCCGTGGCCAAGTTGGTAACGCTTACCACGATAGACTTTATCTCACACTTCCCTGGCGGATGCAGACTCGATTCCTGCAGGGGAGCGTCAGTTTTCTTTAATAGGATTTCTCGAAAGTTTTGGCCGTGTGACGCGTATCCTCCTTTAGGGCTTCATCATACTATGTTTACGTTGATGCGACTACGCATGCGTACGAACGAATAATAATTGGTGTTACTTTGGATTGTTATCTACAAGGGAAAATATCTACACCGTTCAATTTTTATATTGGAATGATATCTATATAGTAAAACATATTATATATGGATCTACTAAAAAAAAACAATGCCTGAGGATGGCTGAATGTACAGCTGAAAGTACTAGCAGAATAAAAAAAAACTTATACAACTTGAAGCTATTAAAAACAAAGATCATAACATTCATCGAGAGGTTCGTAGGTTAATGCAACTTTAATAAATTTGTTTGCGAAGATGTTTTTCGCCATTTATATCATTAACTTTACTAATCTACTTTTTGTATGAATGATTCATGTAATATATGTACTTGTCGTTTATCGCTAGAATATTAATGATAGAACATTTTTTTTAATATTTTAATTACATTTTATATATATATATATATATATATATATATATATATATATATATATATATATATATATAGCCTTAATCAAAACGGACGTACCTTTCGGCCAACACATTTTAAAATGTATTCGTTGGCGATTGGGAATACAAATGAAGACAAACTCACTAAAGTAAATGAGGAGGGAAAGGTCGAACGCAATTAAAAAAAGAAATTTTAATTACACAAAATTAAAATTGAACAACCATGTCTTTCAATATTTCTGAGATGTGGTATTATGTACATTATTTACATTATTCGGACTATTGTCCTCATCTCATGTCGCCATATTTATTACAACGTTTTGGCCACTGTACGCTCCGGCCTTCTTCAGGTGTTTGGAATGTCGAACTGAACCCTTTATTTCGCACACTGGAGTAGACTGTTCCATGTTTAATGGATGTCAGTTATCAGTTATCTCTGAAAGTTCTCCACTGCCTTAACCGGGTATTGAACTCATACTCTTTGGGTCCTGTCACTGGATCTAACCAACGCCTTTATCCACTGTGCCATGTGGATGTGTCCTTGAGGACACCTGTGTATGAATTTCTGGGTATTATAAGCCTAATGTCTTCAGCAACCATTTTTACCAGTGCTCATATTGCAATTTTTTTCCTGTTATCATTCATGTTTTTACCAGAGCTCATATTGCAACTTTGTTGTTATTATCGCTTTTCTCTAGCACTCCTTATTACTGGTTCCCATATTGTATTCATTTCTATGCTTGGTCTGCTCAGGAGATTTTTGTGGCCTAGCATATGTGCTGATTCCTTAAGTTTACGAATTTTCCAATGGTGTTCCTTGTCTATGATCTCAAACTGATTCCACAGCGTGTGGTGATCTCCCTTCTCTCTCCATATGTGGTCAGCCACGCCTGATTTTTCCACTTCCCCTCTCTGGTGTTCTTGAAGCCTCACCTTAAGGGGGCGGCCTGTCTCTCCTTTATATTTCTTTCCGCAACTGCACGGGATAGCATACACACTGTCTTTAGTCATGTTCTCCTATATGGGGGGGTCTTACTCGGGAGAGATATCTGCGAAGTGTCGTCAAGCTTTTGAAGGTTCTCCTGATGTTATATGGACCGCAGATCCTTTGTATTTATAAAGTGTCATCAGCCGAATCTGTGTAGGATCATTTTTTACGTTCCTTGCGTTTGTTGGAGGGTTTGTGAGTGTCCTTTTTCCATTTTATACTCTTGTGGAACTGGTTATTTTCATCCCCCCTTGTTCAATTTTAATTTTGTCTAATTAAAATTTCTCTTTTTAATTGCGTTCCACCTTTCCCTCCTCATTTACTTTAGTGAGTTTGTCTTCATTTGTATTCCCAATCGCCAACGAATACCTTTGAAAAAGTGTTGGCCGAAAGGTACCTAAGGTATGACGTCCGTGTTGTTCAAAGCTATGTTTCATTTCTTTGGGTACAAATCACTTTATATATATATATATATATATATATATATATATATATATATATAGCATAATGAGAAGCCACGTATACTTTCTTGATATGTATATATGGCGAAAACAACTGAAAAGTTGCAAATTAAAAAAAATGGAATGTCTTTTTTGTGAAAGTATTTATTTATATTTTTATATTTTTTTTTTTTAAGTGTATCACCCCAAGCAAGGCTGGAGGCCACTATCACGCAAGGGTTAAAGATATATATATATATTTGATATTTCTGATTTGCCCCGATCTTTCGTCAGAAATAAAATACATATATATATATATATATATATATATATATATATATATATATATATATATATATATATATATATATGCCCCTATCTTTCGTCAGAAATAAAATACATATATAAATATATATATATATATATATATATATATATATATATAACATACAAAATGTAATAGAAATATTAAAAAAATATTTTATTAATATTCTAGCGATAAACGGCAAGTACATCAGCTAAAAATGCTTCAATAGACCTCAGGAGTGTAGATCACATACCAAAGTAGATTCATGACATGTAGATAACAAGCCAAAGTAGAACCTGAAAAATTTTATAAACAAAAATTTGGTTTACCAATGGTATTGCCCCTAAGTGAAGTGATGGTACATATTTTCTTGGAATTTCTCGAATATGGTCATTTCCAAAATATTTTGCATAAAAATTCAACAAACTTCCGTTATATTGTCGATACTCTCTTAATTCATTCACGTGATACTGATTTATCTAATAGACTGAACAAAATCGAACATACAATAGAATTTACATACGAAATAGAAAAAAAATACTTTACTTTTCCTAGACATCATACTATACCGCGTTGACAGTAGCTTAAAACTTAGTGTCCATCGAAAATCAACTAAAAATGCTCTCATCATTTCTATTCTCATCATAACAACAAAATAAAATCCGGAATGATCATATGATTCTACTTAAGAGCACTCAGAATTTGCAGCCCTGAATATTTACACAGATAGGAGAAATACGTGAAAAATACTGCCACAAGCCTCCAATACCATAACTATTTCATATTCATTTCAAAACAAGAGGCTCGTAAATTATTCCAAAATAGAAAAGCGGCTCCTCAAGACAAACCTAACGAATCCCCCAAATATATTGTTCTACCAACTAACTCTATCACAACTACAATTGAAAAGAATTTATCTAAACTAAACGTAACATTTGCCACAGCTACGTCTAAAACAATAAAAAACTTAATTAATATAAAACAAAACAATAATCTAAAACTTAAAGGAAGAATTTACTCCAATACCAGTATTTACTTTCACAAGGAATACATCGAAGAAACCTCTAGGAATTTAGATAAATATTATAGGAACATAAAAGGGATATTTTACAAAATAATACATTAAATGCATCAGTTGCTGATTGTAACGAAACTGACTGATGTATAGAAAACCGTACTTTAATTAAATGAGAAAACAATTCACTAAAAATGTTTACAAACTGAATTAATCCCTAGATCATCCACAGTAAATTTGCTTCCTGGTTTTTACGACGTTTTACTATTCTTGGCTGATCATCTATTATCACAATATGGAATATTTAATAACAAAGATGATGAAAGCAAAACCAAAAAGAATACAAATGAATAAGCTAGATTATAGATCCCAAAAACATATTAGCAAAAAGTCATCTTTAAATTAAAATTCCCAGCATCTCTCGTTCGTGCACATCCTTCCCCACCCAAATTGTTCTTGCTACATATAAATATTTATATATCGTTACCTTATATATATATATATATATATATATATATATATATATATATATATATATAATTTGTACCATACCGCAAAACCCCAACTTTCTTAAGATAATAGCGCTATGGTACAAATTATATATATATATATATATATATATATATATATATATATATATATATATATATATATATATATAGATAGATAGATAGATAGATAGATATGACATTACGATATATAATGTTATATATCAAGAATCAGTATTGAGAAAGAAATATGACAAATCTGAAAAAAGGTTTTTGTGATGCGTTTCATCCGTTAGGACTTCATCGGACTGTGCTTTTTGATGGTGCCGCGACTACACATGCGCACGAAACGAAAGACACTGGTAGTTTCAAAATCTTTGAAAGAATATTTTTTAAAGTATATTTTTCAATCTAGCCAAATTAATCTATATTCTTTATCTTTTTCTCTCTCCATCACCTTTGTCTCTGACTATCTCACATTGGGACAGCAGAAAATCTGCCGAGAATGCTGATATATTGTAAAAGCCAGCAAATTTACCATGGCTGAACTAGCGATCAAGGCACTGTCCAGAGATTTTCGTCTTAGTGAATTATTTTCTCATTCAATCTTAAAAGACGTAATCAATATAAAATAAAGCAACAAGCCAAAACTTGAAGCAGGAATTTTACTTTATCAACTGCAGGATTTGCCAGAAATAATACATTGGAGAAATCTCAAGAATTTTAAAGAAAAGACTATAGGAACACAAAAGCGACTTTTTACAAAAAACAACACACAAAATGTTTAGATTGTTTACCGTAACAAAACTGTTGTGGTGTCCTCCCTCTAAAGGGTCTATGTTAGACTCTCCCGCCTACTATAAAAGATTTTTGTGACCGAGTAAATGGTTAAGTAATAACAAAAACCAGGTTTGCAGATATATCGTATATTAAACAGTAAGTATACCAGAAGAGTATTGCACGACTAATGAGAGTGTATCGGATGAACTAGCGCTCAATCTATTCACTTGTTAATATTCAGCCTCATCCGGGTTACTCTCTGCCTTGGGCAGAGAGTTCGACAGGCACTGCGAACAGTCACAGCCTAGGTAGAACAATCTATTCACTGTTAATATTTAACAGCCCTCCCTCCACGAGGGATATATGTGGCACAAGGCCGAGTTTAACGTGGGTCATCCGAACCCGTAGGATCGGTCAAAAATAATCCCTTAGAACCAGCATAAACGTGTTCGGGTCTGTCTATCTCCCCGGACGAAACTCTGCCCTTCGGCAAAGCCTCGTCCGGGTTCCTCTCTACCCAAGGCAAAGAGTTCGACAGTAATGAACAATCTATTCGACTTAATATTTAACAGCCCCCACCCCACGAGGGATGTATGTGGCACAAGGCCGAGTTTACCGTGGGTTCTCCGAGCCCGTAGACTCGGCCAAAAATATTCCCTTTGAACATGTATAAACGGGTTCAGGGTCTGTCTACCGCCCCTGACGAAACTTTGCCCTTCGGCAAAGCCTCGTCCGGGTTCCTTTCTGCTCGAGGCAGAGAGTTCGACAGATCAACAATCTGGTCGAATATTCGCCGAAGCCTTCTCTCCTACTAATCTTATAGTAGGCGGAAGAGTTTAACATAGACTCTTTAGAGGGAGGACACCACAACAGAAACTGACCACAATTGAATACTATTTTGATTTAAACCTGTCTATACTCCATTGTTATTTCCGTAGCTCCTTTTTCTAGTTCCACAAGTTCAGACCTTTATTTCTGGGACACGTCATGTTACATCTAGGGAGTCGAATTAGCCTTATTTCGTCCGTATCCCAAATCTAAGAAGAAAGTTTCCCTCAAGACCTACCACGTTGTAAAATAGACTCCTACGCGATTGCTTCCTTGAACACTAAAATTTTAAACCCTTCAATTCAAGTGTCTATCGTTATCTATCATATCATCATAATCTCCGCTTCCTACAACTTTTCTTTCACTTATATCTCACATTTCAAATGTAATCCTCTAACTTGAGTGACTCTTGAGCTGTGTACTGGGTGAAATTTTAGTACAAAAAAGCGGGATCTTTTCTTTCAATTCACCCCAAATAATGTAAAGTTAATTATCGCAAATATTAGTTCACCTCAAGAAATTATAAATTTTTAATTCGTTTGGGTGTTTTTTTTTTTATTTTTGACACTCTTTTGAGATTATAAATTTTAAAAATCAAAATGTGTTTAGGTTGCGTTAAAGCTGCTGGAGTTAATACAAGAATGTAACGACAAGAAGAGTGACGTTTTCCCTTCTTTCACAGAGTAAATATTCTTCCTATTTTGATGAAATGCGCTAAAGGTCATGATATAAGTTTGAGTTTAACAGATCGACAGGATAGATGGAACTGTCGTCTCAGTGAATGCCGTGAAAAGAAGCCACCAAAGAAAGTAAATTGGCTCCAAGAGTCACGACTTCCTTAACATAAAATGAAGAATAAGTCCATGTTTGGAAATCATCGTAGCATGATAAATTCTTATTCGTGTGTGTTTCTTTGGAAGGCAAAAAATAACAATGAAAGCATTTTTAAACAAATTTTAAAGGATATTTCTGAATTTAGGTGTGAAGTTTAGTCAATATAAATTCTTTCAATATTTTGGGATGAATTAACAGAAAAAAGATCCAAGATTTATTTATTTACCCCAAGAAATTATAAATCAAAATTTGTTGCTTTTTTATTCAATTTTTGGCACTCATTTGAAGTTATAAATTTTAAATAAAGATTTGTTTTGCTTGCTATGAAGTATTGAAGGAGATATAACATCGTCCACATTATTGGACACAATCCGAAGCTGTATTTTACCTGGGACTACGATTATGTCGGATTATTGGCAAGGATATACATCTTTTGAAGGATGATCCCAATTACATTAATCTGACTGTAAATCTCAGAATGAATTTCGTTGACCCAGAAATATCAGCCCACACGCAAACAATCGAAGGTAGCTGGCTGATGACCAAAATGAGGAATAAGTTCATGTTTGGAACTCATCGTAGCATGATAGACTCTTATTTATGTGTGTTTCTTTGGAAGGCAAAAAATAACAATGTAAGCATTTTTAAACAAATTTTAAAGGACATTACTGCATTTGGGCATGAAGTTTAGTAAACATAAATTCTTTTAATATTTTGGGTGAATTAAAAGAAAAAAGATGCAAGAGTTTCATTTTGATATCTGCAGCAAAGACTAAATTACTAAATAAAACACTAAGTTACTAAATAATAGAAGTACTATGACCTAGGAATTTCTCATGGAGTATACGGTCACAGCCTCGCCACGCTAGGTGTTACTAATATACTTTCTGTAGCTAGTAAGTATTTTGGATTCAGAGATTTCCTACACTGATTGCCAACCAAGGCTAGAGGGCCTTGTATGCCTTGCTGTTAATGCCTCCCTGGTGGATGAAGGTGGAGAAAAAGAAATCTGGAATTTGAACTCGGTATACCTAGCCCTCTTTACGCGCAGGTAATCACTACTCCATGCAAAGGTCTTTAAACTGATCAAATAAGTTATTATTGGTAACCCAGTGCATAAAAAGCAATTGTCTCTTCGTTGTACTTAGGGCAGACTTAGAGTTACAATCTTCGCAAAGAGCGTGATACCAAAGTATTTTTAGCAAACACTTGCAGGGAAAAGTCTCTAAATCGTATTTTCTCATTGTCTGTGCGTAAAAGGAATTCTACAGACGAATGGAGATGTAGACATAAAACCTTAAAGTTTTGGAGCCGTCAACATCGGAGGCAAAATTTGAAAATGACCATCACTTATTTTATCTTACAATTACTTTTTTCTGTTGTTGTTTTTAGAGCACTCTATCAGTTTTGTGATCAGGAACTTTGCACTCTTTTCGAAAGAATTAAAATATAAAGAAAATCTATGTTAGAAAAAAAAATGGCCGATTCGCTCTTCGTCACGTGTGACTTTGTGTGCGCGTATCTAATGGATATGCGTATGTCTGCGTTGTGTGGGAGTGACTTACATGTGCTTGTACCATTTAATATACACTCGCACACACACACATACACAAACACAATTTGACTAAGTTTGAAAGAAGTCACTGGAATAATTCCTTTCCTGCTCAGTCTGAACAACCCCTACTCAGGGCTGCGCAATAAAACCTTAAAGTTGCTGACAAAACGTTAATCTCTTAAATCTTAAAGCTATCGGATACTAACGAGACTTTATTGAAATTTCTGAAACTATTTTGTAATTAAAAGAATTTTTTAAAAATTTTGATAGAAATATTTTTTACGTCAGTCATTGAATTACAATATACTGTGGCATATACGTATGAAGTTACACATTTCCAAAGGTATTTGTACGGCTTCGGGTGGGGTTTGAACTCCGTATACCTGCCCTTCATTATGCGCAGATAGTCACAACTTCATGCAAACTCTTATTTGTGTGAGTTCCTTTGGAGACATGAGACAAAAGGTAACAATGAATGCATTTTTGAACAAATTTTAAAGGACATTTCTGAATTTTGGTTTGAATTTTAGTAAATATAAATTCTTTTTATTTTGGGGTGAATTTATATTCAGGGTGAATTAGCAGAACAAATAAAAAAGTGATATATCTTTTTGTCGTTAGGTTGGCATAATCTGGCATAAAATTTCACCCATTTCAACTCATTACCGCTGTAGATGGACTTGTAAAGATCGATGGGGTCCCAATTGAATTTTTAACACTTACCGGTTCTGTCAGGACAGTGACCCGTCAACCACATTCTTTTAAGCCTATCACCCCAAGCAAGGCGGGAGTGCCACTAGCACGCAAGGGGTTACAGGAAGAGAGACCAGGAATAAAGATGGTGTTTGAGGAAAGGATAGACAGAAAGACTTAGATCAGGATCAAAGCATCAGAAGATGTTGATTGATGTTACATTTGAATACTTGAAGATTATAGCTATCAGGGAAGCAAGTAAGAGGAAGGGAGTTCCACTGACGGGAAGTGTGAGTGAAGAAGCTGTTGAAATAGAAGAGACAGCTACATTTAACCGTTTCAATAGGGAATGGGATACCAAACTAGTAGTACGCTTAAATTCATTTGGGAACCAGTGAAAGCAGTTCGTTAGAGCAGTTGCCATTAAAATAATTGTAGAAAAGACAGAGGGAAGCTATAGCATGTCAGTGAGAAAGTGACCGGAGTCGAGATACGGCCCGTTTGTGTTTCTGAATGGCACGCCTAAATTCACAAAGAAAAATAACGTGTATTTAAATTTTGTTTGTTTCGTTTTGTTCTCACTTGTTCACTCACACATTCTCACGCAAAGCCCCGTGCATAAATAATAATTAAGCATAATATATCTTTAATTTTGTAAGCTTTCATTGAATATAACGTTTTCATTATTTGAAAACCATTGGCCATTTTCACTAAGGAAGATCATACATGTAAAAATATTTTGCTTTAGAAACTGGAAACGTTCATAACAATTTTTTTCTCTGGAAAAGAAATATGTTTTTCCTGTTAAAAAATATTTTTGTATATTATCAAATGAATAAATTTGGAAAAAAAATCACGCGCTGCAGTGATAATATTAATTCTAAGAGTTCAATTTTTATTATTATTATTATAGAAAACTTCTTTTGTCCAAAGGGAAAATATTTTCATATTTTTAGATGTTAACGCGCATGCTCTTCCATAGTAAAAATAGCAGAAATGCCTTCAGTGAAAAATTACCATCAATTTTTTCAATAACGCGGGACAGCCTTATGATGAGCTATATCTCATACGGCCCACTAGTCGGAAAAGGTTTCTCTGTCGAGAGTGTTATAATGTTATGGCAGATTACAAGCTGTTTGGCGCAAAATTGACTCAGTCAAAACCACACTTCCGCTAAACTGACGTCGCTGGTTTCCGGTTTACATTATATTAAACATTACTGATACTTTGGAACTTAAAACGTCAAATGTGTTCCTCAAAATGGATCGGGTGTTTTTCAGTAGATTACCATTCTCAAAGTTGAATTCTTGAAACGTTGCATTAGCGATTAACGCACCGACTGTGACGAAGAGGTTTAGTTGTTTAATGGCGAGGCATGTATAGCGTTAGCCGTCTGAGTGCTTTTTGTTTTTCACTTGCGACATAAGATGGCACTTATCTTGTCAAAATATTGACATATTCCGACAAATTCAGCGCATTTAGAATATGATGTAGACCAGGTATTGTTTGCCATTAGAAAATCAAATAAAAAAAGATGAAAGCCGTAAGCAGACTTGTATATATTTTTTTTCTTTTCGATTTGAAATAGTTAGAAATTACTTGGTGCTGTATACAGATACTTAGTGGGCTTAACGTAGCTTGGCCCAACACTAAAAGTTATGTGGGTGGATTTTTACGTGAATCTTTTGAGTGAAGAACAGTAACCGGTTGCAAAAGCACCACAATACATTTGCAGTTGTGTTCACCCTGTACAAGGCCCTGGAGCCACTCCGGGTAGAGGGTTACAAATTAAGAGGTATATACAGCCTATGTGGATATGCGTGGAAGATAACGGTTAGCCCTAGACTGATTATAGTGATCGGAGGGGAGCATCCTCATGAGAGTCGGCTTCACAAAGCAGCTGTTCGTAGAAAGAAGCTACGTGTTAAACTTACATCTCGCCAGGGGAATATGAACAGAATGAGGGTGTTTCACTACAATGTGCGCAGCATGGTGGGTCTTAGCCGTGAATGTCAGAACTGGTGGGACTAGGGAATGTAGTTCGTCTGGACACTCTCTATAGAGTCTATAGAAATAGCGATAGAGCAGTAAGAGTCTTACGACGTCCCGCCTGTGATAAACTTGGAGACAGTTTGGAAGAGTTACAGGAGATTCCGAAGTCGCGTGGTTGAAGCAAATGGCGATTTTATTGAATAGATTTACTCTTAATATTTCAAGATATTTTTGTCAGTCCTTTGTGAGCTTCCGATCCTGAGCTACGATTAATTAATGGTGAACATGTCATTTTCGTTCATAATCGATTTCATCACGATACTTCTGTTAAGCCTGGAGAGTAATTATACATTCTTATTGCTCAAAGTAGAGCCCAATAGTGTTATAAATACCTTGGAGAATTCCAGTAAGATATTTTTAATCATTTCTAAGATGCAAAGGTTCAAAGCTTAATTTAAAAATTAGACAATTTTGCTCTTACACAATTTGGACAATTTCGCTGTTACACACGGTGTTTATATATATATATATATATATATATATATATATATATATATATATATATATATATATATATATAAAAGTGAACATAGAAGTCAACACTTAGAGGCGACAGTCTGTTTCATGCTAGTGCAATCGTCAGGCAAGTTGCCTGACGATTGCACTAGCATGAAACAGACTGTCGCCTCTAAGTGTTTCATGCTAGTTCAATCGTCAGGCAACTTGCCTGACGATTGCACTAGCATGAAACAGACTGTCGCCTCTAAGTGTTGACTTCTATGTTCACTTTTATATTTACACACGCTCTATCTCTGACATTGAGCACTTTATCCCATAAATATAGCACATTTTAAGACTATATTTCTTCATATATATATATATATATCTGTGTGTGTGTGTGTGTGTGTGTGTGTGTGTGTGTGTGTGTGTGTGTGTGCAGGTATGCAGAAAAATAGGAAAGAAAACGTTAGGTAAATAATCCGAAGTTCCTTAGTATTTTTGATTTTATTTTTAAAAAGACAGTGCTCTATACAGAAGTAGAGCTTATATTATAATATTTTTTTAAAAATATGATTCCTTCGCTACATAAGAGGTCTCATGTTTCAAAAGCGAGAGCCGAGACCCCTAATATAATTTTTGAAATTAAGTTGAATTAAGGTGTCTGGTCACGCTTCCTCGTCAAGCGAGAATTTGGGAATAAGCCCAGCCACTTAATTCAACTTAATTTCAAAAATTATATTAGGGGTCTCGGCTCTCGCTTTTGAAACATGAGAACTCTTATGTAGCGAAGGAATCATATGCTTTAGAAAAATATTATATATATATATATATATATATATATATATATATATATATATATATATATATATATATAATTGTTTATTTAAAAATTATAACATAAATATGTTATAAAATCACTACAAAAATAGCCATTTTGTTTCAACACCTCCAGTGTCTTATCAAGTGACGATACAGAGTCGGCCAAAAATGTATACACACTTCAAGAAAGGATTTAAAACTTTAACCTATGCGGGATCCTGACGGATGAAAACTGACTACATTGGCGGCCCTTAGACAACCAATTGAAAATTCATGTGCAGCAAATTCACAGAACACTTTGACCAACGTAGCCCAAGCAGTAGTTCGCCGTACTAATAAATCTCTGGACGCGAAAGGCCACTATTTTGAACATCTCTGTTGATTGTAGATTCCAAAGGTAACTTGTATTAATCTCGTGATATCTGAATAAATTTAGTCATACAGTATCGATACACGGTTTTAGTTTCTTGACGTCTGTATACATTATTTTGGCGGACTCTGTATAAATATATCTAGACTGCAATATATTCGCACTGGAATAGTCTCGAAGAAGTTTAAAGGGTGCGCATAGGATTGAATTGGATGTCATTCCTAAACAACAAAGATATATGAGGACAACCGACATGACAATATAACGTCAATGAGGTCCGTGAAAAAAGGAAGGGAAGAACAAGTCCTAAACGATGTTGAGTATCAGAAAACTGATAACATTGGCGGCCTTTTGACAAGAATTTCAAAAGGCATGTGCAGCAATCTCCCTGGTCACTTTCGCCAACATTGCCCAAGCAGTAGTTCATAGTACTAATTTGGGTCTGGAAGCTAAAGGTCACCATTTTGAGCATCTCTTGTTATTGTAGAGTCCAAAGTTAGCTTTTATTAATCTCGTGATGTCTGAATAAATTCAGTATTACAATATCTATACAAGTTCCTCCTTTCCTGAAATGTGTATACATTTTTTCTGGCGGTCTCTCTCTCTCTTTCTCTCTCTCTCTCTCTCTCTCTCTCCCCTATATATATATATATATATATATATGTATATATATATATATATATATATATATATATATATATATATATATATATATATATATATTTAGTTTACGAAAAACTAGGTAATCCGTATGGGTAGACCCAAGGAGGATAAAATCCAGAGAGCTCAATGTAAATCAGAGCTAATAATTTAAATAAAAACAGACCACTTTAAGGTTCCATCTAATGATCCGCGGTCCTTCAAAAGGGCTGTGGTGAAATAATTTATTATATGGAACCTTAAAGTGGTCTGTTTTTATTTTATATATATATATATATATATATATATATATATATATATATATATATATATATATATATATATATATAACTTTTTAAACTTTCCCCTTCCTTTGTATCTGTGTAATTTTGAATACACTTCTCTCTTTCTTTTGCCTTTCTTTTCCTTCTTCTTCCTTTTCCTTTTATTGATTTCATATTTTCTTTCACTTTTTCTTTATAATTTTTTTTCTTTACCTTGTATGGAAAATTTTTAAACAACGAAAACTGAAGTGATGTTTCATAAGTTGAAATTTTAAATAAATCTCGTATTACCATCATTATTAATTACCTGATGGTACGTTGAATATTAAACGTCGAATAAAATGTACAATTTTGTAGTAGTAGCTTAAATGGTCTAATGTAACAGTGTATAATATATGACCGACGGTATAAGCATACTAGCCTTGTTCAAAACTTCTGATCAGGGTTAATGGGAAGCAGTTGATCAACTCCCTCCCAGTAACCCTAACGAAAATTTGCTCAGCAGAGTTTCAGTATAAACCACAGGTGGATTTTGTTGGTGTTAACTCATGTGCCTGAGCAGACGTCTGCGACAAGGATTAGTAAGTAGTGGTCAGAAATGAGTAGCCAGACATTATTATATGTCCTGAGATAGGTAACTGCTGACATCTATCTATCTATCTATCTATCTATCTCAGGCCTTTCTTATCTGTCTATATATCTATCTATCGATCGATCTATCTCCCTCCTGTTCAAATCTATCTATCTATCTATCTATCTATCTATCTATCTATCTATCTATCTATCTATCTGTTCAAATCAATCTCAAGCGGTTCTTATCTATCTATCTATCTATCTATCTATCTATCTATCTGTTCAAATCAATCTCAAACGGTTCTTATCTATCTATCTATCTATCTCATTCTGTCGATATCTATCTATCTATCTATCTATCTGTCTATCTATTCAAATCAATCTCAAGCGGTTCTCATCTATCTATCTATCTATCGATAGATCTATATGTCTCCCTCATTCTGTTCATATCTATCTATCTATCTATCTGTTCAAATCAATCTCAAGCGGTTCTTATCTATCTATGTGTCTATCTGTTCAAATCAATCTCAAGCGGTTCTTATCTATCTATCTATCTATCTATCTATCTATCTATCTATCTATCTATCTATCTATCTATCTCATTCTGTTCATATCTATCTATCTATCTATCTATCTATTTATCTATCTATCTATCTATCTATCTACCACAGTTAGTTCATAGCTATCCATCTATGAGGACGTCTTAGCCAAAAAAGTGGCACCCGTTCTAAGTATATGACTTGATGCCAAGTTCATAATCCATGTGTCTCGGTCAGTTGCTATGCAACCGTATACGAAGTTTTCGGGTAATCGATATTACAGTCTCTTCACTAAATGTCGCCATCCAAATTCTTTTCCGGTCTTTCGTCTGCGTTTATCGATCTCATACATTCCCCTCTATTATTTACTGGTCACGTGATTGACCAGAGAAGCCAGAGCTTCCCTCGGAGACAGTGAAAGAGCAAAGGCGAAGACGAAAAAGAAAATTAAAGAATGACTGAGAGTTCCTAAAAGAGAGACTGGCAGAGGAGAGGTTTTAGGACAAATAGAGAGAGGAAAAAAGAAAATGTATGATCAGAGAGTGTGTGTGTGTGAGAGAGAGAGAGAGAGAGAGAGAGAGAGAGAGATAGTATCAACAAAAGAATATATCAGTGAGACGACTTTAAGGAGGAAGAATGAGGAAGATGGCGAGAGATCAAATTTGGTAAATCTCCAAGACAAGTAACCGAAAAAGATAAAGGACATCTATTTCGAATCGAACGGGTACCCAGCAACAGAAAAGCTGGCATAATGTGCCAAACGCGTGGGCGGTTTCAGTCGAACGAACTGACAAAGCAAGCAAGAACATACAGAAAACCAATCGATGGAGGATACTTAATGTTCTTCTTGCCACATCATCTTCACCTAGCCCTCATCTCTTCTTCATGGCGACGTTAAATTAAGACCGATCTCCTGTCTCGCTACGAACAGGCACATTGTTATTTCTATAAAATTAACTCTTACTTATTTCTTTACAGATTAGTCTGGCACAAGGGCACAATGTGCGACACCAAGTGAGAATCGAATACATAATAAATAGACAATGGTCAGCTAGTTACATGCGTAGAGGAATATGCATGGGTAAAACAAAAAAATAAACAATCTTCAACACGACTCTAATTTTTTATTATTGAGTATTAATTTTTCTTTCAAATTTAAAGAAATGAATTACAAAGATTCTTTTCGAAACAACTTATTATTGTTCGTCTTTCTTTATATTACAACCGTATTGCGTTAGTATAGAAGAAACAGAATGCATCTACACATGAGAATCAGCGTGTCACTTATTTACGTAGTCTTATGTAAGCGTGTAATTTAATAGTAGCAGCAGCTGATAAGCAGTGAGCTATGTTAATACTACTTCTTATGTTTGTAAACAAACTCAGTCCGTATGTTTTGCAATATAGCATACTCGAATAAATATGCGAAAATGTGTGTAATTAATTAAGGTTTGAGTATTTCAGCTTGTATAAGCGTGTTTGATTGACCTAAATTTTGACGTCTTGGCTATGACGATAAACTACATCCGGCAGCAAGGGCAGTGATTGGGAGCGTGGAGGTTCTGAGGAGCTTGGAACCACCTCTTAACAGTTGTTGTTCCCTGATCCACTCTGACCCAGAGTAGTAGCACATGTTAGGGTCCCAACTACGAGCAGGTAGTAAATATCCAAATAAAAAGAAAAAACTATGAAAGTATAAAATATATTTTATAGTAAAATTACAAACTTGTAAAGTTTTTTTAGTTGTAACAAATCGATAACTTGCCAATGCTAGTCTCTTTCCACGTAATTTTGCTTCTTTAGATTAAATCAAATGGGGGTAGGGAATGCTGATGCACCCCCAGCAGCCTTTGATATTCCTCTTCACCCAGTGGGTCTTCTCGTCTTCAGATATATGAGCAAGCTTGTTTCGGTACCTGAGGACTCAGACTAGTACGTTTCCGACTCAACCGTGACACGCTGGACTTATGAATATATGTTTTTCCGTCTGGTGTATAAAAAAAACTGTGTCAGGCTACTGACTGCGGTGATTATTGTGTGATTATTGAGTGGAACTATCCAGTCGAATTAGTGTGACTTATTGTACGTCGATGATTTGGGTTTTGATTTAGGATTTACCTGACTTTAAGCCGTGCCGCGCTACAAACAAGGTATTCACTCAATAGTTAATTGTCTTTGGTTGACTTTTAATTCTTTTTTCTTGTATTTATTTGTGGTTGTAATTAAATACTGTTTCATTTAACAATGAAGTATTGAGTTCTACTTAATTATTAACGGCCATGGTACGTCACAAATCTCATCGAATTTACTTCAACTGACTCAAGTGGAACTTGTACATACGATCCATCGGTAGAGATGCTGGGAAAATGGTCGCTTCCCTGCACTGCCCTAGTAAGTACCTAACTTCTTCTATCCTCCACCTTTAAAAGAACCAGATCAGGTCAAAAATGGAGAACTGTTGCCATATACAAGGAGGAGATGCCCGGTCTTCACATTCCAATCACGATAGAGTCCAAAAAGCGTCTCCGCGTCCTTGTGGATGTGAATTATTTTCCACCCTACAACCTCTTTCCTCACAGACAAAACGTCGCGAACCTTTCGCTGCTCTACCGGTACTTCCGTGGAAAGTACTCAGACGAACTACATTACTTAGATCATGGTTAAGACCCGCCACGGTACGTACATTGTAGCTAAATACCATAATCTTCTTCGTATCCGTTGGTGAGCTTCTTCCCACGAACCGCTGCTTTGTGGAATCGACTCCCAGGAAGGTGCTTCCCTGATCACTTCAATTGTAGCCTGTTCAAGTCTAGGGTTAAAGATTATCTTCCGCATATATCACTATAAACTGTTCCTATTTTTCTGTAACCCCCTACCTCAAGTGGCTCTTGGTCTTTGTACAGGGTGAACATCCTTGTAATGGTCGGCCGGCTATTGTGTTCTGGTGCACTTGTATTGGAAATTGGAGAAATTGGAAAGCATTATTCATTACAGTCGGGTTCGTTATATGAACTTACGTTCAAATAACCTTAGGAAAGGTATGAATCCACCTCTTCTCCCCCAGCTATGGGTTAATTAGTAGGACTTGTAACAGTAAAAAATATTATTCCTAAAATATGTTTACAATACAAAAATATTTGGGGCTTTAAATAACTAGCAAAACGTTGGTTAGTCGTAAAAACAAATCTATTTACTTAGAATAATTACCAACCACCAGTGTGTCCTTCAATGTAACCCATAGCTACTGGAGAGAAGAGATACATTGTTATCTTTCCTAAAAGTATTTGAGTGAAAATGAGTGCAATAACTCGATCGTAATTCGAATCGTCAATTTCTCATTCGACGACGCTAATTATAACACTGTAATGTTAAATTTGAAATATGAGTTCGAGAATATATATATATATATATATATATATATATATATATATATATATATATATGATGAAAAATATGGAAAAGACAACAAAATCCGAATATGCAAGTTTACTGTTTTAATGTTATTTTACTGTCGACGTCAGACGTTTCGGTCTAGTAGACCATCTTCAGGACATGGTTATTAGAAACATACTTAGGATTAGACGATATTTAAGTCAACATGAAAAGACGATAGACACAAGACTAATCAGAAACAGAACAACTGAAATTCTAAAGTCAGCGTTCCCTTTTTTTTGGATTTGGTCATGTTGGCGTCACGCGGGAGGAACTGTGAAAAACGTACTCCCAAGATAGAGACTTTATCTTAAATGAAAAAGAGGAATTCTAGTTGAATATATAAGTACGTTTGTCAAGCATTAATCTTGCCAGGAGATGTTAAAGAAGCCGAGTCTAGTACTTACCGTAAACTTGCATATTCGGATTTTGTTTTATCTTTTCCATATTTTTCATCATACCGTCGGATCTACATCCACATATTTGCTTATATATATATATATATTTAAGTAATTCATTGAGTCTGAAAGAAACCTCAACAGAATGCAGAAAGCACTGGACGGCCGTTTCGTCCTACATTTGTGACGAAGAGGTAGCAAATCAGACTCAATATAGCGCCGCTCGCTCACATATTCCGTAGTGGAACTCAACTGAAATTCTCTGTAACCATAGGACTGTGTCCCCCGGAGCCACGACTACTATCACCAAGCCGCTCAAACTGAAGCATTAGAAGCCGGATCAAGCAATAATATACTCATGATAGAAATTGTTAGGAGGATTTGATAATTATAATTAAGTAATTCATCGAGTCTGAAACCTCAACAGAATGCAGAAAGCACTGGATGGCCGTTTCGTCCTATATTTGGGACTCATCAGCAGTGCGCATCCACCGAGGCCCGTTCGAACAGTTGGTATGGTGTTTGCTTGACAACCTAACTGTCAGGGTTTCAATTCTCGGTAGTGGATGCGCACTGCTGATGAGTCCCAAATATAGGACGAAACGGCCGTCCAGTGCTTTCTGCATTCTGTTGAGGTTTCTTTCAGACTCAATGAATTACTTAATTATAATTATCAAATCCTCCTAACAATTTCTATCATGTATATATATATGAAACACACACACACACACACACACACACATATATATATATATATATATATATATATATATATATATATATATATATATATATACACACACTAGAATAAATCCTATGAAGCCACACAAACCTACCTAGGTTTCACCTAAACGGATCTTCAGCCAGTTTACCATGAAGATCCGTTTAGGTGAAACCTAGGTAGGTTTGCCTGGCTCCGTAGGATTTATTCTAGTTTATCGCTCTACTTAACGTATTGAGCACTCTCCGTTTTAGTCTTTCTACTCGTTTGTTTTTTCTCTTTGGACTAAGAACTTAAAGCATTGGCGATTTGTTTCGTCTTGTTTTAATGTTTTTAGTTCTTTCTTTTTTTATTTCCAATTTTTTCCTCGGGTACCGATTTGTCCTGACATATCTGCAAGTTGAGCTATCCGAGGTTTTTCAAACGAGTACTACTATTAATATATATATATATATATATATATATATATATATATATATATATATATATATATATATGAAACACATGAAACTTGAAGTAGTGGCCAGTCATTGCCTACCTTGTTATTGAATTAATATTTAAATGCTCTGTCTTTTTCATGGCATAGAGCACTTTTAATGACTGAAAGCTAATTTTGGGCAGACTCTATTTAGAGCTGCTTATTCAAACCTTGGAATTATATATATATATATATATATATATATATATATATATATATATATATATATATACTGGTCGAAAGCCAAGAAATGGAAATTACAGATATGTTTTTATAAAATCACAGGGCAATTCCCACACATCTTAAAGCGGATTTTCAATCCATTCACATCAAAGAGAACGCGACCAAGTACAAATTAAGCCAGTCTGTAGTGTCGACGAGATCTCGGTAATCTGTTCACGTCGGGACGTGACCTAACACGGCATGCTACAAGGAAATATTTCACAAACACCTATTGAATTAAATGCCAGCTGGGACAAATCAAGCAAGGGTCGAGTTATCGCGGCTGGATGATTCATGACTTTTATGACCAAAATATTGTTCCATTAACTTCAAAAGGGTCAGCCATTGCTAAGGTCGTTGGTGCTTCCGTCTCCCGCTGTAAAAGCTATTCAAAAATCCAGCTGGTTTTCCACTTAACGCATTTTTCGGTGTATAAGACGCATTTTTGCCCCAGTCAAAATCTTCTTGTGTCTTATACACTGAAAATATGAAGCTAAGTGATAAACGCAATTTCCAAGGGGAAATAAAATGGCAAGACCTCGAAAATAAACTCTACGAATGGATTCTAGATCAGAGAAATCAAAGACTGCGTTTTTAAAATACCACTGTTAGTTTGAATATAGACTCTTGTGTTTTTGAGCGTGTAAGAGAGAGAGAGTGAGAGTGGGTGAGCAAGAGTGAGAGAGTGTTAGAGAGAGAGAGATAATGAGTGAGGGAGAGTGGGGATGTGAGAGTGAGAGAGAATAAGTGAGAGAGAGTGAGTCAGAGCGAGTGGGTGGGTGAGATTGTTGATCAGAGAAATCAAAGACTGCGTTTTTAAAATACCACTGTTAGTTTGAATATAGACCCTTGTGTTTTTGAGCGTGTAAGAATAATATGAGACGGAGAAGAGAGTCGGGGAAACACACACACACACACACACACGCACACACACACGTGTATATTTTCTTTTATTGAAATTGGAGTGAATCTGAGTAGCGAAATTAAATCAGAGCAATTTTCTTTACTGATGGGAAATCTGATCTAGCCAATTTGGAATTGAGTCATTAGGAAGACAATAAAAATGGTCGAAATAATTTTTGTCGGTTAAAATTATAAATAGAGCTGAGTAAGCAAGAAGGACCTTTACAATTCACATGATTTTGGTTGAAAGTAACAAGAACACGTGATAATCGCACGCGGGCGAACGGTCGATTATGACCAACCAGATTTATCTATATAAACGCGTTGTTATGCTGAAGAAGAGGAGACAGAAGAGGCAGACGGAAGAGGGAGACAGAACAGGCAGATGGGAGAGGCGGAGAGAGATCCTTTTGGCTCGTCTGTCGTCGAGTGCAGTTGAGCTGGGTGGAGAGATATCGGAGATTGAAAGTGAGCAGAGTTGAATAGAAGGCTCGAAGAAGTACGAAAGTGACGTCAGGGATTGGAACAAAACCCCCGCTAACATGTACTCTTGATATAAGTACCGCTGCTCCGGCTACCACGAAGATTACTACTACTGTTACTACTGCCGAGGCGGAACGCAACTATAAACGCGCACAGAAATCTTTACCTCTCTATCGCAAGAGTCGTATATCGTTCTGAGACGATTTCACAAAAAGCTTATCACAACCCACACTCTCTCTTTCTTTCTCTCTCTCTCTCTCTCTCTCTCTCTCTCTCTCTCTCTCTCTCTCTCCCTGCCTAAAATCCAGTGTATGAGTTTTTACGTCAATTACTTTCTTTTCTGTAACCCGTTTCTTTTCTACACTATTCTTTTCTGCTATATAAAAGACATTAACAATTCTACCATTGAATAGTTGTTTGTCCGGCTTTCTGTAGATATATATATATATATTCTTTTTTTTTGGTGCATTCTAAATTTCTTAGCGCAGATTCTCCAGCCGTGTCTACATATTCAGTCGACCGTGAATAGATGAACATCACTTCTGCTTTCTGGATCAAAACAAACACAACGTGGGCAGACAGCAGTGGACCGGTCGAATGATCTACGGATGCTCAGGGGACCTACGATCACTCCCTTAAGTTCGGTTAAGACCGAGTAGACACCTCAACCCAGAGAGTAAGACGTCGGAGGTTGAGGGGCTGCGGCGAAAGTGTTCGAATATGGCTAACTGGAGGAAGGCAGCATAGTTTCCAGATCTAGAGAAACAGCTCGCCGAGTAGTACGTGACAGACAGACATGGCCATAGTATTGGGGCATCTACGATAGAACTACATCTGAAAGCCATAGATGATTCAACAATAAAAGAATTCATTACTTTAATATTGTGCGTTTTATACATAAAAATAAGCTTTTTTCCCGTGGTTTCTCTTTTCAACTGCGTCTTACACCTCCGGCGATCTATACACAAAGGATGGCGGTATTTATTCTATGAAATAAAACAAAAGTAATAAAATCTGGTCATGGAAGTCGTACGCCTTTCGTTAAAGTTCCGAGTTCAAAGGTCTACATTATATTGAACAAAGAAACATTTCCTGTAGACCCCGTATAAAACGGGGTCGGGTAGCGGTTTCCCGAGACGAGACTCTGTCCTTCAGCATAATCTCGTCTGGGCATCCTCTCTGCCCGAAGACAGAGAGTTCGACCAACACAGCTGGAAAAGATTCCAACAAGTTCCAATATCAGGCCTAGTATATTTACTAACCTCCCCACGCGATCAGAGGGAAAGAGAGATAAGGGAAAGCAATGCATGACATGCATGGCAGGCTTAAGCAAGTGGATGACAGAACATGGTCTGGGGAGATGGCAGAGGTATGGAACTTGTTGAGAGCTGCAAGAGATAGGGAGAAGTGGAGAGCCATGATCGCCTACGTCCTGAAGGAACACGGCATATAAAAGTAAAAGACTACCGAAATCTAAATTTTTACACATAATTTTATGCTTTCAGGATACATGTATGTTTTAGAGTCATCGTTTGTAGATCCTAAAATGTATTGTTGGTAATTTTACTATAAATGTGTATTTTTATATTTTTTAGCGTTTCATTAATTGTCATTTTGCAATAAAAATGTATTGTTGCTCATTTTATTATAAAATGTACTGTTGATTTTTGTTTGGAGGTTCACTATTTGCCCATAGCTGGGGCCCTAACGGGTGCTACCACCCTGAGTCAAGTTGGTCTTGGGAACAGCAGCAGTTAAGAGATGGTTCCACGCTCCTCAAAATCTCCAATCTACCAATCAGAGGCCTTTCTGCCGGATGTGGTTTATCGTCATAACAACGACGAAGAATATGATAGGTTCATAAAAAGTAAAGACAATATTAATTTTGTTTTAAAAAAGTATTCACTTATGAAAGGTACAAACTAAAACAAAATAAAACTCCCACACTAATGTGAAATTGGAAAGAGATTCTTATTAAATGGCACAAAAAACAATACAAATGTACAATACAAATTTGCACAACATTTTCCTTTGTATGCTTTACAATTAGACAAGATAACAAGCTCTAAAATGACAATATGTCAGGATCAAAAAAGCACTTACAGTTTATTTCAAAAACGTATTCACTTACTTTTATAGATTCAACAGTCGAAAATCTTTGAAAAGAATGACAAGTTCACGAGTGTTGATGGGTAACGTAAACAATGGTTTAGTTTTTAAACTGAAATTCAATATTGACATGGATCTCATTTTTATATAAAAGTTCAAAATCAGGTTTAATACCTCTAACTTTGTCAAGCTTCTTTCAGCTTTTTTTCTTTTCCTTCTGTTACTTCCTTTGCATTATCGATGGCGGCTTGATTGGATTGTAGTTTTTCGTTGTTCTTCTGCTACAGATTCGTAGTTTCTGTCGGCATCGACCTTGTGACTGCCGAAACCCATCAGCCTTTCTTTCTTTCTTTTTTGTCTCTCCTTGCAGCTGCTAGCGACTTATGTCTTTTGCTTTTTGCCTCCCAACAGCCAACCGACCTTCCTTCTGTATTTACCTTTGACTCTCTACTGAGTCAGGATGCTTTTTAACGTAGGGAACCTGAGTGTCTTCACTCGGGCCACTGGTCTTTTTTTTTGGTCTTAGCTAGTCATGGCCAGTCAAGAAACCACGCTACGGAACTGATCCGAGGATTCTGCCCAGGCTGCGGGAGAGTCCCCGACACGGAACAGATACTACAATAACAGCATCTCCTCCGCCGCAAGATTTTTTTGTCTCCTCCATCCCGTTGCTAAGTCCCTACGGCCTGTCTACCTGGACGGGCTCCCAGTTGAAACAGAAATTTGATAATATGTGTGCGTAATTTACTTTCTCCGTTGGTTATAAATTCACAGAATGTATCTCTTAAACCATGCCTCTTTACAATCTTTACTTAGGCAGGTTTTGAAGCCATAAGCCTCTTTTTCTTTTTCTTTTAAACTTTTTTTGAGAAATTTGAAAATCAAATTTTACAGATCTATCTTTTCTATAAACCACCAGGCTTCATTTTGTCAGTATTTACCACATCAATTCTGAGTCTCGCATGTATAAAGTTTGGCACATTGAACTTATTCAGTCTGGCTTTGTTTTTATAATAAATTTTTATAGGTCATAGCATTATTCTGAGTAAAGCAATAAATGCTAGATACATTTGAATATGAAGTACGAGTGTCTTCAAGATGGTTGAAATCTCGGAAAGCTGAAAGAAAAGAAATTATTACACTATCAGATGAGCCAGTAAATATACCCGGAGATTTCAAGACGAGCTATTTGATAAAACTACATTTACAGTTGGCGTCAACGAGTTTTTTTTTCTTTTGCTAATGAGGATTCGTTTCTCTGAATTGGTTTGTGAAGCAAAAGATATTTAAAAGAAAATTTTCAGAAAGAAAAAATGAGTTTCAGGTTCACGAGGTCTGAAGTTTGTCACTCGAAGAATCAAAGGTTAGAAGAGGATTTCATTTTGAAGGAAAATGAATCAGACGTTAATTGGACTCAGTTTTTTTTTTTTTACGTCTTTTTTCTTTTTGTTGTTGTACTTCTTCTTGCAGGGAAATGGAAAGCCGGCTGGTGTCAAAGGATTTCGAAGGTTTCATAAAAACAGATCCCCATGATTAATTATGGAAGCGGAAAAGCATTTGAAGGACTTCTTGACTCAACACTTCTTTACTTCTATCAATTTCTCCCTCCCCCCCCTCTCTCTCTCTCCCTCTTTCACTCGTTATCAGTTTCTTTCTCTCCCACTCTCTCTCTCTCTTTATTATCTCTCTTTCTCTCCCACCCTCTGTCTATCTATCTGTCTGTGTCAGTTTGTTTATATCTATCTGTTCATATGTCAGTCTGTTCATTTCCATCTATCTATCTATCTATCTATCTATCTATCTATCTATCTATCTGTCAGACTGTCCATTATCTCTCTTTCTCTCTCTCTCTTTCTCTCTCCCTCTCTCTCTCTCTCTCTCTATCTATCTATCTATTTCATTCTGTTCATATCTATCTATCTATCTATCTCTGTCCTATTCTGTTCATATCTATCTATCTATCTATCTATCTATGTCCTATGCTGTTCATATCTATCTATCTATCTATCTATGTCCTATTCTGTTCATATCTATCTATCTATCTATCTATCTATGTGTCAGACTGTTCATTATCTCTCTTTCTCTCTCTCTTTCTCTCTTTCTCTCTTTCTCTCTCTATCTATTTCATTCTGTTCATATCTATCTATCTATCTATCTGACTCAGTCTATTCATATCTATGTATGTATCTATCTATCTAGCTAGCTACGTGTCAGTCTATTCATTATCTCTCTCTCTCTCTCTCTTCTATCTATCTATCTATCTATCTATCTATCTCATTCTGTTCATATCTATCTATGTGTCAGTCTGTTCATTATCTATCTATCTATATATATATATATATATATATATATATATATATATATATATATATATATATATATATGTTCATACTTCTCTCCGCCTGCTTCTCTAGCGAGCAAACTAGCTATCAGTTTGTTCATATATAACTCGACATTTATCACTTGCGATTGTGCGGGTGGTGTTATGGAATGCGGCTCGGAGTGTGAAATTGGGAAGTAAGGTTCGAATTCCAGTGTAGTTGGTTTTATTTACTTATGCGAAAATACGCTTGGAAAATGAACGAATCCATCTCCTCCTTCAGCCATGTTTTAAATAATATGTCTTGAATGTGGAAATATTATTTTTTACTCTTGAAAAAATACTTTCCCTGGCATCTTGGCTTCAGGCATTTATCCACTGACGTAGCTTCCTTCTGCCTTTACTATAAATATTTCTATCGTAATTATTTTTATGAGATCCCCCCTATTGGCACGTAGGTTTCATTATTTTACACTTGAAATGACTGCGAACAGATCTTTTCTCTCGCACATCCCGCTTGTGGAGTTCTCTTCCGTCTTTTTTCTTTCCAGTCAACCCAGCTCATCAAAAATTGAAATGCAATGTCAAAAGTTCTCTTCTGTTTTCTTAGTTCTTGTTCTTTCTTCATAATGTTTTTTCTTGCATACTTTTACACTCAGTACCCCCTCCTTGCGTGTTAGTGGCTTTGTTGCCTTTCTTGGAGTGAAAGGATAATTAAAAAATGCGCATTGTAAATAATTTTACCATAAAACGGCAATGAGAATTTAAAAGAAAAAGTTGGTATTATTAGTGGTCAGTAATCATTATTGACTAAAATTTTACAACGGTACTTACAAATAAATTTCTATCACTTTTTAAATTCTTTTGTATTTTTATACTATTGTTCATCCAGCGAATAAAAGGTCCAAGAGCCACTCATTCCTGTTCTTTTATTATTCATGCCCCTTAAGGTTTTTCTTTTTCTCATATCGTTATACTTTCAGTAACCGCTTGCGTTTTAGTGGCTTTATTGCCTTACTTGGGGGGAAATGAGTAAAAAAATATAAATATTATCATTATTGCCATCATCGGTTCCATAGCTGTATAATCATAGTATGGTACTCCGAACACTTATTGGCCACCACCTGAAGAAACCTGACTGTCGAGACCAAGTTTGTGTGCGATTTTAGAAGGTGTTTTTGCTACTTTATTATATTTAATTTCCCTGCATGTCCTTTTTCAAGACAGCTGCTTCAAGCGCTTTCTGATATACATCCGTTTTGTGGTACATATATATATAAAAGTGAACATAGAAGTCAACACTTAGAGGCGATATTACATTTATATTTACACACGCTCTATCTCTGATATTGAGCACTTTATCCCATAATATAGCACACTATATTTCTTCATATATATATATATATATATATATATATATATATATATATATATATATATATATATATATATATATTTTTCCAGCCTCTTAAGAGATGTGTTTAGATATATAGATATAGCTTATTGTTTCAAACAATTAGCTATATCGCGTGCCCGATGACTTGGGTTGGCAACGAAACTCGAGTAGCACATCAAACGTAGGTATATGTGTATTTATTAACACACACACACACACACACACAAACAACACACACAAACAACACACACGCATATATATATATATATATATATATATATATATATATATATATATATATATATATATACATACATATATATATATATATATATATATATATATATATATATATATATATATGTATAAGTTGTATGGATATGAGTTTGTCATCCTGGGTTTCACGCTTTTGCGATCATCAAACTGATTTATTTTTTTATTATCGTCATTATTGTTATACTATCTGTATTATTATCATTTTCATTATCATGCTAATCACAATTATTATCGTAGCTACGATTGTCACCCCCCCTTTTTTATAATTCCATCATTAAAGTTAATTTTGCCGTTAACACATCAATATCTATTAATAACATTATCAATAATAATTTATATCACATCTATTATCACTGCCAGCATCATCACAACCGTCAACAACACACAAGCAGTTGAAAACACAAACATCATCATCACCATGGCCACAAACAAAACCCGGGTTGACCAAAGTGGTAGTGAAAAGGCCCAGACTAATAAAAGTGTATGTGCGCGTATACACATGTGTGTATGTGTGCGTGTGTGTGAGGATGTGTGTTTCTGCGACCGCCCATGCGGTAGATATGAAAAGCATCATGAACACCTCTACCCACGTGTTTTTGAAACGAACATCGCTACACGTAAAAGGCTAAGGTCCTGACACCGAAATAGAATTACAACTGCGTATGTATATATGTTTGCCCGAACGCACGGATATGTATCTGCGCCTAGGATCGAATTGCTTATATGGATGTGTTGGTGTGTACTAAAATGCGTCTACCTGTATGTATGTGTGTCTATGTGTATGAGAGTGTCACCCCCCCCAAACAAACATAGACGCAGATTCCCCGTCCCACCACCAAAAATAGTCAAACAGGCATAAATGGATCCAATTTTAAAAAATAAACCAGTTTGTCGGATTATTGCAAACTCTTTAGCTCTATCACTGATATTGAGCGCTTTCCACTAAGTACTGCACATACTAAGTACTGTGCATATATATATATATATATATATATATATATATGCGCACTACTGATAATAATTCCTACCCAGGAAATTTTCAACTGAAAATACAAACTTAAGCATAAATACATATACTGGCTACACAAATATACATAAAAATATACGCACATTCACGTGGATATACGTACGTATACACTCTTGGCACGTACATATAAATATAAACATACACACTGACAGAAAATAAGCACACTTACGCCCACACACACAGAGTCATACACACACACAAACACAAACACACACTGATTCCTCTGCAGCTCTAAACAGAAAAAAAGTCAAATTGTTTCGAAGAAAATCTCTTCTTATTAATGAAATATTTCACTATTTGAACAGATATTTTTTAGTGTCCTTTTGCAAAGTTCACCTGGCCTCACGATTTCAGGTGCGAATTCTGAGCGAAAAGTAGGGAAACGTGACTTGTAGCGAGAATTCCTTGTCAATTTCAAATCGCCTACGGAAGCCAGAGGCAACAATGACGTGAAAAGGATATGGGAATGTTGTCAATAGAAATTCTTCAGTTTAAAACTGGGATTGGGGAATAATAATAATAATAATAATAATAATAATAATAATAATAACAGCAACAACAACAACAACAGGAAATTTAAAACGCGAAATTGAATTAATTGCGGCCCAAAACCTTTTTTGAGGACATACAACATTAAATCTAGAATAGAAAGAAACCCAACCAAAAATGTCGACTCCGCGGGGCTAGACACGAGATTATCAATTATAAAAAGAGAATGAAACAAATTAGATAAGAGAAGGTGTTTGAAAATATGCATGACAGAGTGGGGGAAATGATTCACTTAGAACTATGCAAATGCTTGACGATGAAGACAAATAGTATATATATTAGGCCCACTTTTTTTCTAATTATTATATGGCACGTTTAGAAAATAAAATTCTTAATGACATTAATAAACCCCCTATTTATGTAAGATACATGGATGACATTTTCGTTTTAGCTAAAAATATTGATCAAATTACACAACTTAAAAATAAATCCGAAAGTCACTCCGTCCTTAAATTTACACTAGGATTAATATTAATAAGAAAATTCCATTCTTTGATGTCCTTATTGATTCCAGCAGACAGATTTACTACTTTTAGGAAACCCACAGGCATTAGCCTTCTTAATTATAATAGTGAATGTCCCCAATGATATAAGTTAGCTGTTATAAAAAAACTTAATCAAACGCACACAAATGATATCTTCTTCCAAAACCATATTCTATAAAGAATTACATAACAGTAAACAAACACTTGTTAATAATGGATTTCCTAATTCCATCATTGATCAACAAATTGAAATGTATCTCAATAAACTTAATAATACCTGTAACAAAATTGATAATATTAATAATAATTGTGACTGACAAGAATAAAGACTGAGACTCGGAAGATAAGTTAATCCAAGCTTTATTCGGCAAAATACAAGCAGGGTTCACATCACGTGCTCCTAGTATTCTCGAATATGGCTGATTGTCGTAATCCAGAGAAAGGGCCGTAAACAAATATGGTGTCGTAAAGGAGTCTCACAGTCAATCTCTTATTTACGACATCCCTCCCCACTAGAAAGGAGTACTTATTTTAGTCCCAGCCATACCTTTTTGGGGACGCCGACACACGACCTGACCTCTGTAGTGTTTGCACAATGTCTCTGCATGACGAATTGTGGTCTTCTATATCAGCATCACTTCCTGGGCTCATTAAAGGCTCATTTTGCATGGTTGGCGGTTCAACACTTGCTGGTTTGGAAGGGATCTCCCCGGAGGACTGCTGAAACATCTGCTGGGGTGAAAATGTCTCGGAGCCAGCAGGATCTGGGGCCAAGTCTTGAATCCGACACAGTTGATTCTCTCCCTTCTGGATATCTGACGCATGCAAATGATTGATTACTATCGATCAGGTTAACTCGATCCACTAAGAGAGAGTCCATAGGTTGTGCGTCTCTGAAATTTAAAAAAAAGTTTCTTTGGGTTTACAATTTGCTGTAGTACATAACAGGGACCGCATAGAATGAAGAACTTGTGGTAGGACCTGCTCCCAATGCTTTTGTTTGTATATATAAGTTAATTATATACTACACTAAATCTAAAATAAAATAGTGTTTATCGTTGCTTGGAAATCATCCATGTAAACAAATAATACTATCATCAATTTCTTGTTCGTGTATTGCATAAATATATTGTGTAATTGTCATCTTTGATAATGGCTTATGTAAGCCGAAAGCTCAGATCGGATTAAATAAAAAAAAGTATGTATCAATATTGTGATTTTCTTTCATTATTTAATGATAATGTTATTAAGATTATCAGACTATATGAAAAAAACTTGCATAAAATATATAGACAACGCTTATCTATATTATTTAATGCGACATGTATTAATATATATATATATATATATATATATATATATATATATATATATGATTACATATTTATACTCAGAGTTTATTATATATTGTTATCTACTTATCAGGAAATAAAAGTATTTGTCGAGATCTGCAAAGACTGTACTTTCCAGCCTCGATGGAGTCTAAAAGCGTTTCCGAGACCTTGTGGGTGACGAATTATTCTGTACCATCCACCCATCATCTCACAGCGAGGATGTAGCAAGCCTCTCGCTGCTCTATTTACACTTCCACAGAAAGTGCTCGGACGAACTACATTCCTTGGTCTCTGCCAGGGTCTAACCTTCCCGGCAGGACCCGCCATTCCACTTACATTGTAGCAAGCCTTCCACATTCACTCCGTATTCCATCGGCGAGAAGTTCCTCCGAACCACTGCTCTGTGGAACCGACAGGATGCTCTCCCCGACAACTACAATCTTAATCTGTTCGATTCTACAGTCAACAGTTACCTTCCTCTCCTATCTATACAAACCTCCTCCTAACGTAACCCACGGGCATTATATATATATATATATATATATATATATATATATATATATATATTTGAATTGAGTCCGACAATTTATTTAAAGACATTTTTGATATGTTTAACGTTCTTTTTATAGATACAAGTATTTAAGTAAATGCTCTGTTTATAATAAACAGTATTAAATAACATTCAGGCCGGTAAATGTTATTTAATACTGTTTATTATAAACACAGCATTTGCTTAAATACTTGTATCTATAAAAAGAACGTTAAACATATCAAATCTCTCTCTATATACATATATATATATATATATATATATATATATATATATATATATATATATATATATATATATATATATATAACATAGACCATTTTTGTTACTGTTTAGGCGTCTATATTTTTTTCTCTCTTAATTTATGTTTCTTGTCCCCGTTTTTTAATTATTTATGATGTTTCTTATGATGTTTCTTATTTTATGATGTTTTATGATCTTTGTTATGATGTTCATTATTACGTTTCTTATTTTAGGATGTTTCTTATGATGTTTCTTATTTTATTATATCTCGAATGATGTTTCTCATAATGTTTCTTATTTTATAAAGTTTCTTATGATGTCTCTCATGCTGATTGATGTTTCTGTGTTTTTTCGTTCGTAAACTCTTTTATTAAGTTTCCTTTGGTCGCCTGGGCTTTCCGTTGGTTGTACCAACACTTCGGCTTTGTGATATATATATATATATATATATATATATATATATATATATATATATATATATATATACATATATATATATATATATATATATATATAATGGGGGAGTTTCAGAAAAATATGTAGACACATTACAGGAAATGAAAAACTTGCTTTCGTAGTTTTTAGACTTTTACCTATGGGGGATCCTAAGGCCTGTTGAGCATTGCAGAAAACTAAGTACATTGGCGGCCCTTAGACCATAAATTGAAAATGCATGTGCTGCAATCCCACTAGACACTTTGGACAACGCAGTCCAAGCAGTAGTTCGCCAAATGTCTGGAAGCTAAAGGCCATCATTTTGAGCATTTCTGTTGATTGAGTCCAAAGGTAACTTGTTTTAATCTTGTGATGTCTAAATAAATTTGGGCTTATAATATCGATACACGGTTTTCCTTTTTTGACGTCTCTATACATTATTTTGGGTAGATTTTGTACAAATAAATATATGGTAGCTGGAATATATTCCCACTGGAATAGCCTCTAAGCAGTTTGAAGGTTATTATAGGATTGAACTGAATTTCGTTCCCTCATCTACATGTAAAAAAAAAGGCTAAAAATAATGGAAGCCTTATTAATAAAAACAAACAAACCAACACTTAATAATATCAACTATGAACATGCACATAATATATTGACCATGTTTTGGAAATGAAAACATTATATAAATACATACATACCACAATCTATTTCTTGTTAACAGTTAATATATTTCAAATGCTCGAAAGCGCTCGGATAAAAAGAACATTCGGACAGTTTTTATATAATTTATCATCCGAAAAGAAAAAAAAATATTAGATCGCATGAGAAATTGTATAAAAAAACTAATTCAATGTACCTTGTCTGTCGTATTCAATGAAAATATGCATGAAATGATTGCTGCCTAAATATACACACACACACACATACGCACACACACACACACACACACACACACACACACACACACACATACACTCTTATATATATATATATATATATATATATATATATATAATGTAAATCTATTTAAGTTCGGCGAGTGAAAAAACCTGGATAGCAGAATTTTCAAATTGTCATCGGAGGAAAAATAGAAAAAAAGATAGAACCATAAACCATGGTAGAGGACAAAAGAAATTGTCCAGTACCTTAAATCTCTGGTACAAAAAAAACAAAAAAAACAGCGAGTAATAAATTAAAATAAAGAGTGCTCAATACACTAATTAGAGCAAAAGTAAAATAAATAAATCCTAATGAGCTATGTTTTTACTAATTACATAAGTTTCATCATATGGGGTCATCAGGATGACGTCACCCTGAGGATCTCATGTGGTGAAACCTAGTTCATTAGGATATACATATATATATATATATATATATATATATATATATATATATATATATATATATATATATATATATATATAAACCTGTAGCTGTTGTAAAGAATAATTTATATAAGTTATATATAGTTGTGCCTGTCATTATCTGAAAACTTCGGGCGAACCGAAGAATCTTGCAAAATAAATAGATAAATAAAGATTCAAAAAAAAGATAGCAAATCTTGGGCGTCCAATGAAGAGCTGAGACCATCAATACTTGAGTAACACTAAAATCTAAATTTGTCATGTTTTATCACTACAAGTGTCAGATTAGCCCCAAAATGGCGTTGCTCAATCTTTACTTTTTAGCTTTAATAAAGTTCAAAATTGTTCACACAGTCTAATGGGAAAAGACTTACGGAATATTTCTATATATCAGGCGACCTTTAGATAAGTCGAGGTAAAAAACATAGCAAAATTTCTGAAATTTATCCTATACCTGTAGTATAAGTCGACTCTTTATTGATTACATAAAGATGATGTTATTAGAAATGTTATTGGATACTTATTGTATCCTTAGAAATTCAAAATAAACAAAATAACAAAACCGATTCAATATCAAGTTTTTCCTACACACGTCCCCTAAAAGGGAAACCATTCTTTGTTTACCTTTCGTCACGTGATCTCTAGCAAATACTGATTATTATTCTGCCTCTTCTTTTTCTATATCTAAACAGTTACAAACAGCCTGGTGTACTAATGGCCATTTACTTATACTTCATATTTATCATCAAAAAGTAATGAACTTTTAATGAGAAATGAATATTATGATACCGTAATTAACACTACCATGATGATTATTGAAAGTTTAGCAAAAGATAATGGTTGCTGTGAACGCAATCATGATTCGATGTTTTCATTTTTTTAGAATTGTAGTATAAGACGACACCCGATTTTTAATTGTGATGTTTTGGGATTTAAAGGTCGTCTTATACGCAGAAATATACGGTACTCTCTACTTGGCATCCGCTCTTTTACATACGCGATTTCGTTCACACCTTTACAGCTCGGCCTAGGACTCGCTACGGAGTCGAATCACCCTTATTTCTCCCGAATCCCAATAACGTTTATTCCCTCCCCACAAAAATATAAAAGAAATAAAAAACTACTTCTTTGTGAGAATGCTTCCTTGAATAGTACAATTCTAACCTATTTAAGTCAAGGTCAATCTTAACTTCCTCAAGTGTGGGTCAATCTATCGTTTTGAGCTTCATAATCTTCGCTTCCTTCTTAGCGCCTCTTACATTCATATTCCACACGTCAGGGACGTGCTGTCTAGGTAGGCAGTGCCTACCCTGAATAAAATAGTTCAGCAGCTAGATTTTTCTTCTTTGACCCAATATGCATCTAATCCAATAAAATTATTAAGGGTAATCTGATTATTATGCATAATAATATTTTTTGTAGATTTACAACATAAAGGTCACAAGATGACTGCCTTGAGTAAATACAGATGTCCCATGCCTGATGTATACATACGTAGGAGAGGCTCAAAGTTCAGACCTTTACATCTAGGAGACGCCATTGAATGAGTTCTTGTCCATCTTTGGTCGGAGACAGACTATGCCTCGATGTAGCCCCGAGCAAACCATTACCGGGTAAAGACAAGCCGCCGAGGTGGTACTGTTGCCACCGATTAGAATTGCTAGGATGTAACTAAACAAACGCTTATCTGTAATAATCTACCATACTCCTTAAATTCGTTATATTAATCTAAATTCTGAAAAAAACAAATTGTAAAAATTATAAAAAATATCTTACATGATATAACATTTTAAATTACCTAGATAACTTCTGGGTCACAATGTACGTATATACATATATACAGGGACGAAAAGTAGGCAGTGCCTACCCTGAATAAAATAGATCTGCAGCTACGTTTTCCTTCTGTGACGCAACATACACCTGATCCAACAAAATTATGACGGTTATTTTGATTGTTATGCATAAAATACAAATTATTTTAATTTTTCTACATTTACTACATAATGGTCACAAGCTATTAGGTCATCCCATAAGTTTTTGTTAAAATGAACGAAATTTAAAGAGTATTTTATAATGTCTAATGGAGCTGAACATTATTTTTATGTTTAGATCAAATTTTATTTCAGAGAACAATAAAATTAAATTTTGTTTGATTAAAACCCTGCTAACATGGAAGTACCCAAGAATCATTTGAGGCACGTGATGCTTTATGAGTTCAAGAAAGGAAATTCAGCAGCCGAAGCGGCTAGAAACATTCACATTTATGGAGAGGAATGTGTGAATGAAAGAACTTGCAGAAGATGAGATTTCACCCTTGAAGATGAAGATCGAACTTGACGTCCAGTTGAGTTTGATGAAAAGCTTCTTGAAGCAGCCCTTTACCAGTTGAGGAATTGGCAGTGGTTCTCAGTTCAAACCATACAACTGTTCATCGTCATCTTCAACAACTTAGAAAATTTCCTAAACTTGGAAAATGGGTGCCTCATGAATTGTCTGAAAACAATCTCAAATCCTGAGTTGACATCTGCTCTTCTCTCCATTCTCGCCAAATTGTTTCACCTTTTTTGGATAGACTTATGACTGTCGACGAAAAATGGATCTTTTATCGAAATGTTAAGCGTCGTACACAGTTGCCCCAGTCACAGCCGAGAAGGGAACTTCATGGGAAAAAGGTTCTTCTTTCAATCTGGTGGGATTGCCAAGGAATAATCCACTTTGAATTCTTACCACCTAATGCAAAAATTAATGCTCAAATATACTGTCAGTAATTAGAGCGTTTGAACCAAGCTTTGAGGAAAAAAAGACCTGCTCTAGTGAATCCAAAACGGGTGATATTTCATCAGGACAATGCGCGACCACACGCAGCAAGAATCACGTCACAAAAGATCGAAGAACTTGGTTGGGAGAAAATTCCTCATCCACCTTATTCTCCCGACCTTGCTCCTTCAGACTACCATTTATTTCGTAGCTTACAGAATCATTTGGAAGAAACATCTTTTGTAACACAGGAAGAGGTTAAAACTGACATTTGTGAGTTCTTCGAATCAAAGCCAAAAGAATTTTACAGTAATGGAATTAGTAAGCTTGTTAATAGATGGAAGGAAGTCATAGATAATCAGGGAAAATACATTGTTTATTGAATCTGTAATTAAATGTAACATTTGGTCACTTGTTTATTTTATTCAAAATTCGGACATAACTTATGGGATGGCCTGATACTTACCCTGAGCAATTACTGATGATACATGCCTGCCAAATGTCATTCAGTAACTCTCTATATCGAGTGACCCTCATATTAGGGGAATTTTATTGAAAAAAGGGGAGTACTAGAATATGTTATCACTTGATCTCCAGTGAATGCTCCCAGATACTCCTGGTGTAAAAGTTGGCTCCCTGTGTCACGCCAGGAAATTTTTCTCGCCGGAGTCAATCCTTCAAATCAACCATTCGCCCTTGCATGGAGTATTGCTGCCATTTATGGTCTGGAGCCCCTTCTGTTTGCCTCGGGGTTCTTGATAAGATCCAGAGACGGATATGCAATGCAATTGGCTCTGATCTGGCATCTCGTCTGCAGTCGCTCTGTCACAGACGTGCCGTCGCCTCCCTCTGTCTTTTTTACAAATACTTTCATGGTAACTGCTCCGATGAGCTGCTATCGCTGGTTCCCAGACTTCATGAATTTAAGCATTCTACTAGGCTGGCATCTCGCTCTCACCCTTTCTGTTAAATGTAGCCGTCTCTTTTACTCCAATAGCTTCGTGTCTCGCACATCAAGCCTGTGGAACTCCCTCCTCTTTTCCTGTTTCCCTGATAGCTATAATCTCTACAACTATTGAAATGTAATGTCAATCGACGTCTCTAGATGCCTTGATCTATCCACTTTTCTTCTCCACATCCTTTCCTTTATCACTCCTATTTGCTCTCGTTCCAATTCTCTGTAACCCCTTGCGTGTTAGTGGCTTCCCGCCTTGCTTGGGGCGAAACGCTTAAAAAAAAAACTAAAAGAAAAATACCGAGGAGAATGTAGAATGAAAACTAGGCCAGCGTTGAGGTAACGAGAAGACTTGCTGTTACTTGGTCCCCAGTGAAATCTAACGGCTTAAATGGGGCGGTGGCTGTGTCAGATGGCAAAAGCGAAAGCGTTGAAATCTCGTACCTTGACCGGAAACAGCTTAGAGTAAATTGACAGTCATGTCTATAATAGCTTGAGCAATTGGAACCGTGATACAAACTCTAGAATAATGGGGAGCTGGAGAGTCGAGGCAGAATTGTGACTCGTTACAATACCGTGGATAAAAATACCGTGGATAAAAATACCGTGGGTAAAAAATACCGTGGATAAAAAGAACTTTGCATGAAGATGGAAATATAATTATCGATAATCAGCGACTAAAAACTGACACTGTTCTGAACACACAAATACCTTTTTATTTCTTTTCATAATCAATTCACTTCAAGCAGGGCGATAATGCCACTAAGACGCAAGAGAGAAGTGTGAACCGGTCGATCGTATCTACTGCTACTAACACTGTATTACTACTAATAATACTCAAACCATATAATAATTATCAATGTGTATTTATTTATATATTTCCTGTGTATTTATTTGTCTATTTCCTGTCTCATCTGTAGTGGGCAGGGAGGTAAATCAATTTAAGTTAGTAAATTTATGAATGATTACTTTACTTGGTCATTTTAATAATCTGTACGAATAAAATATTTATCTGCATTAAGACAAAATTAGCTCCTGAGTAAAATCAGCTGTTTAAATAATCAGTTCTTTTTACTCCTTTCTTAGATTGCAATCCTATTTGTTCAAGTCTTTCGTGTGAGGCACTCAGAAACCTTTGTCAATTAAGGGATCATCTTGCTTCAACAATGGTCGTGAAATAGGTTTTGTCGTCACAAATTTCTTAATTCATTGGGGTCAGAAGGGAACAACATATAATGAAATCATAGCAGAATGGTATGTCTTATATATCCTGACGGAGCCCATCCCTCTTCAGGTTTCTTTTGAATTCAGTGGTTTCCTTCTCCTAGACTGGTTACCACCTTAAGGCAAGAGATCACTGTCTTCGTTGCTAGTTAAATCATAACTAGGGGAAAATGGATTCATGCCTTTTTCCAAGGGCATGGTTTTGAATCTAATGAAGTCATATCAGAAGTGATATGTCTTGGGATAGATAGTCTGACTGAGCCAATCCCTCTTCAGATTTCTTTTGAATTCAGAAGTTCCATTCTAGACTGTTTTTAACAAACAACAAATCAGAAAAAATAGTAATAAAAATAATAATCTGTACGCGTGCAAATTCCGTGGTTGCTAACTATATTTTGTCGTTATATTTTATTATTGTCGTTATTCCTGTATCTTCTCGTTATCTTCCTTATCCTTTTCAATCTTCGTTACTCATCCACATTTTCTTTTTTATCTAAATGTTATACAAACATGGATTAGTTTCATAGGCATAAAACAAATAAGGAATGCTCTAATATTTTCTATAGGATCCTCTCTTGTATCTATCTGACTTTTACTCTAGCCATCCATATAGAATTTTAATAGATCGTATTTATAACCGCATCTTACCTTTCTGTACGTCACTGGTCTGTAAATAACCAGTTAAAAATAATCCCTTCCCTCTCTCGGATGAAAATGTATTTGGACTGTTGCTATGGTAACGGAGCTAAGGTAGGCAGATTAAGGCCGACTGGCATAGATTTACCTTAAACTCTGTCGCGTATGCAAACTAAGTTATAACGCTCTCGGCCACTTCTGTTATTTGTAGCAGTGCTTGGAAGGAATGTACGTAGAGTGTGGTCCACACCACATAGGTTCCATCAGTGGCCATAGCTTGTGCAGTAGTTTTTTGACCTAGAACAACATTCGTCAGGTTCGACAACTACCAGATGCGTACCCCTTGCAACAATTTCTAAAAATCTAATCCCATTTGAAAGAAACAAGATTACAAGTCTTCGAGGAAATCCAAGAGAATGCGACAAGACAGTTGATCGCTACCCTCACCCACTAAAAAAAACCAAAAAAAAACAAGGAGTTCCAGGAATGCTTCTATCAATGGAATCGTCACTGGATAATATGTGAAGCGGACCACATTCATTTTTATAGCACCAGGCCTGATATTTTTTTATCAGACGTCGTACATGCGTAGTTGTTTATTTTTTCCTTTCATCTGGTTTTCTTTTTTTTATTCTACCTTTTCTCCTTTGCACTTTATTTTTGCACTTTCCCTCTCCGTTGGCTTTTCCAAATATGTCGCGCTTTTGTAGGTTTCTCGACCAGAAAGCGTAACTAATTCCGGTTTAGAAGGGAGGGGGGCTTGCTAAGACTTCCTTCTGAAAAAGAAGCTAAACGACACTTGATTCCGATGGAACTGATGTCGCTGTTGTGGATATAAATTAGCGAATGATCACTGAAAGAGATTAGTCTTGTGAGAGAGAGCGCAACTTTGAACAATAAAAGACTTCCCACTCTTTAACATCTGTCTCACTTTTTCACCCTCTCTCTCTCTCTCTCTCTCTCTCTCTCTCTCTCTCTCTCTCTCTGTGTCTTTCTCTTTTCTTTTCTTTTTTAACAATAGAATGTCCTTTACACATTGTATGCTGCGTGCGTCAGAGATGTTAAAAACTACACAATCGAATAATCCGAAATTCCTCGCGGTCTTTTCTAGAGAAGAGAAAGATATGCGCGCCGAAGGATACGCCGTTTAGACAAACGAAGCTAATTCATTCGTGGCACAGCATATTAATATCTTAAGAGGTAATCACTTGTCCCTTATCTTTCTTTCTTTTTTCTTTCTTTTTTCTTTCTTTCTTTTTTTTTTACATTCGATTCAAGAAAATACGCCCGGCTCTCAATAATCGACTATTCTGAATTATTTTTTTTTCTGCTAAAATAACTTTATTTTCTGAAGTCCCTAAATCAAGAATTTCCAATTTTTTTACATTTCTGCACACATTTTTCAGAACTATTTTCATCATTGTCGCTTATATTTCAATGTTTCAGCCGATATAATCTTCAGCCTTTCTCTTTATATACAGCGAATCAATTCTGAGAGAATTAGATGTCCTACCAGGATTTATTACTGGTAGTAGATATATAAGATATGCAGATGACAGTGTTAATAGCAGGCATAAAAAAGAAGACTACAAAAGTTCCGACAGAAGGTAACGAAGGTTGGGCGAGATGAAAAGAACAAAACTGTACGCTTATTTTATAAGTTGAGAATTTTTTCATTAATATGATTCTACTTTTTCGTCTGTGATCAAGTTCTGTTGGTGAGATTGTTACTGAATTTTGACTCTGATTCAACAAAAAGACAATCACAGGCAACTCAACTCTGCTATAGCACAACATTTCAATTTACCCAATCATAGTATAGACCAGCGTTTCTCAACCTTTTTACCCTTGCGTAACCCTTAAAATAGATTACATATGTCAAGGAACCCCTGAGCAAAACCAAAATTATACACCATATCTTTCTCATTTTATTTTCATCGTAGTTCACGTGGTAAATATCATAGCATATATTTTTGAATAAGTGGTTTAATGAAAAATTAATACTTCTTTGTCAAATTTTTCGGTAATGCTAAATAAAATTCATACTGTTCGTTTATAAAACTTCATCAGAGAGTTTTCATTCACACAAAAAATATTCTGAACTCAAACGTAAAAAATAAACATAAGTAACCAACCTCATATACTTATAATATAAATGTAAACAGAACGAAAACAGATAATTGCTGCATCAGTTTTTTTATTTTTTATCCTTTACTGGCAATGTTGAAAAGACATAAGCTAAATCAAGGCAAAATGTCCTGGGAACCAATAAATGGGCTAAGAAAATGTTACTTTTGGAGCCATTTGATAAAATGAAACATGCTTCTCTAATGTGAAGCCTGTGCCTGTCTTTTGCTATACAAATATTTAATTCGAGTTTGAAGTTTAGATAAGCACATACGGATTTCATTCTCATTTGAGAGGAGACGATTTCTGTCTTTGCTCTTGATTCTTGTTAAATAAAATGAAAGTAGTTTTACACTGTCGCCGTACAGACGTCACTAAATATATTCCCAATGATTATTATTGTTTTAATTACATAATAGGTTAGATAGGAGGATGTCTATATTACAATATTAAAATAACTAAGAATATAATGTGTGTGTTTAGTAATATTACGTATATGAAATTAAATAAAAAGTCAAAAGTGCATTAGCTTATCTCACCTGTTCTCGCGGTACCTTTTGCGGAAACGTAGTGTTCCGGGGAATCCCGGTTGAGAAACTCTGGTATAGACAGTGTTGCATATGTACTTTTAGCATTTAATTTCAAGCACAACCATAAAATAATTAAAACCGATTTCATTATCAAATGCCCACAATTTAAGATTGAATAAGGAATTAAAATTCTCGAAGATTATAATTTTTACAAAAATAAACAACTTTTAAAAACGCAGTCTTTGCTTTCTCTGATCCGCAATCTCACCCACTCGCTCTCACTCTTTCTCTCTCACTTATTCTCTCTCACTTTCACTTCCCCCCCTCACTCACTATGTCTCTCTAACACTCTCTCACTCTTAATCACTCACTCTCACTCTCTCTCACACACACAAACACACAAGAGTCTATGCCTAACACTTTCCCCCTGCCCCTCAACCTCCGGCGTCTTGCTTTCTGGGTTGAGGTGTCTACTCGGTCTTAACCGAACTTAAGGGAGTGACTGTAGGTCTCCTGAGCATCCGAAGATCATTGGACAGGTAAACTGGTTTAATCCTGCTTCCTGCCCACCTTGTGGTTGGTTTGGTCCAGAAAGCAGAAGTGATGTTCATCCATTCACGGTCGACTGAAAATGTAGACACGACTAGAGAGTCTGTGCTAAGAAATTTAGAATGCACTAAAAATATATATATATACCTGCAGAAAGCCGGACAAACAACTATTCAATGGTTGAATTGTCTTTTATATAACAGAAAAGAATAGTATAGAAAAGAAACGGGTTACAGAAAAGAAAAGTAATTAACGTAAAAACTCATACACTGGATTCTAGACAGAGAGAGAGAGAGAGAGAGAGAGAGAGAGAGAGAGAGAGAGAGAGAGAGAGAGTTGGTTGTGATTAGTTTGTTGTGAAATCGTTTCAGAACGATAGACGACTCTTGCGATAGAGAGATAAAGATTTCCGTGCGCGGCTTAAAGTTTATAGTTGCGTTCCTCCTCGGCAGTAGTAGTAATCATCGTAGTAGCAGAAGCATCGGTACTTATATTAACAGTACATGTTAGCGGGGGTTTTGTTTTAATCCCCGACGTCACTTCCAGTCACCGACCTTTCTCCACCCAGCTCGACTGTACTCAACGACAGACGATCCCAAAAACAACCTTTTGATTATTGTAGCTTGTTCGACGTCTCTGTTTCCAGTCGTAGTAATAATAGTAGCAGTAGCAGTCTTAGATTGTTGGAGGAATAATTCGCTTCTTCGTACTTATATCAACAAAAGATGTTAGCGGGCGTTTGATTCCAATCTCTGACGTCACTTCCAGCCTACTCAGCTCGACTGCACTCGACAGCAGACGCGCCAACCACTCTGCCAACAGATTTCTGTGCGCGTTTATATAGATAAACCTGGCTGATCATAAATCGACCCTTGACCCGCACCCGATTATCACGAGTGCTACCTTCAACCCAAAATTATGTGAATTTCAAAGTTCCTCATAGCCTTAGTAAGCTCTATTTCAAATTTTAACCGATAAAAATTATCTCGATCATCTTCCATTGTCTTCCTAATGACCCAATTCCAAATGGGCTAGATCAGATTCCCATCAGTAAACAAAATAGTTCTGATCCAATTTCAATTAAAATATATATATATACATATATATATATATATATATATATATATATATGTGTGTGTGTGTGTATGTGTGTGTGTGTGTGTGTGTGTGTGTGTGTGTGTGTGTGTGTGTGTGTTTCTCAACCTCTCTCTATTACATTATGCGTTATTAGGATTTTCCCGGTTGCGTGTCTGTGATTGTGTGCTCGGCGGTGGAATGAACAAACGCAAGGGTCGAAATAACAGCTTTTATTCGTGGTCGAAAGAGAGTGCAAAATAGTGGTAGTTTGCAGGTGGGGTTTGAATGTGTATTGTTATCCTGAAATCTCGGCATCTGGAACTGAATTCTCGGCTTCAGGACCTGAAGTCTCGGCTTCAGGGACAGAAATCTCGCCTTCAGGACCTGAAATCTCGGCGTCAGGACCTGAAATCTCGAACATCAAAACCTGAAATCTCGGCGTCAAGCCCTGAAATCATGGCTTCAGGACCTGAAATTTCGCCTTCAGGACCTGAAATCTCTGCTTCAGGACCTGAAATCTCTGCTTCAGAAACAGAAATCTCGGCGTCAGGACCTGAAATATCGGCTTCAGGACCTGAAATCTCGGCTTTAGGGCCTTAAATCTCGACCCAGGACCTGAAATTTCGCCGTCAGGCCCTGAAATCTCGGTTTCACAACCTAAAATCTCGGTTTCCACGTGCTTTCATGCCTTTATGGGAATTGTTCTGATGGGCTTTCGTCTTTGTTACGTATTTATGAATTGAAACGCAACTGAATGACAAAGTAGAAACATTTTGTGTAATGTGTTTCGTCCTCAAGAAAGTTTTATTGACGTAATTATATGAAGAAGAGGGATGTTAACGTAAGCGCATGTTAAAAATGTACACTGAAAATAAATTCAAATTAAAAAATATAAAACTCGAAACATTTAAATTCAGAATTTCCATATCATCAACGTTTCCAGTCGGTAGATAATTATAAACAACGCTCGCGTTTTTGTATTCCCCCTTTCCTCCCTATACATATATATTTTCGTCATTAAAAACATTACTTGAGTCTGTGGCGAGAGACAAAATTTTAACTCTCCTTGACCCAAAATAAAAATAACAGTAAAAATTAATTATAAATATTAACCAGAATTAAAAAAAAAACAGACATTGTTAACCGGGAAAATCAATCTTTCTCTTATTGCTCCGTGAAGTTATAGAAACAGGATGCAATCATTTCAGCCTCGTAACAAACCAAACAGATAAGTACAAAAATTCATATTGTTTTTGTTACCTAGTCTAGCAAGTAGATACATGCTAACCTCTTATTAAGAATTTTCAAAATATTCGTATAAAAATAGTGTTTATATATATATATATATATATATATATATATATATATATATATAGATAGATAGATATTATTCAATCAAATATATATATATATATATATATATATATATATATATATATATATATATATATATTTGATATATATATATATTGTATCGTAACTATTTATACCGTATTGCCATATTAACGATGTTTCAACTGTTGTACGTTGTCCGGCCATCTACAGGTTGGAATTTCGAGCCGAACCCCTTATTTAGTCCACGGTAGTAGATTATTCTAATTCCACGTGCCATGCCTGGATATCTCAGTTTCAGTTAATTTCCTTTAGTAACTCAACTCTCCCCCCACTCCCGGTATTGAACTCAGAACCCTTTGGGTCAAGCCACTTTTTGAATTACTTCAACCAACGCTTTTATCCCCTGGACCATGTGTTCTTAGGTGAGAGAATTTTGAGGACTTATGAACTTAATGTCTCAGTAAGCATTTTTTACCAGAACTCATATTACAATTTATTGTTATTGTTCTTCTCTCGCTCCCTATATTACTGGTTCTCATATTGTATTCATTCCTGTGTTTGGCCAGCTTAGGAGATTTTCGTTGCATGTGTGTTGAAAATACGAAAAATTAAGGAGTTAAATGTCTTAAATATGGCTATAGAGAACAATGTGTAGCATGGGATGAAGCTCCGTAGAATTTAACTATGATAAATCTTCGCCGTGGGGCTATTACCAAAAAAACAGAACATTTCAAACTCCCGAGTGAGTGCTTCCCTCACAACTACAGTCGTGGTCTCTTTAAGTTCAAGGTCAGATGATATCTATCCTACTCGTCCTCATGAACATCTCTTACTAACTTCTTCTCCTCTCCCATGCAATCTTACTCAGTTACACTCTACTTTGAGTGGCTCTTGGGCTTTGTATGGTATGAACTAACAGTAAATAAAGAGGGAAACATGTCAACCCACTTTTACTCTTATCCCCCGACCCCGAGAATAAACATGGGACTTAACCTAGAAGAAAAATGTCTAGAATTACTTCCCTCGAAAGATTCCAGAGTACCCTCCCTTGTCTCTGTAGAATTTGTCACTTGAAATATTTAAGAAAATTTCAAATATTTATATTCGCTTTTTGTATTAACTACAAGAAATGGATCTCAACCAGTTAATTCCACTAATTCGGGGAAAAAAAGAAGAATAGCATGAAAAAAAAGGCCCAAAATTTAATAAAAGCAAAATTTTATCGTCAAAATGTTTATGTTACTATTAATACGAAATACCATAATATTATTTTATTCGTAATTTTGGTTAGAATCTTTTCTTTTTTTTTTTTCGTTAGTGATCAGTTTAACATTTACTATTGGTGTTTTAGTGCCATTTTTCCGGTAAAAACGCATTGATTTGGAAATTCTTGCAAAAATCAAATAATTGTCTGATTTTAATGAATGAAACGTTTAGGGCTCATTTACAAATTAATTAAATTATGTTACATTCCACTTACTTAATTTCATTAAATTTTAAGAATTTAAAATTTCGATTGCAAAATTTGTTTTATTAATTAAAAGCAGGACCCCCTGGAGAATGTAACTCATTTCCAAATCTGCGCCAAATCGTAAAATAAAAAAGGCAATGAAACTATGGGATTATTTAATTAGAAAAGCTTTAAATTTCTTTGATAAATAAAATTGTCTTAACACTATTTTGCTAATAAAAAGATATTTTTCAATGAATAATGAATTTTTACGAGAATTGTTTTCCTTTATTAAAAATTATTTTCTAATTTTAATTATAATAATTTATAAAGTTTCAAATGTTTTAAATTTCTGAATTAATTTGTACCGGTGAAGGTGATCTTGTTATTAAAAGAAAACTATATTTACTAATCAGAAATTGAAAATCTTAATATAAATCATTTTGCCCAAGATTTTTTTAATAATTTTAATTTTTTCATGTATATAAAATATTATATTCTTACTCATTTTAAAAAGTATGGACAACCATACACGATATTATCTGGAAATAAGAGCAATGGCTACAGTAAATTTAAAGTCAACATTCCTAAGATTAGATTACGGAGAAAATTTCTAACATTTGTAATTACTGAGTACTTCAAAATTATATATTAAAAAAAGGCGCTCACGTCATTTTTTTAAATTATGTTTTACAGATTAAGTCTCTGTAAAACAACAATCAATCTCATAGCGCCTCGTCCACCACATAAACATGGCTACTGTCATTTAAAAACACTGATATTGTTTGCTTAAAATATTCATTTCTGCGGTATTTTAAACCTAAAGTGAATATAGGTACCTACACGAGATCGCTAAAAAAAGAGTATAGCATAATGAAAAAGACGCCAAACTTGAAAAAAAAATTATCGTCTAAATGTTTGTGTTATTATTGAGAGGAAAGATCAAAGTTTATTTTAATTATTTAAAAAAAAATTTCCTTATTTTTAGAACAATCTTAATTTTCATTTAAAAATCCTTTTTTCTCTTTGTATCACAGGATCTAGTAAAATAACATACAATTTTTAGCACTTTTTTTTTGTATGACACACATTAATTTGGAAAATCTTGCAAAAATAAAAATAATTGTCGGATGCTAATGAAACTTCCAGAAACTATTCACAGATGATCGAAATTATTATAAATATGTTTTCTTTTATGAAAGTCATGGTAGAATTCTTTTTTAATATTTATTAAATAACTAGTTTTATGAAAACTCTAGAAATTCGATCGTGTCCACTTTAGTAATTACAATAGTTAAAACACAAAGCTTTGAGGAATGCAAATCATGTTTTTTTTAAATTTTTAATTGGACCCCCCTACCTGAAAATCAGCTCTGAATTGTAACTCACAGCTCAATAAAACAAATATATTATTTAATTTAAAATGCTTTTATTTGCTTTTAGTTGTTTTTGTGAATATGGACAATATTTTCTGAAAGCAAAAAAAATTTTCGAAGAAAAATAAATTTTTAATACAATTATTTGTCATTTTTTAATTATAATAGATTTTTACATTTTAAGTTGTTAAAATATTATAAAATTAGTTAAAAGCCGCATCCACTTTCGTAAGTGTCCTTATGAGATAGATCTTTTTTTAGAACGTTGTAAATTGTATCGTTTTGACTAATCAGAAGACGCGCAGTAATTAAGAAATATAATTTTGTGTTTATACTCGGGCTGTAATTATAAAGTACGGAAGACCAACCAGAATACAATTAAGTTGCGTTATTTGAGGTAAGCATTGTTCTTCGCTGTTAAGGCCTTTACTTTTGCGAAACACGTGTAGAGAAGTTAATTTGGTTTTTCAATTTCAACTGAGAAGGGTACCTACAAGTATCAGTATCATCTTATGAAATTTATATGATCTTATTTTTATATTAATCTCAGTTATGACATTTTTCCATAAATGAAATATCAAAATTAATAATAAAATGAATGGAAATACAAATAACATAGTAAAATATAGTAAATGTACATAAAATTATAGTATTTTATGTACACTTCTGATAAAATTTCATAAGAAAGGTACCTATAAATTAATTAGATACCTTTCTTATGAAATTTAATCTCACTCTTAACAGTCTTATTTTAATTTCTTAATAATACATTTTCCATAAAGCATCGTAAACGTAAAAGCGAAAGCTGAGTACAAAAAATTTTAAAAAAATTAGAGCGCTGAAAGTATTCCTTAAAAATAACGAGGTAAATAATTTGTTCACTTAAATGTAAATTATTTCACTTTTCTCCTTCCGTAGAACAAATTATCCTCACGGAATCCGCCAATATGTCATTCATCACCTGTCAAGTGACGCGAAAGTTTATGACCTGCTTTGTTTTATTTTCAAATTACATCTTTTCGGCGTAGAAGTTAAGTTAAGCTTGGTTCAAATATTTTAAATAAACATTATAATTTCTGATTTTCTTAATAACGAATGTCCCTTAAACGGTAATTGTTTACAAAACAACGTAATCTATCAAGCCACGATAAAATCACCAGATAATGAAGAAAAAGTATACATAGGAGTAACTGAAGGACCCTGGAAACAAAGAAATTATGTACACAAAACATCTTTCACAAATAGTAAATATGCGAACAGCACAATGCTTTCTAAGTATATCTGGGAAATAAAAAACAAAACGCACACCACACCAAAAATATCTTGGAAAATAAGGAAAAAATCATCAGCCTACAACAACCAATGAAAAAGTTGCAAACTTTGCTTGGAGGAAAAAATTGCTATCATTACCTTCCCAGACCAAATAAATTATTAAATAAAAGATTCGAACTAATGCAAAATGCAGACATGAAAACAAATTTTTACTACGTAACTTAAAAATCGAAAACGGAAAAAATAAATAAATACATAAACAAACAAAATGACAATAAAATAAGCAAAATAAATTAATCCAAACAAATCACCAAATCACACCTGTTAGAATAGACGAAATAGAATAAAAAATAAGAAACAAAATCAATAAATAAAGTAAATAATAAACAAATTAGCAAACCAAAATATTAGACTATAAAAATCAAAACAAAAAATCGGACGAAAAATAGCTATAACTGTTATATAACGATAAAAAAATAAAATAAAAAATAGTGCAACTATACATTGCTTCTTTATGTTGAGTACTAATTTGATGTACATCAAGCTATATACTTTACCACATAGGTTACTTGTTAATGGAATCTTTTTTCTGTACTAATACACCAAAAACATCATCGTTCCTGAAAGGAGCCAATATGAACTCAACTTATTATACAGTGTCGTGAGTAGAATGAGATGGAAGCTTTTTTTCGCCAACAAATATGAATCTTTCGATTCCTTTGAATTTAAGTCCCAGAAAAGCCCACCCCTAGCGATGACTTTCTCCTGGAATTTGAAAAAAAGACTTATTCTCTGTACTAAATAGAATTAAATACACAACCAAATGTAACAATCTTCAGAGGAATATGAAAAAAGATATGTAATACCAATAAAATCATTATCAAATCTGATAAAACTGGCAATCTATATTACTATAACGCCGACGACTACCACAAAGGTATTTGTAAAGAAATTAATAAAATATATAAGAAAGCCCCAGCTGAGTGAGAAAATGATATTAACTACGAAGTCCGAATTACGGCAACTAAACTTAAGATCGACGATAAGCTACATAAACAACAAGCCTTTATTACCGTTAAGGACCACAAAGATAATTTCCCCAACAACCCTCTTTTTCCATTGATTTAACCATTCCAAGAATAATATAGGCAAAATCAACAAGGCTATACTAGAACGAGCCTGCAAATACACTAGGAATGCCACAGGGGTCAACCAATGGAAGAATACTAAAGATGCTATCAGTTGATTTTTTAATATAACAAATAAAAACGAATGCACCTTCATGCAATTCGACATAGCCAATTTCTACCCCTCGATCACAGAAGACCTGTTAATAGCTGCTATAACCCTGGCCAAGAATTGTTGTACCATCACCGACCAGGAAATCAACATCATTAAGCCAGCAAAGAAACCCATACTGTATCACGATGATTCCATGTGGACCAAAAATCACGATGGTTATATGTGGACCAAAAATGACGATCGTTCCATGTGGACCAAAAATCACGATGGTTCCGTGTGGACCAAAATTCACGATGGCTCCATGTGGACCAAAAATCACGATGGTTCCATGTGGACCAAAAATCACGATGGTTCTCTGTGGACCAAAAGTCTCAATGGTTCCATGTGGACCAAAAAAGACAATCCAAACTTCTCTATAGCGATGAGAGCGTTCGATTACGCAGAAGCTTGTGAATTGGTTGGCATTCTGCTACTGTGGAAATGTAGGTACACTTTCGATAGCAAAAACACTATTCTGTACAGAGACGACGGCGTTATCCTCCAACCGATAACAAAGAGGCCGATTTAGGAAACAACTCTCAAATTCTTCAAGGATCATGGACTTAATATCACGACTAACACCAATGCCAAGGTGATCAATTTTCTGGACAGTACTTTCGACCTATTCAGAGGAATATACATGCGCCTTATACTAAAGTGCTTTATAACCATAAATACATTATCAAAGAATCCAACCACCCACCAGGAATTTTAAACAATTTGCACAAATCTGTACAAAACAGATTCTCAACCAACCCTGACAAGAAAATTATTTTTGACAAATATACATCTAAATATGTCGGTGCACGAAATAAAAGTAAACACAAAGTTAAACTAGAATACTTTTCAAACATTAGTCAGAATGCCAAAAATAAACATAAGAATAGAAAATGCAACATAATTTGGTTTAACTCACCATTTAACAGTAATATCAAAACCAACATTGGTAAAACTTTTCTAAATTTAATCCACAAACATTTCTACCATATCCCATTGCTAAACAAAATCTTCAATAAGGACATTATTAAATATTACTACAGCTGCAACCAAAACCTCGAGCAATATGTAGCATAGCATAATAATGTAACGTTAAACAAATACTTAAACAACCTCAATAAAAATATTAACACAGAAAAAAGTGTAATTGCCAAAAAACATTAACTGTCCGCTAAATCATTAATGTATATGAAGTCACCATTTACAAAGCTAGCATCAAACATAGTGGCGAAACAAAATTTTAATTCGGTTCCACAGCCAATCACTGGAACATTTGATATTATCATCATAAAATGACTCTTACCAATAAGCAATATGTAAATGTTACGGCACTCTCAAAATTTTACTGGGACAAATGATTATACACCGGTAGTAAATTAGAATTTCGTCGCTAAATCTACACCATTTTCCGGCCTTGGCGATCGATGCAACCTGTGTTTGCTGGAAAAAAGATTCACCCTCAAAAATATTAATGACCGAAATCTACTTAACAAACGGAATGAACTTATGATAGCATGTAACCACAGGAAAATACTCTCGTAAAGTATTTTAATTCTAGATAGATCATTTATTAGAATATCACATGCCCAATACATACTTTGAGGTTAAATATTGGTTACCTCCCTTTAACAATTTAAGCGGTTATTAATACGTAACGAGCTACACGGCATTCTTTCCTTATTTAAACTTTAAGTTTGCATCTTTTTTTCCAATATCCCCCAACCTACACTTTACATTTTTGAATTTACACCCTACTAATATATTAAATTTATATTAACCGTTAGCTTTGAAGCTGCGTTTAATTTAGCGTTCCTCCCATGAAACCCAGTATTAAAAAAAAACTGTAATAAGTATTTAATTCACCAGTTCGTGGTGCCTGACGACTGAGGAAAACCATGAAATTTTAAGTTGTACTACGAACGTAGGTATATATATATATATATATATATATATATATATATATATATATATATATATATACATATATATATATATATATATATACATATATATATATATATATATATATATATATACATATATATATATATATATATATATATATATATATATATATATATAATATATATAGCGATGCAAGCCAATATATATATATATATATATATATATATATATATTATATATATATCAAATATCTGGTGGAGTTCAATTTATATTACAATGAATCATTCATACAAAATGTAGATTAGTAAAGTTAATGATACAAAATGTCGAAATCTCTTCGCTAACAAAACTTTAAAAGTGCATTAACCTACAAATCACTCGATGAATGTTATGATCCTTGTTTTTAAAAATTAAAAGTTGTATAAGGTCTTTCTTTAATACGCAAGTACTTTCAACTGTACATTCAGTCATCTTCAGGCATGGAAAGTATTTTGTTTTTTTGCTAAAATTCAGGTAGCATTCGAGACGAAAAAATTAAATGCGAATCGAAATATATTTTCTTTGAAATGTGTTATTGCTAACGGATACAAACTTTTGGAGCGTGCAACGCCAAGGTTGAATTTTTTTGAAAAGTTAAGAGAGTACGTTTTTTTTACTAATAATGCAATTTGAGAATTTTTTTGTAGGAGTTTATCAGTCAATGTGGCATGAACTAAAGTGTTCATTCACACCTACACTCTCTTAAATTCTACAGAAGAAGGCCAGAGCGTACAACGGCCGAAACGTTGTAATAAATATGGCGACAAAGATGAGGACAAAAGTCCGAATAATGTAAATAATAAATTTTCTGATATGAACCAAATTTGAATATTTTATTCTTCAACAATCTAAATATTTCATGAAATTTTAATTTCGCACAAATTACCATCGTTTTTTTTTCTGTCATTGATGAATTTTATCTAATGACGACGTTCGCAGTAAAATTTGAAAACTTCTTATTTCGATCCAATTTCATATTGTCTCAGAGGAAATACGAATTTCATAACATTTTGTCCAGTGTCGAAATCTATGGATTCTCGTCTTCCGGGAGTATGAGGCATTGTGAAGTGTTTTACGCTTAATTCCCTTTCGATTTTATAGTAAATTGGATCTTGATCGGTGAGCCTAGTTTTATAAAATGTCAAATTTGAGCAAGATGTGTGTTAACTTCCGTGCCTGTAGATTTGAATTTGAAATCATTTCGGTGTTTTGTGTGTCAGATTACGATGTACGATGTTTTGATCTCACGATGTTTTGACAATTCATTTTCGTCATAGAAGTCAGAGATATTTCAAGTTGAAAACCTTTCGTAAACAATCGCTGACACGACTTCCGAAGGAATATTTACCGAAATTTGGGTGCATTAACAGTGATATTTCCCAAAATGACTGTCGTCGTGACTTTTCAACTTGAAAGCCTGGCATTAACCCACTGCGTTAATACGACTTTTCAGTTTGAACCGATGAGTTTTCTATTTGAACCTTGAACTCTAATGACTATTGCCTAGTATGACAAAAAGCCAGAAAGACTGAGGTTTTATCATAAACAATTTCCAGTTAGGGACCCCCCCCAAAAAAAATGTAGTCAATTTCAGTAACGTCAGTCCTGATCAAGTTCTGTATTGATTAAATTTGGTGATCAGCTCCAAGGTGCTTTCGGTCACTGATGTTGTTAAGAGGTCAGGATCAACACTTTCTGGCTCAAACAAGGCTGAAATTACGTACAGTAATTGGTGTTATTAAATGGTCGCCCATCCAAGTATTATCCAATGCCAGTTCATTATATCTTAGGTGATCAATCGAGAATAGGTTCTTTTATTATTGTAGATCAAAATTGGGTAAGCTGTTATATAATTAGAGATCCTTGATAAAACCTAAAGAAGAATCTGCAATGTTATTGATCCTGACCTGACATCTCGGTTTTAGTTTTTTTTTTCCCACTGCTGTACTGTTGATTTCCTGTAGCTTTTATACAAATATTTTCACTGTAATTGTCCTGATGAACTTTTCTCTATGGTATCTAGAATGTCCATCGTATCTAGCGAAGCTTAAAGTGAAGGGCCTGCAAGACACTCTGCAGCAGGTATTCTAAATTTTAGCGTTTTACCTATATCAGTCAGGACTTTAAAATATAGCGCAGATCAGGATAATCTATATAAGAAAGTCTATTTTTTTCCAGGTGTGTTCATCCTGTAGAACTACCCATTCCGTGGAGTGTAAAGCCACAGTCTCACCACGCTAGGTGTTGGTGCTCTGGTTTCCGTAACAAAGAGGTTTTGACTGGGTTGAACTTCGTCCAACCGTTTCGGAATTCAGAGCTTTCTTTTTCTTAAACTGTTTGCCAAACAAATCTAGAGAGCCCAGTTATTTAACCCATAGCTAGGGAGAGAAAACGTGCACCTGTCAATCCGTTGTTTATTTCGATACAAATATTGTAGTGTTCATCACTTTCAAAGAAAAAATTGCTGTGTTCATCTGAAAGTTAATTTTTTTTTTACTTGTGAAATGAAGAACGCTGAGTGAGTACTGTGATGGCTTGACTAACGCTTCAGGGGAGGTAACCAAGTATGGTGATTTGGAGAGTTTTAAGATATAAGTATTAAATCTATTAGTACAAACGTCGATGTTTAAATGAAACACGTTATTTCCATGAAACATTTCTTCATGAAAACATTCTGCCACTACATACATACATATATATATATATATATATATATATATATATATATATATATTATAATTTTTTCAAAAAATATGATTCCGTCGCGACACAGAAATTACTATGTTTCGAAACTGGTCACCAGTATTCAAGTTTAATTCCAATATCAAACCTTAACTATTGGGCGGCACTCTCATCCTCAAGCGATGTTTGGAATAATTTTGCTATGGAATGTTTTACTCATTTATAGTTTTGGAATGGAGATGTGATCTAGGGTTTGTTTTTTCTTCTTTTTTTTTTCTTTACCAAGGGGTCACTGCCTTGGAATTAAACTTGAATACTGCTGACCAGTTTCGAAACATAGTAATTTCTGTGTGGCGATGGAATCATATTTAAAAAAAAAAAATTATAATCTAGGCTCTACATCTGTATCGAGCACTGTTTTTTCTTTTTTTTTAAATAAAAACAAAAATACTAAAGAACTTCGGATCATCAATCTAACAGCTCTTTCCTATTATATCAACACACACACACACACGCACACACACATACATACAAATGTAAAAGAGGGAAAAGAATATAAATTTAAACGTTCATAACATTATTTTAAAAACAGGATCAGTTCATGAGTAGAGCAATAGATATTTATTATAAACTGTTACATTGGAACATACAAGTTACCGCAACAAAAATTGCATATTTGATTTGATGTCTAAAGACGTTTCATCAGGTGGTTAAGGTTGGCGATAATAAACTAAAAATAAAATCGTTTATTACCACCAATGTCAACCACCTGATGAAACGTCTTTAGACATCAAATCAAATATGCAATTTTTGTTGCGGTAACCTGTATGTTCCAATGTAAGTTTATATATATATATATATATATATATATATATATATATATATATATATATATATATATATATATATATATATATATAGTTTGATTGGTGTGTGTTTGTGACCCTGGGTTTCACGCTATTTGTGATTCTTAAACAAACGTTTGTCTGACGATCGTAAATAGCGTTAAACCCAGGGTCGCAAACTCACATCAATCCAACTAAATATGTTAGCTCTATCACTGATATTGAGGGCTTTCCAATAAGTACCGCGCGTATATAATATATAAATAATATATAAAAAATTGCATATATATATATATATATATATATATATATATATATATATATATATATATATATATATATATATAAAAATATAAAAGTGAACATAGAAGTCAACACTTAGAGACGACAGTCTGTTTCATGCTAGATGCAATCGTCAGGCCATAAAACATCTAGCATGAAACAGACTGTCGCCTCTAAGTGTTGACTTCTATGTTCACTTTTATATTTACACATGCTCTATCTCTGATATTGAGCACTTTATCCCATAAATATAGCACACTTTAAGATTATATTTCTTCATATTTATATATATATATATATATATATATATATATATGCATAGACATTTTATATATATATATATGTATATATATATATATATATATATATATATATAACTATAAATATATATATATATATATATATACTTATCAATCACTACAAGGCCCAAGAGCCACTCAAGTTAGAGTGTCACTGCCTGATTTCGTATGAGCGTAAGAAAAAAGGCAAGAATACAAAAATAAATTTCATACCTTCTTTACATCTTGTTACGTAAAGAAAAAGTATTCTGTTGTTAGAATTGGTCAGTATGAATTTTTTCAGCTCTGACACTTCATAATGTTATGAACACGTTGGAGATTAGCGGTCAGTTTGGAGATCAGGAAAAGAATTGATTGTAATGTTATAGTAACGTCGCCACAACGCAATATGTCCTCTAACCAAAATACAACACGTCTGTATTGTTACAAGGGAATTCTGTTCGCTAGAAAATGCTGTGTAAAGGAACATTCATATTTTTGTCGGATACACCTAGATTTAATGTGTCCTTTAAAAAAATTATTTAGATTATGTCTTGTTTGTAAAACATCGACGAGAAAATCTTTGAAATTCTTTAATTAAAAAATTATTTAATTATTTAGAGAAAAGAGAGGCTTAACGGCCCCCAAAATGAACTCGACGTGCCGGGAAAGTTTACATTCATTTCGTACCAATGTTCCGGGGAACAACATGAATCCGTCTGTTCTCCACACAGGTATGGATAAAATAGCAAAGTCAAACCAGTCGAGAAAAGGAGATCTGAATGCAAATCAGCTGTGGGGTTCCTTAACCCGGTCGGTTATCAACTTTGCCTTTTTTTTCTTGTAGTCAAGCTGATGTCAATACGAAATATAAAATTGACGAAGCCACAACCAAGCGCGCGACTGCAGCTATCGATTTTCACGTCTGTAATCAATACTAGTGGCTTGACCGGACAGCTCAAAAATTATTAGATCGCCTAGTCAGTTGTTTCTTTGGAATGTGATGTAAAGGACTTCTTTGACCTCCTGTTTCTTAGTCTAAAATGGATTGGAATATATTCGATTTTCGCGAACAGTCAACACCTGTTTAACCTTGAACAACAGCTTGTTTCTTATAAAAATGAAATGGGTAGAGCTAAGTAAGAAAATAAGACCAAAAATACTGCATCTTACAGCATATATCTATTATGTAGATATAATACTACGGTGTAGTAACTGTGTCTATGTTAGTCTATTCATAATCTACATATAGACTTTCATAACAGTCGATGAATATTCTTTTATCACCTTACGTGTACATGAATCGACATTTTTCCTTTAGACATTGGTGTTATTATTTTTGTTATTCTGAAATATCAAGGATTATGTCTTTGTCTGAAAACCAGAGGGCCCTCAATTCTTAATAAATTAAACCTGCTAAATAATACTTATTTAAGAAGAAAACTATGCATGCCACGACTTATCTTAAAAAATAAACAAATATCTATTTTAATAATTAAAGATTATAAATGAATAATAATGTAATAAAAATTACGATATAATAAACAATGAGAAATATGAGAATAAATGGATACTAATAAATCTATTCTTGATATAACCTGTACACACACACATACACATATATATGGTGGACTCTCTTGTCGTATTCGACGTATGAGGGTCAAGCAGCTCAGTTCCTAGGAACCGACAGACTCAGACAACAGCACATATGATTTGATTATAGTGGTGAAGGTTTTGTGCAGAACCAACCCCACTTTTTGAAGGGCCAAATACAGAGACCTGGTGCACTACATGCCACAAGGTCCCCAAACGACCCTCCGCAGGTTTTGAATTCAGAGTTGTCCTTCTCCTAGACCAGTTGCCATCCAAGGCTATAGAACCCAGTCTGTTCTTCTATTTATCCATAGCTAGAAGGAGAAGAGGATCAATGCCTTTCCCAAGGGTATTAGCACGTAAGTGAATGTAATAGATTCACCTGGAATTCGAAATCGACTCTGCGACTCCTCAACCCATATATATATATATATATATATATATATATATATATATATATATATATAAAGAAGAACAGTAAGATATATAATCCGGTGTTCTTATTGATATTTTTATTTTTACAAACTAGTGTTCAGTGTAAATTTACAGAGCATTAATATTATAAATGAACTGATTTAAAATATGTTTTTTTTTTCAAAAATGGAAGCTAAAACTTCAAATTTAATTTTGTAATAAAATTTAAAACATTAGTTCCATTTCATCCTCAAGCGAGTTTTGGAGTAACTTACTTTTTAAATTTACTGAGTTTTAAAGGCACAGAAAAATTCATAATTCACTGTTTCCAAGGATATAGAGAAATCCAATCATTCAGACAAGGAGTGGTAGCGTGTTCATTTTTATTTAGCTTTTGTTGCATCAGTTATTAGTTACGTTTGAAAAAGGGGTTGAGTTTAGGGAGTGGTACGGATGTATTTTTCAACGAATTCTGACATCCGTTAAATGCAAGTCGTCTGGGTTTTTTTTTTTAATTTATTGTTAACAGCAAAAGATTCTTTCGGCATTTTTTCTATTTGTATACTTAAATATATTTTGGGTATGTTTAGGTTAGAATACGTTTTATTTAACTACAATTTTAAAATATTTTCACTTTTAATTTTTAATAGACTATATTTCTTTTTAAAACAAGTAAATGTACTAGAATTACTTACAGTATATATAATTATTTTTTGATATCAAATATAAATATGTATATTACCATGTTGCATTTTTTAATTTTATTTTTAAATTTTTGACAATGACGGCAAAAAATAGCTATTTCATTTATCTGATTCAGTAAATTTTTATTTTTTATAAACTTAGTAATATATAGTTTCTCATGTATGCACAAAGGTCATGGATCATTTAATGACCTACATATTCTAGATTTTCTTATTAACTTCCATTTTACTGTAGGTGTTTTATTGGATTCTTTTAGGTGCCAGAAGTACTTTCAGAGAGATGATTGATTTCTATATTTATTTATCCTAAATGAACTTTGATGTTGGTTGAACCGTTTTTTGAACTCATGCCTTGTACAACCTATATAGATTTTTATGTTTTCAGGATTTTCAATAGAAGAGATATTGCATTGGTATACTAATGATTCCGTGCGACATTTATTTTGTAAGACAGTTGTGAGGGTTTCTACAGTTACATAATTTTTGTTTATCTTCATTTGATTTTTTTTGATTTTTCTATTGTCTAAAATTTCTTGTTCTGGTATAAGTGTTTATTTAAGATATTAGCATTATGTTTCTTAATAATTTTTTCTAAGTTTTCAGTACAGCTGTAACTTAATTATAGTGTATTTTATTGAAAATAGTACTTAGTTTACTTTCACTGGGAAAATGCTTGACTATTAATGCGAGGAATTTTTGTCCCAATTTGTTCTTTACCATTTGGTTGTATGGGGGTGTATACCAAATTATTTATAATTGGTATGTTATGTTTCACGGTAGATATAAAAATAGTTACAAGTGTTTACCCACCTTTCATCCGGTTGCTGGACATTAAGGCATATTTCACTACCAGCGGTAAAACGGTGGTCAGGTTCAAAGTGTTTATGATGCCGAATGTTAAAGAGTTTGTTTTGTTTTTTATTGGTGTTTTTAGAAATCTTTAAAAAAAAAAAAAAAAAACAACCAACACTGAACAAAATTTATTACTAGTGTAACAGGCACGTGTTAAAGCGTATTCTACCAAATTTTATCATATATATATATATATATATATATATATATATATATATATATATATATATATATATATATATATATTGTTAGTTCTCTCACTTCCATAGCTACAACGGATAAATTTATGTTTTAAAATAACTATAACAGAGTGCGTTCACGCGTGTTTTAAAAATCACCATGGCAACGATCACAATTACAATAGGTTTGTCTTTATAATTCACCCCCACCCCGGATGATGTTCTCGGAGAAGATCGAAAGTACTTGGGTTAGAAAAAACTACGGCGCTTTCCTTGATGAATTTCATCTTTACATCAAGAAACTGATTATAGAACTAGAAATGGATTATTGTAAAACTAAAGACATAATATTTTTATATTATTTAATGAAACATGTTTGACTGAAGATATGCTGCTTATATATATATATATATATATATATATATATATATATATATATATATATATATATAAGACATTTTTTTATGTTTATACATTCTTTTTATAGATACAAATATCTAAGTAAATGCTCTGTTTATAATAAACAGTATTAACAATATTTACCGGCCTGAATGTACGAGAAATTTTCATAGAAAATATTTGCCCTCCGACAGGAATCGAACCTGTATCCTATACGGAACGGTCATATAGCCTGACGTGCTTTTACCGATTGGGCCACAGAGGAGCGTTTCGGTTAGCAAGGTGGATTTTACTGTTTTTAAACTACAGTTATCCATGATTTTCTCTCGTACATTAATATCTGCTCGATGCGTATCAAATGTAAACAAATGACGTCACATAGAGGATACAGGTTCGATTCCTGTCGGAGGACGCATATTTTCTATGAAAATTTCTCGGGCATTCCGGCCGGTAAATGTTGTTTAATACTGTTTATTATAAACAGAGCATTTACTTAAATATTTGTATCTATAAAAAAACGTATAAACAAAAAAAATGTCTTAAAATAATTGTCAGACTTTGTCCATTTCATAATGTGTGACATCGTATATATATATATATATATATATATATGTGTGTGTGTGTGTGTGTGTGTGTGTGTGTGTGTGTGTGTGTGTGTGTGTGTGTGTGTGTGTTTGAAATTAGCTATTTACACTATTTATTTCGTTCGAACTGTTCTCCTTACTGCCATATTCACGACGTTTCGCCCGTTGTATGCTCCGTCTTTCTTCAGGTGATATACACTGGAATTTCGAATAGAATCCTTTATTTAACCCACGGGGGTAGATTGTTCTAATTCCACGTACCATGTCTTTTTTGGATATCTCAGTATGAGTTAATTCCATTTAGTAACTCTCCAAGGTTTTGTTCCCTGTCCTCTGGCCAGGTATTGAACTCACAACCCGTTGGGTCAAGTCACTTTTTGGTTACTCAACAAGTGTTTTTATCCATTATATAGTACTTTCCGCTTAGTACTTAATTCGTTCTGGCAAGCTTTATCTTTACAGGAGTTAGCTTAGACCAAAAGTGGAGTATTACTGCCATATCCGATTATATAGATTAGGGGTCGGCAACCCTCGGCCCCCGGACCACATCCGGCCCGAAAAGGGTTTTTGTCCAGATCTAGCCCGTCAACTTTAACACATGGGCATAAATTATTTAATTAATTTGTGGAGCAAGTGGCAGAAACATATCAGTTGGTGTTAATCAACTTACAATGCGACGATTTTTTTTTATCAAAATGTAATTGTGAATCCACTGCTGACTTCTACAAGAAATATGTTTTGCCAAGCGGAAAATATCAAAGCCTATTGAATGGTATCATTATTTGGAAGTACATATGGTTGTGAACAACTTTTTCGAAAATGAAATATACTCAATTCGTTTTTCGAACAAGGTTGGGTGATGACCACCTGGATGATGTTTTGCTCCTGTTGCCGACAAATATGTCGTTATCCTGTTATAGCTGCAGTAAAATAAGGAAACTTGTTTAAATAATATAACATTAACTTCGTTGTTTTTTCTTTAAACGTCCAGACCAAAGCAGCCTTCTGGACGTAGCAGTCAGGGTTCGAGACAATTTATTATAGTCAATTTGAAATCATGGCCCTCCTCCAAGACACTGCATAGCTTTCTGGTCCTCTCACTCCAAAAGGTTGCCGACCCCTGATATAGATGGTGCCCGTGTTGGCAAGTTTCAATCTTCAACTGATATTATCCTCAGATCTCCAGTTAAGATTCGATTATGTCTGTCGTATAAGAGTTAATACATCGGATAAACAAACTTCAATTACCTTCTAGTGTCAGTTGTTGCTAAAAGGTCGCCATTTTAAAGGTCATAATGCAAAGGGTCTGGTAGAGTTGATTCGATTGTTTCTTTTTGCTTTTCACAGGTTCTCTTCAATGTAAGTATACCTTTCTGTTGGATAGTAAAGGATATGGCCAATTCTCTGTTGCCATATGCGGCAGCTTGACAAAGGTATCATTAAAGTCCAGGAGAGCATAATATTTTCATTTTTGTTTGTTCATTCAAAACATAAAACATTACACTACTTTGTGTTCGCTGAGGGGATCATGGGTAAATTCATAATCAAGGTGTACGAATGCTCTTTCGACCTCGGCTAGACGTTCTAATTTTTGCTGGAGACTTTCACCTATGTCGTGGGCCTGCTTCAGGGACATGTCCTCGGGAAGAACGATGTCGACTTCGACCAGAAAATTGTTGCCGAAATAAAAAGCTCGCACGGTATCAATCTGTTTGATATTTTTGTCGTGGTTCAAGCAAATCCAGGTCAGTTTGCTCAGAAAC
>OZ038511.1:66304933-66307433 GCA_964036315.1 Acanthosepion esculentum
GGAAACGGCATGCTGTACTGTTTGGCATTCGCGCCGAAAGCTCCAACACAGTGTTTGGATGTCAATCTGAGGACAGGGCAGAGGATTTGGAAAGAGTTGGATGAGTCCAATGGTGATTACGAAGTTGCCAATCTAGCAGCACGCTTAAATTCAATCAGGTAAAGGCCCGATCTAATGAAAAAATTCCCAAAGAAATCTATTCGTTTCTCGAAAGAAAACTGTTTAACTGTCGAATAGGCGAAAATCAATGACCACGGCATTAAATCAAATTTTCTTGTTTGTCGTCTTCTTTTTTACACTTGTTCGAATACAGAAAAAATTAAATACGAAGCTTAATCGTAGTACTTTGTCGTTTTTAATGAAACCTGCATATATATATATATATATATATATATATATATATATATATATATATATATATATATATATATATATATATATATATGTATGTATGTATTATAAATTAACAGATTTAAAATATTGTTTTTTTCGCTACACAGGAATTACCATGTTTCAAAAACCGAAGCTAAAAACTTCAAACTTAATTATATAATTGAATTAAAAGTATTAGTTCTGTTTCATCTTCAAGCGAATTTTGGAATAACTTATTTTTAAATTTACTAAGTTTTAAACGCACATACAATTCATAATTTTTTGTTTACAAGGATACAGAGAAATCCAATCATTTAGACAGGGGTGGTAGCATGTTCATTTTTATTAACTATTATTGTATCAATTTTGAGTTACGTTCGAAAAAGAGGTTACGTTTAGGGAGGGTAGGGGTGCATTTTTCAATGAATTTTGATATCCGTTCAACGCATGTCGTCTGTTTTTTCGGTTTTTTTTTTATCAACGACAAAAAGTTTTCGGCATTTTTTTCCGTTAAATTCGTACTTGTATACTTGAAGATTCTTTCTAAAAGGGTGTTAGGGTTAGAATACGTAATATTGAACTACAATTATAAAATATGTTTACTCTTAATTACTAATAGACTATATTTCTTTTTAAAACAAGTAAATGTAATAGAATTACTTAAATTATTTAAAAATTATTACATATCAAATATAAGTATGTATATTACCAGCTCCCATTTTTTTTATTTTTTACATTTTTATTTTATTTTTAAAAATTATTTAAGGAAAAACTTTTGACAATGTCGGCAAAAAATAGCTATTTCATTTCTTTGATTCAGTAAATTTTAATTTTTTATAAACTTAGTAATATATAGTTTCTCATGTATGCACAAAGGACATGGGTCATTTAATTACCTACATATTCTAGTTTTTCTTATTAATTTCCATTTTACTGTAGGAAATATCAATAAGAACACCGGATTATATATCTTACTGTTCTTTCTTTTTATTATAATATATATATATATATATATATATATATATATATATATATATATACGTGTGTGTGTGTGTGTGTGTGTGTGTGTGTGTGTGTATTATTAACTTTTCATGATTTGGTTTGAATTTTTTTTACATCATTAATAATTTTAAGTAAAAAAGGTCACGATATATACGGGGATATCTGACGCCCGGAAGAAGGACTGGCTCAAGGTACTGAGGCCGAGAGCGCGATGATGCCGCCATGTCATGTGTTTGGGATTTTCCAAAATTGAAGCATATAAAAACATACTCGTAGCCGTCCATGAGTCAAGATAGATTAAATTCTTTGGCTATTTTGTCAATAGAAAATGATCTTCTAATGAAGATAGGTGTCGAAAGTGCCATGAAAAAGTTTGTAGATTTAAAGTGTAGATAAATGATTTAGGTAGGATAATGAATGTTTTCTGGAGCTTGTATTTAGTTGTATATTTTAATATACACGTAATTTTACATTTTCAGTTTTTCTCCTCGTGAAAATTAAAAATATTATGCTTGTAAAGGCACCTAAGTTCAGCTTGCCCGGGGTGCCAACAATCCTAGGGCCGCCACTGTAGCACAGACATTATATATGTGCATACAAATCCACATGCAGACAGTGTGTAACAGACAGAATTATCTACACTTTTATAATATTGATTATTAAAAGAAATTACAAAATTTTCCAAGAAATTTAAAAAATTGATTAACAAAAAATCCCGTAGACTCCGCATAAACGGAATTGGGTCTGTCTACCTCCCCGGACGAGACTCTGCCCTTCGACATAGCTTCGTTCGGGTTCCTCTCTGCTCGAAGGCAGAGAGTTTGACAGCACAGCCGGAACAGATTCCAGCTAGTGTATCTAGCAACTGCCCGACGCAGTCACATGTGGCATAAGGCCGAATTTAATGTGGGATTCCCGAGCCCGTAGGCTCGGCCAAGAAATCCCGTAGACCCCGTATAAACGATCGAGTCTGACTACCTCCTTACTATCTATAGTGTATTCACTCATGGGGGTGACAGGTTATTCCATTACATTAGAAAATATATCCAGTTTAAATACAGGAATCATAAGTCCAAAGAAACAAACCGGCTTATAATCTTTTCTTGTTATTCAAAAGTTATTGCCA
>OZ038511.1:66312433-66324933 GCA_964036315.1 Acanthosepion esculentum
CCTAAATGTCTAAGACCCGCCATGCTACACACATTGTAGCGAACCATCTTCATTCCTTTCATATTGGTGAGAAATAAGTTCCACTCAAGCAGAGTTTCTTCCGACGCCAACCACTGCTCTGTGGAACCGATTCCTAAGAGCATGTTTTCCCGATCACTGAAATTTTATCTTGTTCAAGTCTAGGGCTAACAGCCATCTTTCCCCCATATCCGCATAAACTGTGCCTCTTACTCTATAATCCTCTACCTAGAGTGGCTTTCGGGTCTTGTACAGGGTGAACCTCACTGCAAAAAAACAAAAAAACAATTATAATATCACCTTTTTGGCTGTATATTTCATAACTTATTTTGACACTGACACTAAACCTATCAGCAACACCAATGTTCGCATAGACTTTAAGGCAAAATTTTATAATATTCATTTTATAATATTTTATAATATTCATTTTATAATGTTTTATAATATTCATTTTATAATGTTTTATAATATTCATTTTATAATATTTTATAATATTCATTTTATAATGTTTTATAATATTCATTTTATAATGTTTTATAATATTCATTTTATAATATTTTATAATATTCATTTTATAATATTTTATAATATTCATTTTATAATATTCCCTTTAAGGCATAATTTTGAAATATTTCTTATTATAAAAGAGAAGGTCGTTGATTTTCTAATATTCATCAGGACTCAATCCCGACCCTTGATTCTTTGGTGTACCGTATCTTGAAAGGACCCGGAAGATTATGACTTACCTCAACGTTTTGTCCCTTTATAGCTCTTATCTTTGTTTTTTGTCTATTTACCAACCCCCTTTTTTTTGCCTTTGTTCTCCCAGTCATTCTTGCTTACTAGTTAAGGATGTAAAAGAATTCGTTTATTTTTTTATTCTTCAAAAATTTCATTCAATTCTATATTCACAATTATTTGCAAAGACTTGTTGCCACTTATGAAGAAGGCCTTTTTCATAGTTTTTAAATAGAATTCCACAGGTTTTGATGATAAAAGTCTTCCGACCAACTCTTGAATCTGGGAACGGAGATGTGGTTCTACAAGGAGGATGCTGAGAATACTATGGACTAAACACCTGAGCAGCCAGAAAATAGCTGGGGGCAGAAGAGAGGGACCACATATTCGGACAGCTTCCTGACACTAGCCATGAGGACTCTGCGGTATTCGTACTTGGGCTCGTATGTTTAACAGATTATATATCACATCCTTATTGGGGGTGGTTAAATATTGGATTAGAGTGTAGCATAGGTGTGATCTTTTTTTTTTAAAAGGATATCTATTCCACTGGGATGAAGACGTGGCTGATGACATTTTTTACTCTTTATGCACAGGTATCAACAAAGAAGATAAACTATGTCGCTTTTCTCACCTTGTGGGTAATTGTACGGATTTCTCTTTTTCATGGCGCGCGTCGTCCACCAGAATATGGCCCCCGATATTAGATCAACACAGCTGTCGACCAAACTGGACGTAATGGAAATTGACCCGGACAGAGCAACGGCAACTGCTTTCGCAATTGTAAGGCACTGGTGAGTACGAAGAAAAGATGAAACAAACTTACGTTATTGGTGGCTGTAAATAATTCCAAGGAATGATTATTTTAAACGTTTTCGAATATAATGAATAGGGTTCATTATAAAAAAAAAGACATTAGCGAATGAAATTATTAGAAATATCATAAAATATCATAAAGGGAAGTACACAAACATGTCGACATATATTTTCGTGTGTATATTTAACAATGTTAATAAAACTTTTGTGCTGGTGAAACGAAATACTAGGAAGAGGAAAAATCAAAAAATTATGTCCTGACCCCAAAAAGAAAAGTTACTGAGCAAAATTTAATGGGGAAATTTAGCTCAGTGGGGAGGTATTGTAATGGAATGTCCCACCCCCCCTATCGCCTATGTGGACTGACTATATCAGTAGCTGTATATAGTGAGCACAGGATATACCTAAGGGCTTGCTTCTGAAATTAGTTGGAGATACGTCTCCAGCTAAGCTAGTCGAACTCTCTGCCTTCGGGCAAAGAGGAACCCAGGCGAGGCTATGCCAAAGAGCAGAGTCTTGTCTGGGGTGGTAGACACCTAAGCGACCCCGTTTTTTACGAGGTCTACGAGGAATTTTTGCCCGAGCCTACGGGCTCGGTTTTACTCTGCATTAAATAACGGCCTTGTGCTACATCCTACCTCGCGGGTTGAGGTAAATAAGCTTGCTTCTGGAATTAGTAGCCTGCAACTCGATTGCCTGTATTTCAGTAATGTATTCTCTTTTACAAGAAACCTCTCTTTCTTTCATCTATGCCTGTGTTGCTGTTCCTTTCACTTGAGTACCACCTTTGTCTGTTTGTAACCTCTTTAAGGATACAAAAACAAATGGTTTTCTTTTTGCCATTTTTATATATATATATATATATATATATATATATATATATATATATATATCACCACTGACTTACTAACAAATTAGTATACCATGATGAAAAAATGCCCGAAATTTATTAAAGACAATAGTTTATCGTCAAAATCTTTGTTATTATTAAGAGGAAAACCAGGGGATTTTTTTATTATTAAATTATATTTTTTCATCCCTTTTAGAACGTTCGAAATTTTGGCAAAAAATATTATTTTTTCGTATCATCTCGGTGGTCAATGATTAGAATAGGAAATTTTAGCTTTTTTTGCACCTAAAATGTCATATGTATATGCTATATGTATATGTTATATGTATATGTTAGTTGAATGTAGTATAATATAACAACAGGCGAATGGTCTTTACAACTAATCTTATTAATAAATCTTATATAATACTGGGATTTTGTTCAATTTTGGAATAGCAGACTTGGATTTTGTCTACTGGGATTTTGTCCACTGGGATTTTGTCCACTGGGATTTTGTCATGGATTCATTTTAAACAGACATAAAGTTAACATATTTTATTAGCGGATAGGCATGTTTTACGGGATATCTTTCATCGCACTTACCACGTTGACGAACAATGTAATCCGTGCAAAAAGACTGGCCTTTTTCTTGAGCTCAGCGTTTAGATTCATTTCTGGCTCACGCGGGGCTCCGTTTTCCAGAAGGCATGTCTCCTCATACGACGCGATCAGTTTGTTTTGGGCTTTGTAATACGATCTGAAACCGAAGATAAATTAAGTATATCTCTATATTTAAAGATTTGATTTGTGGTACAAAATTTTAAGACCGAAAAGACAAAATTTATTTTTATTACCACTCATGATGACAACAGATAAAAAGTAAAACTTAAAAACGGGCTAGGCTAACCGGTTTCGAACCTCGTTCAACAGAGCTAAATCGAGGTTAATAAATTAAACAGAATTATCATTTAAAAAAGATAGACAATATGTATTGAAAAAAAATATTGCTTAGATGGAAATTAGTTGGAGGCCCAGTACGAAATCTTTCTATTTACACAGAGAGGGCTTCAAAGATAAAATATAAAATGGCCTCCAACATTTTCAAGTGGTAATTTGAGTGGGACTTGCTAAGAATAGTCAATGAGGCCACACTGAAATTAGTGGCACAATTATGGCTATTTATTAGGTGCTCTGCGATGGAAGACCCGTACGTATTGGTCAGAATGTCTGAAGGAGTGTACTTAAGATTGCGGATTTTCGTTGGAACGTGTTGCTTTATTTTGATATCCAGCCTTTGAGTCGTTCTCCGTATGTAGTGTGAGCCACAACTACATTTAAAGGAATAAATTACAGAACTATTATGACGTGAACGGAGGACGTACTTCCGTAGAGATTGAAGGTCAGTTTTCGCAGAAATGACTACACGAGTGTTAGCAGCAAAGTAACAATGTCGAACCGCTACGGAAACCCACTTAGCATATCTATCACTGATATTACTCAACCAAGGAAGGCGCAGGTACACAGGACATCTTTTTACTATAGCAGGTTTAACTTTACTGAATTCAGTAATTTTATTCTTAATTATTGATTGAACAATGCCCAACGGATAGGAAATTGATTCTTCTCCTCCCTTTCTTGATGTTTTGGTTCACAGATCTTCGTCGGGTTTTCTTACATCTGTTTATCGTAAACCGTCATTTACTGGTTTATATACCCGTTGTGACTCTTTTTGTTCCGTAAAACCTAAAATTAATCTAATCAAAACCCTTACCCATAAAGCTTTAATGATCCGTTTTAAGATTAAGTTGGATGATGAACTCGGGCTTATTACCACAACTCTCTGCAACAATGCCTATCCGTTGGGCTTACATTTTGTCTTTTCAAGGCGGTCATATATATATATATATATATATATATATATATATATATGTGTGTGTGTGTGTGTGTGTGTGTGTGTGTGTGTGTGTGTGTGTGTGTGTGTGTGTGTGTGTAAAAAATAAGAAGGAGTATATCTGTAAAAAGACAATATGAACAAAGATAAAAGGAAAACTTATCTTAGCCGATGCGTTTCGTCCGCTCATCGTAAATAGGTAAGATATATATATATATATATATATATATATATATATATATATGTGTGTGTGTGTGTGTGTGTGTGTGTGTGTGTGTATATATATATAATAAGAAGGAGATTTTTTTCATAATTTTCCATATTTTTTCTCACTCTTTCAAATATACTTTTCTCTCGTTGGAACAACCATAATCTCTCCCTATATATATATATATATATCTCCTATATATATACATATATATATATATATATATATATATATATATATATATATATATATATATATATATATATATATATATATATTGAACAATAAAAAATATTAAAAACTTAAAATCTTCAGACACACTGGATTGTATATCAAGATCCCTTTGTTTTTATTATTATTTTATTTAGATTCCTCGACTAGTTTCGGCCAACATGGCCATCATCAGGAAAAAAAAAGTTTCTGCTTCTGGTAACAGTGAACTACAGAAATGAATGTCTTGATGGAGAAAATGAACTTTTGTCTGCAGTTTTCATTTGTTTTTTTATTTTTTAACATGAAATTTGGTTAGGCCTTGTGTTGGTCAAACAGACTCTTGTAAGTTGTTATTTAAGTTAGGAGTTGGATGGATTCATGCTGCTCTGAATTCCCTTGGTCATTTTGTCCAATATATATATATATATATATATATATATATATATATATATATATATATATATAATAAGATAAAATATAGTTTTACGGTATGCTATATTTATGGGTTAAAGTGTTCAATGTATGTAAATATAAAATTGGATTGATGTTAACACCCACATGCGACAATCTGTTTCATGCTAAACGCAATCGTTATGCCTGAGAATCGCGTTTAGTATGAAACAAGCTGTGACCTCTGGGTCTTGTCCACTTATATATATATATATATATATTTATTTAAATATTATAACATAAATATGTTATAAAATCACTACAAAAATAGCCATTTTGTTTCAACACTTCTGGTGTCTTATCAAGTGATGATGTTGTATACTTGTATATATATATATATATATATATATATATATATATATGTATATATATATGGGTGGTATTTAGGCAGTAATCTTTACATGTTTCATAAATGACAACAGACAAGGTACAGCGATTAAGCTTTTTATTTAATTTTTCTTGTGTTCGAACATTTCTGGCCACAAAATGTGTAGAAACTGTCTAAATGTCCTGTTATTCCGAGCACTTTCGGATATACTTTTAGCCCTTATCAAGAATGATTTTATTTTTGATTTATAATTGCGTTGTGTGCATGTTTCTAGATTTATACGGATGTATTATTTTCCGAATACGGTTAGCACACTGTGGCCGTGTTAGTAGTTAATATTATTGAGTGTTGGCTTTTTCTTTTTTATTATTAAGGCTTCCATTATTTTTAATCTTTTTTTACATGTGGATGAGGTTATGTTTATATTTTTATACAGCATGTTGCGGATGGAATCCGGTAAGTTTTTGTGTCTGTTTAAATGTGTTCTAATAGAGCTGTAGTCGGATAGGTGCAACGTAAAGCGTCTGGATAGGCATGTAGTAGTGTAAGCGATGTAATCATTTATGAATTCGGTTTAGTTCCTAATCAAACTTACCAGAAAATTACAAGATTTACAGTAACTGCTTATCAAAGCGCTATGGTGGATTACACTCTTTATTGTTATATATCATATTGTCGCATGTATGCATGTTTATACAGCATTTTTATATTGTCTTGTGTACAAATCTATTATATTGTCTTTGGTACACATTTATTATATTGCCTTAAGTACGGATTTATTGCATCGTAATGTACACGTATTCTTTAAATTATCTCAGTATTCTTTATTTTTTTCTACTATACTCTTTTCTACACTATTATTCTCATTTATTTTGTTGTTATCACAAAGTTTCGGCCATTGTGCCTACCGGCCTTCCTCAGGTGTGTATCGTTCTAAACTGAACCCTTTATTTGATCTCAGGGGGTAGACCTCGTTCCAGTGCCCATGTCGTGGGTCTAGTTCTTGTTTTTAGGACTACTCAGTTATTATTTGTTTCCACACTGCCCGAACCAGGGATTGAACTCACAATCACTATGTCTCCAAACCGTCGTTTTAATCCACTAGGCCATTACCACATAGGAGGACAATAGTCTGAATATGAATATAGTTGTTATGGTCCAAGTTCCTTGTCCAAGGTAGAACCAATGAAGAATAACTCAAACACAGGTATGGAATAACACAGATATATTACAAACATAAATATTTACAAAGAAATAGAAGTGTTAGTAATGAATATCAGATTTGGTTAGAGTGAACTATGTTGTCTCGAAGTATCACTATTCCAATGTCTTACAGTAATCGTCTGATGCGACTCTGTCTCTGACTGACTCTGGACTATGACTGTCAACTGCTGTTACCCTCTTGAGGACGGAATAGTCCATTATTATTATGGGTAAGTTCCCATAACAATAGTAAATAATGATAACTTCTGAACCCGGAAAATGACAGAAAATATACTTTTTTTCTGTTAGTCCTGCTCGTTATCAAGATAATTAATGGGGTGGAAGCGTTTATTCCAGTTCTCAAGGGTTCATATGCTAGCTAAAGTGTGAATCAGAGTTATTTTTGTTTTGAGCAAATGGCTACATCCTTGTAGAGAACAATCCCGTTCGAACTTGTTTGCGATATTAACGTGTAGCATGTGTGTACACCTCTAAATGTTGCCCGTATGGATAGAGTGTAAGATAATTATTTTATCGGAAACTTTGAGAATAAAACGAACTGACTCAAGGAATAAAAATGAAAATTTTTATTTATTTTCTTTAAAGTGAGTCGTTTGCAATTCAGTGTTGCAAAAACGTTCGTTAACAAAGCAGATATTGATAGCAGTTTGAAGAAATGTCCGTTTCGGTAGTTTGAAGTAAGACCACGGTAGGGGTAGTAGTAATGTCATATATTAGGTTAGATGTCAATCTGCTACGTTTTTAGGCTCTGAAACAGGGCGGAAACGTTAGTAGCAGAGGATCTCTTGACTGTTTATCCACACGTTCTTTTCTTCTGTCCTCTCCTGTAGTCGTTCGTGTATCCTCTCTGTTTGCACTCAGAGGTGTCAGGTTTTTTATATTCTTTGCATAGGCTCGAGAATTTGTAGCGAACATCAAAAAGTCTTTTTGTGTCAATTTTTTTGATTGGCTAAAATTATTTTATTTTCCGGTGGCCCTTTTTTTAAAATTTTTTTTATAACGGAAGTTATGCGTGGAGCCTTCCTGATTTTTGGTATTTTTCAGTAACAAATAAGTAAGCTCTGTTCCTGCAAACTTCCGTTGTTTTTAGCCGGCTTCAGTCTTTTCTTCTTTTTCTTTTTATCTGACAGTTGCCTTCTCGTAGGTTGAGAGAAATATACACTGAGAAGCTTAGAGAAAGAAAGAAAGAAAGAAAGAAAGAAAGGTAAGGATTTTAAAGAAAAGCGTAACCTGATTTTTTTTTTCATATGTATGTAATTTCATACTTTTATTTTTATCGGGACTCGCTATGAAATTGTTGGCTAATAATGAATGGTGGGTCGACCCCCCCAACCCCCCTCAACCCCCCCCCCACCAAATGCGGGAATTTTTTTTTTATGATTTTGTAAACAAGAAGCTGACTTACTTCATTCTCTTGGGCATTTTTTTGAAATTCCCGGCTTGTTTCTTCGAAGAGAATCTTTCCAACGAGATCTTCCATTTGTCATCTTCGTCATCAACTGAAAGAAACATTTATGAATTCTCAGTGTAATATTGAAAAAAAAAAACAAGTATAAAATCTGTACGTATAAAAGCCAGTTACTTTTTATTTTTTTAGACAATGTTTGGTTTTCTAAATCCAGATTTCTGCCAATTTCGGATTTACAATTCATTATATTTTACTTGGTAGAGCAATTCTATCTAATTATCTATTAGACATCTATCTTTTAATTTTTTAAATCATTTCACCGCAAACAAGGCAATAAAGCCTCTAACAAAGAATGTGAAAGAATATGAGAAAAAGGAAAAAAAGTCATTATTAAGAAGCGGGGACAATAAAAGAACAGGATTTAAGAAGACAACGATTGACATTGTATTTAAACTTTGGAAGTTCAAACTTGACTAGAATGTAAGAAGTCGGAAGCCGATATCCATTACTCCACCGTGCCTCCTCTAGCAGAACAGACCGGGTTCTATAGCCTTGGATGGCAACTGGCCTACTGCAGAAAGAAATGGCAACCTACTGCGAGGAAAAAATCTGCCTCGTCAGTCATGTATCGAAAGATACATGATCGCCTAACCGTGTATCACGCATGGCATATAACTGACTGAAATTCACTTACGTGCTAATACCCTTGGGAAAGGTGTGAATCCTCTTCTTCTCCCCCCAGCTATTGATAAATAGCAGGACAGACCGTGCCTCCTCTAGCAGAACAGACCGGGTTCTATAGCCTTGGATGGCAACTGGTCTACCGCAGAAAGAAATGGCAAACTACTGCGGGAAAAAATCTGCCCAGTCAGTCATGTATCGAAAGATAAATGCTCGCCTGACGGAGCACAGAACTTACAGTTATATTTAGTCATTTCCACTGTAAAATAATGAGACCTTACCGCCAATCTAGTACTGCGCTTAAATTCATAGGCTCTAGGTAGCCTAGAGGAGAGTTTATCAGAACAATTACCATGAAGAATTTATCGAAAAAGGTATATTAGCCACGTATTTACTATTTGATTTTAACACATCACGGTTCGCGCACTATCTACATTTCCATCTGTTCTTTGCGATTTCGGATGCCCACTGCTTGTGTCATCGTCTTTCTTTGAGCTGCCTGCGCCATTCAGAAACACTCGATTTTTTCATAGCCTGTTCACCATAAGCAATTTTAAATGAGCTAACGTTTCAGCTTCACTTTTACCAATTTTCACACACACACACACACACACACACACACACACACACACACACACACACACACAAAAGATTAATGCTAATCCACTACTCCAGATTCTTTCACTCATTTTATGCCAACACTATAAAATGAACTCATACAATTTCCTCTACTCCTCGACAACGAATGACACATCTGCGTCTCAAGAAATTAGAGTGTGAAATATATCAAGACAGGTTTACCATAGAACTTACCATCAAAGATGCTGCTATTTGAAGGCGCCACTTGCGTTATTCGTATATACGGTTCCTCACCAAGACGTTCATTGTTTTCTGAACGACGTGTGATCTCTGCTCGACCGAGTAAATATTTTTCGGTCCAAGTTTCGTTGCTCTCATTTGTCTTTACCTGAATAAAGGAATGCAAGGATTATGAGACCGGATAAAAATATGTAAGAAGGAAATAAGAAAAGGCGGCAAAGGGGAAGTTGAATAAAATATCAAGCATTAAGGAAGGAAAAAGAAGCAAGCGCAGTCGACCTCATCTTGAAATAATTAGATCACGTGACGAGTAAAGGAACATATATATACATGGGAATTAGCGACGTTTGACCGAGTATTTGTTCGAAGGCGTTACTATTATTGTATCTGTGATTTACAAAATCTCTCCTACTAACGGCCATTGCAAAAAATAGATACGTAAAAAAGAAAGAAAAATAAAAGAAAGATAATGTAGAAGAAAGAAGATGAAAGAAGAAAAAGCGAAAGATAACGCAGAAGAACATTTGAAAGAAAAGACAGGAAGGAAGTTAATAAAAAAAAGAAAGGGAAAAGAAATAAAAGATGCATCAAAGAGAAAAAAGATAAAAGAATGTCAATGAAGAAGTAAGAAAAAGAAAGAAAGAAAGAAAGAAAGAAAGAAAAAGGTAAGAGAAAGAAATGACTGGAAGGAAGTATAAAAAAAGAAAGAATAAAAAAGAAAATCGTGAAGAAGATAAAAGAAAGACAATGAGAGGGAAAAGTAAATAAATGAAGGAAGAAAAAGACCAAGAACAAAAAAAAAAAAGGAAATTCGAAAGAAAAGGCAGAAAGAAAAGAAAATAAAGAAAGGAAAGAAGAAACAAAAAAAGAAGATAAAAGACAATGAAAAAGAAAGAAAATGAATGAAAGAAGAAAAAGACAAAGACGAAAATCAAAAGGTAATTCGAAGGAAAAGACAATAAGGGAGGAAGGAAAAAAGACGGAAAGGAAAGAAGATTTAAAATGAAAATAGAAAAGATAAAAGAAAAAAATGAAGATGAAAGTAAATGAAAGAAAGAAGAAAAAAAGGACAAAGAATAAAGGCACATGAAAAGTCGTAAGAAATGACAGGAAGGGAAGAAACAAATGAAGGAAAGAAGAAATAGAAAAGAGAAAAAAAGAAGAAAATAGCAGAAAGAAGACGACAATAAGAAAGAAATAAAATGAAAGAAACAAGAAAACGACAATTATTTGCTATTTTTCTTTCCTTCATTTTCTTCCAAAGAGATTCTCCAAAGAAATGTCAGTAAGGAAGAAAAAAAAGGAACAGAGAAAAAGAAAAAATATAAAGAGGAAAAGATAATAGAAAGATGGCGAGAAAGAATGAAAATGAAAGAAAGAAGAAAAAATACGAAGTTACTAACCGCCTAACATATACTTCTGTCAAGGGCAAACTGGGGCCCTCGGGCCACATGCGGTCCGTTTGGCTTTCTCAATAGCACATCTAATTTCATTAAGAAAATACTATTTCTTAAAATTTAGTTTCTTTCATTTTGTTCTCACTTGTTCACTCACACACACTCTCACATGACGACATACAATCATTAAGTGCATTGTTTCTTGAATTTTTAAGCTTTTGTCGAAGGTAACGTTTTAACCATTTTAAACCATTGGCGATTTTCACTAAGGAAGATCAGACGCGTAAATATTTTTTTGCTTTAGAAACAAGAAACCTTCTTAATATTTTTTTTCTCTTCTGGAGAAGAAATATAATTTTATTTAATTTTTTTTTATATTTTTAAGTGAATAAATTAGAAATTAAACACACTGACATTTCTGTTAATATTGAACCAAAATTCAATTTTTTAATTATACAAAAATCTTTTCTCCAATGAAGAAAAAAAAAATCAACTTTGCCCCATTTCCAAGGCAGACGCTTACGCGAATCTTCTTCCGTAGTGAAAATGGCTGAGGCAGCTTCAGCGACAAATTATCTTGTATCGGGTTATCTCCTCTTCGTTTCGTAACCCTTTCAACAGGGGTCTCTCTCTCTCTCTCTCTCTCTCTCTCTCTCTCTCTCTCTCACGTGTATAAATACTCGTTCATCCTTCTCTCTTTCTCTTTTTCCTGCTTACGCCCACGTGTGAGCAACTACCTCGATTTCGGCCGCGGGCCGAAACCTCGCACGTGGGGCGAGGTACAAAGACTTTCTCTTAACATCTCCAACATGTGAACTCTAATACACAACCAGCGTTTCCCATGTTCAGGGAACACGCTAAAAACAAAATTCACCCGTACGGACATTTCAACTCAAACACACAACACAAACAACTTTCCATACAGACACTAACGTTTTATTCATGTTTTAAATGATGTATTTGTAATTCTTGTATCAATCTGTTTGTCATTAATATATATTTGTTTTGTACATATATATCTGTCTTGTTCGTTTTATTTTGCTTTCTTTGGACTCCATCATAGTCCAACATTACTATGTAGCGGGACTGGCCAGCAGGAAGTCTTAGTCCAGAGATTTTATCCTCACATTAACCCGCCGGTCCCCTACACTTGAATCTTTTTAGTAGTGCGGCCTAACTTATGATAAACCGTATATCAGGCGGCCCACTGGTCGGAAAATGTTGCCCATGCCTGATATACATAATCACCGTCGATATTAAAACGGTGACAAAATTAATTTGAAATCAATGAAATATTTATTTTATAAAAAAGACTTGATATTTATTTATATTAACCTATTTGCCCACAATAAAAAAAAAACATTGTCCTTCAAGACAATCACGTTTTATAGTTTCTGTTAGTCACACATTAACTATTTCTTTAAATTATATGAATGGCCTCTCTGCACATAGCAATTTACTGCCGAGAAAATATCTTTTA
>OZ038511.1:66329933-66339933 GCA_964036315.1 Acanthosepion esculentum
AAGAAAATACTTTGAGAACTATGAACAAACATTTTAGCCATATATATATGTAAGTGAACATTGAAGTCAACACTCAGAGGCAACAAGCTGTTTCATGCTTGGCGCAATCGTCAAGCCTCATGACGATTGCGCCAAGCATGAAACAGTCTAGCATGAAACAGCCTGTCGCCTCTGAGTGTTGACTTCAATGTTCACTTTTATATTTATATTTACATACACTCTTTTCTCTGATATTGAGCACTTTATCCCATAAATATAGCACACCCTAAAACAATATTTATTTATTTTTATATATATATATATATATATATATATATATATATATATATATGTGTGTGTGTGTGTGTGTATATATATATATATATATATATATATATATATATATATATATATACATATATCCTTGGAAATGTGATCTGAAGAACCAGCAAAAAAACAGCTTCCTGGGGAAATAAAATATAATCAATGGACCCTTAAGGCTGTCTGTTTTTTAATTAAATTGAATTCATAATTGCTCTGGTTTCATATTGAGCTCTAGATTACATCCTCTTTGGGATTATCCATACGGATTACCAAACTCATATATATATATATATATATATATATATATATATATATATATATATATATATATATATATATATATTCGATGCGATGAGAACGAAAGTAATATATAAATTCCAACGTTCGCAGCGTTAATTCAAAAAAGAGCTCGATACAGATAGTAGAGCGATAATTATTTATTTATTATAATTTTATCATATAGACAAAATCATTTTACTCACTACAAAGATGCAACTTGGTTTCAGTGCATTTCAACTGCACATCGACGGGTGAGGGTCGGAAATGGTTATCTCGGTCACCCGTCGATGTGCAGTTGAAATGCACTAAAACCAAGTTGCATCTTTGTAGTGAGTAAAATGGTTTTGTCTATATGATAAAATTATAATATATATATATATATATATATATATATATATATATATATATATATATATATATATATAATTTTATAATAGCTGGCCACTCGTATTCGAGAATACCAGACAGCTCATCTAGGGCCGAGAGGTTAGAACGTCCGTTTTCTTACCATGAGACCCCGGTTCGAATCTCACCACGGTTGATTTGTCAGGAAGTAGAAGATCCCAGCGTGCGGCACCTTTCGAAAGTGCCTGAAAACCATACCACGGAGTGACCCAAGCCTTGTGAGTGAAATTTGTTAGATGAAACACTTAGGGGTCCGTCGACAGCTGTTCTAGCACGAAGTTACAAGTCATCGTGACCGAGGGTTTGAGCATGCTGGCCTTGTTCAGATTACTGATCATGTTAGATAACACGCTCTCTCTCAGAAACTTTAACTAAGGTCTGCTCACCATAGTGTGTAGTGTAGACCTCGGGTTGGTTCTGTGGGTGTTGAACAAACCCAAACGTGCCTGAGCGAGCGTCTGCAATAGGAATTAGTTTGTCGCCCTAGTTGGCGTATATATATATATATATATATATATATATATATATATATATATATATGCAAGTGAACATAGACGTCAACACTTAGAGGCGACAGTCTGTTTCATGCTAGATGCAATCGTCAGGCTTGATATATATATATATATATATATATATATATATATATATATATGGTTATTGATTTCACTGTTGAGGAAAATAACAAAAAAATCAACCAGGTGTTCCTATTAGAATCAGTATTTAGATCAATGTAAGCAACAGAACGCCTAGGAATAAATGAAAATATCACGGCAAAACTTTTTATCGGGTATACATTAAAATGTTATGAAATAAAACCATAGATTTAGATTACATTAAAATTTTAATAGGTATACGTGTTATGAAATAAAACCATAGATTTAGATTACATTAAAATTTTAATGGGTATACATGTTATGAAATGAAACCATAGATTTAGATTACATTAAAATTTTAATGGGTATGCATGTTATGAAATGAAACCATAGATTTAGATTACATTAAAATTTTAATGGGTATGCATGTTATGAAATAAAACCACAGATTTAGATTACATTAAAATTTTAATGGGTATACGTGTTATGAAATAAAACCATAGATTTAGATTACATTAAAATTTTAATGGGTGTACATGTTATGAAATAAAACCATAGATTTAAAATATACACGCACAAAAATATGAACTTACTTTATTGCAATGTTTCTATTCAACTATTTGTCCAGATTATTTAGTGTGAAACCTGTGTCTGGGTTTTTTTGGTGGGGGGTGATTTCTTCGATGTTTGGTCGAATGTGTGATAAGCAGACCCTCATTTCTTCTTAAGTTGAGCGTAGCCTTTCCCGCTTCTTATTTTTTTGATGTTATTTAGCGTTGAGAATCCGAATTCACATAAATAAGAACTAGAAAATTGCAATAAAACTGTTAAAGCCCTTTTAGCTAATGTGGGATATTCCTTTTGTACTGAAATCCAAAATGTATCAATGGGTTCGGCCGAATGTTTTATTTTGAGCCCTTAAAAATCAAAACACTTAAGTATTTAAAATAACATAATTGAAGAATAGAGAAATGAATTATTTGAAAAATGTTTCATACTTTTTCATTTATTCAAATACTAACGCTGAAGCATTACTATTAAAATTACATTAAAATTTTAATGCGTATACATGTTATGAAATAAAAACATTGATTTAAAAAACACACACACAACTATGAACTTACTTTATTTCAATGTTTCTATACAACTATTTGTGCAGATTATTTAGTGTGAAACCTGTGCCTGGTGGTTTTTCATTTCTTCAATGTTTGGTCAAATGTGCGATAAGCAGACCCTCATTTCTTCTTCAGTTGAGCCTAGTCTTTTTCGATTCTTATGATTTATGTTATTTAGGGTTGAGAAGCCTAATTCACCCGTCCTGGGTATGACGATAAACTACGTCCACCTCCTGGGTAAGACGATAAACTACATGCGCGCCCTAGGTAAGACGATAAACTACATACGTATCCTGGGTATGACGATAAGCTACGTCCACGTCCTGGGTATGACGATAAACTACATCCACGTCCTGGGTAAGACGATAAACTACATGCGCGCCCTAGGTAAGACGATAAACTACATACGCATCCTGGGTATGACGATAAACTACATCCGCGTCCAGGGTAAGACGATAAACTACGTCCAGCAGCAAGACCTCTAATCAGGAGGTTTTGAGGAGCGTGGAACCACCTCTTAATTGCTGATGTTCCCAGGTCCACTCTGACTCGGGGTGGTAGCACCTGTTAGGGTCCTAGCTATGGGCAAATAGTTGACCTCACAGCCTGACTCAAAATACAATGAAAGTGTGAAAATAGATTTTAATACCAGAAATACTTTTTAAAAAAAAATAAGTATCAACAATAAATATTTGAAAAAAGAAATTATTACCAGAAATAAAAATCTTTTCAGCATTAAATAACCCATTAATATGCCACAAAACAAAACAACCAAACTATACATTTTTTTAAAAAAAATATTACCAGCGATACATTTCTGAAAAAATTACCAGCTATACATTTTTGAATAAAAAGGAAATTTTGTCGGCATTAAATAACCCATTGTGGTTGATATGCCGTAAACCAAACCAAACCAAAACTAATTCACATAAATAAGAAGTAGAAAATGTGTGCAGTTTATTTAGTGTGAAACCTGTGCCTGGTGTTTTTTCGCAATTTCTTCAATGTTTGGTCGAATGTGCGATAAGCAGATCATCATTTCTTCGTCAGTTCAGTGTAGTCCTCTTCCCTTGTTATTTTTTATGTTATTTAGGGTTAAGAAGCCTAATTCACATGGGAAGTAGAAAATTGCAACCAAACTGATAAAGCCTTTTTAACAAATGTAGGATATTCCTTTTGTATTGAAATCCAAAATATATCAATGGGTACCGTCGAATGTTTTATTTTGAGCCGTTGATTACTAGAAATGGTGGCGAATTCTTCTTCTTCACATAAATGAAGTCCAATATTAGAAGGGATATTTATGAAAGGATTTCAAATCGAATCAGACTTTGGCGCGGCACATTGAAGAGGCTCGCGCGCCCCACTAGTGTGCCGCGGCACTGAGGTTAAGAGTCACCGCTTTAAGCATTGCATTTAACTCACAAGCATAAAGTGAGCGAATTGAGCTAAAGTTTCTGATAATTTAGGTTAAAGGTGAAAAGGTAGAAGCGATATATTTGGAGATGAAAATATCACAATTTTCTAACATTAAACCTATGACATTCTAGTCCTACAAGTTTCCGAAAAAACTGCAGTCAAATGCCTCACACTGAAATGCATCTCTCAATACACCCGGTAATTTACGTCTTAATCCAATTCTCCACCCATGAAATAATCCACCACCGACGCAGCCTGGCACAGATAACTTTGTTTTAGGCAAAAAACAAATCGGAGAAATCTTTGATTTTATTCTTTTTTTTTCTTTTAGTTTTTTTTTTTTTACATGAAAAATATTTATTGAACAAAGTAACTAATACTAACAAAACAAAAGTCATTGAAACAAAGCAAGTTCAGTCGACCATTGATGACATTTCCAGAAGAACGTAACTATAAACAATTTTTTCTATCCTCTGTCAGCCGCAATGATGGAGAAAGCATTACCTCGAACCGTCGCCAGTGAGACACGCTGCAAGAGCCACTCAGTTTCTTTGATTTATCTTCCAATATGAAGGGTTCGATTACCCTGAAAATCACTCATCTGAATCCCAAATTTTAACTGGTTCAGTAATAAAATAGGTCTAAATTTACTGAGCTTATTATTGCCTTTTGTATTGAAATCCAAAATGTATCAATGTGTGCCGTCGAATGTTTTGAGTCCTCCATCACTAGAAATGGTGGTCAATTCATCTTCTTCACATAAATGAAGTCCAATATTAGAAGAGATATTCATGAAGGAATTTCGAATCCAATCATACTATCGTGGCACGGCTGGTTTCAGTAATAAATAACCAGGTTAGTTTTAAGCCTTGCCCACGGTGTCATATATATATATAGGTGCGCGTTCTTTGACATGTCACCGAGAGAATTCGCTGGTCGGACGCAGTAGACGGGGAGGGTGTGCTCATTGTTCGAATAGTTCAGAATATTTTACTGCGTAGATGGTCACAATTAGTACAGACAATTAAACGCTACATTAGAAATAATCCAAAGTTATGTAGACTTGAAAGAAATGTATGCTGTTTATATTTACATAGTATCTAATAATAATAATAATAATAATAATAATAATAATAATAATAATGGCGAACTAATCCCTATTGCAGACGCTCGCTCAGGCCCATTTGTGTTTGTTCAACATCCACAGAACCAAACAGTAGTGTATACAATAACTATGGTGAGCAGACCGTAGTTTCTGGGAGAGAGCACTGAACGTGGCGTGGTCAGCTGTTGAACAAGGCCAGCACGCTCAAACCCTCGGTCACGATGACTTGCGACTTCGTGCTAGGGGCAACCATCGACAGCTTCTGAACAGTTTTAACCGATCCAATTTAGATAATCCAGTGGTATATTTTCAGAGACTCCACGCAAGGATCGTCTCCCCTAGACAGATATTATTTTCGTACGATCACCGAAGGTAAGCAACGTCGAGCCTGGTCAGTACCTAGATCGGTGACTGCTTGAGAATACCAAGGACTGTAGGTTTAGATATACGGGTAGTGTAATGGATAATGCCGCCGAATTGAAAATCGGGGAGCCGAGTTCCAATTCCCGTTGGGTTCGTTATATTCCCTTACGCGCAAAAACACTTGGGGAAGGTATGACTCCACCTCTTCTCCCCTCCAGCTATGGGTTAATTAGTAGGGTTTGTATCAGTAAATCATCATTATCTCCAAAACGTTCTTACAATCTAAAAATATTTTCTGGCTTTAAGTAAGTTGCAAAGGGTTGATAAGCCGTAAAAACAAATCAATCAATAAAAAGAAGTCACCTTCCTGTTAAATTGACAATCGTGAAATTCGAACCCGGGTCCCATAGTCGGAATGGTAATGCTCTAACAACTCAAGTCCATATATCTCAACCTTCATTTTTTTAAACTAAATATTCCCCTAATACAAGGCCCAAGAACCACTCAAGTTAGAGGGTTATTAAATGATGTTTTTCCATGGATGTACTACGAGGAAGTAAGTCTAGATATGTGAGAAAGGTAACGGATTACCCTAAACTTGAAGAGGTTAAGATTATAATATTCGGGGAAGCATCCTCTCGGGAGTCTGTCTCACAAAGTAACGGCTCTTTGGAAGAAGCCTACCGAATGGAACTTCCTTATTATTAATGGAATACGAAGGGAATGGCGATAATTCGCCGCTGTATAAGTGTTGTGGAGTTAAATCCTTAGTGGAAACTGTATTCGGACTAAATGCGTCCTAAATGGGTTAAACGTACAGAAACGTTAGGAACTTGTAATAAAGTGTTACGCAGAGTAATCGAGTTGTGGTCGCTGACTACTTCTTTTTCTTCCCATTCGACTACTACTGACTCCTACTTATAATAGGTGGGAGAGTCTATTATCCAGACAAGGTGTCTTTCACTATAACAATAAGTGACACGGCGGGTTTTAGCTGTGAAGGCCTGAACTGGTTAAACTGGGAAGGTACCTCATCAGAATATTTTCCATGAAAATAACGATAGTACAGCGGCTTTTCGTTTGTGGGAAAGCGACTGTAGGATAGAAAACAATTCAACACCTACAAGATAGCATAAAACGTTGCTTAACCCTATCGAGGCATGAATTAACAGGAGATAACTGATAACTGACATCTATTAGACATGGCACGTAGAACTAGAACAGTCTACACCAGCGAGCGAAATAAAGGGTTCAGTTCGACATTCCAACTACCTGAAGAAGGCCGAAGCGTACAATGGCCGAAACGTTGTAATAAATATGGCAACAAAGATGAGGAATATAGAAAATGTAAATAATCTACAAACAAAAGCTTAGTAAGGAAACCCACATCAATACTGTGATACGAAAAGAAGTATAAATGTTACGCTACGACGTTTTTTGAGTGCTTGTAAAATCTTGTTTTTAATCTAAAGAAATAATCTCGTTATTTTTCTCTTTGCTTTGTTTTCCTCCTAAGTGATCGTCTTTGTTTTTTCAGCGTTACAGATTTGAGTCGAGATTTCAATGGCTAACAAGCCTCCCGCCATCGTGCCTCTCACCTAACACCGATACGACAGGGTGTCTCGGCATGTAGACAAACAGAGGTACGAATAAACAGTTATGTAGTTCAGGCCGCTAATAGACAATTATGTAGGTGAGGCCGTATGGCACCGGGATTCCCGAAACTGGGAGCGGCGTAGAGATCCAGGGGGTGGTAGAAAGCGGTTAGTATAAAAATAGAAAGAGGGCAGGGTGGGATTAAAACCAGCTAACATACATACACACACACTCTTTCTCTCTCTCTCTCTCTCACACACACACACACACACACACATATATATATATATATATAAAGCATATTTCTGCATATATATATATATATATATATATATATATATATATATATATATATACAGTGTAACCCGGATATAAGAGGGTTGTCGGGACCGGAGAAGAAGTATCTTATATCCGGGTTTCTCTTATATCCGGGTTTGGTCTATTTTGTTTTATTAACACAGGCTCTAATTTGGGACCAGATAAAATCGCTCTTATATCCGGGTTTCTCTTATATCCGGGTCTATTATATCCGGGTTACACTGTATATATATATAAAGAAATATACTCTTAAAGTGTGCTATATTTATGGGATAAAGTGCTCAATATCAGAGATAGAGCGCGTGTAAATGTAAAAGTGGACATTGAAGTCAACACTTAGAAGCGACAGGCTGTTTCATGCTAGACGTAATCGTCAGGCCACGAGTGTTCCTGACTCGTGGCCAGACGATTGCGTCTGGCATGAAACAGCCTGTTGCCTCTGAGTGTTGACTTCAATGTTCACTTTTATATTTATATATATGTATGTATATATATATATATATATATATGTATGTATATATATATATATATATATATATATATATATATATATATGTGTGTGTGTGTGTGTGTGTGTGTGTGTGTGTGTGCATATTTAGGCAGCAAATTCTCTCTTAGGCATGACGGATTAAATAAATTACAAATATCATGTTTGTTTATTTTTAGCATAATCCTTTCATATTCACGAATATTTTTCCGTATATTACAATCAAATGAGGCAAGAAATGCACTGTAACAGTGAAAATCACTTTTATTTTCCAAGTAGTTTCCATCTCTTTATATATATATATATATATATATATATATATATATATATATATATATATATATATATATACTCTGACGATCCGTTTAGCTGAAACCTAGGTATGTTTGCCTGGCTTCTTAGGATTATCTTAGATTTTGCTCTACTTTGTGCATTGAGCACTTTACGTAGTTGTCTTTTTCCTCGTTTTGTTTTTTTTTTCTTTGGACTTGGAGCTTTGCAAGTTGAGCTATCCGAGGTTTTTCCAAGCGAGTACCACCACATATATATATATATATATTAGATAAAAAGCTTCGGCTAGTTCAGGAGTTTGAGGGTCCCTAAGTCTTTGTATATTCTCAGCATTGGTAGCTCTCCTGGGTACCTTTTGATCTGGGTTTTCATGTACACGGGACTTTCTTTTTCCTCGCTGCAGCCTTGGCTCTCTTGATTGCAATCTGGTCCTCTGTTGAATAAGATTTCATTTTGCGAGACATACTACTGCCGTATGCAATAAACTCCAAAAGAACTCAAAATTGATTGCTGCATTTAACTATTGCATTAATATTTAAGTTTACCTTTTAAAAGTTCAACGATAATTCTTCTGTCTCCGCTACAAACAATTATTTTTATTTCATGGGTGACTTTCGCTGGATTTTGCAATTAATTTCGATTATTCCCAAATTTATTTCCAAGTTATAAAAATTGTTATCGTACAAAAAATATTCCTCGCAAAAAATCACGTAAAAACCATTTGTCCATGCTTAGAATATTTCTGTCACAAGTGGCCTGGTGCTCCTGTCAAACAAGGGTTGGACAAAATAAATGAAACACTTGTTAAATTCAAAGAAAATTTATTTAATATGGAGTTGGTCCTCCTTTAGCCTCACATACAGCTTTAATACGTCTAGGAATGGAATCATACAGCTTCCTGACTTCATCCAGAGGAATTTTCAGCCATTCTTCCATTAACACCTGCTCTAGCCTTTTAAGACACGACGGTTGGGGATAGCGGCTCCTAACTTGTCGCTCCAAAATGCACCACAAATGTTTAATAATATTAATATCTGGAGATTGGGGAGGTCACTCCATGTGTTCTAGCTCACTTTCATGCTCTTCATACCCATTCTTAACCACTCAAGCGGTATATATTGGAACATTATCGTCTTGGAAGATGCAGTCACCATCAGGGAATAAAGTCTGGGCCATTGGATGAACATGATCTCCCAAAATGCTCAGGTAATCTTTGCTGTTGATTCTTCCATGCAGGGCAACTATTGGACCGAGACATTTCCATGATATGGCTGCCCAAACTATCACTGATCCACCTCCATGCTTCACTGTTGGAAGAAGGCAATCAGGGCTGTAAGTTTCTTTGGGCTGCCTCCACTCGCCCTCAGTTTGGGAAAAGAGAAAACTTGACTTGCTTCCATTGGTCTGCAGACCAGGCATTGTAATACGTCTAGGAATGGAATCATACAGCAGTATGCGCAATACCAAGAAATAAATATCTTCACAAGGGTGTGAAAGGGGGCACTAGATATATGGCCTGGGACCAAGGGGTCGCTAAATGGGGGGAAGCAAATGGAAGACGCTGGTATAGATGGTCTTTCAAGTTAGCTCAGCCGACCATTACAACTAAAGATTTTTGAGTGCCAAATAATTCTTCCGTTGCGTTAGAATAATTTAGGGATATTTCGAGGGTTAAAGGCCTTGATAAGCAGACTATTGCAGGTCTAACAACGCATACTCTTGCTGG
>OZ038511.1:66344933-66394933 GCA_964036315.1 Acanthosepion esculentum
TGGTTGATTCTAATATAGTCCATGGTGATCCATTTTTCATAACATCATTTTCACTGTCACTAAAAAGTCGATGATGGGTCAGTTTGTGACCGCGGGTCAGTGGTTCGCCATCTCTGGTCTAGGAGAAGGATAGCCCTGGTTGCTAAACCCATTTGGATAGTGGGTCTCGTAAATCCACTCCATAAATTTGTTAAGAGTAAGCAAAACACATCCTGTGACAAGACAAAAGTTCTATAGACCACACGGGAGTCTACATTTGTTTACATATTTTTTTTTAATAAAATGAATAATAGTTTAATTTAATTTATTGATCAGTTCGTTTTCTACGGCTTATCAACCATCTGCAGGTTATTTAAAGGCATACAACATTTTCAGATTTTAAGAATTTTCTTTTTAAAGATAATTATGGATTAGTGAAACAAGTCTTACTAATTAACCCATACATGGAGGGAGAAGAGGTGAATTCATACCTTTACCGAGGGTATATGCGCGTAAGTTTTGGAGATAATGATGATTTACTGATACAAACCCTACTAATTAACCCATAGCTGGAGGGGAGAAGAGGTGGAGTCATACCTTCCCCAATGTTTTTGTACGTAGGGGAATATAACGAACCCAACTGGAATTGAAACTCGGCTCTCCAATTGACAATTCCGAGCTATTATCCATACCCCCATCTGCACATCCAAGCTTAAAGCAACTGGTATTACGAAATGGTCACCCATCTAAGTACTGACTAAGATCGACTTTGCTTAAATTCAGTGATCGTACGGGAACCGTTACTTCAACGTGATGTAGCCAGAAGCCAAATTTATTTTATCTACCTAATAAAATAAAAATATATATGCATATATATTTTTATATAGTATATATATATACTATAGATGATCTATAATCTTATGTATATATCTATATCATACGACATTCCTCCCCCTCTCTCTCTCTCTCTCTCTCTCTCTCTCTCTCTCTATATATATATATATATATATATATATATATATATATACATATATATATATATACATAAATAAATAAATAAATAAATAAATAAAGGGAGGCACGGTGGAGTAATGGATAACGGTTTGGATTGAGGAATCGGAGAGCCAGTCGAATCCATTACATTCACTTACGTGCTAATACCCTTGGGAGAGGTGTGAATCCTCTTCTTCTCCCTCCAACTATGGGTAAATAGCAGGACAGACTGGGTTCTATAGCCTTGGATGGCAACTGGTCTAGGAGAAGGACAACTCTGTATTCAAAACCTGCGGAGGGTCGTTTGGGGACCTTGTGGCATCCGTTGCACCAGGTCCCTGTATTCGTCCCTCCAAAAAGTGTGGATGGCCCTGCACAAAGCCTTCACCACTATAATCAAATCTTGTGTGGGTGTCTGGCTTTCAGTTTCTGGGAACTGATCTGTCTGACCCTCATACGTCGAGTTCGACGGGAGAGTCCATCATATAAAGGGAAGAGGTTATATTAGTTCCAACGAGAGATAAGTGTGTATAATAAAACGAAGAGAGAAACCGCGAACGTTTTTGGTTGTAATGTGGATTTTTTTAAAAGAATATGCTCTATTTTCCATAATTTTGCTACACGTGATTCCATTCTCGCGACCTTCATCAGGCAAAGAGTGGATATTTCCACATATTATTAAAAGAAATTAATTTTTTCTTGTTTTTCGATGTTAACTATTCTCGATATTAGACATTCTCTTTTTTGTGTGTTAGTGACCCAAATGTCTTTATATAAACCTTAAGTTTGTCTGATTTTCAATTTCAATTAAATTGATATCTATATATATATATTGTAAAGATTGTAAAATTTGTAAAAATTGATATCTATATATATATTGTAAAGAATTTTAAACTCATAATTCCAGTTGGAGAATATTAAGGGAGAAAATGGGGTAAAACTTTAATAACAGACCTGTAAGTCCTTCCTTTTATAATATTCTATATATCCATATAAATACACACACACATCCGTAGACATGCAGACACATATATATATACACACCCATACACATACACACACGTATATACATACATATACACACACATATATATATATACACATATATACACACATATATATACATACACACACATACACATACATACATATATATACATATATATATATATATACACATACACACACCCATATATACACATACATACATATATATACACATACACACACATATATACACATACATACATATATATATACACATACATATAGACACACACATACACATATACACATATAGACACACATACATATATAAACATATAGACACACACATACATACACATACACATATAGACACACACATACATATCTACACACACACACATATCTACACACACACACACATCAACACACACATATCTACACACACACACATATCTGCACACACACAGACACACACACATACATATATATATATATATATATATATATATACCCACATGTTCGTGTATGCAAAAAACATGTCAATATTCAAAGGTATTTACATTATTATATTTCACCCATAAGATTACCCGCAATCCCATATCTATGGCACGATACACATATATCCATATATGCATACACCCACAAACACACACATACATATATATATACATACGACTACATATATTTACAAATAAAAAATCAAAAGCCCATATATATATATATATATATATATATATATATATATATATATATCTCATACAATCGAAATTAAGATACCATTATTTAATATTTTATATTGTTATATAATCGTATCTTAATGCTGATTGGATGATCGTCTTCTCAAACACGGGTATCCACCAAAAATAATGTTTAAAGTAATAAAAATGTTTTGTATTAAAAAATATAATCCGGGAATGTTTTAGAAATTGCTTGTTCATGTTTCGGATATGAGCCTGAGCTGATATGCCACTTTGAGAAAATCTGACCGAGTGAGTGTGCTTTGAAGGCAAATAGAACCTTGCTTCATTGCGAAGGCCTTCGTTTAAAATACACCGCACCAGGCGATGATTGCTCTTGCGAAAGGAAACGCAGGTTCGATTCCCGCTGGAGGGCAAATTTTCTTTAATAAGTTTTCTCGCTTGTACATGCCGGTAGACGAAATATAATATTGTTTAAAATAAACAGAGCGTCTACTTAAATTCGGGTATCCGCTGAAGATAACGTTTGAAGTAGTTAAAAAATAATGCTGAATTTTAAATATAAAATTTATTAATCCTTTAGAAATATTCTTAAAAGAAAAACGTGAAAACTAAAAGTATTTTAAAGACTTGGAATAATAATATTTTAGTGAACTAAATGTTGATTATTTAAATTATTTACATTATTCGGACTGTTATCATGGCCCAGTGGATAAAGGCGTTGGCTAGATCCAGTCCTCAAGGACACATGACCCAGTGGATAAAGGCGTTGGCTAGATCCAGTGACTAGACCCAAAGAGTTGTTAGTTTAATACCAGGCGAACCAAAAAAAAACAAAACAAAAAAAACATGGAAAGTTGAGTTAAAGGGAAATAACTGAGACATCCGGAGGAGGCATAGCACGTGGAACTAGAACAATCTATCCCAGTGGATGAAATAAAGGGTTCGGTTCGAAATTCCAATCACCTAAAGAAGGCCGGAGCGTACAACGGCCGAAGCGTTGTGAATATGGCTATGAAGATGTGGATAACAGTCCGAATAATGTAAATAATGTAAGTAATCATAATACATTATCTCAGAGATATAGACAGATATTAAATGTTGTTTTTATATACCTTTCTATTTAAACTAGTATCTTCATCTTGGTTGTTAATTCATAAAACATTTCGACTAGTGTACCCTCCTATTTTTTCAGATGTCTATCGTACTTTTAAACCAGGACCCCTCAGATTTTGGAACTGAACACTTTATTAAATCAACAGGACAGATTGTTATCTTTCTGCTTTCTATGTTTAGGGGAGATAACTCAGATCAGACTATATTATCTGTAGACTATCCACCTGGTTTAATGAAAGAAACGAAAACATTTTAAAATATTTCAATTATTTTTTTTTTTTTGTTAACTACAGATTTTCTGTGTACACAAGCAATTTAATTCAACCAAAAAATATTTTAACAATTTTATGAATTTTGAATTTATGTATAATCTGTCCATATCTGTCCATATGAAATAAAAGTATTGTAACTATTTAACACTATTTACATTGTTCGGACTATTGTCCTTATCTTTATTGTCATAATCACGACGTTTCGACCGTTGTAGGGGTGGATAAAATCATTGGTAGGAGTAATTCAGTGTCTTGACCGGAAGAATTGTAAGGTGAACAGCAACACAAACGGGTTAGGTTCGAAAACACAACATTTATCGCCTGAAGAAGGTCGGACGGTCGTGAATATGGCAACAAACATGAGGACAATAACCCGAACAATATTGTAAATCGTGTAAATAGAGACGTACTCATGTTTTCTATATTTTTATTGATTTTATTGTTTGAAATTCAGACGTTCGCATTTTTAATATAAAAAAACCCTAAACGACTGAATTCCCTACAAAAAACTAACGATTTATTTGTCATGACTTTTCCCCAGTAAAAAAAAGCAACGTAATATAGGTTTATATTTAAATTAAATAACTTATTTGATATACTTAAAAACAAAAAAATGACCTATTTAAGTAAAAATAAAAGAAATATTACCAATTATATACGAAACTTTTACCTATCTTAGTCAATATTTTCCCTCTAAATTATGACATATCTTCTCAAAACAAATAAAAAAACAATTTCAAAATCCTACCTGTATTGATCCCAGGCCACGTTTCTTCCTTACCTACGTGTTCAGCGGACAGACGCGCTCACTAACGAAGCCGCTATTCCGTTTGTAAATAGTTATTTGTTGAGCAAATAAGCTGTGAAAATTCGGTATTCGCTTTGGATTTCATTCGTGTGGGCCACTGTTGACAAATAAGAGGACGTAGGTCATTCATCCAACCGACATTCATGTCTTCTTCCTATCTTTGAATTATTCCTGAAATAGTTGTTTCTCGCGGCAAGGTTGCTACTATGAAAGCCAGTTAGTATTTATATCAAGCAGCTGCTCCCACTTTCTCTTCCTCTCTCTCCCTCTCTCTCCCACTCTCTCTAGTTGCCTCTTTTCTGCATTTTCCTATCTCGCTCTCTCATCACCGTTGTCCGACACCATTACCTGACTCATTCATTCTTCCCCGCTCACTCGCATATTAATAAAAAAATTATAATTATATTAATAATATCCGCCTTGGTGAAATAATGGTAAGCAAATACTACACCAGAAAACCATGACAACTGTACAGCGTTCGATCTTCACACTGGACACACAACACTTATATCCGCGTGCCAGAGTTGGTTATTAAATAGATCGATATAACTTGGAAAATGATCATCATGGTACCCATGACGTAACGCTGATTAATCTGGTAGAAAGCTACAAATTTAGCGTAGTAGAATCGATCCTCATTGGGTACACTACATTTGTTACTTTCTCCCAGACAAAGCTGGGTTCACATAGGTATCTGACATTGGAACAATGTTTAGCAATGTAAATAATTGTTGCAGTAAAATCGATCCTCACTGGGTACCTTAAATATGTAGCTTTCTACCAGACTAAACAGCGTTGCATCATAGGTACCTTACTTTGGAACAATTATTAGCAATGTGAATTATTGTTGCAGAAAAATCGATCTTCACTGTGTACCTTAAATATGTAACTTTCTATCAGACTAAGCATCGTCGGATCATAGGTACCTTACTTTGGAACAATGATTAGCAAAGTGAATTATTGTTGCAGTAAAATCGATCCTCACTGGGTACCTTAAATATGTAACTTTCTATCAGACTAAGCATCGTCGGATCATAGGTACCTTACTTTGGAACAATGATTTGTAATGTGAATTATTGTTGCAGTAAAATCGATCCTCACCGGGTACCTTAAATATGTAGCTTTCTATCAGACTAAGCATCGTCGGATCATAGGTACCTTAGTTTGGAACAATGATTTGTAATGTGAATTATTGTTGCAGTAAAATCGATCCTCACCGGGTACCTTAAATATGTAACTTTCTATCAGACTAAGCATCGTTGGATCATAGGTACCTTACTTTGGAACAATGATTTGTAATGTGAATTATTTTTGCAGTAAAATCGATCCTCATTGGGTACCTTAAATATGTAGCTTTCTCTCAGAATAAGCATCGTTGGATCATAGGTACCTTACTTTGGAAAAATGATTTGTAATGTGAATTATTGTTGCAGTAAAATCGATCCTCACTGGGTACCTTCAAAGATACATTGCAGTCCACAGGAACTGCCATATAAATAAGGAGGCGCTTGTCTTGTTTGCTGTCTCTAATAACAATGTCTGGGCGGTTAGCTTTGATTGTTCTGTCTGTGTGTATTGTGTAGACCCATAAAATTCTAACAGGTCCTATCACCGATTATTATTATTATTATTTTATTTCCTTTGATTTCTCGTGTGTACACATTTCGATACATGACTGACGAGGCAGATTTTTTCCCGGAGTAGGTTTTCATTTCTTTATGCGTTACACCAGTTGCCCTCTAAGGCTATAGAACCCGGTCTGTCCTACTATTTACCCATAGTTGGTGGAAGAAGAAGAAATTACATACCTTTCCCAAGAAAAGGTATTAGCAGGTACGTGAATGTAATGGATTCGACTGGAATTCGAACTTGGCTCTCCGATTCTTCAATCTGAGCCGCTATCATTTATTCCATCGTGCCTCCCCAGTGAGTTATGTGCCACGCGTATTACACACTTAGGTGATCATGTATCGAAAGATACATGACTGACGGTAGACCAGTTTCTGCGGTAGACCAGTTGCCCTCCAAGGCTATAGAACCTGGTCTGTCCTGTTATTTACCCATAGCTGGGGGGAAGAAGAGGATTCATACATTTCCTAAGGGTATTAGCATGTAAGTGAATGTAATGGATTTGACTGGAATTCGAACTCGGCTCACTGAACCGCTATCCACTACTCCACCGTAAATTCTCTAAAATACCGTATATACTCGTATAACGCGCGATCTCAAGTATCGTGCGATCCCCAAAATTTCACTTATAAAAAATCATTTTTTCTTGTAAAAAATTTTGCTTTCCTACTAACTCCATGTTCTTGTGCCAGACACAAAACTTAGTTGATCGAAACAGTAACTCTTGAAAATAGATGCAAAAATGTTGATCAACGGATTCGTATACAAAATATATCCATTCAAAACTAGAAAAATAAGGGAAAACTCGAAGTAAAAGGATTTATAATATGGCACAAGGCACAATCAATTAAACGACACCAACCTCTTTTGTAACGGCTGTGTTAAGGACCCCTCTCAGCCCGAAGGAGATTTGACGTAAGCAAATTCTTTTAGATTTTCGGGTGAGAAATTTGTATTACGAATCTGCCTTGAACCTGACACTTCAGATATATAACCTCTCACTGGACTGTCCTTTTATGTGATGTCATTTGAAAACTGCCCCGACCGAAGCAGACGCTCTGTCGTTTTCTTTTCAACTTTCTTCCCTCTAAGACAATTTCTGATAGGAGTCAGTTTTATTCTCAATAGGGGGTGTCATTGGCTCCAGCCCCAATTTTTACGTGCTAGAAAAATTTGATTCCAATTGGCCAATATATGTAAAATCCCCTTCCGTATATTCAAAAAACAATTAGATTCACAAGATCTTGGTGCTTCACCGCTTGAGCCTAGAAGGCCATAAAAATGCATTAAATTCGACATTTTTTTACAACAAAATAAAGTTTTTATACATGTATCTCGTGTATCATACGAATTCCTTTTTTGAGAGACCAAATTCCAATAGACTAACCTCTTTTCCTTTATCTCTTTATCCCATCTTCTAGTTAAATAATTTCAAAAAGTAAAAGAGAATGATAAAAGTATCGTTAGTAACGCTATACTCGTTGCTTAAACGCGTACAGCCATAAACAACTGAACGAGAAACAGCTAAACATCTTATAAACGTAAACAATGGAAAAGATGCCTATTCGCCATGTTTGTATTTTATAATACGATACTAATATGTGAATATTACTTGCATTATTATTGGATACAGTTAAGTAAAACATCAGTTTTATCAAAATCAGGTTTATTTTAAATACAGCTGTACTTTTTGACTACAGTAAATGGATATAGAGTTTGGTCAACGGCGTAGCCAAGGCCAGCATTGCATACGCTAATTTTATATCTCGTGTATGATGCGACCCCCTTAAAATTAGCTTCAAAATTAGGTCTTCAAAAGTCACAGGGTACGCGAGAATATACGGTAATTTGCGAGGATCTGGATTTATACATTTTTTCTCGAGATTTGACACCAAAATGTTAATATCAAGAGAAAAACGTCCTTTTGATGGGCCGGGTTTTTTTTTAATTTTTTAAAATGTAATTTCTCGAAATTTCATGAAATTAAGTAAGTGGGAAAAAATTTACTAAGATTTTCTGAAACAAAAAAAATTCAAATATAAATTCATTCATTTGTGAACTAGTCCTGAAATTTTCATTAAAATCCGTCAAAAAAATTATTTGATTTTTGCAAGATTTTCCAAATCAATGTGTTTTTCACTGGAAAAAGGCGCTAAAACACTAATCGTAAATATTAAGTCGACTGCTAACGCAAAAAAAAACAAGATTTTTAACCAAAATTTCGAACCTGCTAGAAAGGATTAACAAATTTATTAAAATAATTAAAAATACTTTGGTCTTTCCTCAATAATAACAAACATTTTGATGATAAAACTTTGTTATTTTTTTAAAGTTTGGGGCCTTTCTTTGTGATGTTATGTTGTTTTTCAGCGAATTAGTGGAGGTATCTAATTTTAAACGTATTTATACTAACTTCCAGTAAACAAAAACACCAATAATTTTGACTTGAATGCCTTGTTACAGTTGAGTGCCATTTCTATACCAAAAGTAGATTATGCGTGTGCACTCTTGTGTGTACAAAAGTGCACATGCTCTAAAGCCAGGGTTGGCCTCTGAAAGTTAATTTAAATTCCACGATGTAAACGTCAAGGGAGTTATGAAATGTCTAAGTCTTTTAAAAAAAGCAACACCTTGATGATGACATTGTGCTAATGTCGAAAATACTCGGATTAAAAGAATATGCATCAACATGGTAAATTTCTCTCTTCCTTTAATAAATTTTCAATACAATTCCGAGTCTCATGGGAGCAACGCTACACTGTGTGTGGATTCAAAAGATTATTACAAATATAATATAGTATTGTGGTATAAATTAAAAATATAGAGTGTTGGTAAGTAGATATCGAAAAATAAACTAAGTTATTAATAGTAAGTTTTATGGGGATATTGATCCGTTAATGTGTACTACATCAACGGATAAGATTATTGCAATACGAACTAAAAAAGTTAGTAGTTACCAAATAAAAAATGTGGGTAGGCAAAAAAGAATACAGAGTAAAGAAAAGAAAAAATAATAATAATAAAATAAAATAAAAAAAGAAACGCTAGGTTAAAAACTGCTAAACGCTAGAATGGTGTAAGGAAGTTAACTAAATATGGAAAAATATTAGAGGAAGGTCATTTGGGAATATTGCAGAGATAACAAGATAATTGCGCTAGCCTGCATCGAAATATTTGACAAGAGATTTCCTTCTATGGTTGCAAGTAATCATAAGCTCATTTCACTTGTTCAGCAGATTATGATTATCGATGTATTTGAGAATAGTTCGTTTTTCTAATAGTGACAGAGTACATTTATCCTTGTTGAAGTTAAAAAAAGGTTTTGTTATAGCAATGAGATCTCACTTTACTACAGGTGTGTAGTTATCTGTCTTGATTTCTCGGAAGAATTTAGACAGTGACGTGGTATTTCAATATTGCTCATTGGTGAGAGTAATTTTATGATGGTAATACTGGGTTTTCCAGTGGTTAACAGTGGAACCAAAATAAAATTTAATAGTGCCATTATGTGCAATACAAGATTTGTATATAACGCCTTTATTCAGGCATTTAGATATTTTCACAATTCTCCATGATTTTCTCCCGTACATTCATATCTGCTCGATGCGTATCCAAATGTAAGCAAATGACGTCACACATTATTAAATGGATAAAGTCCGACAATTATTTTAAGACATTTTTTTTATGTTTATACATTCTTTTTATAGATACAAATATTTAAGTAAATGCTTTGTTTATAATAAACAGTATTAACAACATTTACCGGCCTGAATGTCCGAGAAATTTTCATAGAAAATATGCGTCCTCCGACAGGAATCGAACCTGTATCCTATACGGAACCGTCATATAGCCTGACGGGCTTTTACCGATTTAGCCACAGAGGAGCGTTTCGGTTAGCAAGGTCGACTTTACTGTTTTTTAAACTACAATTCTGCATGATTTTCTCTCGTACATTCATATCTGCTCGATGCGTATCCAAATGTAAACAAATGACGCCACACATTATGAAATGGACAAAGTCCGGTAATTATTTAAAGACATTTTTTATGTTTATACATTCTTTTTTTATATATACGTTCTTTAGCGTTTTTTATATACGTTCTATCTCATATATATATATATATATATATATATATATATATATATATATATATATATATATATATATATTCTAAAGATCTAATGAATTTATTTTAATCCGACTTTTTTATTACTTTAAACGTTATTTTACTGGACACTTCTTATTTGAAATAGACGACCCAACTGATAAGATATGGGCTCTCATCTGAGTGAGGCGGGCGTGCTTTCACTAAATAGCATAAAAAGAGCCTTGCTTGCCGATGTCATTCGTAGTCGAGCGGTAAAGCATGTCAGATCAAACGGTCGTTCCCACTACGAGGGCACAGTTTCTTTACTTATATTTCTCGAATGCGCAGGCCGATTGACATAGACTTATTACGCTTTAATAAATAAATAAAAATAGGGCGTCTATTTCAAATAAGATGTCTCCACTGTAATCAATAACGTATATTATATATCGTATGTAACAGCAAAATTGTTCAAATCCTGTGACAGCATGTGATAATTATCTATCCCACAAAATGTTTAATATCTAAAAAAATTAAAAACAAAAAAAAAACACTAAACTAATTGAATTTCTTTTGTCCAGGTCTTCAGATAAGACGTTTAGCCATCTTGACACGATTTTTTGTAAGAATCACTGAAAGATCCTTTGAGTTATTCACTTAAAAAGAGAACAGGCTAAAAATCGTTTAATGTCAGCCCTACTATGTCTTCCCAACTGAGCAATGATGAGAGAAAAATACCATTCATGCCTTCAGTAGTGGTATCAACATTCATACACTGGTTTCCATCTTCAAAGTCCATTCAAGAACCATCAAGAGAAAGGTGAATAAGTTTTTTAAAAGTGGGAACAGTAGAGAGGGAAACTGGATCAGGAGGTCGCAACAGGAAAAGGGATCATTGTTTCAACTTAGAGCTAAGAAGATCAATTAGAATGGATCGCTGCATTTAACTACTGCGTTAATATTTAAGCTTACCTTTTAAAAATTTCAACGATAATTCTTCTGCCGTGACTTAATTTAAAAACTATTTGATGTACGTAGGTCTTTACTTTCCTTACAAACAATTATTTTTATTTCATGGGTGACTTTCGCTGAATTTCGCCATTAGTTTCATTTATTCCCAAAAATCCGTTTAAGAACCATCAAGAGAACGATGAATAAGTTTTAAAAAGCGGGAACAGTAGAGAGGGAAAATGGGATCAGGAGGTCACAACAAGAAGAGGGATCATCATTTCAATTTAGAGCTAAATACATTCTTATTGTCCAAAGTAGAGTCCAATAGTGTTACAAAAACCTAGGAGAATTCCAGTAAGATATCTTTAATCATTTCTAAGATACAACGGTTCAAAGCTTCCAATTGGACAATTTTGCTGCGGCACGATTTGGACGAGAGAGAGAGAGAGAGAGAGAGAGAGAGAGAGAGAGAGAGAGAGAAACTCGATAAAATAAAATCGAAAATAAGTTTAAAAATGAAATTGTCGAAGACATATAACGAGGTGTAAAAATGAATTCTATTCAATCAAATCCAATCGTTGATAGTTTCAATAAATTATAAAACCTCCGAACTTCTATATCCTAAAAACAGATAAATACAAGGTTTTCCAACAGGGCAACTCAGCCAACTTACAATCTAATCTACACAAATCTACGGCATTATTTTTTTAATCTACTCTGTGTAGGTAGACTTTTCTTTATTTCTGTAGTGAATTGCTACTACATACCTAAATACATATATACATAATGCAGAAAGGTCAGCGTAGCTTAAAACAGTAACCCGGATGTGATGACCTGAAGTTTCGAAGTCAAATTTCAGTCACTGCGCATAGGGATCGAGATACATTTTCTGGTGGGAACGAACAAAAATTTCAAATTAGTCCTGGGCGTGACGATAAACTACATCCGGCAGCAAGGCCTTTGATCGGGAAATTGGAGGCTTTCCTGGGCCGAGGTGGTAGCACCTGTTAAAGTCCCAGCTATGCGCAAATAGTGAATCCCAGACAAAAGATAAAATACGAGAAAAGTATAAAAATACATTTTTATAGTAAAAATGCCAGAAATATATTTTTATTAAAAAAATATCAACAATGCATTTTTATCATAAAAAGACGATCAATACATTTTCATAACAAAATGACCAACAATATATTTTTGTAGCAAAATGACAATCAATACAACGATAAAAAATATGAAAATACATTTTTATGATGTATTAATTCGGACCGTAACTAATACAGCAGAAAGGACAGCAAAATGGTTATGGATTAAGCGTGATAGCTCTTGGACTACAAACTAAAATTATTAAGCCAGTTAAATCTGTAAATAATTATTATATAATTGTAACATGGCAATAATATAATCATCCTTTTTTGTGGGGGGTTGTATTTAAATACATGGCTTGAGTTGTACAGGTACAGTCAACGAACATATCATGTCAATTGGTAAATCGTGTTATTTGTAAATATATCGTTTTTATGTTAAACCCATTTTATACGCAGTAGTTTTAACTTACTATTTACCTTTAGCGGTCTCGGAGACATCCATCTCGCAAGACTTTTTTCTATTATTCTCCTTTTTTTTAAACTTTATATTTATACGAACTTTTCGTATTTTGTATATTTTAATCGGAATCATAACACGTACATAGTGTATTTATAGAGTTTTTTCTCTCGATTTTTGCTATAAATCGTTTGTATATTATTTTTACTTTATCTTATTACTTTGATATCGGTTTTAAGCGATTCATATATATATATATATATATATATATATATATGTGTGTGTGTGTATATATATATATATATATATATATATATATATATATATATATATATATATATATATATATATATATATACACACATATATTCAAAAATACGCTTTTAAGTAGGCGCCCGAGGGGGTCGTCAGTGATGTTTTGACTTGGTCCATCAGGGAGTTTCGGGTCTTTCAGCATCATACACCCCATCACCAAATCGACCCAATCAGGGGAGATCAATCCCTGATTCCCCCTCACGGTGAAACGCTGACAACTACTCTGGCCCTTTTAAAGAATTAGACGAAGAAAGACCACGTATTCCGCACATCCGATTGGATCTTTGTACAACCAATCCGCTGCGCGAACTATCTTTTAAATGGCCCGCGGTGGGGACTTGCTTCTTTTCTTTTGGTGGATAGCAGTTTCAATGGATAACCGAGGAGGTAATCATAATATTCATAAGTTTAATCCCTTCCCTAAGTATTGTATCGTTTAAATATTTGCCGTTTGTATTTTATTTGTGCTTTTTTTTTGGGTGGTGGACTTAATTTCAACCCAACTATCACATTTTATCGTTTAGGCTGAATATTAAAATTTATTACAGGTTAACTTTAAATATACACATTCAGTAAATTTAAATAAATCCATGAACATCGAGTATATTTCTTTCCCTGTACACACAAAAATAAAATTAAAAAGGAAAATAAAATAAAGTAAAATAAGCACCACAATATTCCTTAACATTGATTTAAAACTATTTACAAATTTAAAGTCGTTTAAATACAATAGACTACGAAATACTCCTGGAATATATTAAGTATTGAACTTCACATTATACATACATACATATATATATATATATTTTGGTTGTAATGTGGGTTTTTAAAAAAATATTATTCTTTATTGTTCATAATTTTACAACACGTGTTTCTGGTCTCGCGACCGTCTTCAGGTAAAGGGTGGAGATTTCCACATATAAGAATAATTAATTGTTTCCTTTATGTTTTTCAATGTTAAATATTCTCGATATGAAACATTCTCTGTTTTTGTGTTGGTAATTCGAATGTCTTTCTTTAAATGGCAGTGAAGAGTTCTTCGCGAAGGGTCATAAAACAATTAAGGTTGGTTTGAGAAGTGATGAGTTGGTTGTGGGTATCTTATTTTTTAATGTCTTAATACTCCCTGTGTGTTCTTAGATCTATTTCCATTTTCGTGTGTTTCTGTCAGCATGCGCGTATATATGTGTGTGTATATTCCCCCTCAATACACACACTGTCTCACTACGAAGAATTAGTAAACACATTTGTACACATACACGCACACACACAAACATACACACACACACGCACACACGCACATTGTCCCACCATAAGGAATCCGTACACACAAACACACATTTTTCCCAAGTTACATGGAACCAGCACACACACACACACACACATATACACATACATACGTATATACATACACACGTATTTCCTAAGTTGTGTGGTGCTTGTGTGAGTAGCTCCCCTGCTTTCGCCAATATGCGTGCATATACATACACATACATACACATATATACATATATACATATATATATATATGCGTACATATATACATTTTTCGTGTTCCACAGATACCCGCATGTGAGCGTGCGTGGGAATGGCCCGATCACTGTATTTGGTCACCATGTGTGCTTCTGTGTGTGAGGTCATGATCTATTTAGTTCCGGTTTGAATTTATTTATGAAGTTTTTTTCCTGTATTTGTAGGTGGGAATAATTGTCTGTTTGATATATCGGCATGATATTAAATTTACCCTGGTTACATTCAAAGATATGTTGTGAAACAAAAAGTTTTCTGTTGTCTGGCAACTTTATGTTGCTTTTGTGTAGGGAGACGCTGTTGTTCAGTTGTTGGCTGATGCCTATATATGACTTCCTGCATTTTGTGCATTTAAGTACATAAATCACATTTTTGGAGTTGCAGTTTAAGTTTTTGTTTATTGTGAACGTTGTTTTGGGGTTTTGAAAAGTGTACGAGTTTCCTTCTATAATGATGTCACAAACCCCACACCTTTTTTTGTTGCATTTTGTGACTCCCTGTATTGTGTGTTGGGTAAATTTAGATGAGGTTAATATGTGTTTTAGGTTTTTAGATTGACGTTTGCTTTTAATTATTTTGGTTGTTTTTAGTATATTATTCAGTTTATTATTCTTGCTAAGTCGGTCTAGATTTTTGGTAATTTTTGTGAATATTTCTGGATTGTTTTTGTTGTATGTTGAGACATATCCTAGAGTTGGCTCGACATTACGTTTCTTTTTATTTCTAAGTTGGTCTAGAGGGATTTGTTTTGCGAGTTCAAAACCTTTGTTTATTAGTGTTGTGGGGTAGCCTCGTTTTTTTAGAGTTTTATGTAGTTCTTCTAAGCGGGTTTTTCGGAGGTGTTTATCAGTCACTATAGTACAAACCCTACGTGCTAGGGAATAGGGGATGGATTTTAGGCACCTTTTGGGGTGATGGCTCTTGAAATGAATGTATTGTTGGGTGTCTGTGGGTTTGTGGTAGATATCTGTGATTATATGGTTGCTTTTATTTCTAATGAGTATATCTAAAAATGGTAATTCGTTAAAATTATATTCTTGCGTGAATTTGATTTTTGGGTGCAATTTTGAAGTAGAGTGTGAAATTGGTTAATGTCGCCCCATGAGGATTTCCAAAAGATGAAGCAATCATCTAAGTATCTTTTCTAAGATTTAGTGAACTGGGCTTTTATATTTGCCCCATATATTTGTTCTATCTGTTCATAGAGGTTTTCTTCTAGGTAAGCTAATGTTAGGGGGACATATGTTGGAGCCATTTTTGTTCCCATTGCTGTACCCAGGGTTTGGATATAGTTTTTGTTGTCAAATTCAAAGGTGTTATTGTTTAAAATTAGGTCTATACTATTGATAATGAACTCTTTAGTGAATCTCGGATGTAGTGTTTCTGGATGTTTTTCAATCCAGATTGAGACTGCTTTCTTTCCTAGTTCATGGGGTATGTTGCTGTATAGGCTACTAATATCAAAAGTTGCCATAAGCGTTCCCGGATCTACCTTTTGTGGTATGCACCTAAGGAAATGGATATCGTCTCTGATGTGACTTTTAATTTGTTTCGTATATGGTTGCAATATTATGTCTATCAGGTTACTTAGTTTACTAGTTGGACAGGCTGGTCCTGCTACTATTGGTCTGAATGTAAGGTCACTGGGGTTTGGGATGCTAATGTATTCAGATTTTTGTGTTTCTATAGGTGCTTTTATTTCACGTGATTTGTGAATTTTAGGTAGTCCGTAGAAATTGCTTGTTTTAGGTACAAAGTTTATTAGGAAATCCTTCTCTTTTTCTGTTAATATTTTATTATGTGTTGTGCAGAGTTTTGTAATTTTTGATATAATGTTTTTGTCTATGTTAGTGTCAATTAATTTGTAGTTATTCCTATCCTCTAGTGTTTCTAGAATTTTTGTTTTATAGTATGTTCTGTCCATGATCACTATGGCGCTGCCTTTATCTGCTTCTTTCATAATTATGTTATTATTTTTTCGGATGTTCTCTAAGGCTAGTCTTTGTCTGTATGTGAGGTTGTCGAATGGTTTGGATTTTTCCTGTAGGTTGAGTTTCCAGAGTTTTTCAAAAAAAATATTTAGCTCACTGGTATTGCTATTTTTGTTTGGGAATAAATTAGATTTGATTTTTACTAGTGACTCATCTGTAATATTTTTGCTATCATTAAACATTTCTATTAGTCTCAGTTTGCGTTCAAATTCCTTAAGGTCTTTTTTTAGGTCTGCTATATTGCTTTTTGGAGCAGGGCAGAATTTTAGGCCCAATTTCAGTAGGTTGATTTCGTCATTTGTAAATGTGTATGTAGATAGGTTTATAACTTTGGGTTTTGTGTCATCTAAACTGTTTTTTTTGTTCGCACTGGGGCTTCTAAAAAATAATGATTGTTTCTTTTAATATATCGTGGGTTTTCTAAAACCCACATTACAAACAAAAAAGTTTGCGGTACCTCTCTTCTTTTTAATATAAACACCTTTCTCTCGTTGGAACCATTATAACCTCTTCATTTTATATATATATATATATATATGTATAATGTGAAGTTCAATACTTAATATATTCCAGGAGTATTTCGTAGTCTATTGTATTTAAACGACTTTAAATTTGTAAATAGTTTTAAATCAATGTTAAGGAATATTATGGTGCTTATTTTACTTTATTTTATTTTCCTTTTTAATTTTATTTTTGTGTGTACAGGGAAAGAAATATACTCGGTGTTCATGGATTTATTTAAATTTAGTGAATATATCCATTTAAAGTTAACCTGTAATAAATTTTAAGATTCAGCCTAAACGATAAAATGTGATAGTTGGGTTGAGTTTAAGTCCACCACCCAAAAAAAAAAAAGCACAAATAAAATACAAACGGCAAATATTTAAACGATACAATACTTAGGGAAGGGATTAAACTTATGAATATTAAGATTACCTCCTCGGTTATCCATTGAAACTGCTATCCACCAAAAGAAAAGAAGCAAGTCCCCACCGCGGGCCATTTAAAAGATAGTTCGCGCAGCGGATTGGTTGTACAAACATCCAATCGGATGTGCGGAATACGTGGCCTTTCTTCGTCTAATTCTTTAAAAAGGCCAGAGTAGTTGTTAGCGTTTCACTGTGAGGGGGAATCAGGGATTGATCTCCCCTGAATGGGTCGATTTGGTGATGGGGAGTATGATGTTGAATGACCCGAAACTCCCTGATGGACCAAGTCAAAACATCACTGACGACCCCCTCGGGCGCCTACTTAAAAGCGTATTTTTGAATTATAGTAAAAAAAAAACAAACAAACATCGCCCACGTGACGCCGATGTGATGGCATTTCAAAACGGAACGCTGATCTTAAAATTCAGTCGTTTTGTTTTGATTATTCTTATGTCTATTGTCTTTTCATGTTGACTTGAATATCGTCTAATTTTAATTATGTTTTAATAACTATGTCCTGAAGAAGGTCTACTTGACCGAAACGTCTGACGTCGACATTGAAACAACATTAAAAACAGTAAACTTGCATATTCGGATTTTTTGTTTTTCCATATTTTTCATCATATATATATATATATATATATATATATATATATATATATATATATATATATCAAAGTAATTGTATGATGATTATGATGCTTGGTTACACATATCTGAGGATGCCCGTCTACCAGGGCACATTTTGTGTTTGTTCAATACCCACTGGGGCCCATCTGTAGTTTATACTGCAACTTTACTTTAGTTACAGTTTATGGGAGAGAGGCCAGCACGCTCAAGTCCTCGGTCACGATGACTTGTGACTTCGTGCTAGCACAAGCATCGATGGTTAAAGTGTTCTGTTTACACAATTCCGATCACATGGTTTCTCACAAATATTGGGTCAACCCGTGGCATTTTTTGTCACGCTGGGATTGCCACTGGTAACATCAAGAAGTTGCCTTCCTGACATAGAGCTAATTCTCTGTCCGCCGCACTCTCAATGAGGAAATTGTCCAGCTTTTACTGACAGAATTTCAGTGCACTTTTCTTTGTTTCTACAATATCGACTTGCATTACAGTGGCAAGCGATGGTTGGTACGTCTTATCAACCCTTTGCAGGTTATTTCAAGCCCAAAAATATTTTTAGATAATAAGAATTTTTTGTTGTTTAAGTTAATAATGGTTTTAGTATTACAAGTCTTACTAATTAACCCATAGTTGGGGGGAGAAGTGGTGGATTCATACCTACTCGGAATTTGATAAACAAACAAGAAATTATAATGTGGATATAAAGTGGGGCATCAATTTTATATTACAATTAATATATAAACTGATGCCTCAGTTTGTGGTCACGGCAGTTTCTGTACATTCATATTCCAGAGAATGCAAATAGATCTAAAAGACATTCCTGTGTAGGTAATCAGTATTTCATTTATGGTGTATGAGTGTAAAAAAGATAGAATGATTCATTTTTTACGGTTTATCAGCCCTTTGCAGCTTATTTCAAGACAGAAGTTTTTTTTAGGTTGTAAGAATTTTTTTTGAGATAATAATGGCTTAGTGATAGAAATCTTAATAACTAACCCATAGCGGGGAGGTAGAAATGATAGATTCATGCCTTTCGCGCGTAAGTGAATATAACGACCCCAACTGGAAATTGAACTCGGCTCTCCGTTTGACAATTCCGAGCTATTATCCATTACACCAACCGCGCATCTAAGCGTCGCCATGCAGTCGACACCGTACGAGAACTGGTGTTTCAACGTGTTGTGGTCGTATGCCAGAGACAAGCGGACATTTGTCGTTATTGTGCCTCTTGGACGATCTTTGTCTCAATTAACGAGTTTTCTTTACGTTATTTGTACTTAAGAGGAAGACCGAGACAAAATTTTCACATTTCTAAATAAAGAAAAAAACATAACTAAACTCTGTTTCGCAATGAAGTGCCAAAATTCTCTTACATTTTGCATCAGACTCATTTAAACGTCTTTGTAGATTTACAATGCTATAAATGTATTCAGCAAAAAACAAACAAGAATGGATTTATCGGTCATGATTCTCGGATAAATAAAATGAATATATATATATATATATATATATATATATATATATATATATACTGTGGCCTTGTTAGAGCCAGAAATAAAGACACAAAGAGAGGAATTGAGTTAAACAAATATATTAACAGAAAACAGTAATACAAACGTATACAAACGAGAGTGTTACAGCAAGAATGTTCGGTCCGACTGTCAGAGCTGACTGCTGGAAACTTCCCTCTCCAAAGGGCAGTACCTGCTCCTATTTATAGCTGGGAGAGTCCATGCGTGCGTGGGTAAATTACCATAACAATATCTATCGATCTATCTATCTATATATATATACATGCATATATATATATATATATATATATATATATATAATTGTTTATTTAAAAATTATAACATAAATATGTTATAAAATCACTATAATTATAAAAATTATAACATAAATATGTTATAAAATCACTACAAGTGATTTTATAACATATTTATGTTATAATTTTTAAATAAACAATTATATATGCTGTACTCTGTATTGAGCACTCTTTTAAGAATAGTAATTGTTGGTTATTGGAATTTATTCCGTATACACCAATCCTAGACTTGTATATATATATATATATATATATATATATATATATATATATATATATATAGAGAGAGAGAGAGAGAGAGAGAGAGAGAGAGAAAGTGAGAGTGATGGAGATAGATAGATATTGGACATGAGCGTAAATCGTTTGAAAAACAAGCAAAATACCGTAGCAATGGGTGATGTTCGATCAACATTGGAGCCCAAAATTTCGAAGTCACCAGAAGAGAAAAGGAAGAACAAATGACAAGAGAAACAAAGTTTCGACAAAATCGACCTCGTCCTCCGCCAACATTACAATGTAGTGAATGCCATCGTCTTTTCCATGTCTACTTAATCATCAATGCCATCATCCTAAAGGGAGCGATCAGAAAAGAAGAAATTAAATTCTTGGATACGCGATCTGCAGATAAAAATTAATTCTTAACTCTTTGACCATCTAGCCAACATGGCCGACCCTAGCCGTTTCCATAGCAACTAATGTTCCAAGAGACCATACTTATAAACACGCGCTAACCACAAGATTCCCAAATTCTCGCTTGACGAGGAAGCGTGACCAGACACCTTAATTCAATATAATTTCAAAAATTATATTAGGGGTCTCCGCTCTCGCTTTTGAAACATGAGAACTCTTATATAGCGAAGGAATCATATTTTTAAAACAAAAAATATTATAATATATTATATATATATATATATATATATATATAAGTATAGGATTGGTGTATACGGAATAAATTCCAATAACCGACAATTACTATTCTTGAGCACTCTTTTAAAAATAGTCATTATTGAGCACTCTTTTAAGAATAGTAATTGTTGGTAAGCACTTAATAGTTATTATAACCTTACTTCGTTGTCAAATTTTTTGAATTCCCGTATACTTGTATTTTGATTGGTCATTCCAGCTTATGTAACAGCGTTTCCCCTTGCGAGAGGTGGTTAATTAATTCTAATCTTTTAAAACCCTTTATTCTACATTCAACATCATCACTTGATAAGACACTAGAGGTGTTGAAACAAAATGGCTATTTTTGTATTGATCTTATAACATATTCATGTTATAATTTTCAAATAAATACACCCGATGCTTGCGTCTATCAGGTACCGTGCAGAGACTGCAACTTGAGTTATGTAGGCGAGACAGGGAGGTCCTTAAAATCTCGCATTTACGAACATAAACGAGATATTCGCCTCGGTAATTTAAGTAGTGCTTTGTTTGTACACATAGCCAAATCTGATCACAATTTTGATTTCGACTCTGTGAAAATTTTAAAATATATCCACAATAAAAACCTTAGGCAGATTTACGAGGCTGGCATGATATCCACCTCACGTACAATAAACACCAGACAGGGTTTCTTTAATATATCAACATTCCTAGCAAGATTAATGCTTGACAAACGTACCGATAAGCTATAGTTTTAAATAGCACCCCCTTTTCCACTTAGGATAAAATCTCTTCCTTGGGAGCAGGTTTTCGCAGCGCCGTCCACGCGGCGCCAGCGTATCCGAATCCAAGAAAGAATACTCTGACTTTAGAATTTCAGTTTTTCTGTTTCTGACTAGTCCTGTATATATCGTCTCTTCATCTAACTTAAATCTAATATAAATATGTCTCCATTAACCATATCCTGAGGAAGGTCTATTTGAACCGAAACGTCTGACGTCGACAGAAAAACAAAAACAAAATAAAAAACAGTAAACTCACATATTCGGATTTTTCTTTGTCTTTTCCACATTTTCATCATATATATATATGTATATATATATATATATATATATATATATATATATATATATATATATATATATATATTAGGATTAATGTATATTTGCCAAGTAACTTTTCTTTTAAACATCTTTCGTTAAATATCAAGAGCAAGGAATATTTTATTAATTTTTTTTTTCCAGCGTTCTGACATTTTTCCGTTTGCATGTCCCATGGTGAGGCTTTGTTGTGTTGTATTTTTATTATTGGTGTCGTGTATTTTTTGTAAGAAAATACTTATTAAAAAATCACGACACCATTAATAAAAATACAACACAACAAAGCATCGACATATTTTACGGTAACCAAATGCACAATAATTACAACAATATTTCTGTTGTAATTCCCGGAAAATATGTCAAATTTAATATATTCCAGAAAATGGAAAACCTCAAACCTTGTGGTCACTAATCAAAATAAGTCCATCAAATCTAAACTAGCAATGACCAATATAGAGTTTAAATTTCACTGCCCAGTACAAAACTGCGTTTTTTTCCCATGAATCAATTTACCTATATCGGACATACTACCACCTTCTTGAGTAGACGCCTCACATGTGACTTAACAGAGCAGATCGCAATAAAACAAAGAAATCTATCAACCCCCATATATATAAGGTTTAGACCTGGATTTCTTTGTTTTATATATTTTACACTTTTTTATTAAGTTTTTCTAATGTTCTAACAATTTTCTTGTTGGGTGTGGCTAATATAGTGGAAAACTTATTGCCCCAAGCGCTTTCGTCCAATTCATTAGCCACTTTCAAGAGGTTTATTGTTAATATGTTTTCAATGTTTGTGCTTTATCATGAAGCAGACTGTCAGCTCTGAGTGTTGACTTCAATGTTCACTTATATATATATATATATATATATATATATATATATGTATATATATATATATATATATATATATATATGTATGTATATATATATATATATATATATATATATATATATATATATATATATACCCAAGTGTGGGTTTGGTATATATGGAGTTGCTTAGTTGTCAAATTTTTCCAATTACCATATACTTGTATTTTGATTGGTCATTCTAGCTTATGTAACAGCGTTTACTCCTAGCGAAAGATCGTTAAATAATTTGAAACTTTTAAAACCATTTATTCTACATTCAACATCATCACTTGACAAGACACCAGAAGTGTTGAAACAAAATGGCTATTTTTGTAGTGATTTTATAACATATTTATGTTATAATATTTAAATAATTAAATGATCATATATATATATATATATATATATATATATATATATATATATATATATATACAAGTATAGGATTGGCGTATACGGAATAAATTCCAATAACCCAAAAATACTATTCTTAAAAGAGCGCTCAATACAGAATAGACCAAATATAATTATTTATTCGAAAATTATAACATAAATATGTTATAAAATTACTACAAAATTAAAAAAAAAACTTTTTAAAAACCCTTTATTCTACATTCAACACCATCACTTAATAAGATACCAGAAATATTGAAACATAATGGGTATTTTTTTTATAACATATGTTATAATTTTCGAATAAATAATTATCTATCTATCTATCTATCTATCTATCTGTCTGTCTGTATATATATATATCTGATCACAATTTTGATTTCGACTCTGTGAAGATTTTAAAAAATATATCCACAATAAAAACCTTAGGCAGATTTACGAGGCTGGCATGATAGCCACCTCACACACAGTAAATACCCGACAAGGTTTCTTTCATATAGCAAGCTGTCTAGCAAGATTAATGCTTGACAAACGTACCGATAAGCTATAGTTTTAAATAAGTCTTCCCACCTTCCACTTAGGACACAGTCCTTTCCCTGTGCGCAGGTTTTCGTAGTGCCGCCCACGCGACGCCAGCGTATCCGACTCCAAGAAAGAATACTCTGACTTTAGAATTTCAGTTTTTCTGTTTCTGACCATTTCTGTATATATCGTCTCTCATCTAACTTAAATCTAATATAAATATGTCTCCATTAACCATGTCCTGAAGAAGGTCTATTTGACCGAAACGTCTGACGTCGACAGAATAACAAAAACAAAAACAAAATAAAAAACAGTAAACTTACATATTCGGATTTTGCTTTGTCTTTTCCACATTTTCATCACATATATATATATATATATATATATATATATATATATATATATATATATATATATATATATATATATATGTGTGTGTGTGTGTGTGTGCTTCTAAAGGAGTGATTAATTTGATAATCCGACAAGTTTTTATAACGTTAAACGTTATTTTTAGTTGATATCCATGCTTCAGTAGACGCATCAAAGTTTCGGGGTGGGGATACCTAGCGCCCACCCTGAGGGAACGCGTAGAGAGTGTGTGCGAAATAATAATATCTCCCTTTTCCCACTCCCTTCAAATTCGGGGTGGGGGGCTGAGGAAAAAGACGGAAATGTGAAATTTTCTTTGGACCAATGAAAACCTTGTCTTCACACAGATTGACCGGCGAGCTGAGAAGAAGAAGGAAATGAATTCGTGAGCCTATGTGAAATTGCTTTTGGATCATGTCTCCACTGATATTAGTCGTTGAGTCAAGAAAGAAAAGAAAATAGCGAGCCTATGCGAAGTTTCTTTTGATATAAAATCAGGAGAAAAATTAAATTAACAAGAGCGTCTGAAATTATGCGAAGTGTTTCGTTTCTGTTCACCGCATCCAGTGTTGAAATGTTCGCCAGTTACTCGCCAATTATATTATCGCCTTTTAACCAAGCACGGGGTATTTCAAAGAATTTTCCTTCAACAACCCAAGAAAGCTATGTATTTCAAATTATCTCCCTTTACTTTTGAATGTAGTTAACCGTATATCCCTTCTGTGATCAACAAACTCTCTTACCTTTGTTTTAAACTTTTTTAATATTATTTTGTGTCAGATTATTTAGATCTGTTGTATGAATATTTCCACTTCATTACAATTCCTTAAAACGAGATACAAACACAACTTCAAGCTTGTAAATTCGTAAATAAATTCCTTAAAATTACGTGTGTATCGTCGTCAATGCCATCCATCATTAATCTTCTTGGCGTGGGTAAATCGTTTGTTCATTTTAATCCGTAAATCCCACGCCACTATAAATTAACAACAGCAATGCGATTAATCAAGGGAAATAACTCTAAAAGAATTACCAGAAGTATTTCCCATTGCCAGGGGAAGTAATTGCGTTTGAAATTGAATAAAATTATAATATGTATATTTTATGTATGTTTCAGGACCTCTGTTCCTTCAATAGTTAAAGATTTAAATTGATTTAATTTTTACGTTACAATTCAAACGAAATTCGTAACAAACAAAAATTCAAAATTATTATCAGAAGAGAAGAAAAAGAAAAAAGACCAGGAGTTGGGCAATAAAGAGTTGTTATAATTTTTACAAAACAACTTTTACATACCATACCGGTTCCCTCAAATATTCGCTGGAATAATGACCATAGATAATACACAAATGCCCTAGACTTAATAAAAACAAAATTTTCTTGTAAAAATCTATAAGCTATCATTAAGAGGAAAGGTCAAAGGATTTTTTGATTATTAAATTATAGTTTTTGATCCTTTTTTTTTTCTGTTAACCCCCAAAATTTAATTTTATGAAATTTTGAGAAATTCATTTTTGTAGCGCTTAATGTTTATATGAGTTACAAGGACAAATCCTCGGAGATTTTAAATCATTAAATTTATTTTGTCAAACAAAGTTACTGAAAATCTGCTCTGAATCGGAAAATAAAAAATTCAGTAAACCTAAGACACTATTTAATTAAAAATATTTTAATTACTATTATATATATATATATATATATATATATATATATATATATATATATATATATATATATATATATATATATATATATATATATATATTACGGATACTATTGTCTTAAGAAATTTTATTTCGATGAATAATGAACTTTTATAAGAATAGTTTCCATTTTATTTTAGAATTATAATTTAAACAATTTATAAAGTTTTAAATCTTTTTAAATTCAATATTGTTATAAAATTAAAACCTTATTTATTAATCATAAATTAATTAAACAACAATTCAACGACTCCGAATATTTCATAAAGAATTTTGAATTAATTTTATATACGTATAAACACGTCGAATTTTGTAAATATGAATGTCCAAACGCTACATTATCAGAAAATAAGCGCGATAACTAGTAAAGCTAAAATGTTTAGGTAATTTTCTAACATTTCCTCAACAAGCGTCTTCATAGATTAGAATATAAAGCCAAATTACCTAAAATTCAATAAAATATTAGACTGCTTAAAATATTTTCCTCAATTTTAAAGATTACTTGCTAGTTAAAAAAAAAGACGTTCACGTTATATTCGTCAAGTAATTGTTACAGTTATGTCCCCTTAGAAAAAATTCGCAAACATAAGTCTATCGAGAAATGCGTCAACGCCTCATAAAACCACTCAACTCCGTGTTAAAAATGCATTTCTGCGAAATTTCAAACTAAAAGCAAGGAATTCTTGTTTCAAATCATATTAATTAAACTTTAAATTAACTGATATAAATAAAGTTACAGAAATGTATATTTGATTTTTGAAAATATTTTAATAAAGAAAATTATGTTGTGTTGCAAGATATCTTAATATGGATGATTTTAGCTATTTTACTGATAACAACAAAAAAAAAGAATCAAAAAAACATTCCATTCAATTCAAATTCAGCTTGAAATACATCAAAATATTTTGCTTATTGGATGTTATTAAATTTTATATATTCGCTTAAAATTAAAACTAAAATAAGAGCGTCAAGTGAGAAATTCCATTTATAAAAATGCATTTTAATCCTTAGGTATTGCTTTTCTTTGAGGTCCCTACTGTCAGGTATCATTTAAATTATTTAAACAAGTTCCACTTTCAGTAAAGCAAAATCTTTCTCTAATACCCAATTTGTTTTCTATATCCGCCTTGCCCCTTTTATTTTGTGGGTTACCACACTTGGCTTCGCTAAACGTCCGTCGGTGGCGCTGTTTACGTTCATAAAAACTAAAATATTTTCTTCCTCTTTCTCTTTTTTCTCTCTTCTTCCAAATGTAAAAGTACGTAGATAAAAGTATCCTGCTGGGAGATATTCGTTTCTGTGGTCGACTGACGATTGAACTCTCAACCCCGCCACAATCCCACGTGTATATCACAATCCCTTCAAATTCAGAAGATTGAAAAAGAAGAGGGAAAGAAATTTTGGAGCCTATGCGAAATTGTTTTTGAACCTACGAAAACCTTGCCTTCACAAAAATCCACAACCATGAAGAAGAAGGAAGTAAATTCGCGAGCTTACCAGTAGGGAATGTTTAAAATTATGTGAAAGGTTACGTTTCAGTTCCTCGCGACCAGCGTTAAAATCTCACCAGTGTAAAATTACTCTCTAAATATATTATCGGCCTTTAGCCAGTAGGCGTCACTTCAAAGAATTTTCTCTCAGCAATCCAAGAAAGCTAAGTTGGTTCACTGTGTCGTGTCAGAAAAAAATATACTCGACAGAATTCATCTTACATTATTCAAGTTCTCCACTGTCTTAACTCACAACTCTTTGGGTCCTGTCAGTGGATTTAACCAAAGCCTTTATCCACTGTGCCATGTGTCCTTAAAGACATCGGTATATGAATTACGGGACTTATAAACTTAATGTCTTCAGCAACCATTTTTTAGCAGTGCTCATATTGGACAGGTGAATTAACAGGAGATAACCGATAACTGACATCAATTGGACATGGCACGTGGAACTAGAACAGTCTACCACAGCGAACGAAATAAAGGGATCAGTTCGACATCCCAACCGCCTGAAGAAGGCCGGAGCGTACAACAGCCGAAACGATTTGATAAATATGGCAACAAAGATGAGGACAATAGTTCGAATAATACTGTACGATAATACCTCGTCTCAGAAATATAGACAGATACTGAACAATCCATCTCGCACGTTTATAAATCTATCATTCGTTCGTGTATTGAATTCTGTTGACATATCTGTTCTGGTACTTCTTCTGTTCATCTCGAGATTCTTGAAAAAAAGGTCTGTAATATAATCGATCCTGATCAGGTATTTCGGATTCAGTCATTTTCCCACCGATTCTGACTAGAGTAAGAAAAGAACTTTTAATTACTATTATATATTATAATTACTATTATATATAAAAAAAATATTACGTATATATATATATACTCCTGAAAAATTTATTTCGGTTGAGCTCTCTGGGGAGGAAGTGTGGGTTTGTAAATAGTGACTATTACGGCTAATAATGCAAGACTCTTCGGTAAATCGAATCGAGTTCTCTCAGTCACTGTAAGTTTATCTAAAAATAAATACGCTTAAATTCATCTTCATCCCGGCCGTGCGCCAACGGCTTAGTGGTAGACTCCTTCCCGACTGACGCCAATTCAGTCGGGTTTCGATCCTAGCTAGAGGCAACCGGACATCTAGCCACACTGATGAGCTGCGAAACAGTCTATCTGTGAATGACTATATATAGGCAGCATATCTTCATTCAAACATGCTTCATTGAATAATATAGACATATTGCATCCTTTTATTTTTTTACTGATCCTTTCCAGTTTTCTTATCAGTTTCTTGATGCTAAAATGAAATTCAGCAAGGAAGATGCCGTAGCTTCTTTTATATATATATATATATATATATATATATATATATATATATATATATATAAGATATATTCCTCACAATTGCTGTTAGTGTTGCTACTTGTGACAGAAGTTTTTTTCGAAACTAAAACTGATCAAGAATTACTTCCGACAACTGATAGATGAAATCGTTTTTAATGATGTCATTGAAGAATTTGCCAAAAAACCCCCAAAAGTTACCTTGTAGAACGATATCATTTTCATTTCAGAAATAAAGATGGTACTATTTTTTTACACCTTTTTTTACACCTAAGTGTCGTTTTTGTTTATTTTTGAATAAGATGAATCAAATTGTGAATAAATTGTCTAATCTTGAAATCTTTTATAACCAAGGGCAAGTATTTTCATCAGCTCAAGAAATGTTGGCTTATTATTAAATGCCCCCCCCACCCGGTTAGAGAGGAAGATCCATAATTTAAACACGAATCCTTCCCTTTCTTCTGTTAGAAGTTACATTGTTCCTGTGGATCCCTCATTAAGTAGATCATGTTTTTAGTTTAGCAGACTGGGCAAATTTCATTTGAACAGTGATCCAAGAAATAACTTTGACATTTCAAGGGCTTCATGAACTTGCTGAGAAATATGCCGTCTTTGCCCCATTGAATCTAATGGATTCTATGAATGTCAAATAGATCACGATCACGACGACATTGATAAAGAGGAGTTCCTTGTTGATAAAAAATGACCATCATTTTATTGTGGTTGCTGCTATTATGGAAGGAAAGAAGACCCTCTTGAACTTTTGCAGTTTATTCAGATGTATAAGCCAAGGAAGTCGGCTCAAAATATAGTAAAATAATGATGCAGGTTTTCCTTACAATTGCTGTTAGTGTTGCTACCTCTGAAAGAAGTTTTTTTCGAAACTAAAACTGATCAAGAATCACTCCCGATATACTATAGAGCGACAATTGACGGATGAAATAATGTTTAATAATGTCATTGAAGAATTTGACAACAAAAAAGCAAGAAAAGTTACTTTGTAGAAAATTATAATTTTCATTTCAAAAATAAAGATGGTCCTAATTTTTGACACTTTTTCCTAAATATCGTCTTTGCTTTTTAAGTGTTACTGATAAAGTTTAAGTATATTTGATGTGTATTTAAAGCATATTGTATTTGAGTATGTGAAAGTAATATTGTCATGGTACACAAACTAGTTTATATATATATATATATATATATATATATATATATATATATATATATATATATATATATATATACACTTTTTTGTTGTTTTTGCTTTTTAAGTGTTACTGATAAAGTTTAAGTATATTTGATGTGTATTTAAAGCATATTGTATTTGAGTATGTGAAAGTAATATTGTCATGGTACACAAACTAGTTTATATATATATATATATAAAGAGAATTATAAAGTTATATATATATATATATATAAAGAGTTATATATATATATATATATAAAGAGAATTATATATATATATAGAAAGATAATTTATAGTGAATTATGAGTTATATATATATATATAAAGAGAATTATATATATATATAGAAAGATAATTTATAGTGAATTCGGAAAATTAGATCTAAAAACTATAGTAAACACCAAATTAAAAAGGGTAAATTTCCTCGACGTAACTCTAGACTTAATAAACAAAAATTGCACACCCTACAGAAAACCTAATATTAACCCCTTGTATGTACACCCTAAGTCAATCCACCCTCCATCTATAATTAAGCATATACCCACATCAGTAGAGAAAAGAATAAGCATGAACTCCGCAAATAAGGAAATATTCCAAGCACATAGTAAGTTTTATAACACAGCCCTGAAAAATAGCGGATACAAAAACGCTGACATAAGCTATACAAACAATAGCACTAATAGTAAGAAGAATAGGAAAAGAAAGATCATATGGTATACACCTCCGTTCAACCAAATGGTCAGCACTAAACTTGGGCATAAGTTCCTAGCTTTAATTGGTAAACACTTCCCCACAAATAGCAAACTGAGCGAAATCTTTAATAAAAACACCCTAAAGTTAAGTTACAGCTGCACTGAAAACCTAGAAAGAATCATAAAAATGCATAATAGTAAAATTCTAGAAAAACACGCTTGCCAAAACAGTGCCAATAAAACTCCTCAACTGCAATTAGACAGAAAAAATGAAAAATCATGTGATTGTAGAAACCCTAATAAATGCCCGTTAGAAAACAGATGCCTCACTAAATCCGTGGTATACCAATGTACCATCTCATCCATGGAGAGTCCTAACACTGACAGGATATACGTTGGGTCAACTAAGAATAATTTTAAAATTAGATGGAGACAACACAAAAGCTCCTTCAACAACATCCAAAATAGAAATCAGACATCTCTATCCCAATACTACTGGCATTTAAAGGAAACGAACAAAACACCGAAAGTAAAATGGAAAATAATAAATAGAACTAAAACTTGTAAAACCTGAGACGACCCATGCCCCCTGTGCCTACATGAAAAACTGCACATCATTAGATTTCTAAATAGTGAAAAGTTACTAAACCATAGACATGAGTTAATGGTTTTCTGTCGTCATCAAATGATTTTCGAATTAAATAATTAATAAATAGATTTAAACAAATAAGGTCCATAGCTTAAAAGCCTTAAAAACTCAGCCCAATAATTATTGAGAAAAACCCTTTGATAAAAAAAGCCATGTAAATAAACAAATAAATAAACAGATCAAATAGATAATAATGAAACACAACCTTCTCGTCACTCAACAACTCGCGGCAATGCCATAAAAAATCGCCGTCTGACCGGCCTAACCTAAGACCACTCTTGAAATAGACCCCCCATTGTAACTTGACATACATTTTTGGAAGGGGACTGGTCTGTAGATAAAAATTAATTCTTAGCTCTTTAAACCACCTAACCATAATAGCCGACACTAGCCGTTTCCATAGCAACCAATGTTCCAATGCGACCGCACTTATAAACACGTGCTAACCAAAAGATAGCTTATTCCCAAATTCTCGCTTGACAAGGAAGCGGGTCCAAGCACCTTAACTCTACATAACTTCAAAAATTATGTTAGGGGTCCCGGCTCTCGCTTTTGAAACATGAGAACTCTTATGTAGCGAAGGAATCATATTTTTAAAAACTAAAAATATTATATATATATATATATGTATATATTTATATATACACTTTTTTGTGGTTTTTGCTTTTTAAGTGTTACTGATAAAGTTTAAGTATATTTGATGTGTATTTAAAGCATATTGTATTTGAGTTTGTTAAAGAAATATAAAGATTGACACGAAGACTGAATGATTGAAAAATTCAAATAGGATGCCGATGTTTTATCGCCAACTTCGGATTGTCACAAACAGAAAAAAGGAAATACATTAAAAGACTCCAATATTAGATAGAAGCACCATTTGCATGGATCTCTCATTTTCGCACAGTGACGGAAAACTATCAAATCCTGGTAATATCGTGGGGGATCCCTGGATTAATAGTAATGCAATTTAAACCTCATACATAATCACAGAGTCATCACCCATTGAAAACGTTGTTCTAGGCAATGTCACTATTTTTGAAATCGCTGTTATATAGAACAATTATTATTATTATTATATATACGAGCACAACTATTCATGGAAATATACATAAAAACTAATCTTGAAAGCTTTTATAACCAAGGGCAAGTATTTATTAACCCCCCCCCCCCCGGTTAGAGAGGAAGATCCATAATTTAAACACAAATACTTACCTTTCTTCTATTAGAAGTTACAGTGTTCCTGTGGATCCCTTATTAAGCAGATCATGTTTTTTAGTTTAGCAGACTGGCCAAATTTCTTCAAGTTTCATTTAGATGATATTTTGTTATTTTAACATAAAAGATTTCATACTAGTCACAACACATTACATGTCATCTAGACATTATGGTTCTGTTGTAATACTTCCGCCTATCGTGTGGTACGACGTCATAGAACCGCATCTTGAATTTATGATCTGCGTCTGCTATTCCGCGACCGTTATCTTCGCATAGCAATCTTCTATGTCAAAATAACAAAATATCATCTTTGACGGTGGATGTCTTTGTATCATGTCTGTATAACCACCCAGAGGATGGATTATGTGAGCCGAACGCTTAGGACCAACTTAATAAAAAAAATATTCAAATGTTGTATAAATTTTGTCTTCACCAGAAATTAAAGCAAACATTCGAACATTAAAACGACTCATGATCAAACATAATAGACATTCTTTGTCTGTTATATTATATATATATATATATATATATATATATATATATATATATATATATGCAAGTATAGGATTGGTGTATACGAAATAAATTCCTATAACCAACAAATACTATTCTTAGCTAATATCCAAGTATAGGATATGCGTATATATCTATTTTTCTATCCATGTTTTAATGTCCTTTCTTTCCCTAATGTTTGGTTTTCTGTTCTGTCCATGTTGATTTTTATTTGCCCGTATAAGTTATATTTTAATAATTGGTTAGAATTCGTTCAATAACACTTTCAAACTTGAATATTTCTTGGTTGGTGTATCAGAGTGTCTTTGTCAATGTACGTGTGTGTATGTACGCGCCTTTTTCGGTGTCTGTGTGTACTGTCACTTGTGTGTACCTTTCATTGTGTATGTATGTGTTTTTTTTGGGTGGGGGGGTTAAGGGCGCGGGGATATTTCCTGTCTCGTTGCCTTTTTGTGTGTGTGTATATATCTAAATACGTCTGCGTGTTTATGTATTATAATCTGATTGTGTATGTATTGTTTTTTACAAGATGTCATCCTCCCCTGCCTCTGTTTATGCTTCAAATGTATCTACGTTGTCATGAAGTTCAGAGCAACATCTGATCTTAACGTTTATTCCAACTTAATTTCAATAAAAACAAAATAAATAGAATAACGTATGTATTTTTTCTTTTTTCCTCGGTATTTTTATTATTTTAAACTTAATAGAGATTAAATTTAAACTTTAAAATAGGTAATATTTAATTTTTAATTTCAAATTTTATCGTATAATTTAATATTTATTAGTTAGAATAAATTCTATTTTAGTCTAACCACAACATTAAAGCATTAAATAATTATTATAACCTTAGTTCGTTGTCATTTTTTTTTAATTCTCCTATACTTGTATTTTGATTGGTCATTCCAGCTTATGTAACAGCGTTTCCCCTAGCGAGGGGTGTTTAATTAATTTGAACCTTTTAAAACCCTTTATTCTACATTCAACACCATCACTTGATAAGACTCTTTTAAGTTTCTTCATATTCACGCGTACCTAATTTGAACAATCCTTCCTCACAAATATGGTATGGTAGAATTTTAGAAACACTTTTTTCACAAGCATATTAAAATATCATATTAGATTAAAAGTTACTTATACAAACCATTGTTCTCACCGTGACACTGACGTGATTATAGATACGAAGTTTCGGCCAATTATATTCAGACCATCTTCAGGCGTCCTTTCTTCTTTTTTTTTTTAGGTGTATCGGATATCGTATGTATTGATTAGTGTATTACTGTTTTTGCTGCAGTGATTTCGATTCTTGTTCGTTCCTGTTGAACAAGAGAATGTTGTTTCACTACCTAATCCAGGGATTGAACTCACGATCATTTGATGACAGCAACGTTTGACTCACCAACGCTTATGTCCACTATGCCACTGTCCCGAAAACACCAATAGATTTTAAATATACCTGAAACAAGGAGAGAAAGGAGACTGATTTCTCCTGTTTTATAAGAACCTTATAATTATCTAAGACACTGAGTTGTTCCGTTATTAATGTAACCTTAAAGACCGGATTAAAAAAAGAAACGAAAAAAATGTAGGGTCCCCTTTGTGAAATGAATCACAATGGTAAGAAAGAAAAGTACATTGGAAATAAAATTACCATATTTGATAGCATACTCGACCCTCGTTACAGACACTATTTACATTGAATATTGCAGTATTTTAGAATTAGACTAGGACCAAATACTGGTAGGCTACAGTGTCTAAAAAACATCAGTCTCCCAAGAACATCAACATCATATATCCTGATGGAAAGAAAATGGCTTCTTATTATACCATCATATCCTTTACATCGGCTGATCAGTCGTTCTTGCTCCCCCAAACGTCTTTTCATATGCGTATCTCCACTATTTCCAGAATTATGACGTCTTCAGGCCTTCTGTTCAGTTAAAGCCTAAACGAAGTTCCATCGGTCTCATTTGAAGAATTCTTGCGATCCTGTAACCAAACTCATCCAAAGATCCTCAATCTCGGATATTATTTGCACTAGCGACTCATGACACCGGCGCATCTCATTGTAGTTTTCAACACAACTTTTAAGAGCTCCCGGTTCCCGAGAAGTACCCAGATCAGCATTCATTACGTTTCGTCGTACGGTAACCTCGTCTTTACAAAGAAGAACAAAAGAATCTACGAGTGTAGGTGCCTGGTCCATTAAGTTCTTGATCAGCCTGTTCAGAGCATTGAAGGAGGTAATTGCCGGACTGAGGTGGGTGTCGGCTAAAGAACCCTTCCTTTGTCGAAGTTCATCAGTATTGTAAGATAGTGACAGGCAATACTTATGGGTACGGCTTAGCGTGACAGTGGTTCCTTCTGGAAAAGAAAAAGAAAATTGAAGCATTAGAAGTGTTTATAACCCAGAAGGAATTGAGGCATTCTTTGCTGATTGGCCGGAAAGTCCTGACTCATTTAGAAAGCCGAAAGAAAACAACAAATCTTGATCTTTGTCTGAGTGAAATTTCTAAGATAACACGTGTTAATCACACTGCCATCCGTGGATAAATATTTGCGATAAGAAACTTTACATTATTTTGAGTGAATTAGCAGAAAAGATCCAAATATCTATTTTAAAAATATATATATAACTTCACCAGAAAAAAAAATAAAATGAATGATTCTCGTTTCTAAAGCAATTTTTTTTTTACACGTATGATCTTCCTTAATGAAAATCGCCGATAGTTTAAAATGCTGATTTTGGGATAGTCCATACACTATTGACACCCCAAAATTTTAAATGAACCATTCCGTATCATGTGTTGGCGAATCGGGTCCGTCGAGACGAAGTCTACCAATCAGGTCGGTCGGTGCATATTACCCCCAAGGCGCGAACTTTGCAACAGGAAGGAACGCGGTTCTCTTTAGAAAATCAGCAGATTGCGCGAATCTTTGAATCGACACAAACGCACGTTTCGTCGATCAGCTCGCCACAGCTACCTTTTGAAACTCAGCGAATCTGAATTCTAGAACAAGAAAAACTCCTTTTTCTATAGAAGCAAACTCATGGAAACGAACGTCTGAGATTGATATAATACAAGAGTTGATTTTCCCATTCAACTACGAGAAAAAAATATGTTACTCAACATAAAGGTACGCTACTTTGTACGACTTATTATAATTTTTCCTTTCCTGCACACACACATTACACCTTGAAGCAATCGTTAAATTGTCGTTTGGCAACAATTTAATTTTCTGTACAAACAATTAATCTCGACCGAAGAACAGTTTCAATCGACCTGATACGAACACATGAACTATAAACTTCCCGTTCATACATTCAACATATTTACAAATCATAATTTGTATATAGATGTGTATAATAATAATTTGAATTTGTTTCTCGTTCAAATATTGTGTTCGTCATTATTTGTTCTTTGTTTTGTATTGCATGATAAATGTTTGAACAATTTCTCCTAAATTTGTTTGTTGAAAAATAACACGCAATTTACCATGGCCTTCTGAATAAACCCCGTTTATTCATTATCTAAAAATTCACCGACCTTTCCACTACACTGAGAACGTTACTTTCAACGAAAGGTTACAAAGTTCTAGAAACATCGTACATAATTTAATCATTGTTAGAGATGTGCTTTAGTCGAATTGTATTCACAACGCAACAGGCTTTAATAAATAAGGGAGGCTACTCGAACATTTAATAGTTATTTCCCTTTGACATCGTCTCCACTCAAGCTCTTTGCGTGAGAAAGAATGTCGGTGGACAAGTAAAGAATGAAGCAAAACATACAATTTAAATAAAAGCTATGGTCCTCATTAAATTAGACGTGCCATTGAGAAGGCGACAACGGGCCGCAGTTTGCCCGTGACTACTATAAATATATCAGAGGGAGACCCAACAACTATTTCTTTTTTTTTTTGTTTAAAAAAGTAGGTCGTTTCGCTTTAATAAAAGAAATGTCTGAAGAATTAAAGAACACTTACTGCAGTGTCGGCCTAGAGATTCAACGGCTTCTTGGACGGGTATGGCTTCAGCGTTTTTAAGGCTGAATAATCTTTGAAAATCCTTCAACGTATCTCGCATCGTGAAGTATTTGACCAAAAACTGGTTGAAGACTTTGACTCGGTCCTGGATGCAAAAAAAAAAAAAAGGAAGAAAGAAAGAGAACAAAAATTAAAAGATGCGTGGGAGGAGCCTTTTTTTAACAGGTAACGTAATTGTTGTTGTTTTTGTTTTTTTAATGAATCCACCTTAAATAGACATGGATATCGACATGGGTCATGCAACGAAGTAAACAACAGACTCTTTCAAGATACACACACGAGCGCGCACACACACGCGCACGTACACACACACACACGCACACGCGCACGCACACGAACATACCCACGCACGCGCATATGCACACACGCATGCACGCACACGCAGACACACGCACGCAAACACAAACACGCACACAAACGCACAGACGCACATACACAAACAACCACAAATACACACGCATGCATACACGAACATAAGCAAAACACACACATACACACACGCCCGCATGCACACACACATACAGGCACGCACGCACACGCAGACACACGCACGCAAACACAAACACAAACGCACAGACGCACATGCACAAATAACCACAAATACACACGCACGCATACAAAAACATAAACACACACATACACACGCACCCGCGTGCACACACACATACACACATGCACGAATACACAAACACAGACGTATACACCTGTACGCACATAAACACATATACACGCACGCACATATACGCGCGTGCACACACACAAATGAAAGGCATTAAAGTACACTGCTCTAGAAGAGATGTTCAAATTAAAGAAAAAGATCCCTACCCCCAACACCCACTTAATTTGACACACATGTGATACAAGGTCGAGTTGGGAGCCAACGTATACTAGGGATAAAAATTGCTCAGGCCCTCTCGGCAGTCCCTTTAGCCGATGTTTTGCCAACCATTCCAATAAATAATATAATAAAAGAATACTGTAAATATATATACACTAACACTGCTACTAAAAAAACAATAATATTATGTTACCAACAAACTTGCCAAAACTAATACCTTAGACAAGAAAAAAAATCCCAAAGACCAAAAGGTAAACATCTGCCTACGGAATAGTGCTCAGAGTCTAGACTATCTAGACAGGGCAAAAAGAGAGAGAGAGAGTGAGAAAGGAAATGTTTGTCGTCTTATAGACTTAAACAGCACCGCCTAACAATGTTAGGCGAAGCCCAGTGGTGTATTCCACAAATTATACTTTATTTTTAAGAATATTTTTGATAAACAAAAAAATGGAAACTATTTATGACTCAACCTAATCTCTTGAGGGGGTTCACTTACATGAAAGCAGCAGAAATTAGCCTTGTGATCACGGAGATAAAACATACATGGCAGGAAATAAAACGTACACAAATAAATTTATATTAATTTCATACAATTTATTTATATTTTTGTGTGTATTGCGGTGCTCATTTTTTTAGTTTACAATTGTTTTACGATACATGTGATAAAAGGGAGGATTTACTCCGTAGTATTACAAATCATATCACAGAGAAGTTATACCCGTGTTGCCCATATCAAGGTTCGTGGGGAAGAGATTGAATTTAATGCCTTTGGGTGGGATATCCGTATTTCCGACAGGAACAATTTTTGTTGCATCTTGGAAATATTTTAATTATTTTTTTATTTAATTTATTTTATACAACGTTTTTATGTTATTGTTTTATTTTATTTTAATGATAATTTTCATTATTATTATTATTATTATTATTATTATTTTATATTTTATTTTTTAGTCATTTATAATAATAATAATTATAATAATAATAATAATAATAATAATAATAATAATAATAATAATAATAATATCCCTACATCACATCCCCATTAAATTAACGGAACTAATCGGTAGTAATAGATGTCTATTTAAAATAAAATTCATTGTTTTTTGGGTTTTTTAATAATAATAATAATTATTATTATTTTATATTTATTTATAATAATGATATCTCTACAATCTAATTAAAACTAATGTCCTTTATTCGTAGTCAGAAAGAAGAAGGGGGAAAAAGAACACTAGTCTATTTCTGCGCCATGTACTTTCGGGACATAGTCAATCATGGCTCTCCACATTTTCTTTATTATCTGCGAATTGCCGTAGGTTCTTGGGAAAGATAGAGGAGATGTTTCCGTTGCCTTCTCCATGATTTTGAATTCAAAGTAGACCTCATTCTATTTTGGCTGACATCCAATGTTAAATGGCCAAGAAGTCTATCACTGGGGAAAATATAATAAGTCACGCTTTTCCCAGTAAAATGACTAGGATTGGTTACTCACCACAAACACCTTGTCTACACTTGCCACCATTGTGAACTCCATGTGACTTAAGGAGTAGCCATATTCTGAAATTAAAAACCAAAAACAAACCATTAAAATAACAAACAACAAAGAACTTAAAATTTAACTTTGGTGTTAATCATTCATTGCAAATTCAAAAACACGACCTCTCTTTGTTTTTCTCAGTTGCCAATAAAGCAAATCAGGGTTACCTCCCTTGAACTACACGTATTTCATTTCCTTGTATCAGGTACAACAATTGTTTCGTTCTCCGTGGCGGTCAAGCCAGGCTTTCAGACTGACTGATGGCAAGTGTACCTCGGATGGAGTGCAATAAAGACAAAACACAGACAACTGCTTTAGAAAATAAAAACGAATAAGAAAAATAAGAAAACAGGACATAAATAAACAATGCCTGAAAAAAAAGAAGGAAAGAAGCAAGGAAGGTAATGTGATTCTTTTTTCCATCATTACATCCGAAGCAAGGCAATAAAGCTACTAAGGCGCAAGAGGTTACTGAATGAGAAAAAAGGAAAACATTAAAAAAGAAGATCAATAAAAAAAAACAGGAATTAAGAAGATAGATGACGATTGACATATCATTTAAATGTTTGAAGACCAAAGTTGACTGGAAGGCAAGAAGTCGGAGGAGACTTTCACAAGTGAAAAGTGGAAGAGGAAAAACTTTTAGTATAGAACTTACGGTCAAATCTAACCATTTCGACTGTAAAATGATGAGACCTAGCTGCCAATCTAGTACTGCGTTTAAATTCGTAAAGTTAAGGTAACAAAGAGGAAAGCTCATCAAAACAGTTACCATGAAAATATTCATATAAAAAGCATATGAAAGTTACGCTATGGCAGCGGGGAAAGTCACTGAACCCGAGATGCCAGGTCAAGACTGATAACATTGCAGAGTTTTTGGATTTTATGAAGAATCTCTGAATACACATAAGTTTACTTTGCAGACATTCACTCAAGTAATCAGTCCATACTCCACACCAACCCCAGTTCTTTTAAAACAACTTCTATACGTTGTGCCCATTCAGTGCGTGGGCGATCGTGGCTCTCCACAGCGTCCTCTCCTTTGTAACAATAAGTAAGACATGGCTTTTTACCATCTCTCCTCTTCTTATGCGAAACATTTACAACAACTCGTTAGGTAGATTAATTGCAGCTTTTCCCTATAAATCGTGTGAGTATCAAATTCTCTAAGCCCTCTTTCCTCATTATGTGCTTGAGAAATTTACACTGTATCTTTCGCATTTGAAGTATAAGTGTCCTTTTTGTTTCCATTTTCGCTAAAAAAAATTACATATTCAGTCTGGTAACAGGAGGAAATTCCAGTGGACAAATACTACACAGTGAACAAAATCCTAGTTTCCTATCCCAAAAGTGGACAATGTCCCAGTTTCTTAAGGAAAAGGAACCAAATTTAACACTGAATCTTCAAAGAACTTTTAATTCAAATTTTAATATCAAATTGAAACAATAATAATAATAATAATAATAATCTATGTAAAACATATTACATATGCAAAATATGTGCCCAGACGAACTGCATCTCCTGGTTCCACCAGGTCCGACCGCCACGGCAAGGACCCGCCTTGCCACTTCCATAGTATCAAATCACCCATATTCCCTCCGTATTCGATCGTCGAGAAGTAAGTTCCACCCAAATAGCTTCTTCTCGTGAACCACTGCCCTATGAAACCGACTCCCGAGGGGATGTTTCCCCGATCACTACAATCTTAACCTGTTCAAGTCTAGAGTCAACTGTTACCTTCGTATCCTATGGATTTGTTCAGTCCATGGTATTAGCATATAAATTCATGCTCACGCTTAACCCAGTTCTTTTCTATTAAGCGACTTGCTGTTAAAGTCCAGCCTAATTTTCAATGCGTATTTTCGAATATTAATTGCTTTACGAAATCCCAGTTCTCTTAATCCAACTGCTGTACCCCATTAAATCACTGACCGCAGAAAGTTTGGAACCCATGACAAAAAACCAGTAGACAAAATCCTAACAGACAAATTCCCATCGGCCAAAAAATCTCAGCTTCTTGTCCTAAAATTGGACAAAAATCACAGTCTCGTAAAAGATTAATTAATATGATTAGGTGCAAATCCTTTTGCCTGTCATCATATTATATTATATTGACACATACACATAATTCGCTTGACGAGGAAATGGAACTAATGTCTTTAATTTAATAACAAAATTAAATGCAAAGGCTTTAGCTTCCATTTTTGAAACATGGTTATCACTGTGTAGCGAAAAAAAACATATTTTAAATCAATTAATTTATAATATTAATGCTCTGTAAATTTACATTGTGTAAAAATAAAAATATCTATAAGAACACCGGATTTTATATCTTACTGTTCTTTCTTTTTATTTATATATACATATATATATATATGTTAATTCAAAAACCCTAGGTGACTTTGTGTTAAGGTTCCGTCAACCCAATTTCACTCATGTTTTTCAGGTACTTTGAGACCAATAACATCAAGAAGTCACCTTCCTGAAAAATCGACCATGGTGAGATTCGAACCCGGGTCTCATGGCCAGAAAGCGAATGTTCTAACTATTCGAGTATAAATTCCAGATTGGATATTATCCATATAAGTATAAATATATATACTGGATATTGTGTTTATTGTTTCAACTTGATATTGGAGAGTATATATTGGATATTATTGTTTCAATTTTACATAACAATTTGAATTAAAGTTTCCTTGAGTTATCAATGTTAAATTTGTTTCTTTTTATATATGAAACTTTTATTTATGAAACTCGTTCACCTTTGAGGTAATAAGAGACTGGATTTTGTCTTTTTACCGAATTTTTTTATATCAATCAGTTTTATTAAATCCAAATCCATCATTAAACCCAACAAAGTGTATTATTATTAAATATAGATACATCCATATCCCCTGTACACCGATGCCAAGTGACAGTCACATTTAAATCCAGACCCCACCATTAACCATGGTTCTCTTGTCAACAGCCTTACTATTAAACCCTTAAACCACTACTTTTAAATCAACTAGCTTACTATATTAAATCCAGGCCGATTATCAACCCCAGTCCTCTTATACTAACTGGCTACCGATTATGTCTCGAGCACCCCCACACCTCAAACTGTACGCATAAAAACTTGATCAGGAGAAACCTAGATTTCAAACTCATTGACAAAGGAGAGGCAGGTGAAAACAGAATGAGAAAATGTTTTCTTCTTTTGTCAAGTGGCAATCTAATATAGGTCACTTAGGAGACAGCCTTTGAATAATGATCGTAAAAGCAGGGTGGCGTAGCGGGTGTTACTTACTTGCGTAAGTGACGACATCTGGCGGCTTGGTTGATTTGTAACGTACACTTTTTGATTCGTTGCCTAGCAAAGCTGTTGTCAGGGTTGGCTCTGGGTCTTCAACTTCAGACTGAAAAAGATGATATTGAATAATCAATGAGTAGCAAATGAAATTGTTTACTGCGAAGATTTGACAAACCATTAGAAATGCATTGATATAATATCCCTATTCTATCAATAATGCTTGCATTCATTCCTGACCATTGACAATCCCTTTCTTCCTGATTTTCAATGCATTCATATAGTAATATCATTAGCAATTCATTTCCATTATACATACAATAGCCCTATTCTATCTGTAATGCTTGCATTCATTCCTGACCATTGACAGTCCCTTTCTTCCTGATTTTCAATGTATTCATATAGTTAAAATCATTAGCAATTCATTTCCATTATACATACAATAGCCCTATTCTATCTGTAATGCTTGCATTCATTCCTGACCATTGACAATCCCTTTCTTCCTGATTTTCAATGCATTCATATAGTAAAATCATTAGCAATTCATTTCCATTATACATACAATAGCCCTATTCTATCTGTAATGCTTGCATTCATTCCTGATCATTGACAATCCCTTTCTTCCTGATTTTCAATGCATTCCTATAGTAAAATCATTAGCAATTCATTTCCATTATACATACAATAGCCCTATTCTATCTGTAATGCTTGCATTCATTCCTGACCATTAACAATCCCTTTCTTCCTGATTTTCAATGTATTCATATAGTTAAAATCATTAGCAATTCATTTCCATTATACATACAATAGCCCTATTCTATCTGTAATGCTTGCATTCATTCCTGACCATTGACAATCCCTTTCTTCCTGATTTTCAATGCATTCATATAGTAAAATCATTAGCAATTCATTTCCATTATACATACAATAGCCCTATTCTATCTGTAATGCTTGCATTCATTCCTGACCATTGACAATCCCTTTCTTCCTGATTTTCAATGGATTCCTATAGTAAAATCATTAGCAATTCATTTCCATTATACATACAATAGCCCTATTCTATCTGTAATGCTTGCATTCATTCCTGACCATTGACAATCCCTTTCTTCCTGATTTTCAATGTATTCATATAGTTAAAATCATTAGCAATTCATTTCCATTATACATACAATAGCCCTATTCTATCTGTAATGCTTGCATTCATCCCTGACCATTGACAATCCCTTTCTTCCTGATTTTCAATGCATTCATATAGTAAAATCATTAGCAATGCATTTCCATTATACATACAATAGCCCTATTCTATCTGTAATGCTTGCATTCATTCCTGACCATTGACAATCCCTTTCTTCCTGATTTTCAATGCATTCCTATAGTAAAATCATTAGCAATTCATTTCCATTATACATACAATAGCCCTATTCTATCTGTAATGCTTGCATTCATTCCTGACCATTGACAATCCCTTTCTTCCTGATTTTCAATGCATTCCTATAGTAAAATCATTAGCAATGCATTTCCATTATACATATAATAGCCCTATTCTATCAGTAATGCTTGCATTCATTCCTGACCATTGACAATCCCTTTCTTCCTGATTTTCAATGCATTCCTATAGTAAAATCATTAGCAATGCATTTCCATTATACATATAATAGCCCTATCAGTAATGCTTGCATTCATTCCTGACCACTGACAATACCTTTCTTTCTGATTTCCAATGCATTCCTATAGTAAAATCATTAGCAATGCATTTCCATTATACATATAATAGCCCTATTCTATCAGTAATGCCTGCATTCATTCCTGACCACTGACAATCCCTTTCTTCCTGATTTTCAATGCATTTCTATAGTAAAATATGATTACCAATGCATTTCCATTATCCATATAATAGCTTTGTATTGGAGAAGCCAACGGGAAACCACTCCATTATGGAGTCATAGCAATTCCCAGATAGAAAATCGAAATGCAAGGCCCTGGTTAACGTCGTCCTTAAGGAAGACAGAAGAAGAACGATGAAAGCCTAGCCTTGAACATTTCAACTCTGTGGAAGCCTCTCACTCATTACCCTAAGCACGACTGGATTTGTGACCAGGGACACAGGGTTGAGTGTTCATTAAATGTTCTTTTATGGATTGTATACTCTTTATGGGTTATTTAAAGACGAAACAGTTTTATTTTTAGATTCTGAATATTAATAATTTTGTGGCGATAATGATTTCTCCAGATACAAGTCCTGCTAATTAATCCATAGATGGGGAAAAAGAGATGGATAATATATTCTGACACATTCAGGACACTAAACTTGAGAACTGTGCAATTTTCGTATTTGTGCTCCTTCGTTTAACAGATTATATATAAAACCCTACCCTTGTGGCGGTAGTTAATTACTGGATCAGTGTACTACCAGTTTACACTGTGAAAAGTGTCACAGAACATCCATAAATTCCGTATATATATATATATATATATATATATATATATATATATATATATATATATATATATATATTTGATAAAAATATAGTTTTATGGTATGGTATACAGTATTTATGGGTTAACGTGCTCAATATCAGAGATAGAGTGTATGTAAATATAAAAGTGGACATTGTGGTTAACATCTAGAGGCGGCAGTCTGTTTCATGTTAAACGCAATCCTCAGGCCTGAAGACTGCGTTTAAGCATGAAACGAACTGTAGTACTGGGGACTGAGGAATTGCCAAAAAAAAAAAGGAACGGAGACGAAAGAAAATACAACAGTTTCTAGGCAAAAATAAAGTTTAGGGATTCTTATTAATACGTTTAAAATTAGAACACCTATAGCATTTGAAAGAGCTTCGAATATCTATATATATATATATATATATATATATATATATATATATATATATATATATATATATATATATATATATATATATATATATATATATATATATATATATATATATATATATATATATATATATATATATATATATATATATATATATTCTCAGCCACGATTTTTCTGCAACAGTTTTAAATAAATTGACACTATCATTGCAAAAGTTCGTGACCGAATTACATTGTTACTGAAATGACCAGGAGGCACGTTGGAGTAATGGATAGCGGCTTGGATTGAGGAAGCGGAGAGCCGAGTTCGAATTCCAGTCGATTCCATTACATTACGTGCTAATACCCTTGGGAAAGGTGTGAATCCTCTTCTTCTCCCTCCAACTATGGGTAAATAGCAGGACAGACTGGGTTCTATAGCCTTGGATGGCAACTGATCTAGGAGAAGGACAACTCTGAATTCGAAACCTGCGGAGGGTCGTTTGGGGACCTTGTGGCATCCGTTGCACCAGGTCCCTGTATTCGTCCCTCCAAGTGTGGATGGCCCTGCACAAAGCCTTCACCACTATAATCAAATCCTGTGTGGCTGTCGGGCTTTCAGTTTCTGGGAACTGATCTGTTTGACCCTCATACGTCGAGTTCGACGGGAGAGCGATAATGAAATGACCGCAATTTTTGTCTTTTTGGAGTGTGCCGCACTTAAACTTTTCATTGTTATTTGAGAGAGTTAGATTTTGTTGAATATTGATATTTGTTCACAAATAAACATCTTAAAGATGGAGGATGAAAAGGGGTGCTTGAGCCATACTATGTTCTATGAATTTCGGAAAGGGGCAAAGATCGGACCTGCGACAAAAAAAAACAAAAAACATTCAGCAAGTTTATTTGGGTCATGTTCCAGTTCTTCAAACAGTCAGGCAGATCTCGTCAGCTCAACCTAAACAATCAACCACGCCCTGGGCGACCTTCCGACGTCGATGGAGACGCTCTGCTTCCTATCGTGGAGAATAAACTGGAAAATTTCGACGGAAAAGATTGCTAAGAGTTTGAAAATCGATATCTCAACTGCTTTTCGCCATTTGAAGAGAATTTGGCAAATCGATAAGGTGTCATTTTCAATCATGACACCGCAAGACCGCATGTTGCAAAACAGACTCCTTTGCAGAAGCTTAAATAGTTGAAATGGGAAAACTTCCAGCAGCCACTGTATTCCACTGTCATGGCTACCTCGGATTTTCATTTCTTCCAGTCTCTACAGATACAGAACAATTTAAATGACAAACAAATTGACTCTATACAATCAGTCAAAAACTACCATCTACGAGTGTCCACTCAAAATAACGTTTGAAGCAATATGCAATATATATATATATTTGCAGAGCAAACCTAATATAAACCTAAAGAGCCAGACAAACCTACCTAGGTTTCGCCTAAACGGATCGTCAGGTTAAAACTGGCCAGTTTTACCCTGACGATCCGTTTAGGTGAAATCTAGGTAGGTTTGTCTAGGTCTTTAGGTTTATATTAGGTTTGGTCTGCTTCGTGTATTGAGCATTTTACGTAGTTACTTTTACTCGTTTTGGAGGGTTTTTTCTTTGGACCCTGAGCTTGGATTCTGGACGATTGTTTTCGCCTCAATTTCATGTTCTTAGTTCTTTTTTTTTTTATCCCTTATTTTTCTTTGGGTACTGGTTTGTTCGACTACAAGCCGAAATACCCAAGGTTTTTCCAAGCGAGTACCACTATTTATATATATATATATATACATATGTATATATGAAGAAATATAGTCTTAAAGTGTGCTATATTTATGGGATAAAGTGCTCAATATCAGAGATAGAGCGTGTGTAAATATAAAAGTGGACATCGAAGTCAGCACTTAGAGGCGACAGTCTGTTTCATGCTAGTGCAATCGTGGCCTGATGATTGCATCTAGCATGAAACAGACTGTCGCCTCTAAGTGTTGACTTCTATGTTCACTTTTATATATATATATATATATATGCAGTCACGATTTTAAATAAACTCTTTTCCGCAACAGTGCTCTCCGGTCTTCAATTTCTAACCTCGATAGGGATCAAAAGCGCTTCCGCGACCTTGTGGGTGATGAATTATTTTACATCCTAAAACCCTTTTCCTAACAGACGAAACATCGCATGCTTCTCGATGTGCTGTCGCTATTTCTATGGAAAGTGTTCAAACGAACTGCATTCCTTAATTCCACTAGTTCTAAGCTACACGGCTAGGACCCGCCATACCACGCCCATTGTAGCGAGCCACCCTCATCTCCTTCGTATTCCATTGGTGAGATGTAAGTTTCCCTCGAGCAGCTTCTCCCTACGAACCGCTACTACGTGGAACGGACACCTCATAGGTTGTTTTCCCGAACACTTCAATTTTAATCTGTTCAAGTCTAGGATTAACCGTTACGATTAACCCCACATATCCACATAAACTGTGCCGCTTACTCTGTAACCCTCTGCCTCGAGTGGCTCACAGGCTTTGTACAGGGTGAACATCAATGTAAAAAAATTCTTTTTTAACATCTGCAAACTAACAGTTCAGACAAAAGCGATTTTAGAATCCATTTCTTTTTTTTTTTTCGGTTTAAGTTTCGTTTTACGGTTTCTCAGCCATTTACATGTCCTTTGAAACCCAGAAAACATTTTTAGATTGTAAGCCTTTTTTTTTTCTTATAGATAATAATAGATTTTGTGATAAAAGTTCGGCTTAAGATAAGATTTTAAAAAAAATGTTTAGCTTGAAATACAACTTTTGGCCTTCCAGGTATCAGTCCTTTATTCTAAAACAATAGTCACAAGCACATGAAAAAGGAAGGAAGAGAGATACGCATGCGCACTGTATAGGTAAGTAAGTGTATACTTTTTAGAGGTGGAGAGACCGCTTAACAAATCCGAACTAAAAAGCTATAATTATTTATCATATGTAAGATATAAAAGGGAAGACATATTCTTCAAGGCCTCTCTACTCAGTAATTATTCTTTAGGATAAAAACAGGAATAATAAGGAAGGAAGAACATAGGAATAACACCTGATCAAAAAATATTCAAGACCTTGGAGGTGGTGGCATTTAACAGAGACCTGGGCTTTTATAAATAAAAATTTACTTAGGAAAAAATTCCTTCGGGAATTTAACTTTAAACAAAATTATGACATCTTTATTATCTTGATCTCAACATCAAGCATCAACTCCTCCTACCAACAGGATGTTAGCGGCCTACAAAGACATACTTGAGAAAGAAGCCTACTTGAAAATGTCATTTAAGTTAACCAGACGTGCAGGGTAAGATGGTACTGATAATATTAGTCCTTATAAGGAAACATTCGGCATCCATTGACTGTGCAGCTGTCGGTTGTTGAAATTTATAAAAGGTTTCTCTGAAAACAATGTTTTAGGAAAATAGATTTTTCAAGTCCAGTAATCGCGTTTTTTCATATTGATGGAGGTTTCCTTCTGAACTTTCTGGTTAAAGTTCAAATACTTATTTCATCTGTTGCGTTCACTTTCACTCCAACTTTCGGTCCGAATATTCTTTGAATCCACCGTCTCGATTAAAAGCCTCTGTCAACACTCAGTTTAATTCAGAGTTACTTTCTCCTCGGCCGGTTGCCAGCCAAGGCTATAGAACCCAGTCTCTAGCACACATGGTCCAGTGGGTAAAAGAGTTGACTGGATCCAGTGACTAGACCCAAAGCGTTGTGAGTTCAATACCTGATAACTGCAGTGGTGAACAAAAAACTTGGAAAGTTGAGTGAAAAGGAGACAACTGAGACATCCGGAAGAGGCATGACACGTGGAACTAGAACAATCTACCCTGGTGGACGAAATTTCAGTTCGAAATTCCAATCGCCTGACGAAGGCCAGAGCGTACACCGGCCGAAACGTCCTGAATATGGCAATAAAGATGAGGACAATAGTCCAAACAATGTAAATAATGACGATTAAGATTAACGGATAGTAAAGTAAAGGCAGTAAAGGAGAGCTATGATCGCCTACGTCTATAATAGCAACTACACAAAGAAGAGTGGTGAGGGTTCGAGCAATGCCTTACATGTTAATGACCCTTCTCAAGATTATAAAGAATACATTCAGTATCTTTCTATATTTCTGAGATGAGGTATTATGTACATTAGTGAGCGAAATAAAGGGTTCAGTTCGACGTTCCAACCACCTGAAGAAGGCCGGGGCGTACAATGACCGAAACGTTGTAATAAATATGGCGAC
>OZ038511.1:66399933-66409933 GCA_964036315.1 Acanthosepion esculentum
TTCTGGGTGTATGAAAGGTAATTTCATTTTTGGTAAACATTCGCATTAAAGCTTTTTTCATGAAAATGTTTTAAAAACAATATTATTATTATTTTTTAAATAAATTCATACCAAGAAAAAATAAGCACAAAATTCAAGTATTACTGAGTGTAAAAGAAAATACGACAAAAAAACATTATTAAGGAGCGAGAACAATAAAAGAAGAGGAATTAAGAAGACAGAAGATAACGTTTGACATTGGATTTAAATGTTTGAAGATCAATCTTGACTGGATAAAAGCCTTCGTCGATTCCCTCATGTCACCCCAAGCAAGGCAATAAAGCCACTAACATGATGGGGGCTACTAAGTGTGAAAGGATATAAGAATAAGAAAAAACGTTATTAAGGAGCGAGAACAATAAAAGAAGAGGAATTAAAAAGACAAGATAACGTTTGACATTGGATTTAAATGTTTGAAGATCAATCTTGACTGGATAAAAGCCTTCGTCGATTCCCTCATGTCACCCCAAGCAAGGCAATAAAGCCACTAACATGATGGGGGCTACTAAGTGTGAAAGGATATAAGAATAAGAAAAAACGTTATTAAGGAGAGAGAACAATAAAAGTACAGGGATTATGAAGACAGAAGATAACTTTCGACATTGCATTTAAATGCTTGAATATCAAACTTGATTGGATAAACCCTTCGTCTATTCCCTCATTTTCAACTGTAATTTTCAAATTATGAGACCTTGCCGCGAATTGCGATTAAATTCATGAAGTCTAGTTACCACAGACGAAAGTTTATCAGAGCAATTACCATTATCCTATGAATAGAAAAGTCATGGGGCAGTTACATATCGAGTGTGGGAAAGTGACTGAAGCCGAGATGCCATGTCAGGACCAATAACGTTATTAGAATGAATGAAAAGTACCTTTTACAGACTTCTAAATACTATCCAGGATATCAAAATACTATTATTATTATTACAGTAGAATCTCTCATATCCGGAATCTCTCATTTCCGGAATCTCTCATTTCCGGAATCCCTCATATTCGGACATGTTTTTGACGTGTATATGTGAACTATTTTGGTGATATATAACTGATTTGAAATTTCTGTTTTCCATGAAATTTACTTTGGATAATTGCTTATGCTTATTTCACCCAAATGGCTTGTATTGGCGCAAAAGATGATGAGAATAAGAGGAAAAGAAACACCTTGGAGTTATCGCAAAAAGTGAAAATTGAAAGAGCTATTGAAAAGGTTGTCAGTTTTATGGAAAGAAAGCCAGCATTCAGCTATGACGATTGCAATTATGCACGCAAAGTTTTAAAAAAATAACGTGTCTTTTGCTTAAAAATTTTCAAGAACAAAATCAAAACGAAATGCAGAAAAAGTTGAGAATGACATTAGAAGAGAAAGAATCATCATGCAACAGCGATTAAAAAATCCTCGTTACATTATTTGTTTTGCATACGTGGCAGACTTAATTTAATGAATTTTCATTAACATTACATAATTTATTTCTTTTTCCTTAAAATCAATTCCGTTATATTTCACTCACCATTAGCTTGTTTTGTTTACTATAAAACATTGAAGATAAATGTTAAACCTGATTTCAGTTTTTTTATTTTAATCTAAATGTAACTCCTCATATCCGGACTTTGTAACCAATTCCTCATATCCGGAATCCCTCATATCCGGACTTTGTAACCAATTCCTTATATCCGGAATCCCTCATATCCGGAATCAATCATATCCGGAATCAATCATATCCGGAATCCCTCATATCCGGACTTTGTAACCAATTCCTCATATCCGGAATCCCTCATATCCGGAATCCCTCATATCCGGAAGGCCTTCTTAGTCCGGTAGTCAGGGATTCCACTGTATTATTTATTATTCAACGTTTCTTTTTCATCTGCATTTCTTTTATATTCATGTTAAATAATCGTCAAGTTGTATCCACTTAATTAAACAAAAGTCAGCTATTAACAAAACAAAACAAAACAAAATAACTTAAATGAACAAAGGCTATTCGCAAGATATGGACTGTGTTTGTTAGATCTATTTTTGAGGGTTTCCTTTGAGAGATAGTGCATCAGGGATTTCTTAATTTGCTCTTGAGTTCCTTTTTTCATCAGACCCAAAGCTCCAATCACTGCAGGAACAATTTTAGTTTTGAACTGCAAAATTGTATTCTATTTCCAGTCTCCAGGTTTTCGCATTTGCTTAGTTTTTCAAAAGCCTTCGCAGAGATGTTTTTGTCACTTCATACGCTCATGTCAATCAGTGTGCAAAATGGACGATTTACTTGTATTGTTCGATCTGTGTTGAACTCGAAGCGTATTACTAGATGGGCAGAAAGGTTTCATTATCTTACAGTTGAAATGGCTAGATACAACCGGAAGTTCTATGCGAACAGTTTCTTCTCTCGCACTTCTCATTTGTGGAACTCTCTTCCGGCTTCTTGCTTTCCGTTTAACTTTAAAAGTTATCTTTTGTCTTCTTAATTCCTCTTCTTTTATTGTTCTCTCTCCTTAATAACGTTTTTTTATGCTTATATCCTTTCACTCTTAGTAGCCCGCATCATGTTAGTGGCTTTATTGCCTTGCTCGGGGTGAAATGAGGGAATAGACGAAGGCTTTTATCCAGTCAAGTTTGATTTTCGATTAATTTAAATGCAATGTCAATCGTTATCTTCTGTCTTCTTAATTCTTGTTCTTTTATTGTCCTCTCTCCTTAGTACTGTTTTTCTTCTTCTCATAATATTCTTTCACATTCAGTAACCCCTTGCATCTAAGCGACTTTATTGCCTTTCTTGGGGTAATTAAAAAAATATGACAAAATAAAAAAAACGTATGTCTAAAGGTCGGTTATTCCCTTGACACTGCTGTTACTTTATGCTCCCTTGACTCCCGAAGCAATGTTTATGACTTAAAAAATAATTACGAGAATTTCAGTAAACCCCAAGCATGTGAAAGTGGATTTATACATTTTCTTTATTGTTAAGATGTTAAACGTTTTTATCAGAGTGAATAAAGACATTGTTTTCATAGTTATTTATAGAATGGTAAGTGATAAATTTTTCATTGTAGTTGGTTTACATGTGTTGATAAGTTTGTAGTTTTTTTTATGAATTTCTGAAAAAAAAAATTTCTTTTCAAACTTATTTCTTTATAAAAGTTAAATAATAAATATCGCATTGTACTTGGTTGACATATTTTATAATTTTGTGAATAAATATTGCCGAGGGAGTCAAAAGTGTATACAGTAATAACGGTGTAAAGGGAATGAGCGTCCTTTTGACGCACAGCGTTTTTTGTCTTTTTTTTTTTGCGGGCAAAATAGTTAAACATTGCCAAAGATATATTTAACAATGCAATAAGGGAATTTCCATATGTATTTTGTAGCCGTAGAACTCCCAAGATTCTTATTTATTTTTGTGATCCCAAACGCTCACTCATTGTCAATTTTGTGATGTTGACGAATGCTCGTTATCACGTTCGTAATTCTCGTTGTCGTTGAGACATTGGAATCGCAGATGCTAGTAGTAACTTCTTCAAATAATACTCGCACTAGTAATACTCGTTTGAATAGCAACCACCTAATACTAATCCGAAGAGTGATCAGTATAGAGAAATAGTATAGAGGATAGGTTAGAGAATACGCGATCACTTAGACGCCACGCTAATTCCATATATACTTTCCTTTACGATCACGTGGTCTATTTATTAGAAACGGAATTACCTGTGTGATCTGTGTTCAAACTCCAGTGTCGGCAACAACACTTTATTCTTATACAACATTTATTCATTAAACTTCAGGAAATTAAAATAAGAAAACCGTGATATTTTCACGGGTACTAATAGTTATTATTATTATAATTATTAGTTATTATTATTATTATTATTATTATTTGAAGTAGTAATAGTAGAAGTATATTTCATTTGTATCTTCTGGCCCAGTTATTATAACGGCGGATACAAATGTTGAGGTTCTGGTAATTTCGAGGCATTATTTTAAACTGAGCTTACGGCTACGTAAGGTTGAAAGACCGGTTCCCATATGATCACCGAAGTTAAGCAACGTTGAGTCTGGTCAGTACCTAGACGGGTGACCGCGTGAGAAAACCAGGTGCTGTAAGATTGAATGTGCGGGTGGTGTAATGGATTATGTCTCCGAATTGTCAATCAGATAGCCGAGTTCCAATTCCCATTGGGTTCGTTATGTTCACTTACGCGCACATACCCTTGACAAACGAATGATTTTTACCTCTTCTTCGCCTCCAGTTATGGGTTAATTAGTAAGACTTCTATCATGAAACCATTATTATCTTTAAAAAAATTCTTACAGTCTAAAAATTTTTTCTGACTTTAAATAAACTGCAAAGGGTTGATAAGCCGTAAAAAAACGAATCATTCATTCATCTTATTCAATTAGCGCATTATGTGCGGCTGTGGTCATCACTCTCCTCTATATCACAGTTGTGGTTCATGGTCAAGGCAGAAGAGAGCAATAGCTGGCCGGTTCCTTTTGCAGCAGGGATGCTGAGGTGACCCTGTACCTCCCCTCAGAAGGGGATTTGTTTCTTCTATCCTTTCACCTAAAGAGGAGGCATAACCTACAAGGTAACAGGTGATTTGAATTCAGTTATCCTTTTCCTAGACAGGTTGCCATCAAAGATTATAGGACCCAATTTGTTCTGCTATTTTACCCATAGCGGGAGCGGATGAAACAATCAAATCGAATTTAAACTGGTCCGCTGAAGCCGTTCACAGAATTCGGACTAGTAAATATCTGTACTGTCCAAAATCGGTTTAAGTGATTTGAAAGTGACTTTTGCTGAAGCAAGTGAACAAATTTCTGTTTTTTACAAGGTTAGAGTTATGTTTAAAAACATTTTGTAATTGGAATAAGAATCTATTTAATTCATTGTAGACCAGTTTCCATCCACGGCTACAGAACCCGGTCTGTCTTGATATTTACCCATAGTTGGGGGGAGAAGAAGAGGATTCATACCTTTCCCAAGGGTATTAGCACGTAAGTGAATTTCAGTCAGTTATGTGCCATGCGTGATACACGCTTAGGCGATCATGTATCTTTCCATACATGACTGACGAGGCAGATTTTTCCCGCAGTAGGTTGCAATTTCCTTCTGCGGTAGACCAGTTGTCATCCAAGGCTATAGAACCCGGTCTGTCCTGCTAGTTACCCATAGCTGGCAGGGGGGGATCCATAGCTTTCCCAAGGTAAGTGAATTTCAGCCAGTTATGTACCATACGTGATATATACACAGGCGATCATGTATCTTTCGATACATGACTAACGAGACAGATTTTTTCCCGCAGTAGGTTGGCATTTCTTTCTGCGGTAGACCATTGCCATCCAAGGCTATAGAACCCGGTCTGTACTGCTATTTACCCATAGCTGGGGGAGAATAGGATTCATACCTTTCCCAAGGGTATTAGCACGTAAGTGAATTTCAGTCAGTTATGTGCCATGCGTGATAGACACTTAAGCGATCATGTATCTTTCGATAGATGACTGAAGAGGCAGATTTTTTCCCGCATTAAGTTGCCATTTCTTTCTGCGGTAGACCAGTTGCCATCCAAGGCTATAGAACCCGGTCTGTCTTGCTATTTACCCATAGCTGGTGGGGGGAGAAGAGGATACATACCTTTCCCAAGGGTATTAGCACGTAAGTGAATGCAATGGATTCGACTGGAATTCGAACTCGGCTCTCCGATTCCTCAGATCGAGCCGCTATCCATTACTCAACGTACGGGAAATTTAGAGTCTTTTCTCTGTTAATAAACACATTGTTTTGGAAATTCTTCCAAAAATCGAATAAATTTCTTATTGGAATTCGAACTCGGCACGCCGATTCTTTAATCCGAGCCGCTATTCATTACTCCACCGTACCTGCATATTTTAAAACTGTTTTGTAATTGGCGTATGAATCTGTTTGATTCATTGTTGACGGCTGGATGTTGAAGCGCGGGGCAATAGTAATTGAGGCTATAGACACTGAATCTTTGTTATGTTATGAAAATATGTGGCCAATTTAATTGATTACACTGTTCAATACATGACCTATATTATTTTATAATCGAAGTAAACGAACTATACAAAATCAATAAAATCAAATATCGGATTAATTCGTTTTTGATTATTTTTTTAATCTAAAAAAAAAAAGACAATGTCTAAAAAAGCAATTTCAAATAAATGACACAAGGAAGTTTCAGATGTAAACTGTTAAGAAATTAAAGTGACCTAAAGTTTAATTTTCTCGAAAACTAACTGAGAAGTAAATTTAGTGTGTATACAGCGTGTATAAGTAAAAAGTAAACTAAAATAGGTAGCGCGAATCCAGTGAAATAGGTCAACAAGCCACACATAGAAGACACATCTAAAAGTACAGGCTTACTTAAATGCTGATGACTAAATCAAAAGGAAATAGAGAAAAGATTTATTTTTCATCATCCTTGAAAATCTGTTTTTATTTACTTAACGGTATATTTAATTATTTCCATCTACCGGCCTTAATATTTGAAAAAAATATACGCCCTCTGGCAGGATTCGAACCTGCGTCCCTTAACATTAGATCTGACGTGCCTTGGACCGCCTGGACACTTAGAACTTCCTGATCAAACCCAAATAGTGCTTTTGAACACATATCCTTCCCGATTCTCGAAATGAACATATCTTCTCTATTTCGTATCTTAACGTAAACAGAGACAATTTTTAGGAAATGCATTCAACCCGCCATATTTTTAATTTATTTGATTTAATGTTAATTTTAATGGATACTCATATTTGAGTAGACGCCCTGTTTTTTATTATTAAACAGTATATTTATTTACATCTACCGGCCTGAATATATATATATATATATATATATATATATATATATATATATATATATATATATATATATATATATATAATAAAAAGATTTAAACACTAATATTCCATGGTCATAATTTATTCCATTGGAATCGTAAAAACGATCCAATTCATCAGACCTACAAATTCAAAAAGTCTCTATATATATATATAGTCAAATGTCTATCTATCTATATATATATATATATATATATATATATATATATATATATATATATATATATATATATATATATATGTATATATATATATATATATATATAGGAACCAATAAAACTGTCAAACCAACCAAGGGAATTCAGAGCAGCATGAATCCATCCAGCTCTTATCTCAAATAACAACTTAAAATAGACTGTTTGAACAACACAAGGACCAAAATCCATGTTAAAAAAATAAAAAAACAAATGACAACTACAGACAAAAGTTCATTTTCTCCATCAAGACATTCATTTCTGTAGTTCACTGCTACCAGCAAGCAGAAAATTATTTTAGTCCTGATGATGGCCATGTTGGCCGAAACAAGTCGAGAAATCTAAATGAAATAATAATAATAAAAACGAAGGAATATTAATATACAACCCAGTGTGTCTGAAAATTTTAATTTTTTAATATTTTTTATTCTTCAACATATATATATATATATATATATATATATATATATATATATATATATATATATATATATATATATATATGACCTTAGTTCTATTAAGCGACATTTCTTAGAAAAACGTAGCCATGTACATAAAATTAGACAGATATTAGTTGATAACACAATAATACTCACACATACACACAGTAAAAAGAACCTTCGGATATTGGAGGCCTACTACATTCAATTAAAGCAACCCACACTCAACAAAATCACATTTCAAACTAGTCACAACATATTACATTGTATCTAAACATATGGTTCTGTTGTAATACTTCAGTCTATCGCGTGGTATGATGTCATAGAACCGCATCTTGAACTTACGATCTACGTCTGCTATTCCGCGACCGTTATCGTTGCATAGCAATTTTCTGTGTCAAAATAACAAAATATCATCTTTGACGGTGGATATCTTTGTCTCATGTGTGTATAAGCACTCTGAGGATGGCTCATGTGAGCTGAAAGCTTGGTACCAACTTAATAAAAACATATCCAAATGTTGGACAATGTCTGTCTTTATTTTCACCAGAAATTAAAGCAAACATTCCAACATTAGAACGGCTCATAATCAGATATAATAGACATTTATCATTGTCTGTTAGATTTAATGATACATGTTTAAATAATGATGTACTGCCCCAATATATATATATATATATATATATATATATATATATATATATATATATATATATATATATATATATATATATATATATATATATATATATACCGGGTGTAACAACATAATTGGCCAAATCGTGTAACAGCATAATTATCCATCCCACAAAATATTTAATAACTAAAAAAACACACTAAACTAATTGAGTTTCTTTTGTCCGGGTTTTCAGATAAAACGCTTAACCATCTTGACACCACTTGTCGTAAGAATCACTGAAGAAATATGAGTTATCCAGCTAGAAAGAGAGCAGGCAAAAATTGTCTTCTGTCAGATGCACCGTCTTTCCAACTGAGCAATGTTGAGAGGAAAAAGATCATTAAGGACTTCAGGAATGGTACGACATTCCTACTCTGTTTCCATTTTCAAAGTCCATTCAAGGGAACGGTGAATAATTATTTTTTTAAAAAGTGGGAACAGTAGATATGAACACTGTACCAGAAGTTCACAACTGAAAAAGGGATCACCATTTCAACTTAGTTCTAAAGAGATAAATAAAAAAGATCCCCACTCAATCCATAAGACGTTTGGCATGTCAGAGAGGAAATTCTCAAGTTTTCATAAAATTTAGTAAGGTGCTGAAACACATGTAAAAGAATATTTTTACCAAGATTTTCTAATAAAAAAATTTCAAAAATAATTTCATTTACTTGTGAATAGGTGCTGAGAATTTTATAAAAATCTGACAGTTATTTGATTTTTGCAAGAATTTCCAAATTAATGTGTCTGTCACCACAAAAATGAGGCTAAAAATTGCTATGCTAAAAGTTAGTACAACCGCTGACACAAGAAAAACAGGTTTTTTTTTTAATCAAAATTTCGAATGTTCTAAAAAGGTCTAAACAATTTAATTAAATATACAAAAAATACTTTGATCGTTCCTCTTGATAATAACATACAGATTTTACCGATAAAACTATGCTTTCATTACGTTTGGTGTATGTTTTCATCACGGTATGCTGATTTTTTAGCGATTTCGTGTTTTTTTTTTTTTTTTTTTTTATATCTATACGACAAATGTATTTTGTCTGTAATACTGGAAAATTCTTATGCTCCCATTGGAAGTATTATAACTAAATCTCTCTTGACAAGGACGGTCAGTTTCAACATGTTCAAGAAGCCAGAGAGTGAAAGATCAACTTCAAATACAACAATAATAATAATAATAATCATTTTTTTTTTTTTTGCAGTGGAAAGTGTCATGATACCATTTCTAACCTTAGGTCCCTGGGCGGGACCCGGAAAGAAATGTGTAAACGGCAGATATCAAAGAAAATAAAAATAATAATAAAAATATAATGAAAAACTAATACAGACAAATCAAGGTATATATGTGGTACATTTATGTAACAAGAATTGTTTTAAATAAATTTTGTTAAATTTAATTGATAATGTTTAAATTTTATTTTATTTTTCCATTTTTTGAATATGTACATCGGGATTAAAATATGTTCACTTCATGTCAACTCGTCTCGAATGTCTCTGCCATTATTAAAAAAAAAATTTTTAAAAATGGACATTTTATAAATACGCAAAATGTCCTATGGACAATATTTTATTCTTAAAAATCGGGAAAATGTCATGAAAATATTAAACAGATCTTGTCGGTTTAATTTACCCCCGCATCCTGACATAAACACAAACGTCTATTTGAAATCTTTTTACCTTGACATGCGTCACTTCCTGCGTCAGCAGAAAAAGAATTTGCTTGCACGAGAAAAAAAAAACTTATAAAGTTAACACGTGATTTACAATTAAACGTCAATCAGAACGCTAG
>OZ038511.1:66414933-66514933 GCA_964036315.1 Acanthosepion esculentum
CTTCTTCTTCTTCTTCTTCTTCTTCTTCTTCTTCTTCTTCTTCTTCTTCTTCTTCTTATTATTATTATTATTATTATTATTATTAGATAAAAAACAAAAAACCTTTCTCTCCAAAGTTAGACGACCTTAAAAAGGAAAACCTTATTGAAAAACGGATCATATCTCATTGTATATTGATGAACATTTGACTGGAATTAATTTCTGACGAGTAAGAGCGCGGGTTGTTTACCTGTCTAGGAAAATGATCGATTTTCAAAAATGGGTCTCCGGTTTGTTAAGGAAAAAATTGAAATCATTTATTTATTTATTATTTTCGCCGTTAATTTTATTGAAAAACAAACGCGTTTTTTGGGTTTTTTTTTTTTTTTGTTAAACTTCTGTCGTTTTTCGGTCGACTTCTGAGTATATTTTTTGCTATCTATCTATCTATCTATCTATCTATCTATCTATCTATCTATCTATCTATCTATCTATCTATCTATCTATCTCGGCATATTCATAATCTATCTATCTATCTATCTATCTATCTATCTATCTATCTATCTATCTATCTATCTATCTATCTCGGTCTATTCATAATCTATCTATCTATCTATCTATCTATCTATCTATCTATCTATCTATCTATCTATCTATCTACCTATCTCGATCTGTTCAGAATCTATCTATCTATCTATCTCGGTCTATTCATAATCTATCTATCTATCTATCTATCTATCTATCTATCTATCTATCTATCTATCTATCTATCTATCTATCTATCTCGATCTGTTCAGAATCTATCTATCTATCTATCTATCTATCTCGGTCTATTCATAATCTATCTATCTATCTATCTATCTATCTCGGTCTATTCATAATCTATCTATCTATCTGTCTATCTATCTATCTCGGTCTATTCATAATCTATCTATCTATCTCGATCTGTTCAGAATCTATCTATCTATCTATCTATCTATCTATCTATCTATCTATCTATCTATCTATCTATCTATCTATCTATCTCGGTCTATTCATAATCTATCTATCTATCTATCTATCTATCTATCTATCTATCTATCTATCTCGGTCTATTCATAATCTATCTATCTATCTATCTAACCCAAGATTCACCATTCTTGTAGACTCATTCAGTAATCACTGTTCGCATCAGCTGCTGACGTCGAGAAATGAAAGCCATATTGTCTGAAAGAAGACCCTGAGAGGTGAGATGCTTAACCAATTCACAGCTGATTAGAGATTCTGGCATTTTGTCAAAAAAGAGCTAGAAGATGAATAGGTCGATAGTTAGAAATATCAGACGGTTCGTTTGAGTTGCTAGAAACGGGAAGTGTAGGAGGGGATTTCCAACAAGCACGAAAGTAAGAAGCAGCAAGGCATTTAGGGTAGAATTTGAAGAGAACAGGAGCTAGTTCGGGAGTACGGTCCTTTAGCACTACTGAAAGGAGATACCAAGTCCACATGCTCTGTGGAGATCCAGTTTGGGGATGACAGTAGAAACCATGATTGGAAGAAATGTGTGTATTACGCGCGGTAGAGACTCAATTCTAAGTGGAAAGATTAAAATACCCGTTAAAAAGTAATGTTTCCTTATTGTTTAAAAGAAAACATCTAATAAAACTAACAGATAACATGAAAACATAATTTATTTATAATGTGGTTTCCATTTTTCTTTTTTCAGTTACAGCCTCAACACGACCTTGAAAATCTGCACCATTCTTAACCCCAAATTCTTTGGACCTCCCTTCTTTTTGATGGCAAGTTAAATTCGACACTCAGACATGAATAGTGCCCGACGGTAGGGGAATGTTGTGGGTCACCTACATGAGTGAATGGTTTGGTTTGGTTTATTTTGTTTTACGGCATATCAACCTCAATGGGTTATTTAATGCCGGCAACTTTTTTTTTTCCTGGTAATATTTTGTTTTGTCAAAAATCTTTTTCTGGTAATATTTTTCTTCTTAAAAATCTATTTCTGGTAATATTTTTTTCCTCAAAAATGTATAGACGGTGATATTATTTTAAAAAATGTATTGCTGGTAATATTATTTTTGAAAAACGTATTGCTGGTAATAGTTTTTTTTTTTACTTCAAAAATTTATTTCTGAGAATAATTTTTTACAAAGTTTTTCTGGTATTAAAACCTATTTTTACACTTTCATAATGCTTTTTACCTCAGTTTCGGGGTTAACTATTTGCCCATAGCTGGGACCTCCCAACAGGTGCTACCACCCCGATCAGGGTGGACCTGGGAACACCAGCAATTAAGAGGTCGTTCCACGCTCCTCAAAGCCTTCTGATCAGAGGCCTTGCTGTTGGACGTAGTTTATTGTCTTACCCTGGACGCGGATGTAGTTTATCGTCATACCCAGGATGCTGGATGTAGTTTATCGTCATACCCAGGACAGTGAATGAGTGAATGGATTGCAGAATAAGAAGTAGAAGTGACAGTAATCAAAGATACATTAGAGCCACGATATGTGTTGGTTGATCATTGATTAACCTTTAACCCCCTGCATTATTCATTACTTTCCTTTCCACTGCATTGTTTTTCAAGGCTCTTCTACTGCACTACTTCATTTCAGTCATAGTCATTTTATGTTGCCATAGCAGGATATGACAACACAACAGCAAAATTCAAACACGTTATCATTTATTCATCTGAGTCACTTGAAGTGGCAGGAGAAAAGTTTTGCTTTGCCAGCAGCATAGCTTATCAACCCCTTGCAGGTTATTTAAAGCCAGAAAAACTTTTTAGACTGCTTGAATTTAAGCACAGTACTAGACAAGTGTTGAGATCTCATCAATTGACAGATGAGCTGGCTAGATGTAACCAGAAATTCTATACCAACAGTTTCTTTTCTCGCACTTCTTGCCGATGGAACTGCTTTCTAGCCAACTTTAATGTGCAAAAATTTAAATGCAGTGTCAATCGCTTTCTACTGTCCTTGTGATTCCTCTTTCCTTCTCCTGCTCATTATTAATTCTTCTATTCCTAATTCTTCCACTTCCATCTTAGTGGCTTTACTGCCTTGCATGGGGTGATACTGATTAAAAAAAAAATTAAAATGTTAACAAAAATATCTGTTATTATTGCAAAATGAATTTTTTCTGTCCAAATTGATTTTAATAAAGAAAGAATGGTTTTCCAAAGGTTCATAACAAGTAATGATGCCTTTTAAAATGTAATTTTTAGACGAAAAAAAAAATGTTTTATAGCTGTTAAAATAAATTTTAATATTTATAACAAAAATTAATTAGTGACTTTCCAAATGTTTGTAAGAAAAATGAATAATATCTTTCAAAATGAATTTTAACTTAAAAAAAAAAATATTTTATAGCTGTCAAAATAAAATTTATTATTAAATTAATTTATATCTTATAATGCTTAAAATGAATCATTTTATTTATTTTACTTTATTTTTTTAAACCAATTCACCCCAAACAAGGCATTAATGCCACTAAAATGCAAGAATGGCTAATGGGAATGAAAGTGAATGGAAAGACTTTAGATGAATCAAAAACTTAATCTTAAACCGGAAACAAGAGACAAAACTTTACATGGAAAAGACCACATTGGAGTGTGAACAAAAAACCCAATCCTAAACAAGAAAGAAGGGGGTAAATTTGTACTCTTGTTTAAATAACCAGGGAGGAGCGTAAACTGGACAATAGGAGCACCTTAGTCAAAATAATTTTTGCATTATATAGCTGTCAAAATAAATTTTACTGTTTATAGCAAAAAAAAAAAAATTGTATTTTATGGTTACCAAATTAATTTTATTCTGCCTAGCAAAAAATCATTTTATATTCTATAGCTTGAATTTTATTCCTGATAACAAAAATGAATTTCATATCTGTCAAAATGAATTTTATTTTTTATATCAAAAAAGCATTTGATATTTTATGGTTACCAAATTAATTTTATTCTGCCTAGCAAAAAAGCATTTTATATTCTATAGCTTGAATTTTATTCCTGATAACAAAAATGAATTTCATATCTGTCAAAATGAATTTTATTTTTTATATCAAAAAAGCATTTGATATTTTATGGTTACCAAATTAATTTCATTCTGCCTAGCAAAAAAGCATTTTATATTCTATAGCTTGAGTTAAAGATCAAATGCAGATCAAATATGGATTAGGATCTGACAGGATGATAAAATACATTTCCTATTTGTTTTTTATTTTATCATTCCATAGCTTCCAAAAATGAGTTTTATTATTAACAGTATAAATATATTTTCTATCTGTCAAAATTAAATTTATTATTTATATAAAAATCATTTTTTATTTTATACTCATGTGAGTGAATTTTATTATTTATATCAAAATATATTTTAAATACTATGGTACTAAAAATTAATATTATTGTTTATATTAAAAATTAATTCAATATTTTATAGCTGTCATATTAAATTTTATTATTTATAGCAAAAAAAATTTAATAATTAATTTTCAGTCAAAATGAAGTTTACTATTTATAGCCAAAATTAATCTTTAAACTGACAAAATTAATTTTTATTTGACAAAGAAGAAATGTTAGATTTTTTTACCTGTTAAAATGAGTTTTATTATTTATAAAAATATATATTTGTATTTTATAGCTTTCAAAATACATTTTAGTATTTATAGCAAAATCAACTTTTATAAGTTAAAATGAATTTTATTATTCATAGTAAAAATGAATTTTATATTTTTTAATTGCCAATATTAATTTTTGTTGTTTATAGCAAAAATGTAATTTTTATTTTATAGTTATCAAAATAATTTTATAATATATATTAAAAATTAATTTTGTATCTTATAGCTTTCAAAATTAATTCTATTATTCTTATTAGTGGTCTATTTTATATTTTATAACGATGCAAATAAATTTTATAATTTAATTCAAAAATGAATTTCATATGTTATATCTGTCAAAATAAATTCACTTATTTTTTAAATAATTCAATTTTGTATTTTGTAGCTGTAAATATTAATTTCATTATCTATATCAAAAAAGAATTTGATAATTGTCAAAATCTTATTTATAGGAAAAATTAAATTTTAATTTAGAGCTTTGAAAATGAATTTTATTATATACAGGAAAAATAATTTAATTTTTATAATGAATTTTATTTATAAAAATTTGAATTTTAAATTTTATTGTTATCAAAATGTATTATTTATAACAAATGGACCAGCAGCAGCCTGGCACAGAAATAAAGATTTATTTGGTCTTTGTTATCTTGTATTTATGATCATGTGCCAGAGAAAGTTAAATTTAAAATACCTGAACGATCAAACTAAAATATTGCAGTGAGGAAATCAAGAATTGTCTCCCTTTAAACAGAGAACAACCTTATCAGGTCAGCATTGCTCTTAATATTATTTTTTTTTAAGCATTCCACCCGAAGCAAGGCGGGAAGCCACTAGCACGCAAGGATTTACAGAGAGTTGGAGCGAGAGCAAAGAGGAGTGATAGAGGAAAGGATGAAGAGAAGGATAGGGGATAGATCAGGGCATCTGGAGACGTCGATTGACATTACATTTGAATAGTTGGAGATTATAGCTATCAGGGAAACAGGAAAAGGGGAGGGGATTCCACAGGCGAGAGGTGCGAGACATGATGCTATTGGAGTAGAAGAGATGGCTACATTTAACAGTTTCGACAGTGAAAGGGTGAGAGCGAGATGCCAGCCTAGTAGAACACTTAAATTTATGAAGTCTGGGAACCAGCGAAAGCAGCTCCTCGGAGCAGTTACCGTGAAAGTATTTGTAAAAATACTTTCATGGTAATTGCTCTGATTGTCTAGACAAAAATGTACGTGAAAAAAAAATTGTTGGAATTGCTAGGTAAGCTTGACACATTTCGGAAGTGTATTATGATAATCAAGAATCTATAGTGGCAGCAAGTATTCTGTATATGGGGAGAATACGAACTGAGTAAGTATACAAAAATAGAAAGGGTTTTAAGACAAGGATGTGTGTTTTTTTTAAAATTCATTTCACCTCCAAGCAAAGGCTTCAGAGCTACCAAGACACTGGAGTTTATTGAGTGTGAAAGAAGATGAGAAAAACATTGTTAAGGAACGAGAAGAATAAAAAGAACCGAATTTAAAACAATAGAAGATAATGACTGACATAGCATTTAATTTTTTGAAGATCAAACTTGACTGGAAATTCTCACCAGACTGATTCAACCTATTCATTGAGGCGATTCTGATAGAATAGACTGATCAGAATTCATTATCGGTGGCCACAATCTTAACAGCATAAGAAATTATCGACTTTTATATTTATATATACACTATCCCTGACATGGAGCATTTAACCCATAAATATAGCATACTTTAAAACTATATATATATATATATATATATATATATATATATATATATATATATATATATATATAATTTTCAATTTTATAGTAAAATTTAATATTAATTAGTTAGAATGATTTTTATTTTAGTCTAACCCTAACATTAAAGCATTAATTATTATAACCAAGGTTCGTTGTCAAGTTTTTGGAATTCTCATATACTTGTATTTTGATTGGTCATTCCAGCATTTCCCCTAGCGAGGGGTGTTTGATTGATCTGAACCTTTTAAAACCCTTTATTCTACATTCAACACCATCACTTGAGAAGACACCAGAAATGTTGACACATAATGGGTATTTTTGTAGTGATTTTATAACATATTTATGTTATAATTTTTGAATAAATGATATTTGCTCTACTCTGTATTGAGCACTCTTTTAAGAATACTATTTTTTGGTTATTGGAATTTATTCCATATACACCGATCCTATACTTATATATATATATATATATATATATATATATATATATATATAATAAAGGGTGTTCCAGTAACTTGAACTGATTTTAAACTTAATTCACATTTAAAATCAGTCCAAGTTATTGGAACACCCTCTACATACATATATATATATATATATATATATATATATATATATGATAAAATATAGTTTTAAGGTATGGTATATTTATGGATGAACAAGGTGAATGGATAGAGATTATGTAAATATAAGTGAACATTGACGTCAACATACATGCTAAACAATAGTCAGGCCAATATATATATATATATATATATATATATATATATATATATATATATGGATGTATCTATATATATATATATATATATATATATACAAATGAGAGAAAGAACAGATGGAGTAAAAATCCACCATTCGTAGCATTTACTTTTAAAAATGTACTCAATACAAAGTAGAGCAATATATTATCATTATTTTTTTTATCTACAATCACGATACATTTGTAACACTTTGTTTTTAAAATTTTCTTAAAAATCATTTAACCATCATTTACTTACTGAAGAAGTACAATGAAAGTATTGAAACATGAAAGCTTTTGCGTAGCAATTTCCACATTTTTTATTATAATCTCTTATAATAAAATTAATATATATATATATATATATGTATATATATATATATATATATATATATATATATATATATATATATATATCCAAATGAGAGAAAAAATGGTTATAGTAAAAATCCACTCTTCGTAGCATTTACTTTTAAAAAAGTGCTCGATACAATGTAGAGCAATATATTATTATTATTTTTATTATAAGTGATTATAATGAAAACATGTTGAAATTGCTACACCAAAGCTTTTAAGTTTCAATACTTTGATTGTACTTCTTCAGGTGATGGTAAGTAACTGATATACCCTCCTCCATAGAATATAGGATTAGCAATAACTTCCAGTGAAGATGTCTTTTACAACCATAGTAAATTTTATAACACTACCTTAAAAATTAGTGGCTATAAGTGCCCTGACATCAAATATATAAAACCTAACAACAGCGATCATAGGAATAAAAATAGAAACAGAAAAATCATTTAGTACACCCCCACATTTAAACAAATAGTTAGGGCTGAAGTTTCTCCATTTAATTAAGAAACACTTCCTGAAAAATAATCCACAGTAAGTTTTTCAACAGAAATATACTAAATCTAAGCTATAGCTGTACTGATAATCTTGAAAAAATCTAAAAAAACATAATAAAACTTTTTTAAATCAATACAAAAATCTGAATAATAATTGCCATTCCAAAGCAACAAATGCAGATAATACTAACAAGTGTAATTGTAGAAATCCTAATGAATGTCCATTACCAAACAGATGTTAAATAGGCACTCTTGTTTACCTAAGCACTATTTCTGCTATAGAAAATCCAGTAATTAAAAATTAAAAATTTTATATCGGGAGTACCAGGAATTCTTTTAAAACTAGGTGGTACCAACATGTATTATCATTCACCAATAACGTGTACAGAAATGGGATGTCCCTTTCTAAATATTTTGGGAACTTAAAAGAAGTTAATAAACCCCTATGGTAAAATGCAAAATACTAAAACAAACTATTAGGTTGGTGCAAAAATAATGTCATTTTTTAACGTTCAACTTCATGTGAGAAAAAGACATTATTTTTTCACCAACCTGATAGAACTTGTAAATCTTTAAATGAACCGTGTTTCTTATGTTGACATAAAAATTAGAAATTATCAAATTTTCTGATAAAAAAATCCCTATTAAATCAAGGGAGTGAATTAAATGTAAATTGCCTACACAATTTATCTTTTACCTTAAAATATAGTTAAATTTTAAAAATTATGTATTACCATTTCTTATAGCCATAATCTAATAGTATATAATGGTCCACCTTCTATGGGTAATTACCTTATTTTGTTTATTTAGTTTTAATATTGCTATGTATTGCTGTCTACTTAGTATTATTAATACCTTATATAGATGTTCCACATTTATAATTTATCTACAGGCCCCTTTAAAAGCTTCCTGAATCTAAAATTTTTTTAAAAATTTCTTCTGTTAACTTTACATCTAATTAACCTACCCTTCCTTCAACACCCTTTCAAAACAAATGAACATGTCATATTTGTCTACAATCCTGATACATTTGTTGCTGGCATATTTTCCGTAATTGTCAATGATGGCATGCTTATGTTACAGTTTATCATCACATGAAACAATAACTCACCCACCTCCACCCTCTGAGCTTACTTTTCTATTTAGCGTAGATCTGACATTTAATTGGTTAATCAAGACATACCAACAAGTCTATTTTTAATTCTGACCTTATGTGCCATCTTCACACTTTAACCTTTGGAAAAGATGTAACACTTTGTCTTTAGGTTTTCTTAAAAATCATTTAATCACCAGTTACTTAAGAAGTACAATTAAAGTATTGAAACATGAAAGCTGTTGTGTAGTGATTTCAACATGTTTTTATTATAATCTCTTATAATAAAATAATAATAATAATGATATATATATATATATATATATATATATATATATATATATATATATATATATATATATATATATGACAATAGGAAAACAGTAATTGCTGACGTGTTTCGTCCAATGTGAACTTTTTCAAAGCAAGAAACGAAATGAATTTAATTAAACAAAGAAAATTAATAAAAACAAAAAACAGAGTGTTCTTAGCAACTGGAATGTAGGAAACGCTATTTTCATATTGCTAACTGAAAATAACGTCAGTTAATGTTACGTGTGGAGAATATTTCATTAATCTGTGTTGATGGATCCAACCATTTTCTTTTGATTTTAATATGTTTTTGTGTACATTTGTTTGTGAGAGCAGCAATTTTGTTAGAAAAGGTGAAATAGGGAAAAAGCCTGGGCGTAGATTAATATTTGGGTATTATTCTATGGCGGCACTCTCTAGAATCTTCCTTCTGAGTGAGTTATTTTCTTTTTTTATAAGTATAGAATTTTTAAAATCAAAATTATGGTTGAATTTATTCCTATGTATTACTAAGGCATTATTTAAGTTGTTTATTCTAAGGTCTCTTTTGTGTTCATTGATACTTTTGTTTATGTTTCTGCTTGTTTCTCCAATATATTGGGAGGAACAGTTTTGGCAATTTATTATATAAATGCCTGCTTCAGAAATGTTATTGCTATTGTTGTTTGAAGATCTTATATCTAGAATAGTTTTCGAGGTGTTTGTGACTATTTTAAGATTATTTAGATGGGATAGGTTATTCTGGATAGTAGACGTGACAGAGTTGGTTGGTAGTATTATGTATCTGTTTTCATGTAATTTACTATTGCGGATTATGTTATTAGTTTTGTTTCGATTGTATATTTTGTATGCCTTTCTTCTTGCGTTATGGATGAAATGATATGGGTATTGTAGGTTTTTGAATGTATTTTCTATGTATGTTTCTTCTTTAAGTAAATATTGGGGACTACAGATTCTTAATGCTCTTAGATAGAAACCTATAATGATTCCAGATTTAATTTTTGAAGAGTGATCTGAGTAGAAACTGATCAGATCATTTTTATTTGTGGCTTTTCTGTAAACGTCAAAATTAAGTTCGTTATTATTTCTATGTAACAAAACGTCCAGGAAAGGAAGAGTGTAACTGGTTTCAGTTTCGAAAGTGAAGTTTATAGTAGGTTCAACGTTGTTAAGTTTGGAGAGAAGATCGGTTAAATTGGTGTTTTGGGGAAACATTAATAATGAGTCGTCTATGTATCTGAAATATGAAGAGTTTGTAGGGAGAATATTTTTGAATGAGTCACTTTCCAGAAATTCTAAAAATAAACAAGCAAGAACGCCGCTGAGAGGAGATCCCATTGGTAAACCAAATTTCTGTCTGTAATTTTGGTTATTAAAAGTAAAAAACATTGCTTGGTAATAAGTTGGCATATTTTTATGATTTTGTATGTAGATAGGGGTAATTTAATTTTTGCATTTGTTAGGTGTTTTTCTAGTAGATTTAACCATTTTTCTATGGGTACGTTTGTATAGAGAGATTTTATATCCAAACTAGCCATATATTTGTTTTTAATGTCTATGTTTTTTAATTTATTTAGGAGGTCGCCTCAATTTTTTATGTGTACTGGACTAATGGTGCCGAGGAGTGGAGTTAAAATTTTGCTTACTTTGCGGGCTATTTTATGTGGAGCGCTGCCTATCCCTGATATGATAGGTCTCATTGGTATGTTCGGTTTATGATTTTTTGGTAATCCATATAATATGGGTGTTTTGGGGTGGTATTCAATAAGCTTTACCCAGGAGACGTCTTCATTTTTCAGTAGTTTCTTGATGTTGCTTGTGAATTTTTGTGTTTCTGTTACAGCTTTGTTTTCATTTATTTTTTCGTAGATGTTATCATCGTTGATGAGCTCTCTCATCTTTTGTTGGTAAATGTGTTCATCCATTATTACAATTCCCCCGCCCTTATCAGAAGTAGATATATGGATGTTTATGTTGTTAGCTAATTCTTCCAGGGCTTTGATGTATCTTCTAGGAAGTGCGATGTCGTTCGTATTTGTGTGTGTAGCTGTGATTAGGCCCTGGATATAGCCTTTGGTAAATTCGGAGTCATTGTGGTGATGATTTTTAATTATGTAATCCGTGGTATCATATTTTGGTATTCGAGTGGCAAATTTCTGACCAAAGCTGAGTGCTTCTAGTTGTGTATCCGATAGTTGGAATTTGGATAAATTTGTTATTAGGTCTTTTCTGCCGACTTTAGACCATTTGCTATTATTAATGAGATTATTGAGTTTGTTTTGCAAAACACGGACTTTCTTCTTATTATTATATTTGGTTGATCTTTTTATTTCATTCCGTTCGTGTTTTTTGGAGGTGACTTCCTGTTATATATGCCTTATCGTAAAGAATGGCTTCTTCTTCTTCTAATTCTTGGATTGGACTTTTCAAAAATTCATGGGCATGAGGAGGGAAAATATGGTGCGACGATTTGATGAGTTTGTGTGAGCATTGAGGAGCACCTGTTAGGGTCCCAACTATGGGCAAATAGTTAACTATTACCAGCAATACTTTTTTGAAAAAATCATTACTAGTAATACAATTTTGAAGTAAAAATATTACCAGAAACAGATTTTTGACAAAACAAATTATTACTAGCAATAAAAAAAAATTGTCAGCATTAAATAACCCACTGGGGTTGATATACCGTAAAACAAAATAAACCAAACCAATCTAAACCAAAAAATACATATTCTATTCATACGAATCTATCCTAAAAATGTTGTCAGCATTAAATAACCCATTGAGATTGATATGCCGTCAAACAAAATAAACCAAACCAAATCTTAGACTCTATTATTAAGTAAATTTATTAAATTAATATTAATACATTCAATATTATATATGTAATTATATAGTAAAATTTTTGATTAGTAAATTATTAATTTGATTTAATAATAATTTATATCAATTATTGTTGTGGTGTCCTCCCTCAAATGAGTCTATTGTGGACTCTTCCACTTACTATAAAATTAGTAGGAAAGTAAGCCTTGGGGGGAACAGTGATAGACTGAACACTGGTCAACCGAAAACACACACCCAACTCGTGTAATACTCTTCTGTTGTATTTACTGTTCAATACACGATTTATCTGCAACCTCTTGTTTTGTTATTTCTTAACCATTTACTCAGTCACAACAATTATTATAATAAATATTAATAAATTATATATTTATATCATATTAATAATATTTGAATATTAAATTTATATTTTTATTTTGCATTTATATCATATTTATGTTAATCATTTTAATATTCTATTAAGGATTATATTTAAATTCAGTTTTAAAAAAAGAATTTATTATAATAAAAATAATTTTTGGCATTTTTAGTAAATAAGCAAGAAAGACCTGAATATAAAAATTAATAATAAGATAAAGGAAGAATTTTTAAAAAATTAATAATTAATACCCAAAATAAAAATTATAGGGGAAAATCTTTTTAAATAGAAGAAAAAGTTAAAACCTAGATAAAAATAAGTTTAAACTTCAAGATTAAATAGATAAATTATAGATTAAAATATAGAGGATTAGATAGAATATGAATAATAAAGGTTCAAAGAGTACTGATAGATTAAATTATAATAGATTGAACAGATAAAATTTTAAATATATATTAAATTAGATAAAAGCATATAAAAAGAATTTTTTAATATGATACTAAATATAGGATATTAAAAAGAGGATATTAAATAACTTATAGAATATGAAATAAAATAAACAAAATTTTTCATGAGATAAGAAAACAGAAAAATTACTTATTAAAGGTGTATGAGATGTAGAAACACCGTTTGAAAACAATTTAATATAAAACTAAAAAAACTAAAAGGGATGGTTGGAAAATATAGAAAAATAGCAATAAAAAATTTACACAGAAAATGAAGTAAAATGAAATATAGAAAAATAGCAATAAAAAATTTACACAGAAAATGAAGTAAAATGAAATATAGAAAAATAGCAATAAAAAATTTACACAGAAAATGAAGTAAAATGAAATATAGAAAAATAGCAATAAAAAATTTACACAGAAAATGAAGTAAAATGAAATATAGAAAAATAGCTATAAAAAATTTACACAGAAAATGAAGTAAAATGAAATATAGAAAAAATAGCTATAAAAAATTTACACAGAAAATGAAGTAAAATGAAATATAGAAAAATAGCAATAAAAAATTTACACAGAAAATGAAGTAAAATGAAATATAGAAAAATAGCAATAAAAAATTTACACAGAAAATGAAGTAAAATGAAATATAGAAAAATAGCAATAAAAAATTTACACAGAAAATGAAGTAAAATGAAATATAGAAAAATAGCTATAAAAAATTTACACAGAAAATGAAGTAAAATGAAATATAGAAAAATAGCTATAAAAAATTTACACAGAAAATGAAGTAAAATGAAATATAGAAAAATAGCAATAAAAAATTTACACAGAAAATGAAGTAAAATGAAATATAGAAAAATAGCTATAAAAAATTTACACAGAAAATGAAGTAAAATGAAATATAGAAAAATAGCTATAAAAAATTTACACAGAAAATGAAGTAAAATGAAATATAGAAAAATAGCAATAAAAAATTTACACAGAAAATGAAGTAAAATGAAATATAGAAAAATAGCAATAAAAAATTTACACAGAAAATGAAGTAAAATGAAATATAGAAAAATAGCAATAAAAAATTTACACAGAAAATGAAGTAAAATGAAATATAGAAAAATAGCTATAAAAAATTTACACAGAAAATGAAGTAAAATGAAATATAGAAAAATAGCTATAAAAAATTTACACAGAAAATGAAGTAAAATGAAATATAGAAAAATAGCAATAAAAAATTTACACAGAAAATGAAGTAAAATGAAATATAGAAAAAAGGCTATAAAAAATTTACACAGAAAATGAAGTAAAATGAAATATAGAAAAATAGCTATAAAAAATTTACACAGAAAATGAAGTAAAATGAAATATAGAAAAATAGCTATAAAAAATTTACACAGAAAATGAAGTAAAATGAAATATAGAAAAATAGCTATAAAAAATTTACACAGAAAATGAAGTAAAATGAAATATAGAAAAATAGCTATAAAAAATTTACACAGAAAATGAAGTAAAATGAAATATAGAAAAATAGCTATAAAAAATTTACACAGAAAATGAAGTAAAATGAAATATAGAAAAATAGCTATAAAAAATTTACACAGAAAATGAAGTAAAATGAAATATAGAAAAATAGCAATAAAAAATTTACACAGAAAATGAAGTAAAATGAAATATAGAAAAATAGCTATAAAAAATTTACACAGAAAATGAAGTAAAATGAAATATACAAAAATAGCTATAAAAAATTTACACAGAAAATGAAGTAAAATGAAATATAGAAAAATAGCAATAAAAAATTTACACAGAAAATGAAGTAAAATGAAATATAGAAAAATAGCAATAAAAAATTTACACAGAAAATGAAGTAAAATGAAAAATAGAAAAATAGCAATAAAAAATTTACACAGAAAATGAAGTAAAATGAAATATAGAAAAATAGCTATAAAAAATTTACACAGAAAATGAAGTAAAATGAAATATAGAAAAAATAGCTATAAAAAATTTACACAGAAAATGAAGTAAAATGAAATATAGAAAAATAGCAATAAAAAATTTACACAGAAAATGAAGTAAAATGAAATATAGAAAAATAGCAATAAAAAATTTACACAGAAAATGAAGTAAAATGAAATATAGAAAAATAGCAATAAAAAATTTACACAGAAAATGAAGTAAAATGAAATATAGAAAAATAGCTATAAAAAATTTACACAGAAAATGAAGTAAAATGAAATATAGAAAAATAGCTATAAAAAATTTACACAGAAAATGAAGTAAAATGAAATATAGAAAAATAGCAATAAAAAATTTACACAGAAAATGAAGTAAAATGAAATATAGAAAAATAGCTATAAAAAATTTACACAGAAAATGAAGTAAAATGAAATATAGAAAAATAGCTATAAAAAATTTACACAGAAAATGAAGTAAAATGAAATATAGAAGAATAGCAATAAAAAATTTACACAGAAAATGAAGTAAAATGAAATATAGAAAAATAGCAATAAAAAATTTACACAGAAAATGAAGTAAAATGAAATATAGAAAAATAGCAATAAAAAATTTACACAGAAAATGAAGTAAAATGAAATATAGAAAAATAGCTATAAAAAATTTACACAGAAAATGAAGTAAAATGAAATATAGAAAAATAGCTATAAAAAATTTACACAGAAAATGAAGTAAAATGAAATATAGAAAAAAAAGCAATAAAAAATTTACACAGAAAATGAAGTAAAATGAAATATAGAAAAAAGGCTATAAAAAATTTACACAGAAAATGAAGTAAAATGAAATATAGAAAAATAGCTATAAAAAATTTACACAGAAAATGAAGTAAAATGAAATATAGAAAAATAGCTATAAAAAATTTACACAGAAAATGAAGTAAAATGAAATATAGAAAAATAGCTATAAAAAATTTACACAGAAAATGAAGTAAAATGAAATATAGAAAAATAGCTATAAAAAATTTACACAGAAAATGAAGTAAAATGAAATATAGAAAAATAGCTATAAAAAATTTACACAGAAAATGAAGTAAAATGAAATATAGAAAAATAGCAATAAAAAATTTACACAGAAAATGAAGTAAAATGAAATATAGAAAATAGCTATAAAAAATTTACACAGAAAATGAAGTAAAATGAAATATAGAAAAATAGCTATAAAAAATTTACACAGAAAATGAAGTAAAATGAAATATAGAAAAATAGCTATAAAAAATTTACACAGAAAATGAAGTAAAATGAAATATAGAAAAATAGCTATAAAAAATTTACACAGAAAATGAAGTAAAATGAAATATAGAAAATAGCAATAAAAAATTTACACAGAAAATGAAGTAAAATGAAATATAGAAAAATAGCTATAAAAAATTTACACAGAAAATGAAGTAAAATGAAATATAGAAAAATAGCTATAAAAAATTTACACAGAAAATGAAGTAAAATGAAATATAGAAAAATAGCATTAAAAAATTTACACAGAAAATGAAGTAAAATGAAATATAGAAAAATAGCAATAAAAAATTTACACAGAAAATGAAGTAAAATGAAATATAGAAAAATAGCTATAAAAAATTTACACAGAAAATGAAGTAAAATGAAATATAAAAAAATAGCTATAAAAAATTTACACAGAAAATGAAGTAAAATGAAATATAGAAAAATAGCAATAAAAAATTTACACAGAAAATGAAGTAAAATGAAATATAGAAAAATAGCTATAAAAAATTTACACAGAAAATGAAGTAAAATGAAATATAGAAAAATAGCTATAAAAAATTTACACAGAAAATGAAGTAAAATGAAATATAGAAAAATAGCTATAAAAAATTTACACAGAAAATGAAGTAAAATGAAATATAGAAAAATAGCAATAAAAAATTTACACAGAAAATGAAGTAAAATGAAATATAGAAAAATAGCTATAAAAAATTTACACAGAAAATGAAGTAAAATGAAATATAGAAAAATAGCTATAAAAAATTTACACAGAAAATGAAGTAAAATGAAATATAGAAAAATAGCAATAAAAAATTTACACAGAAAATGAAGTAAAATGAAATATAGAAAAATAGCAATAAAAAATTTACACAGAAAATGAAGTAAAATGAAATATAGAAAAATAGCAATAAAAAATTTACACAGAAAATGAAGTAAAATGAAATATAGAAAAATAGCTATAAAAAATTTACACAGAAAATGAAGTAAAATGAAATATAGAAAATAGCTATAAAAAATTTACACAGAAAATGAAGTAAAATGAAATATAGAAAAATAGCAATAAAAAATTTACACAGAAAATGAAGTAAAATGAAATATAGAAAAATAGCAATAAAAAATTTACACAGAAAATGAAGTAAAATGAAATATAGAAAAATAGCAATAAAAAATTTACACAGAAAATGAAGTAAAAAGAAATATAGAAAAATAGCTATAAAAAATTTACACAGAAAATGAAGTAAAATGAAATATAGAAAAATAGCAATAAAAAATTTACACAGAAAATGAAGTAAAATGAAATATAGAAAAATAGCAATAAAAAATTTACACAGAAAATGAAGTAAAATTAAATATAGAAAAATAGCAATAAAAAATTTACACAGAAAATGAAGTAAAATGAAATATAGAAAAATAGCAATAAAAAATTTACACAGAAAATGAAGTAAAATGAAATATAGAAAAATAGCTATAAAAAATTTACACAGAAAATGAAGTAAAATGAAATATAGAAAAATAGCAATAAAAAATTTACACAGAAAATGAAGTAAAATGAAATATAGAAAAATAGCTATAAAAAATTTACACAGAAAATGAAGTAAAATGAAATATAGAAAAATAGCTATAAAAAATTTACACAGAAAATGAAGTAAAATGAAATATAGAAAAATAGCAATAAAAAATTTACACAGAAAATGAAGTAAAATGAAATATAGAAAAATAGCAATAAAAAATTTACACAGAAAATGAAGTAAAATGAAATATAGAAAAATAGCTATAAAAAATTTAGACAGAAAATGAAGTAAAATGAAATATAGAAAAATAGCTATAAAAAATTTACACAGAAAATGAAGTAAAATGAAATATAGAAAAATAGCAATAAAAAATTTACACAGAAAATGAAGTAAAATGAAATATAGAAAAATAGCAATAAAAAATTTACACAGAAAATGAAGTAAAATGAAATATAGAAAAATAGCAATAAAAAATTTACACAGAAAATGAAGTAAAAAGAAATATAGAAAAATAGCTATAAAAAATTTACACAGAAAATGAAGTAAAATGAAATATAGAAAAATAGCAATAAAAAATTTACACAGAAAATGAAGTAAAATGAAATATAGAAAAATAGCAATAAAAAATTTACACAGAAAATGAAGTAAAATTAAATATAGAAAAATAGCAATAAAAAATTTACACAGAAAATGAAGTAAAATGAAATATAGAAAAATAGCAATAAAAAATTTACACAGAAAATGAAGTAAAATGAAATATAGAAAAATAGCTATAAAAAATTTACACAGAAAATGAAGTAAAATGAAATATAGAAAAATAGCAATAAAAAATTTACACAGAAAATGAAGTAAAATGAAATATAGAAAAATAGCTATAAAAAATTTACACAGAAAATGAAGTAAAATGAAATATAGAAAAATAGCTATAAAAAATTTACACAGAAAATGAAGTAAAATGAAATATAGAAAAATAGCAATAAAAAATTCACACAGAAAATGAAGTAAAATGAAATATAGAAAAATAGCAATAAAAAATTTACACAGAAAATGAAGTAAAATGAAATATAGAAAAATAGCAATAAAAAATTTACACAGAATATGAAGTAAAATGAAATATAGAAAATAGCTATAAAAAATTTACAGAGAAAATGAAGTAAAATGAAATATAGAAAAATAGCTATAAAAAATTTACACAGAAAATGAAGTAAAATGAAATATAGAAAAATAGCTATAAAAAATTTACAGAGAAAATGAAGTAAAATGAAATATAGAAAAATAGCTATAAAAAATTTACACAGAAAATGAAGGGGTCTCTATTTAGAAATTTACCGATATAAAAGAAATATGGTATATATATATATATATATATATATATATATATATATATATATATATATATATATATATATATATATATATCCAACAATAAAATAAAGGAAAAATAGAACAAATAATAAGGGAATTACAAGAACCTAATAACATTAACATAATAACAGTAACATAACCTAATAACGGTAACATAATAACAAAAACATAACCTAATAACAGTAACCTAATAACAGTAACATAAAGAAACCAATATGAAGAGAGTTAAAAAAGAAAAATATTTACATACAGAGGAAAATTCCACATATAGAAAAAATTCTAATATAGGAAAATTTCACATATAGAAAAAAAAATTCACATATAGAAGATAATTGAAAGTGAAAAGTGCCAGGTTGAGATAATATTATATTGGTTGAAATTTTCTTCTATGACAACACTTGGAAACCAATTCATTCCTTTTATTCAATAAAATATTTAGATTCTTAAATTTAATAGTTCTAATTTTCTCTTCCAAACATAAATTACATCTACCCTGAAAACTACAAGGAGTCTGAGTGAAACTTATGAATTCTCAGCCAATTTGAGGGTTCAGGTCTTTCTCCCTCAATTCCCACATTTTTGGGGAGAGTGCAGTTTTGTGCTTCATTCATGAGTTAGAAAAAGTGTGTCTGTGGTTATAAAGTCTTTTCTTTCATTCCACTATAGAAATCCCAATGTAAACATGGTGGTTTGATCTATTTACTTTAGGGTAAATGGTAGCTTCGTAAATAACATTAGATGTTCTACATTTTCCCCCGACTGGGCGAAGGTTGCTATTTCTACAATAACAATTCTATATTAGAAGTTTTGTTGACACCATTGAATTTGTTAAGGATATATTTTTTGTAGGAGTCTATTACTTTAAACATGTTGTTTGTACATGAATAACTTATTTTAATAGTTTTCTATTAAAGATCTTAATTAAAGGTTTGTTATTCTGAAGGTGTTTATAAGATTCAGGAAAACCTGTCCAATATTAATTCTGGATTATTTGGACTGTTTTCCTAATCTTTGTCGCCATATTTATTACAACGTTTCGTCAGGTGGTTGGAATGTCGAACTGGACCCTTTATTTCTCTCACCGGGGTAGACTGTTCTAGTACAATGGCCGAAACATTGTAATAAATATGGCGACAAAGATGAGAACAATAGTCCGAATAATGTAAATAGTGTACATAATACCTCATCTCAGAAATATAGACAGATACTGAATGGTCGAAACGTTGTAATAAATATGGCGACAAAGATGAGGACAATAGTCCGAATAATGTAAATAATGTAAATAATACATCATCTCAGAAATATAGACAGATACTGAACGGCCGAAAAGTCGTAATATATATGGCGACAAAAATGAGGGCAATAGTCCGAATAATATAAATAGTCTACATAATACCTCGTCTCAGAAATATAGACAGATACTGAAAGGCCGAAACTTTGTAATAATATGGCGACAAAGATGAGGACAATAGTCCGAATAATGTAAATAGTGTACATAATACCTCATCTTAGAAATATAGACAGATACTGAATGGTCGAAAGGTTGTAATAAATATGGCGACAAAGATGAGGACAATAGTCCGAATAATGTAAATAGTGTTCATAATACCTCATCTTAGAAATATAGACAGATACTGAATGGTCGAAAGGTTGTAATAAATATGGCGACAAAGATGAGGACAATAGTCCGAATAATGTAAATAGTGTTCATAATACCTCATCTTAGAAATATAGACAGATACTGAATGGTCGAAAGGTTGTAATAAATATGGCGACAAAGATGAGGACAATAGTCCGAATAATGTAAATAGTCTACATAATACCTCATCTCAGAAATATAAACAGATACTGAAGAAGGCCGGAGCGTACAACGGTCGAAACGTTGTAATAAATATGGCGACAAAGATGAGGACAATAGTCCGAATAATGTAAATAGTGTACATAATAACTCATCTTAGAAATATGGACAGATACTGAATGGTCGAAACGTTGTGATACATTTGGCAACAAAGATGAGGACAATAGTCCGAGTAATGTAAATAGTGTACATAATACCTCATCTCAGAAATATAGACAGATAATTCTGGATAACCTACAGAAAAGAGGGTTGAACCATATATTTCTTTTCTATTTTTGTGCAAACCACTATTCATAACTTCACTATGGTTATTTATGAGGTTTAATTAAGATAATTAATTAACAAATCCACTCTTCTGGAGAGCATTCTCATACAATGCCTTATTCTTATCAAATATATCTTTATTAGATGGCAGTTTATTAATTCTAGAACAAGCGGCAATGGGTATCTGCTTCAAGATACTGTACAAGTGGTTAGAGTTAATATTAATATAATTAGGAGTTTCATGTTCCTTATAGTAAGGTTTAAATGTATTAATACTCAGGTTAAGTGTGATGTCAAGATAATCAACTATTTTTACATTGGAATATCTTAAACCCCAGTAATTTGAAAGCTCTAATGATTTTTTTTTGTAATTTAACTGTAAGAGGACCATTACTATTGGGAACATAAATGAGTCCATCATCTCTATATAGACCGACTAGTTCCGGTTCAACAATCCTACTAATGATCTCCAGAATATAAATACATCAGCCACTTTTGCCGAATCATACGCTCCCATCGAAACGTCAAAGTTGTTACCCGCACACTTAATCCAGGTGGAGACATTTAGTGATAAAACTGACTTTCTGGCTGCAAATATGACATTGATTTCTTCATCAGATATTGCCATAAAGTTCTTAGTAAAAACTTTTGCAATCACTTAAGAGATCTATAGAAATAGAGAAGTAAAAAATCAATGATATCGAATTTAATAAACATTGCTCTATTTTTCCCTCTCATATTATTAAACCATTTGATGGTATCTAATGAGTCTTTCTTTCCAAAGATTGGCACCAGTTGAAATCCATTTATGATTGGCAAATACAGTGTTTACTTAATACAATGTCACTTGATATCCGTAATGTGACAGAATTCAAAACTTTATAAATTATTGTAATTAAAATAAAAAAATTGATAAATTCTTGTAAAATTTCATTACTTATCAATTTTTTTTAAGACAATGTGTTCATAATATATCATATTCATAAAAGCAATTAAAACTCATCTAATTAAATACTGTATTAATTTTAACGCATTTTTAATTTACGATTCAGAACAGATTTTGGGTAACTGTTTTACAAAAAAGAATTTAATGATTTAAATTCCCCAGGAATTCTGCTTTTAACTAATATAAATCAAGATTCAATTTCTCGAAATATGTATAAACATCCCTATCTACAAAAAGTCAGCATGTTTATATACACACAAAACAAATTAAAAATTCTTTTAAAAATATTACTGTTTTATGAATTGTACTAAGCTTTTCAATTTATGATTAGTATATATAGTTTTACTTAATATCATATAAAAAGAGTGAAATGAATACAGTATTTTAAGATTTAAAACTTAAATTATTGTAATTAAAATTTAAGAGAAAAAGATGAAAGCAACTCTTGTAAGAATTCATTATTCATCAAAAAGAATTTTTCTTAAGACAATAATTTCCTAATATCTTATTTATAAAAGCAATTAAAAGCTTTTCTAATTAAATAATTAGAGTTTTATTGCATTGTTATTTTAGGATACAGAGCATATTCAATAAATGGGGTTTACACTTTACAAAAAAAAAAAGAATTTTTTTTTTAAATTCATGATTTGAATCCTCCAAGGAGTTCTGATTTTTACAGATAGATAGATTAAGGGAGGGAACATTTAATTTCTCAAAATTTCATAAAATTAAATGGTTGTTAACAGATGTTAAAAAAATTTCGAAAATAATTTCGTTAATTTGTGAATAAATCCTGAAAGTCATTAAAATCTAACAAATAATTGATTTTTGAAAGAATTTCGAAATCAATGTGTTTTTTACCGCAAAATAAACGCTAACATTTCCTATACTAAAATGTCTAACAGGCTGAAAAGAATTAAAAAATATGATTAAATAAAAAATACTTTGGTCTTTCCTCTTAATAATAAAGATTTTGATGATAAAACTTTTATTTATTTAGATAGATAGATAGATTATGAACAGACTGAGATAGATATGAAAAGACTATGATAGATAGATATATAGATAGATAGATAGATAGATAGATAGATAGATATGAACAGATTGAGATAGATAGATAGATAGATAGATAGATAGATAGATAGATAGATTATAAACAGACTGAGATAGATATGAAAAGACTGTGATAGATAGGTAGATAGATAGATAGATAGATAGATAGATAGATAGATAGATAGATAGATAGATAGATATGAACAGATTGAGATAGATAGATAGATAGATAGATAGATAGATAGATAGATAGATAGATAGATAGATAGATAGATTATAAACAGACTGAGATAGATATGAAAAGACTGTGATAGATAGGTAGGTAGATAGATAGATAGATAGATAGATAGATAGATAGATAGATAGATAGATAGATAGATAGATAATGAACAGACTGAGATAGATATGAAAAGACTGTGATAGATAGATAGATAGATAGATAGATAGATAGATAGATAGATAGATTATAAACAGGCTGAGATAGATATGAAAAGACTGTGATAGATAGGTAGATAGATAGATAGATAGATAGATAGATAGATAGATAGATAGATAGATAATGAACAGACTGAGATAGATATGAAAAGACTGTGATAGATAGATAGATAGATAGATAGATAGATAGATAGATAGATAGATAGATAGATAGATAGATTATAAACAGGCTGAGATAGATATGAAAAGACTGTGATAGATAGGTAGATAGATAGATAGATAGATAGATAGATAGATAGATAGATAATGAACAGACTGAGATAGATATGAAAAGACTGTGATAGATAGATAGATAGATAGATAGATAGATAGATAGATAGATAGATTATGAACAGACTGAGATAGATATGAAAAGACTGTGATAGATAGATAGATAGATAGATAGATATGAACAGATTGAGATAGATAGATAGATAGATAGATAGATTATAAACAGACTGAGATAGATATGAAAAGACTGTGATAGATAGATAGATAGATAGATAGATAGATATGAACAGATTGAGATAGATAGATAGATAGATAGATAGATAGATAGATAGATAGATAGATTATAAACAGGCTGAGATAGATATGAAAAGACTGTGATAGATAGGTAGATAGATAGATAGATAGATAGATAGATAATGAACAGACTGAGATAGATATGAAAAGACTGTGATAGATAGGTAGATAGATAGATAGATAGATAGATAGATAATGAACAGACTGAGATAGATATGAAAAGACTGTGATAGATAGATAGATAGATAGATAGATAGATAGATAGATAGATAGATAGATTATGAACAGACTGAGATAGAAATGAAAAGACTGTGATAGATAGATAGATAGATAGATAGATAGATAGATAGATAGATAGATAGATAGATAGATAGATAAGAATACAGAAATAGGGAAGTATAATGAAAAATAGATAGATGGATAGATGAAATATGAAAAAACTGAGATATAACATGATAAATTGTTATTGGTGGATATTGCAGTTTTTAAATTTCAAGGGGATGATTTAAAATTGATTGGTATGTGTTATTCTACAGTGGCCTAAGCAAAGTCTTTAGCCAGGCGAAATAAACTACACCGAATTTCAAATTTTAATTACGTAATCCTTACTCAACATAAATAAACAGTATTTGAAACTAGTATAGAGTAGGTCCTCCATTTGCTAGTTTCAGTGCTTGTATTCGATTTTTCATGGATTTGATCAAGTTATCAACAATCGTCTGATCCATATTTTGCCACTCCTTTAGCAAAGTTTCTTTAAGGGTTGCCACTGACATGATTTTGGTTGCACGCTCTCGAAGTTTTCGGTAAAGGTGCTCCCAAACGTGCTTTATTGCATTCATGTCAGGACTTTGGGCTACCATAGCAGTGACTTGATTCCTTGCGATTCCTTCCAGGCCTTTGCTCGTATGAAATGGTGCTCCATCTTCTTGAAAAAGGTAGACATTCTTGTCAATCTGATTGGTTTCAAATAGTGGGAGTAGTCCTTTCTCTAATATTTGACAGTATTTTGGACCATTCAACCGCTTGTCAACAACAATCAACTCAAATGTCCCTCCAAACCAGACAGCGCCCCACACCATTACTCAAATCCCTCCATGTTTCAGGGTCGCCTGCAGACATTCAGTGTCCCAAGTCTCATTCTGAGTTTTCCAAACATAAACCTACCTCGAATTCGAATATTGGCAGAATTTACTTTCATCTGACCAAATTACAGACTGCCAAAATTCATAATCTTTGCTCTCGAATTCTCTCGCCCAGTCCATACACCTGTTCCTGTTAACCTCTGAAATCAAGGGCTTCTTTCTTGGAACTCTTCTTTGATAGCCTAGCTCTTTCAGAGTCTTTATCATCGCATATGGCGACATTTCCATGCTGTTGGCGACATCTTTGACGCTCTGACCACGGTTTCTGATGACTTCCCTATTCAGCGCCCTTTTCGTTCGCTCAACACGATGCTTGGTTTTCCTGAACGTTGTTCCCCACGACAATGGCCTTCTTCATTAAATTTCTTGACAATATTATTAACCGTTTGATGATTAACCTGGAAAAACCTAGCAATTTCTCGATTTGACTTGCCACACTGATGCCATCCTATTATTTGCCCTCGTTGAAATTCATTAATTTCCTTACTTCCGCGAACTTTCATTGCAAAATATGTCAGCTATCGTTCATAAATTAGAGTAGCTTGATACTAACACGGTATTGTCTGGGAAAAAAAAGATACGATATTACACAAGCCAAAATTGCTGTAATGAAAGGTGGCTAAAAACTTATAACCTTATTAATTTTCCTAGGCAGGAATATTTGTCGAGAGGCCAGGTTTGACCTCGAATTGCACAAGTGAGATAATATGTTTTTGAATTCGTTTCTGTCGGATATGTTAGCCGAATATGTTTTGGGTTTGGTAGCAAAGGCTCTGAGTGAAATGGTGTAAAATCAAAACATAGGATTTTGTCTTTTAACCCCGACTTTAACCAATGGAAAGTGAGTTATTTTGGCGTGTGAACAGTTTGGTACGTGAGCGGAGAATTATGTTTAAATTCAGTTCAATTTCGAGGATAGGGAAGAGACAGGCTGGGACGCGAGATAGACGAGTCTGGAGACACAAACTCAGTTGCACACCCGCACGCAAAAGGGTCCACTATTCACTTGAATTTCTGGTTGAACCTTGTTGAACACATAGACCGAGATTTCAAGTCGCCGCTTTATGATCTTTTGTGTTAAAAGATGCCAAATATATTCGATTGTAAATTATTTTATTCTCCTTCATTGAATAGTCTATGTTTAGCCCAAACTGTCATTATTAATTCTTCGGTGAGAGCTTGGCCTTATTTCCAGTCAGCCCAGTCGTCAACAAGAAGTTTACCATGGCTTATTGACAAAAAGAATTAAGACGACTTTCTCCGTCAGTAAGAGTCACAACATTTGAAGAACCCAGACCTATTCTGGCACCATTATTGTGACTTATTCGAGAAGTTGTACAACTCTCCTTATCTAATAGCCGTACGATGATTGAGATACCGGGACAAGGGTGGTCCGAGCTGAGCGGGTGCACGTAGACAGAAAGCGAGAGGAGATCAATGGGGCCTAGGGGGCGTGTATGGGAAGAGAGGGGTAATATACCGGGTGCAATAGCAAAATTGTCCAACTGTTAGATTATTCTTCGGACTATTGTATCTTAGAAATGATTAAAGATATCTTACTGGAATTCTACGAGGTTTTTATGATACTATTGGGATCTACTTTGAGCAATAAGAATGTATAATTACTCTTATAGCCGAAATTCCTCTCTCGTGTGCCAAATATCTTATGGATTGAGTTAGATCTTTTCTAAGTGGGACGAATCATAGGTAAGGATCGGAAGCTCATAATCTACTGCAATGAAGTTCATATATATATATATATATATATATATATATATATATATTACTCCAGGATCATTTTCCAACTTATTCAAGATAATCTTCGTCCTCTCTAACCTTCTAAGTTTCTGACCGGGAGTAACAAGTTGCCTCACACGTTTCACGTACGATTTCATTTTCAATTCTTTTTAAACTGCTCTTTGGACTCTCTCGCGTGCCAAATATCTTATGGAATGAGTTAGATCTTTTCTAATTGATCACCTTAGCTCTAAGTTGAAATGTTGATCCCTATTCCTGTTGTTCCCCCGATACAGTTTTCCCTCTCTACTGTTCCCTCTTTTTTAAACTTATTCACTATTCTCTTGATTGTTCTTGAATGGACTTTGAAGATAGAAGCCAGATTATGAATTCTGGTAGCATTACTGAAGGCTTGAATGATTTTTCCTCTCACCATTGCTCAGTTGAGAAAACAGTGGGACTGATACAAAACGATTTTAACCTGTTCCCTTTCTAGCTGAATAGATATTGAGGGCTTTTCACTGATTCTTACAACAAATGGTGTCAAGATGGCTAAACGTCTTATCTGAAAACCTGTAAAAAAGAAACTCTATTTTTTAAAACTTTTTCACGTGGCTTCGTAGAAGAAAATTAAGCGAGGAGTAACATTTTTTTTCTTTTTGTCCATATAGTATGTCCGAATTTAAATTCCAAGACCGAAAGAGTAGGGCGGGAGCAGTGCATTAACTTCGCAAGGAAGACAAACTCTCCACCTCTGTAAGACTGGAATAAAAATAACGTACAATATTTGCATGTCTCAGAAAAAAAATATCAAGGAACTAATATCCCCAACAAAATTTTGAAAATGGGGTAGACTGAATTCACAAACAATTTAGTATTGAGTAAAGAAAAAAGGAATAGGTAAATAAAATTATTAGTTTATTGTTATTTAGATATTAAACATTTTGTCGGATGGATGCTTATGCTATTACACAATTTGGAAAATTTTGCTATTACCCCCGGTAGATAGATAGATAGATAGATAGATATGAACAGGACTATATATATATATATATATATATATACATATATATATATATATATATATATATATATATATATATATATATATGTTATGGTCCAAGTTCCTTGTACCACGGTGATGGTCCTAGGTAGGAAGAATAACTCGAACACAGATATGGAATAACACAGATATATTACAAACAGAATATGTACAAAAGAAGTAGAAGTGTTATTAATAACAATCATGTTGTCTCGACCAGTATCACTATTCCAATGTCTTACAGTAATCGTCTGACGCGACTCAGTCTCTGACTGACTCTGTGACTGACTGACTGACTCTGTCTGACTGTCTGACTGACTGACTGACTCACTCACGATGTTCATTAACACGCCCACGTGTGTCAAATGTGGCACAAGGCCGGTTTAATGTGGGCTTTACGAGACCGTAGGCTCACGCAAAAATTGCCCGTAGAACCCGTATAAACGGGATCGGCTTGGTCAACCTCCCCGAACGAGGTTCTGCCCTTCGGTGGAGCCTCGTCCGGGTTACCCTCTGCCTCAGAGGCAGAGAGTTCGACCGTCTAGCCGAGTCGTCCAAAAGGACTGACTGACTCACGATGTTCATTAACACGCCCACGTGTGTCAAATGTGGCACAAGGCCGGTTTAATGTGGGCTTCCGAGCCCGTAGGCTCGGGCAAAAATTGCCCGTAGAACCCGTATAAACGGGATCGGGTTGGTCAACCTCCCCGAACGAGGCTCTACCCTTCGGCGGAGCCTCGTCCGGGTTCCTCCCTGCCCAAAGGCAGACAGTTCCCCTCTGCCTCAGAGGCAGAGAGTTCGACCGAATAGCTGAGACGTCCATAAAGGACTGACTGACTCACTGCTGCTTCTTCTTGAGGCGCAGTATTTCTTGAGGTACGTAATAGTCCATTCTTATTATGGGTAAGTTTCCGTAAAAAAAACCCTTCCGAAGCTTTTGCGTAGCAGGGATTTTTCATATCTTTTTTTCTTTGGATCTATTTCCAAAGGTTCCGTAAACTTACTTTTTCTAGAAATGATACCTGTTCGAAGCTTTCATGAACTTCGTTTTAGTTCTTTTAAGTTAATTTAAATAGAATTGAATAGTGGAGATCTGCTGCGAAACAAAGGTTTCAGAGGTGCCCCGTCTAAGTTTTCTCTTAAACCATCGCCATTGAAGATTATAGTTTATTGCGTGTGTGCACTTACCTCTAGTTCCGGGTTACGCGCGTCCGCGCTCTATAACTTTTCTTTCCACTGGCGAAGTTTCGAAGGTTTTTCTTTTCTTTTTTTTTTTTATTTTAATATTTATTTACTATTGGAATATTTTACAACTATTGGAATTTCAAACCATTGACAGGTTCAAAATTCCAATAGTTGTAAAATATTCCAATAGTAGAATAAGAATAATAAATACAACAAAGAGATGAATAAAGTTTAAAAATAAAATTTATTGACCTAGATATACACCATTGAATCATCGGCTTTTAAGAAAAAGAATTTTGGCTGGCGACTCCGAACCATCGCCATTGAAGAAAAAGAATTTTATAAAGGGAGATAATTCATTTTTTTTTTTAATTTAATGTAATGTTTTTTTATATTAAATGTTTATGTAAAAGAGTGTCCAGATATCATGCGCCAGTTGTTGTACAAGATGTTTCTCTGTACGCTGTCGTAGTCATAGTCGTCGTCGAAGACGTCCTCCATGCTTTCCTCGCATAGAAGAAAGCTCTGCTTGCATATGTTTGCCGTGATCTCTCTGTCTCGTATCTTTACGACGGAGTTTTCAGTTCTACTGCAAGCAGCTCTTCGTCGCTGTTCGTCGCATTTTCTATCGGCGAATTTTGGGGTGTCTCCGCCAACATTCTTGCTATTTTTTTTTTTGGTTCGTAGTAACAGTCCATCATTGGCTTCTGATGTGTTGCGCAGTATTGTCCCGGCTGTTCGTCGTCGTATCGGCACTGTTCGGCTTGTTCGTTAAGTTCCTTGGCGAGATTCCTCTTGACTCTGTTGATACGTTTTCTGTTTTTTGGCGACATGTTGTCCCATTCTTCATACTGCAGAGTCTTTGCTTCGGGCGGACTCGGTTTGTTCTCGTCGTTGACTAGCTCGTGATATTCGTTGTTCGCGAACTTGTCTATCTGCCGCTTCCACACGGTCAGCCACATAACCGGGTTCAGCTCTATGACGCCCCATCGTTTCAGCTGCCTCCATAACGTATCAGGTCTCGTTCGTTTGTGTTGCGTTTCATTGCTGTCCGGTGTCTCTTATATGGCGAAAATCTAGCGATCACATGTTGATGTACTTTCCGGAATTAGTTCCGGCTGTGTTATCGGCATTGCTGCCTTTGTACACGTGGACAGTCCTTCCGTGGGCCATTCCCTTCGGATGTTGACCGTGGAAGTGTTTGTTTGGCATGTTAATTAGGTACTTGTCATAGTTAAAACCTTCGTGAGTCGCTTCCTCCGCCTGTGCCCTTGAAGCCAGTGGAACCTTTTGCGGATGCGTTATGGAGTCGTAGTGGCATTCCACTTCCAACATATAGGTCAGCTCGAAATTAAAGTATAGCGTCCCGATCGCACCGTTCGGTCTTATGATGGGCGGTACGTGTATAAGTATGGGTTCCGGTGCGTCCTCGTTAGTGTATAGAATCTTGTTAATGACGGTTCTATTGGCTACCGTGAAGTGACCAGTTGCACGGCGCCAGCCAATTCCCAAGTCCAGGTCTTTCGGTTTTGTCGTTTCGTTTGTAGATCGTATTTGTTGATGATCAAATGCCAGGTCCGATATCTCCGTCATGGCTATGTCCTCTTCGTCTTCTTCTCTCATTCGTTTTCGTTCCTTGCCGTGGTCTAGATTGTTTTCCACGTTTACCGCGTACGTCCCGTAATCCGGAGCCGTAGATACGTCTAGACCGTAGTCCCATGCCGTGGATACATCGTTTTGTAGCCCGCTTCTCAGCAGAGTCGGATCGCTCAGCATCGACCCGTTAACAACGTAATTGTTTTGCGTGAAAGTGTTCGTTAGAGGCTTTCTAAATAACGAATGATTTTGCCATATGTGTGTAAACGTGTCGCCCTGTCTGATCTTTTTTACTGTTGGCATCTCTCGCCAGTCGTGTAAGTCGATCATGCTCACTGTAGTCTTCTTGTTCATGTCGTCTATTACTCCCGTGTTAGGTACCGAATTGATCACCGCTATAGGTGCTGCGTACGCGTATATGTACTTGCACATTTCTGCCTGGCTTGCCGTCATCGGCTGTATGAACTTGAAGCCGTCGTTAGGAACGTCGGTCATTCTAATCAAGTTTCCGTATCCTATGTACTGTCCCTTGTCCACGTATATGTCGAAGTACGGCTCCGGATTCGGCACGAACACCTCTTCGTTGTTCTTTGTCGTCCATTCGCCGCATATAACGTTGTCTATGCTGCAGCCTATACGGTTAATTCTGTAGCTGGTCGCGTGCTTCATCGTCGCTTCCCACTTTATCTGTTGTACCCACGAAGTCAGATGGTACGGTATCATGTAGTCTTCCGACTTTGCGTAGGCCCAACAGTAATGTCCTACGTTGTGTACCCCTTGCTCGTTCTGTTTATATTTCTCGAACGTCGCTTTGCAGTTGTTCATGTCCGTCGTCTTGATCAGGTTTTTAAATCTTCGCTTAAAGACAAATTTTCCGATTTGGTTACCCGTCTCAGTTGGCAGAATCGGTCCGATGACCTCTGCGGACCATCCCCCGCCGCTACTCGATTCCGACTGGTTTTCTTTGCCAGATTCCATGTTTTCTTCAGTATCAGCAACACTATTAGCGACAGTATCACGTAGCTCGTCGTCAGCTGTCGGCCTGAAGTATTCGTCAAGTCCGAGTTTATGTTTTGTTCCGATGAGAGTCCGTGCAACCGCGCCCAAAAATCCAGTACCTTTTGTATCCTCGTAGAATTGTTCATCTGATTCTTTAGTCGACTTAGATCTGTTGCTGTAATTGAAATCGTGTATCTTAGCCGCTAGATCTAGCTTGCTGCGCGGTACTGCGTATTTTAGCCTCTCTAAATCTGTCCCTGGACCTAGGAAATCGTGACCCGGAGCCGTGAAAGAAAATGGCTTCCTTTTACGCGCTCTTCGTATGCCTTTTACTGCTCTTACCGGTGGCATTATGAATTGTTCCGGTTCTCGCTTATCTCCCTTTGCCGACTGTAATAATACCGATTATCTCCCTTTGTAATATTCTTTTTCTTCAATGGCGATGGAAAAATTAAATTTACTACAACTTAGACTATGCACATTTCTTTCTCGATTGACGGGCACGGTGGTGGTAGTGCATATTTATATATGCACACACATATTTCTTACTTTTTTTTTTTTACTTGGTTCTGGCATTGTTTGCGGTCTTTTTATATCAAACGTATCGAAAATCGTGTCCATTACCTCTTCTTGAGGTGGACCGTTAGCGTCCTGTGACAGTCTTTTCCTTATTTGGTTCACGTGTCTCCTGTGTGAGAATTTTTGTCCCTGAACTATGTAAACCATCTTGCCAAATCTTTTCTCAATTGTGCCTTGCTCCCAGTAAGATGTGTTATTTTTATAGGCTTTAAAAAAAACTTTTTCTCCTGGGAGGAATTTTCTTTTTGGTGCATAGGACTGGGTTACTTGTTTCGTTTTACTTGGTAGCAATTTATCAAATGCAAGCAATTTATCAAATGCAGATCTGATCTTTCTAGCAAACATCACTTCTGCTGGTGATAATGTCGATGGTGTAGCATTATTTGGCGTAATTAGATATACCAGAAGAAATTGCTGTAATGCTTTCTCCGTAGGCACATCGTAGACTTCTCGTAGCGCTCTTTTGAGTGTATCAACGAATCTCTCCGCCTGCCCATTTGATCTTGGGTGATAAGGCAGGGATTTTATATGTTTTACTTGATAAATTTCGCAAAACTCTTGGAAGTCTGCGGATGTGAATTGCGTTCCGTTATCTGTGACTAGGCAATCCACTACAACAAACCGAGCGAATAGCTCGTGGAGGCAATGTATGGTCGTTTCTGAAGTAGGATTTTTGCAACGAAACACCTCCGGCCATTTACTATAGGTATCCACTATGATTAAATAGTAGAAGCCGTCAATTGGTCCTGCATAATCTGCGTGTATTCTTGACCAGGGACGATCAGCCTCTGGCCATGGCTTATGTATGATTGGCGGTGCTTTGGCTGCTAAATTACAACCCTTGCACATTTCCACCATCTGAGTAATATCCTGTTCCATATTCTTCTAATATACATAGCTTCGCATTAGCGACTTCATTCTATTTTTACCAGGATGACACCTATGGAAAGCCTTTAAGATCCGCTTTTGTAATGTTTTGGAAATTACAACCCTTTTGTTGTAAAGTAGCACATTGTCGCATAGAGAAGAGCTGTCCGATATTTGCTTATTTATCCTGATATTTTCGCTTTTGTTTCATTAATAAATTCGTCGTTTTTGGCTATATTTTTTATGTCTTGCAGTGTGACTGGGAGGTTTCTAACTGTACAACATAGTACTGTCCCGATATCTTCTTCGTTTCTTAAGGCTGCGATTACCGTATCTTCCAATGGCTCTGTCTTTGTTGGTATAAGTCTCGACAGACCATCCGCATGCCCGATCTTTTTCGTTGGTAAATATTCCAATCTGAAATTACAGTTCAGAAGAATTGTTCCCCATCTGAGTAACCTATTTGCAGTGTAAACCGGTAGACCTTTTTTCGAACCAAAAATTGTTAGTAACGGTTTGTGTTCCGCCTGAAGAGTAAAATGTCTACCATAGATGTACCTATGAAACCTCGTGACCGCGAAGATAATTCATAGAGCTTCTTTCTCTATTTGTGAATAATTTTTCTCCGCTGGTAGTCGGATTCGAGAAGCATGTGCGATGGGTTTTATTGTCCCATCTGGCATTTTATGTAATATTAACGCTCCGACTCCGTAGGCTCTAGCGTCACTTGCTACAATAATTTCTAGTTTGGGATCGTAGTGTGCCAAAAATAAATCTGAAGTTAACATTTTTGGCATTGATCTGTCCACTGCCAAACTTTTTCTTTCTTTAGCTGCTCGTTCATTGGTGCGCGAAGTTTATGCATTTGAGGTGTGAATTCTTGGTAGTAATCCTAGAAAACTTTGTAGTTCTGTTATGTTCTTAGGAAATGGCATTTTTTTTATTGCTGTTGACCTTTCAGGGTCTGGTCGTCTACCTTCTTGATCTATGATATGGCCAAGGTATTTAATTTCCTTCATGAAAAAATCGCACTTATTTTCTTTTACGTTGAATCCATAGCTTTGTATTCTTTTAAATACTTCCTGTACATGTTCCTTGTGTTGTTCAACGCTTTCGCTATTAATCAATAAGTCATCCAAGTATGCAATTGTATACTCTAGTCCGGCAAGCATTGTATCCATTGTCTGTTGGAATATAGCCGGCGCGACCTTAATTCCAAATGGTAGTCTTTGGTATCTGTACAGTTCTTTGTGTGTGTTTATGCATAATAGTTTTGAATTTTCCTCATCGACTGGAATTTGCATGTACGCCTCACTTAAATCAATTTAAAAAAAAATATTTTCCGCCATTTAATTTAGTGAATACTTCTTCTGGACTGGTTAGAGGATAATGGTATTCCTTTATTGCTGCGTTCAAACCTGTAGAAAAATCAGCGCAAACTCGAATTTCGCCTGATTTCTTTTTGACGTAGACCGTCGCTGCAGCACATTTACTGTATTCTACTTTTGTCAATATGCCAGTGTTTTCGAGTCTGGTTAATTCTTGATCAATTTTTCAATTGACGCAAACGGTACGCTCCGTTTTTTTCTTGAAAATAGGCTGAACGTTTTCATTTACTACGATATTAGCTGCCATATTCTTACATCTTCCTAGGCCTGCTGAAAATACTTCGGGGAAACTCGTTTTTAGTTTTTCTTTTAATTTGTCTGCCTCGGTTGGTAAGCTTTTTACATTTTGGCAGTACGTATTTATAGGTAGATCCCACAGTTCGAATTTTTGCATACAGTCCGTTCCGAATAGGTTTTCGGTATTTCTTAAGACGTACATTTTTAGTTTTTTCGTCATTCTATTAAATGTTACGTTTGTAATTACTTCACCCTCAAATTTTATCTTTCTCCCCGTAACTGATCTAGCAATTTTATCCATTTTTAACATAGCAGGTTTGTTCAGTTTTCTCCATGTTTGTAGATTTATAATAGTTAATCTGAGCCAGAATCCAGCTGTAGCCTAACTTTTCTGTTTTGCATTTCAACTTGTACGTATTTTCTTATGTTAGTCTCATCTGCTTGGTCAGTCCTCGTAATTCTTATTCTGCTTTTGCTTTCTCTTCTATACCAGCAATGAGAACTTTTGTGTCCTATTTTTTTATATGATAGACAAGTTTTGAAACGATGTGTACAGTCTTTAAACCAATGCCAAGTCCCACAGCGATAGCATGGACTGGGTGGTAGATTTTTTTATATATTGATTGTTAGAGCTAGAAACTTTTGTTTTACCTGTTCTTGAGGGGGGGGGGAATCGGTTTGGTTTGTTTGTGAGGAGGGTAAGTTGGTTTGTCTTCATACTTTATGTATGTGTGCGATGCCAGCTTCTTCTATGTCTTTTGAGTCTTTCTTCACACTGATGCATCTCTGGCACTCTTCGGCTAGCTTTTGAAGTGTCAAATCAGTTTCACTCTCCAATTTAGTAAGGATTCTGCGTTTCATTTCCGCGTCTTTGGTTGAGACCAGGCCTTTGACGTAAATTAAACATTTGACATTGTTCGCGCTGAGTTCTGATAATTTGAAGTCGTCACAATATTTGTTGACAATGGACGCGAAAGTTATGTAATCTTCGTTGTCCTTTTTTGTAAGGTTCATGCATTTCCATCTTTTGTATTATGGCTGAAAAGTTCTGTTAGCAGTTTAATGGCTTCTTTGAGCGTTAACTCACTTGTTTTTCTCGGAAGGATATAATCTACGAATTTGGTATATTCGCATGTGCCTAATTTTCTTAGTAATAGACGTACTTTACGTGCGTCTGACCAATCTTTGCAGTCAAATTCATATAGATCTTCGTACCTTCGGAAGTAATTTGCAAAAGTTTTATCTTCGTCGGGTGCGTGCTTGAAATCTTCGATAGTGCTGCTGTTCAAATTGAATTCCACATTGGTTGCCTTGAAATATTCCATGTTGACGTAATTTTTGTGTAACCTGATATTCTGTAAACTGTGTACGCAAAAAAAAAATCCTTTGTTGCCAGTGAAAATTGATATTCCGAAAGAAAAATTTTTTTTTTAAGTGTTCGCACAGAACTAGTTTTTTTTTTAGAGTTTACTCGTCAACCACTGTTATGTGCGACGGATAGCAAAAAAGGTATGTCCTCCGCGTAGAGAATTTGTTTTTCTTTTGGGGTTTTCCAGGTCGCCACTTGTTATGTGCGACGTATAGCAAAAAAGTATGTTGTCCGCGAATAGAGTTCCTATTTCCTTGGGGGTTTCCTCGTCGCCACTGTTATGGTCTAGGTTCCTTGTACCACGGTGATGGTCCAAGGTAGAACCAATGAAGAATAACTCGAACAGAGGTATGGAATAACTCAGATATATTACAAACAGAATATGTACAAAAGAAGAAGTGTTAGTAATAACAATCAGGTTAGGTTAGAGAGAACTATGTTGTCTCGATCAGTATCACTATTCCAATGTCTTACAGTAATCGTCTGACGCGACTCAGTCTCTGACTGACTCTGTGACTGACTGACTGACTCACTGCTGCTTCCTCTTGAGGCGCAGTATTTATGAGGTACGGAATAGTCCATTCTTATTATGGGTAAATTCCCATAAGAATATATATATATATATATATATATATATATATATATATCTTAGTCATGTTCATATCTATCTATCTATCTAGACTGAGATAGATATGAAGAGAATGTGATACGTAGATAGAGCGATAGATAGACAGACAGACTGATAGATAGTTAGATAGATAGATAGATTATGAACAGACTGAGATAGATATGAAAAGACTGTGATAGATAGATAGATAGATAGATAGATAGATAGATAGATTATGAACAGACTGAGATAGATATGAAAAGACTGTGATAGATAGATAGATAGATAGATAGATAGATAGATAGATAGATAGATATGAACAGATTGAGATAGATAGATAGATAGATAGATAGATAGATAGATAGATAGATAGATAGATAGATAGATAATGTGGATAATTCTAAATGGTTAGAGAAACAAGTATGAATAGAGCTCGATAAGCAGACATCAATATTTGTGATAAACATTTTTCAATGACCTCTTGTCAAGTCGCACACATATTAAAGACGCCTACCCACAGCGATGGAACAATGCCTGATAAATTTGATTGTGATCGCCACCGAAGGGCAAACAGTATGATAAATTAATCTAACCGCTTTCTCATTCGACCCCAAGACCAGTCAGAGCCGAGTCGAATAATCTGAACATATCTTCTATCACATTTAAGATAAGAATTTAGAATCATGGCGACATCGTCGTATACACATGCGTGTATGTAAAACAAAATATAAAGCCAATTTTCTCAACAACAAATATCTAAACTGAAACCCGAACAGCCGAAAATGTATTTAACCGGAACGTCTACTTTCGTTATAAATTTGGGGCTACTTCTCATAACAGGTAAGGACTAGCATTATTTTCTTGTAAATAAAAATATTTCGATCAATTTTTAAATGTCGTATTTTGCATAGTTATTATTTAACGATCGTTTTTTTTTCATTTGTTAGTCACTGATTGTTTATCGAACTGGTGGAGGTTTCAGTTTTACAGGAATTATTTTACTTTGCCGGACTGAATTTTCGTGAGAAAATGAACTTTACAAATGCAGTGACCCTTTGTTAAAATTTACTCCAGATTATCGGTTAAAAAAATTTTTTTGAGTTATCTGCGGATTGGAGGTTTTTGTTTTTGTTGTTGTTGCAACTTGTGCCTCATAAGACTTGTCTTGGATTAATACAGTGACATGCAGATGCAGGGGCGTACCGAGGCAAAGTGCCGCTCGGGGTCCGTATTCATAATATCACCCCCACTTTTTTTTTGGAGGAAAAATATAAATGAAATATCCTTAATGGCGTTGATTAGTACTTAAAAAACAACAAATTCAAAAATTAGCTGTTGTTATGGTGAAAGAAACCTAGTCTATAGATAATAGACTCTCCCATCTATTATAAGTATAGGAGTCAGTGAGGGTCAGTGCCTGTCTGTGTGTGTGTTTGGGATGGATGAATGTTTTTTCTATTCCTTAAAAAGTTCCACGTCGATTTCGTCTAGTTAACTGATTTTTCTCCCACATTTAAGGTTTGTGGGTTTTTTTATTACTAACATGATTTTGTTTAGTTTCTTGTAAATATTTTTATGTCATATTGTATATAATCATTGGGGTTCTTTTAAACTTGTTATTTTAATTCCCCTCCCCCCTGCAGACATTATTTGTACATATGGGATTAATTAGGATTTTCATTGAGACCGTGAGGTATTTTGGTGGGTGTAGTAAGAAAGGTAAGTACGAATGTGTTGTTTTTGGTGGGAGGAATATTGTTTTGGTTTGATTGGGTCAGTGGCTGTGGCTAGCTAAGTTTAAATTTAAGACAAATGATGACCGTCCTTTCCCCCACCCCCTCTTTTGGCCTTGTGCCACATTTGTTGTATTTTTCAACAATAAATATTGTCGAATTCGGAAAGTAGTCAGCTACCATAACTCGATTACTCTGCGTAATACTTATCATAACAAGTTCCTAACGTTTTTGTGCGTTGAACCTATTTAGGACCGAATTTAGTCCAAATACAGTTTCCACTGAGGAAATAACTCTACAACAGCTGTACAAACGTCATCCTATTTTAACCTTTCAAGCTTTCGCAGAAGCAAAATTACAAATAACTTGGTCAAGTCTATCTTCACTACAGTTTCATGTTCAATTGAATTGAGGTACAAATTGGATAAAAGATCTCGAGACATACTCGATCTCAAGTGACTTTTAATGAGCTTAACTTTTGAGAAGCTTCTCTCTGCAGTAGCAACAGAAACTGTGAGCTTCAAAAACAGCCGTAGAGCGATCACACTATTTGGCACTGTTTCATGAACTTACCATCGATAAATCCATTTCAGTCATTCGATAGCCAATAATTTGGTCATCATGGTCATGTCACGTTCCACTTTGGAAGCTGTCGCTAAAAAATCCGGAAGTCGGAGAACTTTCAAAGGTATCCTAAATACGTCTACGTCAGCACCGTATTCGCTACCGAGAATTTAAAATTTTCGCTCCAATTTGCTTTCAGTATCTTCCAGGATTGCTTACGATGATAATCCAGCGAAGACAGTTTGCAGATGAAACATGGAGTCAAATCGTGCTTCCAGTTCATTTACAAGTCGATCATAACATTCGTAAAGATTTCTTTCTACTTCCTGCACAAGTCTTTGACATGAATCCTTTTCCCCAAGTAGCTATTTCTTTCTTCTAATCCGCTTTTCAACTGGAATTTCTATTTCTTCGCATGTTTTATTTTGATTAACTGATTCAGACACCAGCCTGTCTGTGATTCATTCAAGAATATTTTGGTCGCATACACGTGAGTTACACACACATCCAAAGCAATACCAAGTTCTTGAAGTTTTCTTCGGATGAAATTTCTTTTGGATTAGACTTATTTATCCCAGAATTTCTTCCCAGTAAAACAAATGTGTTATGGTCCAAGTTCCTTGTACCACGATGATGGTCCAAGGTAGAACCAATGAAGAATAACTCGAACACAGGTATTGAATAACACAGATATATTACAAACATAAATATTTACAAAGAAGTAGAAGTGTTAGTAATGACTATCAGATTTGGTTAGAGTGAACTATGTTGTCTCGAAGTATCACTATTCCAATGTCTTACAGTAATCGTCTGACTCTATGACTGTCAACAGTATTTACTGTCCCCCCACGTGGGATAGATGTGGCACAAGGCCGAGTTTACCGTGGGTATTCCCGAGCCCGTAGGCTCGGCCAAAAAATGCCCGTAGAACCCGTATAAGACAAATGCCCGTAGAACCCGTATAAATGGGATCGGGTTGGTCAACCTCCCCGAACGAGGCTCTGCCCTTCGGCGGAGCCTCGTCCGGGTTCTTCTCTGCCCAGAGGCAGAGAGTTCGACCGTCTAGCCGAGTCGTCCAAAAACGACTGACTCTGAACTATGACTGTCAACTGCTGCTCCCTCTAGAGGCGCAGTATTTATGATGTTCGGAATAGTCCATTATTATTATGGGTAAGTTCCCATAACAAAATGTGACATGAAGTAAAAGTTTTCAATTGAAAGAAAAATGATTTGTCCACCCGCTCCCGTTTGAAGATTTTCTGAAGCTGAGGTTAATGAATCGAGTGCCTGAATCACTCCTTGAAATCCGGTTTTCACTGCACGATTAGCTTCGTAATATGAAATCCGACCAAACGCTTCATCATGACCTTCACATGTGAAGATAAAACTTCCCACCGGTGATTGGAAGAGGAGAAAAATGTATAGAGTATCTCAATCACTACGAAAAATGTAATGGCACCTGCATTCACAGCTGAGGCTTGAACACCACATAAATTCAGACTATGATTAGAACATGGCACAAATTTAGCTTTCTCATTCATGTTTCGTAGATGTTGAACACCGCAATCAACTCCAGCCATACTAGCCGCATTGTCAAATCCTATCCCTTTATATTTTTTGAAATCAAGTTTCTCTTTCCCCAGTCGATCCAAAATCATCTTCTTGATATCATAAACTGTCTTCCCATGCTCAGTGATAAAACCAAGAAATGATTCCCACACCTCCAGTTTTTTGTTTTCAACAACGACATATCAACAAATGAAACTCTGATCAGTATGAGAAAAGTCTGGTGTGCTGTCTAGTATGATCGCAAAATAATTGGCTTTTCGAATTCGATCCAATATATTTTCCTTTATGTGGTTTCCCAAGATATGAATGAATTCATTTTGGATTTTCGGTGGCAAGTACCACCGGTTATCATTTACTTCATTTAAGTCATGTTTTCCAAGAACAGGATCATACTTGCTCATAAGTTCAACAAGTTCTGTAAAGTTACCTTTATTGGAATTATATACATCTTCTCGATGATCTCTAAAAGGCAGATTCTGTTTCGTCAGAAACTTCACGACATCAAGTAACCATGTTAAAACCTGTCTCCTATTTGTATTTCTTTCATAGTTTGTCCTTGTAGTTTACTGTCGAGTGTTTTACATTTATTAAACCTAGAACACTAACCATAGGTATAATATACCCAGCGCAAGTTTTCCTATTTTTAATTACAATTTTCAGTACCTGATTTTCTTACCTAAATAATGTTTTTCAGTTCCTATTAATGTTAACTCAAAGTACAAAGTTTGAAGTGCCTGCATGTAAAATATTTCAAATAAAGATTTATATTCAATTTCTTTTTTTTTGTTGATATTTTCAAAATCGGGTATGATATACCCGTGGTTAGTAATGGTGTAACTTTAATTGATGGTTAATGTTCTAGAGTTAAGGGTTATTTTTAACATCTCCCATTCCTTGAAAGTTCTTTGTTTGTCAGACAAATTTTCATGTTCTGGCATTTTTTATTTAAGCTTCCAGAACTTTTGAAATCCTGGATTTCTGGCAAGACTTGATTTGCGGTGCTCTGTCTTCAGAAAGAGGCGAGAGCAGAAACAACAAAGAGATTTGTTCGTCTTTGAGTACAGCAACCATGATCTCAAAACAGTCTCTCCATTCTCCATAGTTTTGTAAAACCATTGTTGCAGCATTATCTTCGGACAATTTTCCCCAGTCTTGCTGTCGGAGCAAACGGTTTATCATTGTTTTGAAACTTTTTAGGTCCCAATGTCACAAGATCAACAAGCAACTGCTATGAGCAAGTTCGTTGCCAAAATGCGATGCTTTCGTACACAGCAATCTCTGTGTTTGCCTGTTCTATTTCTTTATTTCCGGTAACTCATCAGTTCCTTCTTTATATTCATACCCGTCCTTATCGCATGCAATGGAGCTCTCTTCCTTTGGCACATCAACATAGTAACCTCCAATTTCTTTAACAACGTTAATTCCTGCTGGAAATTCCTCTTCAACTTTTATTTTGTGAGAATTTCTTCTCACACAGATTAACCCTTGGCAGGGACAAGAAAGTCAAACAAATCAACAAGGCTTACCTTAAAACTCAAAACAAATTTTATTGTAACCTTGCAAAAAAAGATTTTGCCCTTTTTTGCCCCTGGGAACAGGGTAGGGTAGTTCAACGAAAAAAAAAAGGAAGTCTCTTCTTCTTCTGTACATCTCAACCGAGAAAGGCAGTCTTGCTGGTGTGGAGGCGCATTACCATTTGGTTGCGCAAGTAGAAACTCCAATGCCTAATTATTAGGCTTGGGCACTCAAGGCCCTATTAAATTGTTTCAAGTGAGTCCGGTCTCTTCCAAGGATTCGTCGCGACTGCCTCTGAAGCATTTCCATTTTGGATGCTGGTGGACATTCAATGCCTAATTAATTTAGGCTTGGGCACTCAAGGCCCCGTCAGTGGTTCAAATGAGTCCGGACACTTCTAATCCTTTGTCGCGACTGCCTGTGAAGCATTTCCATTTTGGATGCTGGTGGACATTGAATGTCTAATTAATTTAGGCTTGGGCACTCAAGGCCCTGTCAATGGTTCAAATGAGTCCGGACACTTCTAATCCTTTTTCGCGACTGCCTCTGAAGCATTTCCATTTTGGATGCTGGTGGACATTCAATGCCTAATTAATTTAGGCTTGGGCACTCAAGGCCCTGTCAATGGTTCAAATGAGTCCGGACACTTCTAATCCTTTGTCGCGACTGCCTCTGAAGCATTTCCATTTTGGATGCTGGTGGACATTCAATGTCTAATTAATTTAGGCTTGGGCACTCAAGGCCCTGTCAATGGTTCAAATGAGTCCGGACACTTCTAATCCTTTTTCGCGACTGCCTCTGAAGCATTTCCATTTTGGATGCTGGTGGACATTCAATGCCTAATTAATTTAGGCTTGGGCACTCAAGGCCCTGTCAATGGTTCAAATGAGTCCGGACACTTCTAATCCTTTGTCGCGACTGCCTCTGAAGCATTTCCATTTTGGATGCTGGTGGACATTCAATGTCTAATTAATTTAGGCTTGGGCACTCAAGGCCCTGTCAATGGTTCAAATGAGTCCGGACACTTCTAATCCTTTGTCGCGACTGCCTCTGAAGCATTTCCATTTTGGATGCTGGTGGACATTCAATGTCTAATTAATTTAGGCTTGGGCACTCAAGGCCCTGTCAATGGTTCAAATGAGTCCGGACACTTCTAATCCTTTTTCGCGACTGCCTCTGAAGCATTTCCATTTTGGATGCTGGTGGACATTCAATGCCTAATTAATTTAGGCTTGGGCACTCAAGGCCCTGTCAATGGTTCAAATGAGTCCGGACACTTCTAATCCTTTGTCGCGACTGCTTCAAAAGTGGCGGGCGTTGTAAAATGCCCGCGAAAAAAAACCAGTCAAAGTTCGACCAATGAGATTGGTCGTTACAAAATTAGCCAATAGGCGCTTAATTGCAGAATTTCTTACAATTTCTATATTTGTCTTCAATATATTCGCATTTTCTCCATGTTCCTCCCCACCTAGTTCTGATGTGCACTCAGCATCCTCATCTTTGCATTTTGCTTTAACTACATATTTCTTCTATAGGAAAACCTGTAAACATATAACGCATTTTCTTCCCTCGTGTCCTCAAGTAGCATTCAACTTGCGATAAACCGCACCATTCAGTTTTTGGCGTTTACTCATTAATCAATACAGAACACTATTTACATTATTCGGACTATTGTCCTCATCTTTGTCACCATATTTATTACAACGTTTCGGCAAATTGTACGCTCCGACCTTCTTCAGGTGGTTGGAATGTTGGGCTAAACCCTTTCGCTCACTGAGGTAGACTGTTCTAGTTCCACGTGCTATGTATAATGGATGTCAGTTATCAGTTATCTCCCTCTGAAATTTCTCCACTGCCATAACCGGGTATTGAACTCACACTCTTTGGATTCTGTCACTAGATCTAACGAACGCCTTTATCCACTGTGCCATGTGTCCTTGTCAGTAATGTAAATAGTGTACATAATACCTCATCTCAGAAATATAGAGATGTTCAGTTCGACATTCCAACCACCTGAAGAAGGCCGGAGCTTACAACGGCCGAAACGTTGTAATAAATATGGCGACAAAGATGAGAACAATAGTCCGAATAATGTAAATAGTGTGCATAATACCTCATCTCAGAAATATAGACATATACTGAAGGGCCGAAACATTGTAATAAATATGCCGACAAAGACGAGGACAATAGTCCGAATAATGTAAATAGTGTACATAATACCTCATCTCAGAAATATAGACAGATACTGAAGGGCCGAAACGTTGTAATAAATATGGCGACAAAGATGAGGACAATAGTCCGAATAATGTAAATAGTGTACATAATACCTCATCTCAGAAATATAGACAGATACTGAACGGCCGAAACGTTGTAATAAATATGGCGACAAAGACGAGGACAATAGTCCGAATAATGTAAATAGTGTACATAATACCTCATCTCATAAATATAGACATATACTGAAGGGCCGAAACATTGTAATAAATATGGCGATAAAGATGAGGACAATAGTCCGAATAATGTAAATAGTGTACATAATACCTCATCTCAGAAATATAGACAGATAATGAAAGGCCGAAACGTTGTAATAAATATGGCGACAAAGATGAGGACAATAGTCCAAATAATATAAATAGTGTACATAATACCTCATCTCATAAATATAGACATATACTGAAGGGCCGAAACATTGTAATAAATATGGCGATAAAGATGAGGACAATAGTCCGAATAATGTAAATAGTGTACATAATACCTCATCTCAGAAATATAGACAGATAATGAAAGGCCGAAACGTTGTAATAAATATGGCGACAAAGATGAGGACAATAGTCCAAATAATATAAATAGTGTACATAATACCTCATCTCAGAAATATAGACAGATACTGAAAAAATACAAGCAGAAACAAATAGGAAAAGAGAATAGTTAACGGCATAGTGGATTTTTGTTTATTGTACTAAGATACAATTTGGCACAATGCTGAAAGTGGGGTTGTAAAAAAAGATTGATAATTCTTTAACTTAGCTAGAGAAATTCGTGACCCATTCGCATCTTATAATGGCATAGGGAAGTGTTGCTTAAAAATAGAAGTAAATATTGCGGAAGTTTATCCTACTGAGCCAAAGATTGTTTAAATCTTTTAAATTCGATTTTTAAAATTTATTATCATTTTTTTCTTATACATTTTTCTTATCCCTTTTATTTCATTCTTATATTCAATATAATAATTAAAATTTAATCCATAGTAAAAGACATAAAAAATAACTGAACATTGAGCATTTGTATTTAAAATTTTATAAGAAATATTTATCTCTGATACTTGCCTTAAACATTAACTTATTCTTCAGAGAACTGACTGACAATTAATTTTTTAGGCAAAGTAACTACCGCCTCATTATTTTCACGGTGTATGTTTCTACTTTGACCTCATGGCATTATAAAAGATGGTAATAAAACTAAAACTAATAAGAACAGAAATATTTAATGACAATTTATCTATTTCTATCAGTTCAGCCGGTTATTTTTTAAAAATATTCGCGTTTTAAAATAAAGTTTTTAAAACAGTAAACAATAAATATTAAAAGTCAATATTAAATAATTACACTTCTGATTTTGTTTTTTTAGAGAAACAAATCTTAAATCTTTTTTTGTGTTTCTACTACTTGATGTAAAAACATAATTTGGATCTGTTGAAGAATCTCTTTCCCCCAGACGTGCTTGGGGAGATTCTACAGTTGTGCTGGAATGGAGATTCTACAGTTGATCCTAAATTAATATTTAAAAATATTTAAAAAAACGTTTCGGAAGACTTTAAAGCGTAATATTTGAACATTTTACATCTAAATAGTCTTAAATTAACTTTTATATTACAAACTTAAGATTCTTAGTTTGTACTACTAATATAAAAAGTTAATCTTGTAATATGCACTAGATTTGATTTTTCTGAAGATGTTTAGTTTAAAAATTTAGAAAAAAATTTAAAATTTAATGTAGAATGTTGTTACAATTTACACACAATAATTCGAAAATTGTGATTTTATGAAAAATCTATTGGAATCGCTGAAGAGTATGAGATTTATACAGTTTTTGAGCTTTAAAAACGGCAAGTTTAGTAAAAATCTTCGAAATGTAAACAAACTTTAAATCGCGTATATTTCTGGTTCTACTTTACTACGAATAATTTTCTTAATTTAAAAAAAATCTCTAATCTTTTTCTACGAAAAGAACCAACTGAAAAGAAAAAATAACATTCATTTTTAACACGTTTCAAAGCCCTAAAGTTGATCAGACTGGGGGGGGGGTCGATGTTTTCTATCAACGTTTTCCAATAAAAAAGCAAATAAATGGTTATCTTCAAGATGCGAATTCCCAAATTTTTCAGCTTTTTTAAGGAATGCTCCCTTTCAAATTATTAGCAGGAGCCAGCCTCGTACTCACTTTGATCTGCTTTTTTCGGGAAAATAAATTGTTTTTCATCTGAATTCTTAAATAATTTTCTTTTACAATAAATTAATTTGAGCATTTTTCAATAAATATATATCAATGAACTTTTTTAATAATAAAATTTGAAAACTTTTTTTAACAATGAATTGAAAACAAATCAAATATTATTTGAGAATTTCCCGAAAAAAGCAGATCAAAAAAGCGTACGAGGCTGGCTCCTGCTACTACTATGATGTGAGAATTCTTTAAAAAAAATAAGCTGAACATTTTGGGATTGCATATCTTGAAGATAACCAAATAAGTAAAACTTTTGTTTTTTATGAATAAATTGTTTAGACTTCATTCATAAAGTCATAGCAGTTATGTTGAAAAAAACAAAAACAAAACAACGAGGGGGTCGTTATTGTGCAAGGTCCGACAAAATGGCCTTTTCCTAAATTTCAATATTTAAATGAAGGCTGTTTTGTTCTGAAATGTTTCAATAATTAAAATTTAAAAAAAATTAAAATTACGTTTTGCAGTTAACAGGGTTTTTTTTACCAAGGATAACTGGTTAGTTCAATTATGTGTGTAGATACGCTGAGTGTATATCGTGGTCTGTTCCAATATAGGCACAACAGACTGATATCATGGGTAAACATCACTGCGGCAATAAAACAATAAAACCCAAATATCTCTTAAAACCAATATGCGTTATGATTTACTATCAGCTTGTAAAATCAGCTACAATCCTTATTTTGCTCTTAAATCTAATCAGTATACCTTTTTTTCCCTTCGTGATTGATTTGGCTATTGTTAAATCAAGAATTCGAAGGTTTTTCGACACGAGTATAGTCACCTATATTTATATATATATATATATTTGATAGATTTGATACAGGAATATATCAAGCAGCCAATCAGGAAATGTGGATAACACACACACACACACACACATATATATATATATATATATATATGTGTGTGTGTGTGTGCTTGATATATTCCTGTACACACACACACACACACACATAAAATATATATATATATGTGTGTGTGTGTGTGTGTGTGTGTGTGTGTGTGTGTGTGTGTGTGTGTGTGTACAGGAATATATCCTGTATATTCCTGTATCAAACCTTTTACTTGAAACCTGTCGTAAAGGAATTTTATTTTCTCAGAAACTTATTGAGCCTATTGAATTGAAAGAGTCATTATTTTTTCGCTGGTTTCTGTTTTCGGCACATTTCCTTCCGGGTCCTAACCAGAGACCTCAGGTCAAAAATGGTCTCATTACATTTTCCACTGGTCATTTTTTGTAAAAAGAAAAACCCACAAAAAACTAAGATCACAAACATTTTACATAGATAACGCCCTTCGTAATGCGTGTTGTACTTGTGAGTACATTTTGTATTTCTTCAAGGCATGGGCTACCAGGAATCCTTTCAATGAGTCTATCGGAACCTTTTCCATTCAATCCGAGGGTTCCAACTACAACTGAAACTATTGATGTCCTCATGTACGACATTTTTGAGATTTCCACTTCAAGATCCTTGTATTTTGATAGTTTTTTTTTTAAAGATCTTTAAAGATACATTACAATCTGCAGGGATTGCCATGTCAATAAGAAAGCACATTCTGTTCTTGTGGTCTTTGATCACGATGTCTGGGCGATTAGATTTGATTGTTCTGTCTGTCTGTATTGTAAAGTCCCATAACGAAGTCGTTGCAGAGGATAAAGAAAGAAAATATATTAAATTAAAAACGAACACATATATTACAGTATCTGTCTATATTTATGAGATGAGGTATTATGTACACTATTTACATTATTCGGTCTATTGTCCTCAATAAGGCAGTCGAGAACTTGGAGAGGGGAATTAACAGGAGATAACTGATAACTGACTGCCATTAAATCATGGCACGTGGAACTAGAACATTCTACCCCAGTGAGCGAAATAATGGGTTCAGTTCGACATTCCAACCACCTGAAGAAGGCCGGAGCGTACAACGTTGTAATAAATATGGCGATAAAGATGAGGACAATACATACATACATTCAGAAAAAGATTAGATTTGTCCATTAGTACTGGCAAGATGTTTTTTTAATCAGCGTCTTTTGACCAAAGTGAGGAAGTCTGGGATAACTGATTTCCACGCCATTGAGTTTGATTTGATCGTGTGATAAGGATGATCAGAACGTCGGTATACGTAAATGTTTGACGATATAGGCTTGCAAAATAATTCCATCGTTACACGATTGCTTAAGAACTTTATTCCAATGTCTAAGACTTCGACACTAGCACTGAAGAAACTCAATGTAAATTTTATTTATGATTGATATTATTTTATGCAAAATTATTACAAAATTATAGAAACATTAACAAAATTTCCTGCGTACTTTCTCAGAGGAAAAAAATATAATTAATAAATTGCAGCCAAAGTTCTGCTTCATGCTCCGTTCTGTGATTTGAAAACTAAATAGTTTTTCTTCGAAATTTGTCATAAAAAAAACATTGGCAAAGTTGACGGCCATAAGGGTCCCTATTGAACATCCTTTGATTTGATGGAAAAAAATATTTCCTAGATTTCATCGTGTTGCTTTCCAAGAAAAAAAGAATTAAATGTAATTTGAAGAAGAAAGACATTCTTTTGAAATATTCTTTAACGTTGTCAAACACTGTTTTTTTTTCTTTTTTTTTCTTAAATTGCGATCTTCTCTTAACTCTTAAAAATATTGGCGGAGTTTTGGTTTGGTTTGATTTGGTTTGTTTTACGGCATATCAACCTCAATAGGTTATTTAATGCCGACAAAATTTTTATTGCTGGTAATGTTTTTCCTTGAAGAAATCTATTTCTGGGAATGTTTTTCCTTGAAGAAATCTATTTCTGGGAATATTTTTCCTTGAAGAAATCTATAGCTGATCATATTTTTCCTTGAAGAAATCTATTGCTGGTCATATTTTTCATTGTAGAAATCTATAGCTGGTCATATTTTTTTCAAAGAATATATAGCTGTTCGTATTACTGGTACTATTTTTTTTTTTAAGCATTCCTGATAATAATTTTTCCTTCAAAAATTATTGTCCCAGAACGGACTATCTCTATAAAGAAAAGGAATATGTGAAGTGTAATAATTGTCAATCCGCTGAAAGAATAAAATATCTATAGCTGGTCAAAATTTTTACAAAGAATGTATAGTAAATAATAAATATTTGTATAATAAATGTTTGTATTGCTGGTACTTTTTTTTAAAAGTATTGCTGATAATAATTTTTCCTTCAAAAATTATTGCCGGTAATATTTTTTTTTTTATTACAAAGTATTTCTGGTATTAAAACCTATTTTTACACAAATTTGGGTGTTAACTATTTGCCCATAGCTGGGACCCTAACAGGTGCTACCACCCCGGGTCAGGGTGGACCTGGGAACATCAGAAATTAAGAGGTGGTTCCACGCTCCTCAAAAGCCTCCTGATCAGAGGCCTTGCTGTTGGACGTAGTTTATCGTCTTACCCAGGACGCGGATGTAGTTTATCGTCATACCCAGGACGGTTGGAGGAGTTACGTCAATTATTTTGTTTATTATTATAATTATTATTATTATTATTATTTTCTGCTTTTTCCTTCCTGTTTAGTATACACCCTTACCATGTCATTACCCGGGACGTTGGGCAAGGTAGTAAGCATATATTCTGTTTGCAGAAATTCCGATGTTACGTGATACTTAACATATACAGTGTTTATATCTTCTTTACGTTGATGATACTCACCTGAATAGATAAGCAGTTCCACACAATGCAATTTTTAAATCTTTTGTAAATTATTATTGTATTTCCCTTGATTTCTGATGTGTACTCATTTCTTTCCGGGTTCCGCCCAGGGACCTAAGGTTAGAAATGGCATCATGACATTTTCCACTGCAGAGAAAAAATATTTTACATAGATAAAGTCCTTCGCAAGGCGTAGGCTGTACTCGTGAGAGCAATTTTTTGTATTTCTTTAAGGCATGGGGTTCCAGGAATCCCTTCAATGGGTCTATTGTATATTTTTCGAATCAATCCGAGGGCTCCATCTACAACGGGGTTTGTTGATGTTCCCATGTGCCTCATTTCTGAGATTTCGATTTCAAGGTCCTTGTATTTTGATAGCTATTATTATTATTATTATTATTATTATTGTTATTATTATTATTATTAATAGTAGTAGTAGTAGTAGTAGTCAAAGTAATAATACTAGTGAAAATTTTTCGGTTTCACTATTTGAATTTTCTGATGAATCATAATTTTTAAGTGAATGAGTGAAATAAATCCTTGCCAGTTCAACATTTAAAAAACACCCGTGGACCCCCACCCATTAGGTCATTAAATACTCGAGCTTAACAACTTGAACAAAACATGGCAATTGTGTTTTGTGCTTTTCGTTCCGCTAGTGCTGTTAGGCGTCGTGGGGAGACACAGTCGTCTGTTAGCGGCAAGGCGAGTGGCCTGGAAGAGAGATATCTCGTGGGCTCCGAGTGTGTCTACCACTGAATCGCTCTAGCGTCTTCTTGGTCTGCCTCTCGCTCTCGTCAGAGTGCTCGTAGGGCTTGTTGGTTGATAGGCATACGAGTGAGTTGTCCGAACCACTTGGTCCTCTGTCGTTTGATGTGTTGTATGAAGTAAATTTTCATTTTAACACCCGAGCGCTCGTCTGAATGGGCCTATTTACTTCCTTTCCTTGCAAAAATTAGTACGCGCTAAAAATTAATGCGCAAACTTGTTAAAGTAGATGTGTTGATTCTATTTTTTCATTATTTTTTTCATTTGTCCCCTTCTTCTACACAGAAAGAAACCCCCTCCCCTAACCTTAACACCTAACCCTAAAGAAGAAGGGAACAAATTAAAAAAATAAAAAACATTAAATTAAATAATTGCTTCAATTGCCCTAATCTTTTTGGGGTTAGAGAGAACGATTAATTTTTCTTTTCATTCTTTATAAAAAAATTACTTTTATTTGTCGATGTTTACATATATTTGAATGAAAGTTAAATTTCTTCTTAAATTAAGTACAAAAAAAAATTAAAAATCGCTTAACGGAAGCGCGTACTAATTTCTGCAAGGAAAGGAAGTAAATAGGCAGTGAATTTAGCGCTCGGGTGTTAAAATGAAAATTTACCTTGTATGATCGGTATTGCTTCTACCATATCTGTTATTATTGCCTCATTCCTGATCTTGTCTCGCCTGGTCTTGTTCACTGCTTTCCTTCTGGACATTGACATCAATGGAACTCAACTAAAACAAACCAGTGAATTCAAATATCTGGGCATATATATTTTTTTACTGAAAACGGCAAACTAAACAGAGAAATCGATACCAGATGTCAGAAAGCCAACGTAGTCAGTTACCAACTTGCTCCTTTTCTAAAACATCCTGGCATTTCCATGAGCACCCATGCAAATCTCATCAACGCCATTTTCCTACCAACGCTGACATACCAGTGCCAGATATGGCCCCTGACAAAAAACCTTGAGAGGAAACTGATCACTTGTGAGATGAAATGCCTGAGGAAAGCAGTGAACAAGACAAGGCGAGACAAAATCAGGAATGAGGTAAAAAACATGGCAGTGACAATTATTAATAGGAATTCAGGTCATTATGTAAAGAAGAAGGTGCAAATGACAAGATTTGAAATTGACAAGATTTTTCATTTTACTGAAGCAGAATTTAAACACATGAGAGCATTATCACTTCCTCCATCTTCTCTTTCTTTCTTTATCTCTCTGAAGACAAACAGCGTCACTGATATGTCTTTTCCGTCTTTCCTCGTGCTCAAAGCGAAATACACTATTATTTATTAGGGATTGGCAGGGCGTAACGTACGCACTATCTACGGAATGAAGGCTCAAGCAGAATTATAATAGAATTATCATTATTTTTAGTTTCCTTGATTTACTTTTTGATGCAATCCTTTACTAAGTCTTTAAATTCAAAGCCAACGAAAAGAAAGGTTTTATTAGAACGTCATAAAGCATATTACATCAAGGTAGTTTTTCTGAGTTTGTGAGTAAGGCTCATGGGTATGGTCTTTTGAGCACTCAGATGGTGAGGGGCTTCCTGTGATTTTCTTAATATGTGTATCAGTATTCTTTTTAAACATTCCTAGTGCTCCTATTATTACTGGAATAGAACTTGTGTTTAAATACTACATTCTTACACCTTCTATTTCTATTATTATTATTATTATTATTATTATTATTATTGTTATTATTATATAATTCTGCTTGTCCTTTTATTTGTTAGTTACACCCTGCCAATACCTCATAAATAATGGACTGTTCCGTTTTGACCGCGGAAAAAGACGGAAATGACTTATCGGAGATATTACTTGGTTTCAGAAAGAAAGAAAGAAAGAAAGAAAGAAAGAAAGAAAGAAAGAAAGAAAGAAGTGTATAAAATCTCAAGCCAATCCCTCATAAATAATGGACTGTTCCGTTCTGACCGCGAGAAAAGACGGAAATGACTTATCGGAGATATTACTTGGTTTCAGTGAAAAGAAAGAAAGAAAGAAAGAAAGAAAGAAAGAAAGAAAGAAAGGAAAAAGAACTCAGCCCTCCGATTCCTGTATCTATTACCCCACCGTGCCTCCCCAGTCAGTTATGTGCCATGCGTGATACACGCTTAGGTGATCATATATCTTTCCATACGTGACTGACGAGGCAGATTTTTTCCCCACAGTCGGTTGCCATTTCTTCTACGGTAGACCAGTTGCCATCCAAGGCTATATAACCCGGTCTGTCCTGCTATTTACCCATAACTGGGGTAGAGAAGAAGAGGATTCATATCTTTCCCAAGGGTATTAGCACGTAAGTGAATTGCAGTCAGTTATGTGCCATGCGTGATACACGTTTAGGCGAGCATGTATCTTTCGATACATGACCGACGAGACAGTAGGTTGCCATTTCTTTCTGCGCCATCCGAACCCGGTCTGTCCTGCTATTTACCCATAGCTGGGGGAGAAGAAGAGGATTCATACCTTTCCCAAGGGCATTAGCACGTAAGTGAATGTAATGGATTCGACTGGAATTTGAACTCAGCTCTCCGATTCCTCAATCCGGTCCGCAATCCATTACTCCACCGTACCTCCATTATGACTGGGTATAGCAGGGATTGAAGAAAGGATAAAAGGAAGAACTGAGAAGAAAAGTATGGGGATCAAGGCATCAGAAGATGTCGACTGACATTACATTTAAATTTTTGAAGATTATAATTATCAGGAAAGGAAGTAAGAGGAAGGTAGTTCCACTGTCGGGAAGTACGAGTGAAGAAGCTGTTGAAGTAGGAGAGGCGGTTACATTTAACTGTTTCGACAGTAAAAGGGTGGGACGTTAGAATTTAAAAAATGTCCCCGTAATCCAAAAATGTCCCTGAGGATAGTTTAACTTAATCCGGGGTCTACTATACTCTTTCTTAATTACATGTTTTAGTAGGAGGCGTGCACACAGCTTACACAAATAACAGGCTCAGGATATTCCAAATGAAGTCGTCAGCATAATCTCCATCCTCCTCAGTCATGGAGCCAAGATTTGTCTCGCAAGAACTCTCGTCTCTTCACACGCACTGGGCGAAGCGAAAGCCGCAGGACCGCTGTTTGTCAAAAAGTAATACGTGTTGGTCCTACTTAACAGATTTAATAATAGAAATAAACAAAGCCTACAGAAATGAACACAGTCGTCTCAAGATTTCAAATCTAATCTTTAATATTCCTTCTCAATCGGGATATGAGGACCGGTTAAAAATTTAGTGGCTGTTCTTTAATTATAAGTGATTTACTAAATCATTACCAAAGTTAGTACCCTATTAAAAAATGTAAAAAAAAATATTACATACGTACACATAAAAAAAAATTATTAGTCAATTACATAGTATTCATTGTTTTTAACAATTCCCTCAATTATTTTACAAGATTTTAAGCATTTTACCCCAAGCAAGGCGGGATTGCCACTAGTACGCAAGAGGCTACAGAGAGTGAAAGTAAGGGAGAAGACTGGGTATCGTGGGTTGATGAAAAGAATAAAAAGAAGAACGGGGATCAAGGAAGCAAAAGATATCGATCGACATTACATTTAAATTTTTAATGATTAGGGAAACAAGTAAGAGGAAGGGAGTTTCACTGTCGGGAAGTGCAGCTGTTGAAGTAGAAGAGGCGATTACATTTAACTACTTTGACAGTAAAAGGGTGGGACCTAGATACCAACGTTTCGTACAACCTTCGTGTCGTTTGTTGGAAGAAGGTTGTGAGGTAGTTTTCCACTGAGTGTACAGAGTCATTTGTTTGTTATTTAAATTGTTCTGTAGAAACCGGAACAAATACAAATCCGAAGGAGCCAAATCAGGAGAATATGGCGGATGGTAGAAGATTCCTCATTACAACTCCTTAAGCTTCTGTAAAGGTCTGTTTTGTAACATGTGGTCTTGCGGTATCGTGGGGGGCGGGGGAATAACAGATTTGCGATTTTTCCAAAATCGACTGTCTTTCTTAAAACCAAGTCTCCTGGTGAAAACTAGTTGAGACATCGATTTTAAAATTCTAAGCAGTCTTTTCTATCAAAATCTTCGGTTTTATCCTCCACGACGGCAAGCAGAGCTTTCTTCATCGACGTCGGAAGGTCGCCCCAAGCGTGGTTGATTAATCACCCTGACGAAGTCTGCCAAACCAATTTTTGACTGTCCCAAGAGCTGGAGCATGATCGTTAAGGCGTTTGTTTGTGGACACAATATTCAACAAAGTCCGACTCGCAACTGAACGATTAACGGTTACGGTCTAGAAAATGCCAAATGTCAATCAGCGCCAAGCTGCATTTATTTTATTTTCAGAATTAAAATCCGGCACGAACTTTTGCAATGATCTGATATCTTCTCTTTATCACATAACGTGTGGTATGAGATATTGTTATCATTGCAAGTCACTTATTGCGCTTTGGTTTATTATCACAGTATCAAGCAAAGCATCTTTGACATCAGAATGTCTTCCAGAGCATTTTTCATCACCTGTGACAATTCTGTTCAAGAGTAGCTACTTTTCATCGTGTAACAAATCACCACAGAAAAAAAATTAAACAAACGTTATTCAAGTACATACTCTCCACTGACCACTGACTTTACCATTACTCTCACTCTGATTCTATTATTTTATACACTGAGCAAGTTTTGACAGTCAATCCAGGTTTTATAGTTTGGATTGAGGCAAGTGTCCAAAATGAGGTGTTACAGACAGAATATGGATATTTTAATACATCTGTATTTCTAGTGAAGCAATAAAAGAAGCTTTGTAAATTTTCAAACATTGGTTCTTCTGACTCAAAATAATCACACAAAAACTAAATTCATCTAAAAAAAAAAATTAAAATTAAAAAAACAATACGTTCAATAATCTACATTCACAGTGATAGTTATGTCTACTTGGATCCCTTTTTTAAAGAGAAATTTTTCCCAGAAAAACCCAATGGGCTTCTAAGCAGTAAGAAATCCTAAGTTCCTTGTTGGTGGGGGGGGGGCAGAGAGTCAGACAGAGGGATGTCAAAAACTGATGTTTGAATTATACAAACACAGCAATAAATAAGGGTCATATTTTACTTTATTTGCAGAATTAAGTGATAAACCTAATCAGTGAAAATTTGAATGCTAAAAAATACAAATAAACAATATTTTAAAGAAATAACTTGATTAAAATTTGTCTGAGAATAAACAAATAAAAAATGATTCAAATTTAATTATTTAGTGAGCAACAAATTTTTAATTAAATACAAATATTAGATCATTACAAAAGTTTGTGCTTGATTAGAAAATTAAAAACAAAATTTTACGTACCAAAAAAATAAAAAAACGAAAAATAAAATAAATTAAACGTTATTCAAGTACATAGTCTTCATTGTTTTTAATAGTTGTCTCCCCTTGTTCTACAATTTTGTTGAAAGAAGCTGTGAGGTAGTTTTCAACTGACTGTACAGAGTCAATATTTTTGTCATTTAAATTGCTCCGTGGAGCCTGGAACAAAAGAATATCTGAAGGAGCCAGGCCAGGAAAATACAGTAGATCCTGGAGGGTAGGATACCATTTCACCTCTAAGCTTCTGCATTTTGTTGCATTTTGCAACATGGGGTCTTGCATTGTCAAGGTGGAAAAATGGCATCTTTTTGGTTAACCAAATTCAACCATTTTTTCTTGAATAGTGGCATTGAGATTGAAGAGTGAGTCGCACTACTTCTTTGAAGTAATTGTTTGACCAAGTGGAAGAAGCTGAAAGTGAATTATCTCTCTGCAATCTTACCAAACGGACAGCAACGTTTTCATTGGATGCAAGCCCGATTTAGCCATGGATTCTACACATTCAAAAGCTTGTTTCCAGCTCCATTGACATTCAATGTTATAAACAATCCATTTTTCATCACCAGTGACAATTCTGTTCAAGAGTGGCTCCTTTTCATAGTATAACAGCAACGAAATCACCACAGAAACAGGATTGAGCTTGTTCTGTTCCATCAGAGAATATGGCACACACATGTTGAGTTTGGAAACGAAACCAATCTCTTCAAATGGCAAAAGGCAGTTGAGTTCAAACTCTTGCCAATCTCTTCACTTAAAATCTTTGGTTTATTCTTCACAATGTCAAGCAGAGCATTTTCAACATCAGAAAGTCACCCAGAGTATGGTTGATCATTGAGGACAAAATCTGCTAAACCATTTTTTGACTGTTCAAAGAGCTGGGGCACAATCCAAATAAATCTTCTGAATGTTTTTTTTTTTTTTTTGGTGCAGTTCCAATGATGGCCACTTTCTGAAATTCTTGGAACATAACATGGCAGATGAGCAAATTTTCATCCTGCATCTTTAAGGTATTTATTTCTGGACAAAACGTCAGCATTCAACAAAGTCTGATTAAACGATGAAAACTTTCAATCTCGAGCACACCAGAAATCGGCACCAAAACAAATTTTATATTAAAAATGAATTTTTGCAATGAATTTATAATTGTAAAAGCAAACAAAACATGTCAAACTGAACACAAACATCTCGGGGTTCCAAACTTTGCGTTCATCATGATCTCATTCCTTTTCTGGCCTTCAATTTTGAAATGAATACATGTACAAGGTCTTGCATTATTTACATTACTCAAACTGTTATCCTCATTGCCATATTAACAACGTTTCAGCCGCTGTACGCTACCGCCTTCTTCGGGTGACTGGAATTTCGAACCGAACCCTTTATTTCGTCCAACGGGGTAGATTGTTCTAGTTCCACGTGCCATGCCTCTTCCGGGTGTCTCAGTTATTTTCCTTTAACTCCACACTTCAAATTTTAGTTCATCACTGTTGTGGTCTGGTACTGAACTCACAACACTTTGGGTCGAGTCACTGGATCAAACCAATGTCTTTATCCACTGGGCCATGTATCACGGGATCGGTGTAACATAGAATATATTTCAATTCCATACAACAAACAACAATTTTTCCCCTGCAAAGTAATCTTATCGACACTATTTACATTGTTCGGACTGTTGTCTTCATATTTTTTGCAATATTCACAACGTTTCAGCCTTTACACACCCCAGTTTTCTTCAGGTGATTGGAATTTCGCACTGAACCCTTCATTTCGTCTTCCGAGGTAGATTGTTCTAGTTCCACGTGCCATGCCATGATGAGGACAACAGTCCGAACAATGTAAATAGTGTAAATAATTAAATACTTCATCTTAGAAATATAGACAGATAAGCCCCGAGAGTTTAATGCACTTTTCCATTCTTTTTTGCCCTGCTTCTATTCACAGCTATTAAAAGCAGGTCCCCTTTATAATCCCGTTGGGCTTGGAGAAAAGAAAAAAGACACACGGAGCAAGATCAGGTGAATAGAGAGGTTGTTCCTGTACAGAAATGTTCTTCTCTGTCAAGAACTGACGAATGCTCAGGGCGTTGTGGGGAGGTGCATTGTCGTGGTGAAGTAGCTAAGATTTGCCCAGCCAAAACTCTTGTCTCTTCTCACGCACTGAGTGAAGCAAACGCCACAGAATCTCTTTGAAGACTTGTCCATTGATCATCTAGCCGTGTGGCAAGAATAATGCCTCTCACATCGAAGAACGGATAAGCTCCGTTACTTTTCAGATAGACCTATGTTTGACAGGTAGACTATGGATCCTTGACTAGGTTGATCTGATTTGCACGGCCTATAACTCTCCAGTCTACCACTATGTGCCTTTTCAGTCGAGATGATGATCTGAAAAGCTTGATGCAAACCACACCGATATGGCAGGTTGGCATAGTTGGCTTGCTTCTAGTTGTAATAACCTTTCAGGTGGTTTACGTAACTTTCCCTCGACAACAAAATGCGCTCACGCACGCCACATTTCCTAGACTGCATGTTAGCTGTCAAATTAGAGTGAGTGCTTCTTCGGAAATCCCAAGTGATCAAAACACACACACACACACACACACACACACACACACACACACACACACACATATATATATATATATATATATATATATATATATATATATAATTGTGTATATGGGCAGCAATCTATTTCATATATATATATATATATATATATATATATATATATATATGAAAAGTGTATGTATATAAATATATATATATATATATATATATATATATAAATATATGTGCAATATATTATATATATCATTTATATATTATATGCGCGGTACTTATTGGAAAGCGCTCAATATCAGACATAGAGCTAACATATTTAGTTGGATTGATCAATCAAACTAAATATATATATATATATATATATATATATATATATATATATATATATATGTGTGTGTGTGTGTGTGTGTGTGTGTGTGTGTGTGTGTGTGTGCGCGTGTGTGTGTGTGTATTTAGGCAGCAATCCTTCTTTCATGCACATTTCATTAAAAACGACTGACAAGGTGCTAAATAAAAGCACCTTGTCAGTCGTTTTTAATGAAATGTGCATACACACACACACACACACACACACACACACACATATATATATATATATATATATATATATATATATATATATATATATATATATATATATATATATCACTCTGTCTCCATATGTGGAATTTTTTGTAAATCACTTGCGGGTCTTAAATGCAACTTAAGATTATCGCACAAAATTTCATAAATTAATCAACTAAGCTGTCAGATCATCACACGTCGAAACCGACGGGAGAGTCCATTATATATATATATATATATATATATATATATATATATATATATATATATATATATATATATATAGATATATATATATATATATATATAACTGTATATTTATTAATATATATATGATAACGTTGAGCTTAGGAGAAAAAAATTCACACGGAACAAGATCAGGTGAATAGGGGGTTTGATCCAGTACGGCGATGTTCATCACGTTCATGAACTGCCAGATGCTCAGGGCATTGTGAGACGGTGCATTGTCCTGATGAAGCCGTCACGATTTGTCTTGCCACAACTCTCGTCTCCTCTCGCGCACTGAACGAAACAAGCACTACAGGATCTCTTTGTAGACTTGCTGATTGACCGTCTAGCCATGTGGGAAGAACTTACTGTCGGCAATGCCTCTCACGTCGAAGAACGGATAAGTCCCGTTACTTTTCAGATGGACCTTGCATACCTGTTTTGTAGAGGTTTCTTTCTTGTCTTCTTCATTTTCCATAGTAGTATCCCACCTTTGAATGGGGGAATGTATACCCAATTTGTAGGTCGTTTTGAATGCTATCAGATGGGGGGGGGGGCGTAGATGGTGCCACTCCCCCTAAAATTTTTGTTGCAAAGTAGATAAGGCAAGCTATAAGGAGGGAGGACAGACTTCTTTTGTCTATGCACAAAGACCTTCTGTTAGACTATGGTAAAATCGAGAATTGACTTGAGTAAATCCGCTTTCATAAACGATTTGAATTTAAAAGTTTGAATTTACAATTTTACATATCAAGTAAATAAAAGAAAACACAAATTTAAAATTATTTATATATATTGTAACTAATATGTTGATACAATATGTTAACCCTTACATCCCTTATTGAAATAATTGCTTCAGACGTTTCCTTAATAATTAATTTAACGAATGAATATTACTTATAAAGCTGCGTAAATTTCCAGATTAGTTATTCCAAAAATTTCGCTTGAAGATGAAACAGAGCTAGATACTTTAATTCAATTTAATTTTAATAATTATATTGAGGTTTTTGGTTCTTGTTTTTGAAACATGAGAACACTTATGTAGCGAAGGAATCGTATTTTTTCTTTAAATAATTATAATTTAGGCGCTACTTTTGTATTGAGCACTGTTTTTTAAAAATAAAAATATTAAGACCTTTGGATTATTAACCTAACGGTTCTTTCCTAATTTTCTATATATTTGCACACACACACACATACACACACACACACACACACACACATATATATATATATATATATATATATATATATATATTAATTCCAATTGTAAAGAAAATTTGCTCTGTTTAGTCAAGTGAAAATAAACATTGAGCGCTCTTTTATGAGTCAGATTTAAAAAATTTCAAATTCTATGTTGTGTTAATAGGACTTGCCTGCATTATACCAACGGATTACTACCTCTCTCTCTCTCTCTCCATATATATATATATATATATATATATATATATATATATATATATATATATATATATATACCTAAGTACAGGATTAGTGTATACGGAATAAATTCCAATAACCAACAAATTGTTAAAAGAGTGCTCAATACAGATTAGAGCAAATATAATTATTTATTCGAAAATTGTAGCATAAATATCTTATAAGATCACTACAAAAATAGCCATTTTGTTTCAAAACTTCTGGTGTCTTATCAAATGCTGGTGTGGAATGCATATATATATATATATATATATATATATATATATATATATATATATATATATCGGGTGTAACACCAAAATATATTTTAAAAAACACTAGACTAAATGAGTTTCTTTTTTTACATGTTTCAGATAAGACGTTTAGCCATTTGTCGTAAGAGTCACTGAAAACCCTTTGAGTTATTCAGCTAGAAAGAGAACAGGTTAAAATCATTGTGTCAGCCACACTATGTCTTCTGAACCGAGCAATGGTGAGAAGAAAAAAACATTCAGGCCTTCAGTAATGGTACCAACATTCATAATCTGGCTTCCATCTTCAAAGTGCATTCATGATTCCATCAAGAGAATGGTGAATAAGTTCGTAACCATATGTATGGCAGCGGTGGCCAAATTAACAAGAATATGGAGGAACAAAATCAGCTTTCAAACAAAGTACAGCCTGTCCAAATCACTGGTAGTCTCCATTCTCCTATATGGATGTGAAATGTGTGCACCGTTGACAGACACAGAAAGAAAGAGCCAAGCATTTGAGAGAAAATGCATGAGAAAACTCCTTGGCATCTTCTATTGGGAACAAAAACCAATAAGTTTGTGCGGAAAAGGGTTGAAAGTTTTGTGAGACACCAGGAACCTCTTCCCACTACTGCCAAACGGAGAAAAATAGCGTGGTTTGGAGACAAGGCACGATATCTCGTGCAAGGCACCGTTGAAGTTGAACGTAAGGGAGGACGATAACGCAAAAAACCGGTTTGATAATATCAAACAATGCACAGGTATGACTGTACCAGAATTGCTGATGGCTGCCGTTAATAGTCCACTGTGGAAAAGAGTTAATGTGTCTTCTGCATTCGGATCCGCCCTACGATTTAAAAAGTCAAGGGGATGATGATGCAAAAGGAAAACTTATCTTAGCCGATACGTTTCGTCCTCTGATGGACTTCATCAGGACAAAAGTAAAGATTTTATTTTGCAATAAGTATTTAGAAACAAAAGTAAATATGCCATAAGCTTTTCAGAATTTTAAAATCATAAATGTACATGAGGCTGACTGAAAAGTCAAGATAAGTTGTCGAGGATGCGAAGTGATTTAATTTAATGTTTAACATACAAAAGTGAATAAATGTCGGTGAGTTTTTTTTAATTATAATTATTATTTATATTATTGTAGTTTTGAATTTATTTATCTAATATATAGTTTAAATAAATATAGGGTATGAATTTAACCGTTTTCATTTAATTTTTTTTTTAACATTTTTATAGTTATGCGTGGGAAGAAGTATTTCTTTCGGAAGAAGACATATTTAAAAAATCCAGGTTATAGATTTATATGTTGGTGAAATTCGGTAGCGAAATTCTCAAGAAGTTTCAGTCTAAATAGGTTAATTTCATTTTTAATAGGTGAGGCATTCTTTATATAAAAATGTGACTGAACTCATTTCTACGTATGACTCATGAATTTGATAAATTGTTGTACATGAAATCCTTTCTGCGTTCAAAGAGTTTGAGTTAAAGAGTGTCTATGAATCCAAATAGGATTTTATACATAATATATATCGGTTGTCAACTGGGGCAGGAATTGGCTGGTTAACTTTAACGCCTCCAAGACAAAACTGCTCTCCATTAATCACCACAGGGATCTTTCCCTGCATCCCATTATATTGTCTGAAGCTCAACTTCTCGAGAGCTCCTCTCTGCGGCTGCTCGGTCTCACGCTGTCTGTTGACCTGAGATGGAACGACTACATTGAGTCGATTGCTTCATCCACCGCAAGGAAAGTTGGCTCCCTGTGCCGGGCCAGGAATCCCCTGAATCGATCCTCCAAATTTACAAAGCAACCATCCGCCCTTGCATGGAGTATTGCTGCCATATATGGTCTGGAGCCCCTTCTGTTTGCCTCAAGGTTCTTGATAAGATCCAGAGACGGGTATGCAATGTAATTGGTCCTGATCTGGCTTCTCGTCTGCAGTCTCTCTCTCACAGATGCACCGTCGCCTCTCTCTGTCTCTTTTATAAATATTTCCATGGTAATTGCTCCGATGAGCTTCTATCGCTGGTTCCCAGGCTCCATGAATTCAAGCGTCATACGAGGCTGGCATCCCGTTCCCACCCTTTCACTGTTGTAACTGTTAAATGTAGACGTCTCTTCTACTCCAATAGCTTCATATCTCGCACCTCACGCCTATGGAACTCCCTTCCTCATTCCTGTTTCCCTGATGACTATGATCTCCAACTATTCAAGTGTAACGTCAATCGACATCTCCAGTTGCCTTGATCTATCCTCTATCCTTCTCATCCTTTCCTCTAACACTCCTATTTGCTCTCGCTCCAAATCCTCTGTAACCCCTTGCGTGCTAGTGGCTTCCAGCCTTGCTTGGGGTGAAAAGCTTAAAAAAATATATATATACACCATAACCATGTTTTTAAACTAACACATCTTTTACATATATTATCCATACTGCATAACTTGTACTCTTATTCCTTTATTTTTCGTGTTTTGATTTGACTTTTCACGCCTTCCAATCCTTTTATATCACCTTCTTGCGTTCCCTTCAACTTAATGTTTCCACTGACTATTAGACTTTGGTCTAAAACAAAAATGCCTAAGTATTACTATACCGACCTGAATTTGAATCGATCTGGTTTTCCCGCCTAAAAACAACAAACCGTATCGGTCAATGTAAAATACAACCGAATATAAAAATCTCAAAATTATAGAATAAATTCTCGGCTGGGTGGACCGACTACTGGCGACCTCTAATCCCTTAGCTCTTGCTTTACCCATCTCTTCTCTCTCACCTTACTTCCCCACTACCAATCTAATGTGTCCGTCCAGTGTATTTTCTCCATTTACGGAGGAGATTTCGATCTGAAGAGTTGGACACCTCGGTGTTCACGAAATAAATTACAATTGAAATGGATAATTAAAGTCTCCGTCTTCTAATTATCATTATAATGCTCTGTAATCTACATTGTGCTCTCCCTGGATTTATATCCACCTTGGAATTAGCCCTTCCGGTCACAAACTGGCAAGACATATATATATATATATATATATATATATATATATATATATATATATATATATGTGTGTGTGTGAGTGTGTGTGTGAGTGTGTGTGTGTGTGTGATTAAAAATGACAAACAAGGTACTATAATTACACTTTTTGTTTAATTTTTCTTGTATTCGAACAAGTGTTTTCTTTTCTGGACACAGTGTGTGGTAGAAACTGTCCAAATGTTCTATAATTCCGAGCGCTTTCGGCTATACTTTTAGCCATTAACAAGGGTGATTTTATTTTTGCTTTTTAATTAGGTGTATGGATTGTGTGTATGCTTCTAGAGTTATAGGGATGTTTTATTTTCCGAACACAGCACATTCTGGCCGGGTTCGTAGTTAATATTATTGAGTGTTGGCTTTTTCGTTTTTATTATTAAGGCTTCCATTATTTTTAATATTTTTTTTACAGATGGATGAGGTTATTATGTTTGTATTCTCTACTAGTATGTTTCGAATAGAGTCTGGTATGTTTGTGTGTGTATTTAAATGGGTTCTAATAGAGCTGTGATCAGATAGGTGAAACGTAAGGCGTTTGGAAAGGCATGTAGTTATTTATGAATTCCGTTTGATCAGGAACACAGTTTCTTAAGGGGCATTTGAACTCATAGATAATGTTCGTTCGTTGTAATTTTGTTTTTGCGGGTGTGTTGTTATTTTTGAGGTTAAGGTTAGCTGATTTAAATTTTTTGTAGTAGGTAATTAATTTGATTTTTCTATTATGGTCATTTCAGGTAGTGCATTTCTTTATGATATTTGTTCGGAAAATAAAAGATTCTTATAACTTACTACCATTTAAATCCTCTATGTATTAGCTTTCTAATTTTATCTGCTTTAAAGTTTGTAGATTTCCTCACAACCATAAGGCCATCATCCCTATACAGTTCAATGTCTTCAATATTAATTCCACGGTGTGCACTTAGATTATACAATATCCACTGGTCTCCATTATGAACGTGGACAGATTTTTTGCATTCATAATTATGTTTATCTCTTCCTCTGCTAGGTTAGAATATAGAGTAGCAAATTCCAAGGCAGTCGCGAAAAGTTTTCTTGATTTTGATGGGTAGTATTCTTCAATATCGAACTGTATTAGGATACAGTTCGATTTATCTGTAATGTTTGTAAACCAATTAGTGACTTCTTTGGTAATAATCCATAGTGTTAATCCCAGGTAATCCTTTATTTGTTTAACTCTTTCCAGGATGTTTTTTACTAATTTTACCGATCTCAGGCCGAATTGGATTTATAATTCTGGTAGAAGGATTAGCCTCAAAATCGGGTTTGTGGTCCTTAATGGTAATATAGCAATATTTTTTGGTAAGTTTACCTACTCTATCAGTAATTTTTAATTTATCCTAGATTTTCTTACTAGTTAGATTTATAATTTCTACCATATTAACATTATTATCATTAATTAATTATAAAAATAATTTACATAATTAGATATATATTATTTGATTAGTAATAAAATAATTTATAATTGCGTAATTAAATTCTAATATAGTAATTTTACAATACCATATAAAGTCTTAGTAAATATAATAAATATATTATTTTAAATCTCTGTTAATATAAACGTAAATATAAATAATATAACTTAATCATATTTGAAAATCCCTTTAAGAAAATCTTGATGTGCTTTTAGAAAAGAAATGAATAAATAAAAAAATAAATAAAAATGCAAAACGCATTGTAATATAACTCTAAAACAAACAACTAAAAACAGGCTTTGATGACAGGACACATTGAAAGAAAGTCAGTATAAACAGACAGAAATCTTAAACCTCCACCCAACCTTAATCGACTTTAAATTTGCCACATAAAAATACACTTGCTTTCCCTCATTCATCAATTGGCCAACACCCACTTAATAAGAAATAAAAAAAATTCTGAATTCTCATTACTAAATCAACTTAAAATATGTAATACTGTTTGACTTATAAATAGAGTAAATCAATTTCGAATTTTAAGTTTAATTTAAGATTTGAGTTTAGTTTTCGAAAAATAGTAATATCTGTGTCGCGATGAATACATCTTCTTTAAAAAATAATTATAATATATATATATATATATTTGTATGCATATTTTTCTTCTCAAACAAATGGAAAAAAGGAAGTGACGTCTCACATCCGGCTTGCCTACAAGCAGGATTGTTCATTACCATTTTCGACCCTCACCCGTCGATGTGCAGTTGAAATGCACTGAAACCAAGTTGCATCTTTGTAGTGAGTAAAATGGTTTTGTCTATATGATAAAATTATAATAAATAAATAATTATCGCTCTACTCGGTATCGAGCTCTTTTTTGAATTAACGCTGCGAACTTTGGAATTTATATATTACTTTCATTCACATCGCATCGGATATATATATATATATATATATATATATATATATATATATATATATATATATATATATATATATAACCTTGTATAATTTTATATATCAAAAACAGTATTTAGAAAAATAGTATGACAAATTAGAAAATTTTTTTGTGAAGTGTCTCATCCGTGAAGATTTCACCGGACTGGGATATGTTGATGTTGCCACGAAACGAGAGACGTTGGTAGTTTCAAAATTTATTTTTAAAATGTATTGCTGGTAATATTTTTTTTTTTTTTCCAAAATTTATTTCTAGTAACATATTTGTTTTCAGAAATGTATTGCTGTAAATATTTTTTCCAAAATGTATTTCTGGTAATAATAATTTTACCAAAGTTTTTTCTGGTTAATATATTTTTGTTCTTTTTATAAATGTATTGCTGGCAATATTTATTTTTTCAAAAATATATTGCAGGAAATATATATATATATATTTTTTTATTAAAAATGTATTCCTATTAATTCATATATACATATATATATATATATATATATATATATATATATATATATATATATATGTATTGCTGGTAATATTTGTCTTCAAAAATGTACTGCTAGTGATATATTTTTTCACAAATGTATTGCTGGAAATTTTTTTTAAAAAATATATTGCTGTTAATATTTTTTTCCAAAATGTATTTCTGGTAATAATAATTTTACCAAAATTTTTTATGGTTAATATATTTTTGTTCTTTTTCCAAAATGTATTGTTGGCAACATTTATTTTTTCAAAAATATATTGCTGGAAAAAAATTAAAAAAAAAAATATATTGCTGGTAATTTTTTTTTTCCAAAATGTATTGCTAGTAATATTTTTTATTAAAATGTATTGTTTATATTATATTATATTATATTATATTATATTATATTATATATATATATATATATATATATATATATATATATATATATATATATATATATATATATATATATATATATATATATATAATATATATATATATACAAAATGTATTGCTGGTTGTTTGATTGTTTGTTTTGTTTTTTTTCAAAATAAATTTGTATGTAATATTAATTTTTTTTCAAAATGTATTTCTGGTAAAATTTTTTTAATTTTTTCAAAAATATATTGCTGGTACTTTTACTATAAAAATCCACTTCTACACTTTCATAGTGTTTTGATTCCAGTTTGTGGGTTAACTACTTGCCCATAGCTGGGACCCTAACAGGTGCTACCACCACGAGTCAGGATGGACCTGGGAACAACAGACATTAAGAAGTGGTTCCACGCTCCTCAAAACCCACCGATCTTGCTGCCAGATGTCGTTTATCGTCATACCCACTAGACGACTATATTTGAAAAGGTTATTTTAAAAAACATAAGATAACCGTAAGTCAATCTTACTGTCAAAGCTATGGTAGTCATTTATTTTCCAGAATTTAAAAAGACAAATATACATAATGGAGTGTGGGGAAGCAAACTGATAGGACGGAGACACTGGAAAGCTCAGCTAAGACAACAAGGGAGAAAAATACGAGGGTCATACAATAAATAAGGTGAATTTTTCGGTATAAGGACTTCTAATACAGATAGAAGCTTACTCTTTTTTTAATTTTTCAACGTAGTCTCCCAGCACTGTCACACACTTTTCCCATCTGTGCACAAACTTCCGTATTCCCTTAGCGTAAAAATCTTTGGACTGGTGTCTCAGCCAGTCGCTCACAACACCTTTGACTTCATCGTCACTTTTAAACTTCGTGCCTCTCGTGAACGCTTTCAAGGGACCAAACAGGTGAAAGTCTGAAAGGGGCAAGGTCTGGGCTGTAAGGGGGATGAGGGGGCAGTTCCTAGCCCAGCTCGTTGATTGTCTGCACCATTTGGGCTGCTGTGTGAAGCCTTGCGTTGTCATGATGCAAGATGACTCCTTCTGACTGATGACCCCTGCGTTTGTCCCAACAGATAAGCCCAAAGTCCTTGCATTGTCATCCACTGTCACCCTTCTGTCAGACTGAATGAGGTCATTGACTGATTCGATCACCTCAGGAGACCTCACTTCTGTAGGCCTCCCAGGCCTGTCTTCATCTTGAACACTGCTCCGTCCTTCTTTAAACAATTTAGCCCACTTGTAGACATTTTTTGGCTGAAACATGTGGCATCCTACACAGTTGACATTCTCCTATGAATTTCAACTGGTTTGCACCCTTCAGCAACCAAAAACTTGATAACTGACCGCTGTTCAATCCTGGAGCATGCTTCTTGGTTGGCCATCTTTGTTAATCGCCAAAACTCTCAAAGTTTTTTTTTAATCTGCAAAAGAAATTAAATCCATGTGAAAAAGAAGTAAAACAAAAAAGAAAAAAAGAGTAAGCTTCTAAATGTATTAGAAGTCCTTATACCGAAAAATTCACCTTATTTATTGAATGACCCTCGTATATTATTGTTACATAGATTCAAATCTCAGCGTCCTAAACGATGGAAGTATGTAGCGCCAGTCGGGCTGGCGTAAACAAAGCGGACCATGATAGACCAAGCACTCGACAGCCGATGCAACCATGTTTTCACATCAGACCCCCTTGATCCGCAACGTTGACGATCCTGACCAGGTGTATAGGCAGAGTTGTTCACCAAAATCAAATTTACGCGAGTGGCTTCGTCAAACGCTCTTTGATTCACAGAAATCTCCGCCTCCGCCACCAGGAGTGAGAAAAGGAAATAGGGAGAGTGGATGATGATCACGATTCTTGGATGTGTGAGCGTACCAACAACATATTCGCTCGTTTTTTTTTGTTTTTCTCTCTCTCTCTCTCTCTCTCTCTCTCTCTCTCTCTCTATATATATATATATATATATATATATATATATATATATATATATGAGAAATTGTTAGGAGGATTTGAGATAATCATAATTAAGTAATTCATCGAGTTTTAGAAGAAACCTCAACAGAATGCAGAAAGCACTGGACGGCCGTTTCGTCCTATATTGGGACTCATCGGCCGTCCAGTGCTTTCTGCATTCTGTTGAGGTTTCTTCTAAAACTTGATGAATTACTTAATTATGATGTATATATATATATATATACATATATATATATATATATATATATATATATATATATATATATATATATATATATATATATATGTGTGTGTGTGTGTGTGTGTGTTTTGTAATTATTTTTAAAAAAATGTGATTCCTTCGCTACATAAGAGTTCTGATAAAAAATAAAAATAAAAACCAGAATACTAAAGAACTTTGGGATATTTACCTTACGGGTTCTATATTATAAACATTGCAATATATTACCAGATATATTATAATCTATACGATTAATAAGAGGTCTTTAATATATTTAAATTTTGTAGCGTATTCTTCGATCTTTTGGCTTGTGTATTGGAAATCTTTTTCACGGTGTCACATGATAAAAATCTACGCCATGCACGTGATATAACATCATCGCGTCTTTTGAATTTAAAAGGAATTTAACGTTTTTAGTTTGTAAAAAAGTAGCAACATGATTACGCTACAAGATAATTGGCAAATGTTTGTTTAAAAAAAAAAAAAAAAAAAAAAATTTGACTAAAATATTGACCCTGAAGAATGATGTTCGAAAGCGCTAGGTCATCGTATGGAAAATACATATTTCGGAACTATTTTCAAATATATATATATATATATTTATATATATATATCAAGAGAGAGAGGCTTTGTGGAGTAATGGATAGCGGGTTGAGGAACTGGATACTCGAGTTCGAATTCCAGTCGAGTTTATTAGATTCTCTTGGAAAGGTATTAATCCATCTCTTCTTTCCCCAGCTATGGGTTAATAGCCGGACAAATTGGGTCCTATCGCCTTGGGTGGCAACCAGTCTAGGAGAAGCATAACCATGGATTCAAAACTTGTGGCGCGTAGTTTCGGGGCCTTGTGGTATACCGCGCACCATTGCTCTGTATTCGGCTCTCCTCAAATGCGTGGTTGGTTCTATACAATCCTTCATCACTAGAACCAAATGATATGTGCAGGTGCTAGTCAGGCTGTTGGTTCTAAGAACTGAACTGCTTGACCCCCAAGTGCATGGACTCAATTCGTATAAAAATGTAACAGCAATGAACAAAAAAATATCTGCGAACGTTATATTAAATGATGTCGCTTTTGTCTTTTGCAGTGAGCAAGACGATGGCTATCCAATGCGTTGTTTGCGAAGGAAGTGGACAATTTTCAAAATGCGAGTCGGAGAAAAAGGTCAATGTAACTCATTGTTCTCCCAAATATCCCTATTGTTCCATCGAGACCAGGTCAGCATTTGGTAAGTAGACTCTCATATTAGACATTCATATTTGTAATTTCTATAATTAGAAATTAGCTTATGTTAACTTTTGTGTAATGGCCGTAAAGAGTGTCAACGAAAATTGTTGCGAGTGAATCGCAAAACTTCAAAAGGCAATGGCAGGGAGCGTAAGAACGTGTTAGTGAAAAATAACAATTATAAGTTCTTAAGAGAAGACACCTTTGAGCATATATATATATATATATATATATATATATATATATATATATATATATATATATATATATATATATATATATATATAGAATAGAAATTTGTTCATAACGGAAATGAACAAATATTAACTTGGTAGGTAACCGTATAAAATCCCAGTTTCATATAAATAATTTGAAAAGCCAAGGAACTTTTAATTCAAATTTTAATGTCAGATTGAGACAGTCGGGTCTTATGGGAGACTTGGGCTTTCTATGAATTACCGTATTTGACGGCATATAAGATGCACTTTTTTCCTTTTTTTTCTTTACTAAAAATATCTTTCAAAATTCCCCTGTGTCTTATATGCCATATGTAGGTTTAAAATTCGCGATAGTTGGCCAAAGTCAGCTACTTGACAACTCCTATTACCTTAGTCGTTAGAGTAATTTTCATATACCTATTGTCATTATTTAAAAGGCTATTATACAGACCTTCATATCTAGGACTCGCTATGCCGCGTACACGGAGTTAACTCATCCAAATTCCCTTCCTATTCCATTAGTATATATATATATATATACCTTTATCTATCCGAAAAAGAATAAGTACAAAATCAGCAAATGACAAGATTTTCCATGAACATATTAATTTCTATAATAAAGCTCTAAAAGATAGTGGCTACAAAAACCCAAAACTAACTTATATAAAAAATGAAAATGGAAAGCATACAAAAAACAGAAGTAGAAAAATAATGGTATAGAACAAATTAGGACAGAAATTCCTCGCATTAATAGTCAAGCACTTTCCTAGTGAAAGTAAACTTAGTACTATTTTCAATAAAAATACACTAAAATTAAGTTACAGCTGTACAGAAGTGTGAATCCCGAAAAAATAAAAATGTATATAGCTTGCACAAGCCATGAGTTCAAAAAACGGTTCAATCAACATCAAAGTTCATTTAGGATAAATAAATATAGAAATCAAACATCTCTCTCAAAGTACTTCTGGCATCTAAAAGAATCCAACAAAACACCTACAGCAAAATGGAAGTTAATAAGAAAAGCTAGAATATGTAGGTCATTAAATGACCCATGGCCTTTGTGCATACATGAGAAACTATATATTACTAAGTTTATAAAAATAAAAATTTACTGAATCAGAGAAATGAAATGCCGTCATTGTCAAAAATATTCTTTAAATAATATTTAAAAATAAAATTTAAAAATGCGACCTGGTAATATACATACTTATATTTGATATGAAAAAATAATTTTATATACTGTAAGTAATTCTAATACGTTTACTTGTTTTAAAAAGATATATAGTCTATTAAAAATTAGAAGTGAAAATATTTTTAAATTGTAGTTAAATAAAACGTATTCTAACCTAAACATATGTCATTTCTGACAGCATAGATAGTCTCTCAATCCCTCACTCAGATAATCGATTTCCCCACGCGTTTTGCCTACAACCGTGACGGTAAGGCCTCACTCCTCGACCTGTGTTTTACCTCCATCCCTGAGTCTTGTAGTGCCACGCAGCTCTGTCCTATCGGTAACTCCGATCATGCTGTAGTGTCTGTTAGCATCTCCTTCAGCCCCACCCCCTGCAAGGAGCCTCCTACCACCAGAACCACACTCTGCTACCAACGGGCTGACTGGGACTCGTTTCGTCACTTCCTCCGCGATGTCCCCTGGGATGCTGTATTTAAGCTCCCCATTCAAGATTGTGCTTCAGAGTTCTCTTCCTGGGTTAAAGCTGGAATCGACGCTTTCATCCCCTCCAGGAAATTCAAGATCAAACCGCGCTCCTCCCCCTGGTTCACAGCTGCTTGCTCAGCCGCCATTGCCCATAGGAATCACTTCTTCCACCGTTTTCATAGTGATATGTCCGACTCCAATAGACGTCTATTTACCTCTGCCCGTAACGAGTGTAAGCGTATCCTCGACGATGCCAAGTCACTATTTGCTGCTCAGATGAAGGAACATATTGCATCCCGCAAATTTGTCTCCAAAGATTATTGGCGCCTCTGCAAGAGCGTTCTGAACAATAACAAACCCTCCATTCCTCCCCTCTTCAATCAGTTCGAGGTCCTGACCACCTCTGCCGACAAGGCCGAATGCTTTGCTCGGAAGTTTTCTTCCAATTCTACGCTAGACTCTTCCGGGGTACCCTTGCCCGATTTCCCTCCCAGAACTGAGGCTCTCTTGGACGGATTGCACACAACCCCGTCGTCGGTATTGGGCATTATTTCTAACAGATCACCACAAGGCTACTGGTGGTGACGGGATACCAGCCATTGCCCTGAAGAAATGCGCACCTGAACTGGCGCCTGCCCTCTCTAAATTATAAAACCGCTGCCTCAAGGAGTCCTGTTTTCCTGACTGCTGGAAGTCCTCAACCATTGTTCCTGTCTTTAAGAACTCTGGTGACCCCTCCGACCCTTCCAATTACCGTCCTATCAGTCTCCTACCCCTCTTCGGCAAAGTCTTCGAGGCCATTATCAACACCGAAGTGATTAATCATCTGATATCCCATGATCTGCTCTCAGACAAGCAGTATGGTTTTCCGCTTTGCCCGATCTACTGCCGATGTGCTTACGGCCATCACTGAATTTGTCTACCAAGCTATCCATAGTAACGGTGAAGCTCGTGCCATGGCCCTTGACATCTCCAAAGCATTTGATAGAGTTTGGCATGCCGGCCTTCTTCGCAAGCTCGAGGGTTATGGTATCACAGGTCGATTGTTTGACCTGATACAATCATTCCTGTCAAACCGGGAATTGAAGGTCGTTCTCAGTGGATTCATCTCCAGCTCCTATCCCACTAACGCAGGTTTTCCTCAAGGCTCCATCCTAGACCCTACTCTGTTCCTAATATTTATAAACGACCTTCCTGACGCCATAGACTCCTAAGTCGGCATCTACGCTGACGACACCACAATTTACTCCTGCCTAAAACACAAATCTAGTGATGCTGACAAAGTTAACCTGGCAGCTCAAATTGAAAAGGACCTCCAATCGGTTGTGAACTGGGGCGAGAAATGGATGGTTAACTTTAACGCCTCTAAAACAAAACTGCTCTCTATTAACCACCACAAGGATTCATCCCTGCATCCCATTAGAATGTCTGAAGACCAACTTCTCGAGAGCTCCTCTCTGCGGCTGCTCGGTCTCACGCTGTCTGCTGATCTGAGATGGAACAAATACATCGAGTCAGTTGCATCAGCCACCGCAAGGAAAGTTGGTTCCCTGTGCCGAGCCAGGAAATTTTTCTCTCCGGAATCGATCCTCCAAGTCTATAAATCGACCATTCGCCCTTGCATGGAGTATTGCTGCCATATATGGTCTGGGGCCCCTGCTGTTTGCCTCAGGGTTCTTGATAAGATCCAGAGACGGATATGCAATGTGATTGGCCCTGATCTGTCATCTCGTCTGCAGTCGCTCTCTCACAGACGCGATGTTGCCTCGCTCTGCCTTTTTTACAAGTACTTTCACGGTAATTGCTCCGAGGAGCTGCTTTCGCTTGTCCCTAGGCCTCGTGAATTTAAGCGTCCTACGAGGCTGGCATCCCGTTCTTACCCCTACACCGTTGAAACTGTTAGATGTAGACGTCTCTTCTACTCCAACAGCTTCATGTCTCGCACATCTCGCCTATGGAACTCCCTTCCCTATTACTGTTTCCCTGACAAATACAATCTCCAACGGTTTAAGTGTAGCGTCAATCGACATCTCCAGTTGCCTTGATCTATCCACTTCCCTTCTCCACATCCTTTCATCTTTCATTCCTATCTGCTCTCGCTCCAAATCTTCGGTAACCCCCTTGCCTTGATCGACCCACTGTCTTTCTCTTTCTCCACATCCTCTCCTTTACCACTCCTATCTGCTCTTCCTCCAACCCTTCTATAACCCCTTGCGTGATAGTGGCCTCCAGCCTTGCTTGGGGTGATACGCTTAAAAAAAAAAAAATAATAGAAAAAATGCCGAAAGAATTTTTTGCCTTTAACAATAAAAGTTAAAAAAAACAAACCCAGATGACTTGCATTTAACGGATGTCAGAATTCGTTGAAAAATACATCCCTACCCCTCCCTAAACTCAACCCCCTTTTTCGAACGTAACTAATAACTGATACAACAAAAGTTAATAAAAATGAACATGCTACCGCCCCTGTCTGAATGATTGAATTTCTCTGTATCCTTGGAAACAGTGAATTATGAATTTTTCTGTGCCTTTAAAACTCAGTAAATTTAAAAAGTAAGTTACTCCAAAATTCGCTTGAGGATAAAATGGAACTAATGGTTTTAATTTAATTACAAAATTAAATTTGATGTTTTTAGCTTCCATTTTTGAAACATGTGTAGCGAAAAAAAAACATATTTTAAATTAGTTAATTTATAATATTTATGCTCTGTAAATTTACGTTGAGCACTGTTTTGTAAAAATAAAAATATCAATAAGAATACCGGATTATATATCTTACTGTTCTTTCTTCATATATATATATATATATATATATATATATATATATATATATATATATATATATATATATGTAAAGAGAGAGAGACGGGGGGAAGAGGGAGGGAGAGAGAGACGGAAAGACAGAGAAGATCAGGCCTAAAATAGAGTGCTGCTGGATGGAGCTGCTCAGTCCTCCGTTTCCAGTCGCGAAAGAGTCCAAAAGCGTCTCCGCGTCCTTGTGGGTAACAAATTATTTTCCACCCTACAACCTCTTTCCTCACAGACGAAATGTCGCAAGACTCTCGCTGCTCGATCGCTATTTCAATGGAAAATGCACAGACGAACTATATTCCTTCGTGCCACCAGTTCTAACCTTCACGATTAAGACCCTCGGAGCCACGCCCATTGTGGCGAACCACCCTCATTCTCTTCATATTCCATGAGAGCTATATATGTTTCACCCGAACAGCTTCTTCCAACGAACCGCTCCTTTGTCAAACCGACTACCAAGAGGATGATTCCCCGATCAATACAATAACCTGTTCAAGTATAGAGTTAACTGTTATCTTCCCCAGATATCCTCATAAACTGTACCTTTTACTTTGTAACTCTCTACCTGCAATGTCTCTTAGGCCTTGTAGAGGGTGAATATTTTTTTTAAATAGCAAATGTTAGAATGAAAAAGTAACACAAATTATTAATGTCACAGACATACCTATTTATTAACCAATCAACAAGAGACTGCTACGTAGTGTTCTATTTAAAAAGAAACATTTCATGAATGCTTTGGGAATGTTGTTTTTTATTCACGTGTGAGAGTTTCTTTTTAAAATGCGTTTTGCAAGTCTTTGGCAAGTTATAGAGTGCTGTCAAGTAACACGAAATATTAGCTGAAAATATGAAACCAAAAACAAAAGAAGATTAAAAAAATCAAAAGAAAGAAAGAAAGACTATATCAGGATTTTAAACCCCATGTTATTAAATGGTAGCCGGTGAAGTTTTTTTTTTGCCTCGGAGGGTTTAAGATTATTATTACAGAGCACAGATTTGACATCGAAATAAGAGTTTTATCTCAGTACGACTCACAGAAAGAAATAATTATAAACAAAAAACAGGAACTTCATTGATGCTTAGGAAAAAGATTAATTCAAAAATAAAGGTTGGGGTATATATATATATATATATATATATGTATGTATGTATGTATGTATATATATATATATATATATATATATATACAGTGTAACCCGGATATAAGAGAGTTGTCGAAACCGGAGAAGAAGTCTCTTATATCCGGGTTTATCTTATATCCGGATTTGGTCTATTATATATACATTAACACAGGCTCTAATTTGGGACAAGAGAAAATCTCTCTTATATCCGGGTTTCTCTTATATCCGGATCTCTTATATCCGGTTTACACTGTGTATATATATATATATATATATATATATATATATATATATATATATATTAAAATAATAAGAAAGAACAGTAAGATTTATAATCCGGTGTTCTTAGCAATTATTTTTATTTTTAAAAACACAGTGCCCTATACAAACAGTTGAGAAAAATATTGTAATTATTTTCTTTTTAAAAATATGATTACATTGCGACAGAGAAAATTTTCATGTTTCAAAACTGAAATTAAATTTATAAATTTAATTATAAAAATTAAACTCAAAATCCATAGTCTCGTTCCATTGTCAAGCGATGTTAGGAATAACTTTCTAAGAAATTTACTTAATTTATAAGTGTAGACAATTATGTGCTGTTATGGTTAAAGAAAATTCAATCTCTTTTGATTAGGAGTGGTTGGGTTTTAATTTCTCTAGACAGCTTAAGTATCCAATATATTTTACTTACAAAGTCAGGTTAAGTTTTGGTAGGGTGAGGGTGCCTGTTAACAAACGTATACTTCTGTTACTCAGTGAGGCAATGAACCAGACTATAGATTTATGTTTAATTTTTATAATTAAATTTATAAATTTAGTTTCAATTTTGAAACATATAAATGGAATAGCTTTCTAAGAAATTTACTTAATTTATAAGCGCAGATAATTATGAGTTATTAAGGTTAAGGAAAATTCAATCTATTTTAATTTAGGGGTGGTTGGATTTAAATTTCCCTAGACAGGTTATGTTTCCAATATATGTTACTTACAAAGTCACGTTAAGATGAGGTGGGATGGGGCTGCCAGCGAACAAATGTATACGTTTAAATGAATGGTTGGTGCGCAAATATACACTAATATATATCTATACAAATATATATATATATATATATATATATTTTTTTTTTTTCTGCCCATTTATTCATGTCATCCATTACAGACAATTTGTTCAGTATTTACATTAGTCGGACTATTGTCCTCATCTTTGTCGCCATATTTGTCGCAACGTTTCGGCCGTTGTACGCTCCGGCCTTCTTCAGGTTGTTGGAATTTCGAACTGAACCCTTTATTTCGATCACTGGGGTAGACTGTTCTAGTTCCACGTGCCATGTTTCGAAATTCCAACCACCTGAAGAAGGCCGGAGCGTACAACGGCCGAAACGTTGTGACAAATATGGCGACAAAGATGAGGACAATAGTCCGACTAATGTAAATACTGTACATAATACCTCATCTCAGAAATATAGACAGACAATTTGTTCTTCATAATTTCTATTCCCCGTTAACAGTTCTGATGAGAGGGTACGAAACCGGTTGACTGGTGTTTTTATTTTAAATCTATCATGGCCTTTAATAAAAAAATTTGCTTTTTATGCCTTAATACGCTTTTGTACCGTTGCAAATATATTTAAATATATATATATATATATATATATATATATATATATATATATATATATATATATATATATATATATATGCGCAGTACTTACTGGAAAGTGCTCAATATTAGTGATAGAGCTAACATGTTCAGTTGTATAGATGTGAGTTTGTGACACTGGATTTCACGCCTTACCCACATTGTTTAATTAGAAAAGCTTTTAGTTTTAATTTAATTTTATGAGTAACATGTATCTCTTAAGAAAAAATTAAAATTTTAATTAGAATAATTTATAAAGTTTTATATGTTTTAAATGTTTGTATTACTTTGTCCCGATTAGTTTATATTGTTATTAAATACAAACTAAAATAAACAGCTACACTGTTATAAAAAATACATTAAAAACACATTCGAAAAACTAATACAGAATTTATCCATTTCAATGTTTCAGTCAGACGAAAGGCACAAGGCAGGGATCAGGGGAAGGTAGAAGGTATTTGTCTTAAAGGGAAGAAGTTTTATAAAATCCAACGCGAATATTAACCTTATGACATTAATTTGGGGTTATATGAAAATGAAATATTAATTTAAAATTAAAAGCAGAATAAAAAGGGGTTTCAAAATAACTGTAAAATATATACATAAAAGTGCTAAGGGGTCTCCCCTTTTCACACAAATGGACTCACCCAGTGTATACATATATTGCTACCAGTGAATACCCGGAGAGTGAAGAAGTAGTGGTACGTTGAGTCGAGACGGAACGACAGAAGCGTAGTAGAGTGACTCACACACAGAGACGGTGGCAAGCGTCACAGTTAGCGAGCACGTAGACTCAGTAAGGAGTCATACCGCGATACTTCAATACCAAGACTGTATATATATTAGTGCTACTAACCCGCATTCCTGGATCTTCTAACCAGTATTACCAGTTTTTATTATTACGTTAATACATTTATTTTCCTTATCCATTCCTGGCGTTTGTTAGTAATTGATATCGGATTTCATTCCACAACAAAAAGGATGTAAGAGATTAAGGGAAAGAGAGTTGTGCAGATCTTAATGTAGGAGAAAGTTTATAAATTATAAATAATATAGTTCAAAGAGGTTATAGAGGGGGGGAATATAGAAATTAGAATTAGTTATACATTCGACATTTGAAGAGTTAAATGGGAGTGAATATTATGGAAATATAGTAGCTAATTAAATTAAACCTTATATATCTGCAGAAATAGGTTATTCCCTATATGAGGTGATTTGAGATTTTATTGTCTATTAATTATTTGCTCTGTAATAATACATTGTGCTCTTTTTGTGGATCAGTTTTAATATTTTATATTACTAGGACCCACTTGGATTATATAGCAACAGATCTGTTACCTTTATATATATATATATATATATATATATATATATATATATATATATATATATATTGTTTTAAGGTGTGCTATATTTATGGGATAAAGTGCTCAGTATCAGAGATAGAGCGTATGTAAATATAACTATAAAGTGAACATTGAAGTCAACACTCAGAGACGACAAGCTGTTTCATGCTTGACGCAATCGTCAGGCAGCCTGATGATTGCTCCCAGCATGAAACAGCCTCTAAGTGTTGACTTCAATGTTCACTTTATACACACACATATAAATACGTACTCTAGAGAAAGGGTAATTTAAAAAAAAAAAACAGTGGCTGCTCCTGCACATCGTTGTTCAGTTATTAATTGGCTACTGGCGTTTATAATATAATTGTCGCCGATAGACGTAATATATATACGAGGGTCATTCAATAAATAAGGGGAATTTTTCGGTATAAGGACTTCTAATACAGATAGAAGCTTACTTTTTTTTTTCAACGTAGTCTCCCAGCACTGTCACACACTTTTCCTATCTGTGCACAAGCTTCCGTATTCACTCTGCGTAAAAATCTTTGGACTGATGTCTCAGCCAGTCGCTCACAACACTTTTGACTTCATCGTCACTTTTAAACTTCGTGCCTCTCGTGAACGCTTTCAAGGAGCCAAACAGGTGAAAGTCTGAAGAGGCAACGTCTGGGCTGTAAGGGGGATGAGGGAGCAGTTCCCAGCCCAGCTCGTTGATGGTCTGCACCGTTTGGGCTGCTGTGTGAGGCCTTGCGTTGTCATGATGTAAGATGACTCCTTCTGACTGATGACCCCTGCGTTTGTCCCAACAGATAAGCTTAAAGTCCTTGCAATGTCATCCACTGTCACTCTTCTGTCAGACTGAATGAGATCATTGACTGATTCGATCACCTCAGGAGACCTCACTTCTGTAGACCTCCCAGGCCTGTCTTCATCCTCAACACTGCTCCGTCCTTCTTTAAACAATTTAGCCCTCTTGTAGACATTTTTTGGCTGAAACATGTGGCACCATACACAGTTTACATTCTCCTATGAATTTTAACTGGTTTGCACCCTTCAGCTACCAAAAACTTGATAACTAACCGCTGTTCAATTCTGGCGCATGCTTTTTGGTCGGCCATCTTTGTTAATCGCCAAAACACTCAAAGTTATTTTTTTTAATTTGCAAAAGAAATTAAATCCATGTGAAAAAGAAGTAAAACAAAAAAAAAATAAAAAAGAGAAAGCTTCTATCTGTATTAGAAGTCCTTATACCGAAAAATTCACCTTATTCATTGAATGACCCTCGCATACATATATACACACACACACATATATATATATATATATATATATATATATATATATATATATATATATATATATATATATATATATATATACAAATATCGTATTAAAAGTAAATCTGTTCATTCTTTAAATATACATTACAAACCGGACGTAATTTTTTGTTAAAAGATGACGTATATAACTCGGGATTTTCTAGTAATCCCGACTAAAAGTTGACGCCTATAATTTCAATTTATTGAAGCCTAAAGGAAACAATAGCATTTTCCTGTACTTACTTGCTGGCATTGTTGTGGATGTGTGGATGGTGTAATGATTAGAGGACTGGAACGAAAAATCAGCAAGCCGAGTTCGATTACAGTCGATGTCGTAACGTTCACATTGTCTCACTGGATTCTGAGCGTTTTGATAAGAAAATAACTCCCGAATATTTGGGTGAGACTGAACACATAGGCCTACATCAAGTGCCTTGAGGAGGTAGTGCTGTCTTGGGTGAAGAGGGTGGCTGGTAGAAGATCTTATGTTCGACAACAGGACTCTGCACCATGCCACTGAAGTAGGAGAACCCAGTTATGGCTGTCAATCAATTTATGGGACCACATCACCCCTTTTATTTGGCTCTCTAACTTCCCAGGCTGCAATTTATTATGATTATTATTTGTGGGATGCAGTTGAGTGAGAGACCAGCAAATCTTCTTGTAACACCCAGGATGAACTGAAGGCAAGGATTATGGCAGCATTGACCAACTTAAACAAGGAAAACGTCCAGAAGAGTTGCATTAGATTTTGAAGTCGCCTGGAGACCCTGGTTGAAACCAATGGAGATTTTTTGGAATAATTTTTTCTTTAGAATTTGAACACTTTTTTTTCTGTAATTTTGGTAAATATATGTTAAAACGTAATGTCAATGTTATTTTCATTTTTGCATCATTTGGACGACAATTTATCCCTCGCACGCTGTATATCTGTTAAAATTAGATGCCAGTGTTATTTTCATTTTTGCGTCATTTGGACGACAATTTATCCATCGCACGCTGTATATCTGTTAAAATTAGATGCCAGTGTTATTTACATTTTAGCGTCACTTAGACGACAATTTATCCATCGCACGCTGTATATCTGTTAAAATTAGATGCCAGTGTTATTTTCATTTTTGCGTCATTTGGACGACAATTTATTCATCGCACGCTGTATATCTGTTAAAATTAGATGCCAGTGTTATTTTCATTTTTGCGTCATTTGGACGACAATTTATCCATCGCACGCTGTATATCTGTTAAAATTAGATGCCAGTGTTATTTACATTTTAGCGTCACTTAGACGACAATTTATCCATCGCACGCTGTATATCTGTTAAAATTAGATGCCAGTGTTATTTTCATTTTTGCGTCATTTGGACGACAATTTATCCATCGCACGCTGTATATCTGTTAAAATTAGATGCCAATGTTATTTACATTTTAGCGTCACTTAGACGACAATTTATTCATCGCACGCTGTATATCTGTTAAAATTAGATGCCAGTGTTATTTTCATTTTTGCGTCATTTGGACGACAATTTATCCATCGCACGCTGTATATCTGTTAAAATTAGATGCCAGTGTTATTTACATTTTAGCGTCACTTAGACGACAATTTATCCATCGCACGCTGTATATCTGTTAAAATTAAATGCCAGTGTTATTTTCATTTTTGCGTCATTTGGACGACAATTTATCCATCGCACGCTGTATATCTGTTAAAATTAGATGCCAGTGTTATTTACATTTTAGCGTCACTTAGATGACAATTTATCCATCGCACGTTGTTTATCTGTTAAAATTAGATGCCAGTGTTATTTTCATTTTTGCGTCATTTAGACGACAATTTGTCCATTTCATCCTGCATTTTATGATTTAATAATTTGTTTCAATGTCCGTCTTCAATCTGCTTTTTTGTGGCGCGGGATAATATTAATGTTCCAAGACAAATTTGAAAGACTTACAAATATAATTTTTTTATTATCTTTTGTGCAGGACAGATCAATTTGGTAAGAAGACGATGCAGCAACCGAACCCTGACCTTGACTCACCACCCGTCAATGAAATATTTAAACCCGAAAACAAATGTCTCTTTGTGCATCTACCAGAAAGCGTTGATATGTGCTTGGCTTTGCGACAAAGATTTCTGCAACGGAATTTCAAATCACTCACCAATCTTTAGTGGAGACAACCTCCTCCAGTTTGTCGTCCTTCTAAGCGTTTTATTTGTATATGATTTCGCACAAACACCGCCCCTTACTTAGGACTGAGAGAAAGTTTTTGGTGTAGGATGAAGCACCACGATGTTTATGTAATAAAGGTTCAGTTATCGCAGGATCGGATATGTTGACGCACCGATACAAATTATCACGTTAATTTTTCAAAGACTAACCGATACATGGTTTCATATTCTTACTTTCAATTTTTGACTGGTTTTATCTATATAGCCAGCATCACGCCGACATTTAAACCGATAAAATACGAAACTGATATAGTGAGGAGGTAGAAAATCCTTGCGGATTGAGCGTAATAATCGTTGAGCTGTTAAGATAATACCTAGATTGTTAGAAAAATAACAATTTTCACATTGTTATAAACTAATCTCGTACTAACTTCATAATTCTTTTTCTCTTCGTTTTGGATATACAACTTTACGATAGTTATACATAAATACATACATACGCACACATATAATATATATATATATATATATATATATATATATATATATATATATATATATATATATATATAATTATTTTCTTTTTAAAAATATGATTCTATCGCGACACAGAAAATTTCCATATTTAAAAATTGAAACTAAATTTATAAATTTAATTATAAAAATTAAACTTAAAATCCATAGTTTCGCTCCATTGTCAAGCGATATTAGGAATAAACTTTCAAAGAAATTTACTTTATAAGCGCAGACAATATTGATATTATGATTTTTTAAGGTTAGGAAAATCTATTTTAATTTAGGGGTGGTTGGCTTTCAATTTCCCTAGACAGCTTATGTATCCAATATATGTTACTTACAAAGTCAGGTTAAATTTAGGTGGGGTGGGGATGTCTGCTAACAAACGTATAATTCTGTTATTCAGTGAGTTGTCCGGGTTTTTAAAGATAAAAAATTGGCATTTTTATTCATCCGCTTAATTCATATTCACATTTTCGAAAAGGGTCACTTAAATATGTGCAAGATAATATATATATATGTATACTCTCGACTCTCCCGTCGAATTCGACGTATGAGGGTCAAGCATTTTGTGCAGAACCATCCACTATTTTTGAAGGGCCGAATACAGAGAGTTGGTGCACTATGTGCCACAGGGTCCCCAAACAACCCTCTGCAGGTCTTGAATTCAGAGTTGTCCTTCTCCTAGACCAGTTGCCATCTAAGGCTATAGAACCCAGTCTGTCCTGCTATTTACCCATAGAGGGAGAAGGAGAGGATTCACATCTTTCCCAAGGGTATTAGCACGTAAGTGAATGTAATGGATTCGAAATCGGCTCTCCGATCCCTCAATCCAAGCAGCTATCCATTAATCTACCGTGCTTCTAATATATATATATATATATATATATATATATATATATATATATATATATATATATATATATATATATATCACAAACACAAAGAGTTAATCATACCTTGAATCAATCAGCAATATTAATGCGATTAACTCTTTGTAATGTAAAATATATGCTGCCTATTTTATTATTATTATTATAATTATTATTATTATTATTATTATTATTATTATATATATATATATATATATATATATATATATATATATATATATATATATATATATATTAGGGACGTTCAGTCTTTTGTATAATTTCGAAGAAGTTTCTGGTGGTAGTGACTTCCGATATTTTACCATTCTTTTTGGCAGAACTCCCACAGTTGCACGACATTACCTGGGTTTCTTACATGCACTACCTTCTTTCATTTGAATCACAGATTTTCAATTGGGTTCAGATCAAGACTTTAACGAGGCCATTCCAAGACTAGAAATTTCTTTTCCATGTTACTTCTATTTACGCGTATATATGTCTGTGTATGTATGTATGGCTGTATGGCTGTATGTATGTGTATACGAATTCCTTAGAATTAGACAGTATGTATGTATGGAGAGATAATATACGTATACATACGCACGCTAACAAAAACACACACAATACAAAAATATTGAAATAGATCTAAGAACATATCGGGTCATTAACAGATAAGAATACGGACTTTCTCGGACTAATCTTAATTGTTTTATTACCCTTTACGCAGAAGAACTTTCTCACTGCCAGTTCAAGAAAAACATTTGTGTCATTACGACACAAAAAAGAGAATGTTTAATATGGAGAATGTTTAACATCGAAAAACATAAGGAAAATAATTTCATTTTATTAATATCCGGAAATATCCACTTTTTGCCTGAAGAAAGTTGCAAGACCGAAACCCGTGTTACAAAATTATGGAAAATAAAGCATAATATATATATATTTTTTAAATCTACATACAACCAAAACCGTTTGCGGTTTTTCACTTCTTTTTAATATATACACTTTTCTCTCGTTGGAACAACTATAACCTCTTCACTTTATATATATATATATATATATATATATATATATATATATATATATATATATATATATATATATATATATAAAGTGAAGAGGTTATAGTTATATATATATATATAATATTATATATATATATAATATTAGTAGTAGTAATCTTATATATATATATATAATATTATTAGTAGTAATCTTATAAGTATAAGTAACTACACTCGATCGGAAAACCTTCGGTTTCTTGATTTGCAAATAATCAAATCAATATCGAAGAAAAAAAGGTATAAAAAAAGAAAGAGCCGAGAACATGAACGCCTGTTGAAAACAATCGTTCAGCATGCAGGTCCAAAGCCCAAAGAAAAAAAAACCGATACGAGTACGCAACTAACTAAATAAAGTGCTCAATACAATAAGTAGAGCAGACCCAGTTAAACCTAGAGAGTCAGACAAACCTACCAAGGTTTCACCCAAGCGGATCCTCAGGGAAGGCTGATATATATATATATATATATCGATAGATAGATAGATAGATAGATATATGGGTGTGTATGTACGAACTAACATGCATACGCCTCTATGCATGTGTGTCTGTGTATATGTGGAAGTGAGTGTTATGGAAGCAAGTATTCGGAAGGGAGTTCCACAGTTCAGAAGTACGAGAATAGAAACTATTACAACAATAAAACTATGAGACCTAGTTGCCCATCTAGTAATAAATTCATGTGATCGAAGTACCAAGGAGTAAACATCATTAAAACAGTTGCCATGAAAATATTTATAGAAACGATAGAGGGTAACCATACAAAACCAAGACAGTGGGAAAGTGAATGATGTCGTGATGCCAGCTCATGACCGATAATATTGCAGATCCTTAGATATGGCAGTGTTATTCAATGCACAATCGAATAAGAGCGGATATTTGGGCGACGGACATTTGTCCGAGAGACATTTGGTCGAACGGACATTTCACCGAAAAAGTACAACTAAAAATAGTAACAAGTAATGCATTAAGTATTTTAATTAACAGTATTATAATGTAGAATAGGACTAATAATTACCACTGAATTTCAAGTTATTAAATTACTAAATCTAAATTTAAAGTTAAAAGTTTTCTTATTTCAATATTTGTTTATTGAAATCATTACTTTTAAAAATATTTGAGTGTATTTGGGTAAAAAGTAGCACCTCGTAATTTAAATTCGTATTTAACAGTAAGATAAAAGCTAGTTCATCCCTTTAAGATAATGATCATTAAAAGTGAAATTGAAAGATCTTTCATATCGTAAAAGCTTAAGATTTTTGCTGTAGTAAAATGTACTTTTTCTCAAAATGCTTATCATCTTAAAGTAATATTTGAAGTAAAATATAATATATACTGAATAGATTTTATAAGAAGCCCGTCAACAATAAATAAATAAAATAAAATAAAATAACGAAAAATTGTATTTTAATAATACAGTAAATAAATATAGATATATGTAGCACATTAGGATAAAGAGTTTGACAGACACATGTAACTACGCCACTAGATTTTCGGCTAAATGTTTATTTGGTTAAATGTTTGTCGGCCAAATGTTCAAATGTTCCGTCGTTCAAATGTTCGTCGGTCAAATATCCGTCGTCAAATATCCGTCGTCAAATATCCGTCGGTCAAATATCCTTATGAAAGTGCAAGATGAGTTCTGGCGTGAAAAAAAAAATAATGAAACGACACCGTAACCCAACCTTCCGAGAACGTCATCTCGTACTTTTCAATATCCTGTTTCCACTTCATCTCATTGAAAAACGTGTTATTTTTACGATCAAACGATATATTGTTTGATATGGTCTATTTCTGTACCCATTCCTAAAACCCACTTGCTAGCGTGACTGGTTTTTCCCAAAGCTACATGTAAAACTGTTCGCAATAATTTTTTGACATTGATTTGATTTGCCTATGTCGTATGGGAATGTAATAGGGCGAAGTTGTCAAGGTCTTACTGACCTTATCTTCAAGTTGGATTGCTATGAAATTTAAAATGGCTTAATGCTTTTTAATCAAGCAGTAATAGATCTTATAACATTGAAAAGTAGCTATCTAAATAAATTAGATCATGGCCCTTCACAACTTCCTGTCCCTTGTAATGTTAATATGTTTTAGTGTTTTGTTATTTCTCCCAAACCCTGTTATATCATCCATTTACTCAAGATCAAGTATGTTATGTGCTGCTTTCCTCTTTCCCTCAATCAGTCCTGTGAGTATCTATCAGATTTTCCAAGCCCTTCTTCCTCATTATGTGCCCCAGAAATTTCAACTGCCTCTTCCTGATGTTAAGTATAAGTTTCTTTTTTGTTTCCATTTCATCCCAAAACCTCATCATTTCTCACATGTTCAGTCCATCATGGTTTCCTCAGCATCTTTGTGTAGACACACAATTCTGTTGCTTCAGGTCTCTTCTTCATCTCTGAGGAAATTGTCCAGCATTCGATGCCATACCGGAGGACAGATATAACCAAATAGTTCAGTACTCTTTTCTTTCTTTTTAACGAAATTTTTCTGTCTCTTAATACTCTGCTTGGCTTTTGAAATGCATCTTTGGCCATCCCAATACATCTTCGGATCTCAGTGTCTTACTTTCAGTTTTCTGTATAGAACACTTCTCAGATATTTAAATTTCAGTACTTGTTTGAATTTTAACATCCCCGACTTGTAATTAGCAATTTGGGCTCACCCCTTTTGCTGATAACCATGCATTATAACTTCTTGTAGTTTAGCCCTTTACTTTTGTTTTCCTTTGCTACCTTCTGTCGGAGCTTTTGTAGTTTCCTTTCTATGTCTGCTATTGATGTGGTGTCCTCCCTCTAAAGAGTCTATGTTGGACTCTTCCGTTTACTATAAGATTAGTAGGAGAGTAGGCCTTGGGGGAACAGTCGAATAGATTGAACTCTGGGTCAACCGACATACACTTACTGGTCGTGTAATTCTCTTCTGCTGTAGTTACTGTTTAATAAATTATATATCTGTAACACATGTTTTGTTATTTCTTTAACCATTTACTTGGTCGCAACAGCTATCAACACTGTGTCATCTGCACACCTTATTGCACCTTGCATTGTTAAATTTGTGACCACCAATAATGAATCCTGGTAGGACTTAATTGCTCCGCTGTACGTGTCAAGTAGTTGGACATTAACGAAATCACTTCAAAAAATTCTTCAGATAAAGAACATATAGGAAACGTATATCAATCTATCATGATTGACGAAGTTAATTTCTATGAAAGGATGGCTCTAGTTGTAACCTGAGATTCATGCGATTTTCAGATGACTTGAATGCAAATGAAAGAAGGGAGACCAACTTTATATAACCTATGACCACAAACCTATGACCACTAATATATATATATATATATATATATATATATATATATATATATATATATATATATATATTTATTTATTTGAAAATTATGTCATAAATATGTTATAAAATCACTATAAAAATAGCCATTTTCTTTCAACACTTCTCGTGTCAAGTGATGATGTTGAATGCTTATATATATATATATATATATATATATATACATATATATATATAATTATTTATTTAAATATTATAACATAAATAAAATCACTACAAAAATAGCCATTTTGTTTCAACACTTCTGGTGTCTTATCAAGTGATGATGTTGAATGTAGGATAAATGGTTTTAAAAGTTTCAAATTAATTATATATATATATATATATATATATATATATATATATATATATATATTGTGTATTTAGGCAGCAATCCCTCTCTTATATACTAGTTTCGTTAAAGACGACTGGCAATTTACTGGGAAATACAAATGTTTATTTAACTTTTCCAGTGTTTGTACAAATGTTTTTATTTTTCTGAACACAAAATGTTTAAAAACTGTCCAAAAGATCTGCATCATCCGAGCGCTTTCGGCTATTCTTTCAACCATTACCAGGGACGAGATTTATGTGAATGTGTAGGTTTTTTATGTATGTATCTGAAGTTATAGGAAATGTTTTATTAGCCAAACACGCTCAGTACGTGTTGGCCGTGTTCATAGTTAATGTTATTGAGTTTTTTGCACAGTTTTAACACACTTGTATATATCCCCACCAAAAATATTGGAACGGCAAGGCCAATTCCTTTGTTTTTGTTGTTCACTGAAGACATTTGGGTTCAAGATCAAAAGATGAATCTGAGACAAGAGTTCAGAATTACAGTTTTTATTTCCTGGTATTAACATTTCAAACAAGAGAAACATGTCAGTCACGTGTTCAAATAGATTTACTCGCTTGAAAAATGGGTGGGTTCAAACAAAAATTTGAATGTCTTAAGTTGTTTCATTTCAGTGAACAACAAAAACAAAAGAACTGGGTTTGCCAATCCAATGCTTTTGAAGGGGACTATATATATATATATATTTTTTTTAGCGTATCACCCCAAGCAAGGCTGGAGGCCACTATCACGCATGGGGTTACAGAAGGGTTGGAGGAAGAGCAGATAGGAGTGGTAAAGGAGAGGATGTAGAGAAAGAGAAAGACAGTGGGTCGATCAAGGCAAGGGGGTTACAGAAGATTTGGAGCGAGAGCAGATAGGAATGAAAGATGAAAAGATGTGGAGAAGGGAAGTGGATAGATCAAGGCAACTGGAGATGTCGATTGACGCTACACTTAAACCGTTGGAGATTGTATTTGTCAGAGAAACAGTAATAGGGAAGGGAGTTCCATAGGCGAGATGTGCGAGACATGAAGCTATTGGAGTAGAAGAGACGTCTACATCTAACAGTTTCAACGGTGTAGGGGTGGGAACGGGATGCCAGCCTCGTAGGACGCTTAAATTCTCGATGCCTAGGGACAAGCGAAAGCAACTCCTCGGAGCAATTACCCTGAAAGTACTTGTAAAAAAGGCAGAGCGATGCAACATCGCGTCTGTGAGAGAGCGACTGCAGACGAGATGTATATATTTGAATATATATTTATTGATAGATTCCGATTTTGGTTCAACATACACACGCAGAAAAAAAGAGAAATACTGGATTTTAAAATTAGACACATATAAACTTGGGTTAAAAAAAAAGACTTGGGTATTTTAAATCTGTATAAATATTTCAATAGTTAAAAAACTTCTTTAGATATAGTTAAAAAAACCCTTTTTAAACAACATCTAAAATATCGTTAGATTTACGTTAGAAATATTCAAACACAGTTGCATTCCACATCACGTGACGTCCGCGTCTCGCGACGGACGCTACTTGAAAACAAATTTCTGAATACAGTAATTAATTCATTTCTGACGAAAGATCGGGGCGATCTGAAATATCAAATATATATATATATATATATAAAATATAAATAAATACTTTCACAAAAAAAACATTCAATTTTTTTTCTTTTAATTTGCAACTTTTCAGTTGTTTTCTCCATATTATATACATATCAAGAAAGTATACGTGGTTTCTCATTATGCTATATATATATATATATATATATATATATATATATATATATATATATATATATATATATATATATATATATATATACGAGGGTCCTTCAATAAATAAGGTGAATTTTTCGGTATAAGGACTTCTAATACAGATAGAAGCTTACTTTTTTTTTTCAACGTAGTTTCCCAGCACTGTCACACACTTTTCCCATCTGTGCACAAGCTTCCGTATTCCCTCAGCGTAAAAATCTTTGTAAAAATTTCAGCCAGTTGCTCACAACACTTTTGACATCATCGTCACTTTTAAACTTTGTGCCTCTCGTGAACGCTTTTAATGGACCAGACAGGTGAAAGTCTGAAGGGGCAAGGTCTGGGCTGTAAGGGGGATGAGGGAGCAGTTGATGGTCTGCACCGTTTGGGATGCTGTGTGAGGCCTTGCGTTGTCATGATGCAAGATGACTCCTTCTGACTGATGACCCCTGCGTTTGTCCCAACATATAAGCTCAAAGTCCTTGCAATGTCATTCACTGTCACCCTTCTGTCAGACTGATTCGATCACCTCAGGAGACCTCACTTCCGTAGGCCTCCCAACACTGCCCCGTCCTTCTTTAAACAATTTAGCCCACTTGTAGATATTTTTTTGGCTGAAACATGTGGCACCATACACAGTTGACATTCTCCTAAGAATTTCAACTGGTTTGCACCCTTCAGCAACCAAAAACTTGATAACTGACCGCTGTTCAATCCTGGCGCATGCTTCTTGGTAGGCCATCTTTGTCAATCGCCAAAACTCTCAAAGATTTTTTAAATCTGCAAAAGAAATTAAATCCATGTGAAAAAGAAGTAAAACAAAAAGAGTAAGCTTCTATCTGTATTAGAAGTCCTTATACCGAAAAATTAACCTTATTCATTGAATGATCCTCGATATATATATATATATATATATATATATATATATATATATATATATATATATATATATAGACATGTCTTGTTATAGACTCCGGAACTTTTCCGTTTCGTACTCTTTTTTTCTGTTTTTTCTTGCTTTCGCGCAAGTTTTTTTTCATATTTGGGTCAAAGTTGCTGAAAGAAGACTCTAGTCAATGGTGTTTTGCCGAGCGCTTTCGTTTCTCGTCAACCGTCATCATGGCTGTATGGTTTTGGTTTGAAGTAGGTTGATTATTATTTTATTTTATAGATGATATATTTTGGGGTATTTAGACAATATATATATATATATATATATATATATATATATATATATATATATATATATATATATATATATATATATAAAGTGGACATTGAAGTCAAAACCCAGAATTGTTAGTGTGTTGACTACAATGTCCACTTTTAAAGACTACGGAACTTTTCCGTTTAATAAACATTTTTTCTTGCTGGGTCTAAGTTGTTGAAATAAGACCCTAGTCCATCGTGTTTTCCCGAGCACTTTCTTTTATCGTCAACCGTCATCATGGCTGTATTTCTTTTATTTGAAATAGGTTGTTTATTATTTTACTTTTATGGGTAATATTTAGACAATGTGGTTATTAATAAACAGGGCGTTGGTGTTTATTATTTGGAAGATTAGATATCAAATATGTTTAAGATGTCTCTGCCAGTATTAAATGCTATTTTGGTTATGTTGGGGTTTTGTTTTTTAATTAGTATGGCTTTAAGATCTGTCTATATTTCTGAGATGAGGTATTATGTACACTATTTACATTATTCGGACTATTGTCCTCATCTTTGTTGCCATATTTATTACAACGTTTCGGCCCTTCAGTATCTGTCTATATTTCTGAGATGAGGTATTATGTACACTATTTACATTATTCGGACTATTGTCGTCATCCTTGTCGCCGTTTAAAAAACGTTTTTAAAACGTTTCGGTCGTTGTACGCTCTGGACTTCTTCAGGTAGTTGGAATGTTAAACTGAACCCTTTATTTCACTCGCTGCGGTTGACTGTTCTAGTTCCACGTGCCATATTTAATGGACGTCAGTTATCATTTACCCCCTGTTGATTCCCCTCTCCAAGTTCTCCACTGCCTTAACCGGGTATTGAACTCATATTCTTTTCAAGGACACATGGCAAAGTGGATAAAGGCGTTGGTTAGATACAGTGACAAGACCCAAAGACCCTGAATGGCGACAAAGATGAGGACAATAGTCCGAATAATGTCAATGGCTTCAAGAGTTTGTATATATATATATATATATATATATATATATATATATATATATATATATATATATATTTAGATATTTTTATGTTTATGCATTCTTTTTATAGATACAAATATTTAATGCTCTGTTTATAATAAACAGTATTAAACAACATTTACCGGCCTGAATGTCCGAGAAATTCTCATAGAAAATACAATCGAACCTGTACCCTATACGGTACCAACATATAGCCTGACGTGCATTTAACCGATTTGGCCACAGAGGAGCGTTCGGTTAGCAAGGTGGATTTTACTGTCTTCAAACTACAATCTTCCATGATCCTCTCACGTACATTCATATCTGCTCATGGTGTCTCAAATGTAAACAAATGACGTCACACATTATGAAATGGATAAAGTCCGAGAATTATTTTAAGACCCGGGTTCGAATCTCACCATAGACGATTGCACCACAGGGACAACCAAAGTGTTTATGGCTGATATTCTGTTTTGTGAATTCAACTCACTATTTAACAACCAGATGCACACGCCTGTAGTATTATTTTCTTACCTTCTCCTTCAATAGGGTATGCTGTATTCCATCTCTTTCACTGACTCCTAGGTATTTATAGACTTCTCCTTATTCTAGTCCCCTAATCTAACCGATTAAGCCACAGAGGATCGTTCGATTAGCAAGGTCGATTTTACGGCTTTTAAACTACAATCTCCATGAATCTCTCACGTACATTCATATCTGCTCAAAGCGTATCCAAATGTAAACAAATGACGTCACACATTATGAAATGGATAAAGTCCGACAATTATTTTAAGACCCGGATTCGAATCTCACCATAGACGATTTTTCAGGAAAGTCATTTCTTGATGTTATCGGTCTTGGAGAAGGCAATCCCAGCATCCGGCACCTTTGTGAACTTGCCTGAAAGCTATATACCACGAGTTGAACCAAGTCTAGTGAGTGAAATTGGGTAGGTGGTTGTGCTAGCGAGAAGACACAAGTCATTGTGACCGAGAGTTTGAGCGTGCTAGCCTTGTTCAAACTGCTGTCCATGCACTCTCTCCCAGAACGTATAACTATCTCAGTCTAGTTGCAGTATAAACCACAGGTAGGCTCTGTGGGTGTTGAACAAACATAAATGTGCCTGAGCAGGCGCCTGCAATGGGGATTAGCTAGCCGTCCTAGTAGATTGGCATCCTCGTCGGATTCGAGTGGCAGCGCCATTTACCTATATTTTTCATCTTTGAATGATCGTTTCTGTTCGATTAAAAGGCATATTCTATTTTAATTTCTTTTATATGGAATCCAATTTGTTCTGCAATAGATTATAATTTGAGAATTTTTAAAAAATAATTTCACCCCCAAGCAAAACGGTGGGGGTGAAATTATTATGCAGGGTGTTACAGGGAATGAAAGTGAAAGAGAAGACTGAGAATAGAGGAAAGGACAAAAGATGAACGGGATTCAAGAAAACAGAAGATGGCGATCGACGTTGCATTTAAATTTTTGAAGATTGTATTTATCAGGAAAGCAAGGAAACGGAAGGGAGTTCCACAGGCGAGAAGTACGAGAAAAGAAACTGTTGGAGTCGAAGTGGCGGTTGCATTTAAGTATTTCGACAGTAAACGGGTGGGACCTAGATGCCAATCTAGTAGCACGCTTAAATTCATGTAGTCAGGACACCAGGGGGGAAAAAGCTCGTCAGGGCAGTTGCCATGAAAATATTTGTAGAAAAGACAGAGGGAAGCCACGTCACGTCGGTGAGAAAGTGTCTGAAGTCGAGATGCCGGGTCTGGATCGATTACGTTGCTGATATTTCTTTGGCTTTTGTGAAGAACCTCGAGATGATTAGCAGGAGAACCAGACCAGATATGGCAACAGTATTCAATGCACGGGACGAATGGTAGATTTGTAAATGTGCAAGATGTGTTCTGACGTGATAAAAACTTCTAGCACGATAGAGTGATCCAACTTTCCTTGCAGTAGATGCAGCTATTGATTCGATGTAGTCGCTCTAAATCGTTCGGAGGAAAACGTGTGGCCAAGAAGGCGTAGTGTGTTGCTTTACAGGAGTCTGGCATTAGTCATGCTGATGGGAGGAAGAAAAGTTTCTCTTGGTGGTTATTTTGTTTGCTCAGGTGTGTTAGATAGTAAACAGATAACTCAGTCAATCTTATTGATGCAATTCATATATAGATGCAGTCATTTCCATTACTTTTTATTCTACGTGTTTTTCAGTTAATTATTCTATTTCTTCTAAAGACTTAGGGATGAAAATACCAGTCTTCGTGAAACATAACCTCGCAGATCATTACCATTCAAAACGTTTATATCATAAAATAATACCTATATGTATCTATCGTGTCTATTCACCCGTCAGATATATATGTCAGATATACATGGAGGTGCTGAAAAATTATCAGCCGAACCAAAAATGAATTTCAAAGCAAATAGTAATGTCCACTAATCCACACTCACCTTTCATAGAGTGTCTTGTTAATGTTTGGAAGGGTCTCATATAGTTCTTATTTAGGCATATAATGTTTCCAACTTCTTGCTAGAACAATTACGACTGAGTAGTGAGTTCGATCTTCACTGGGTGCTCCATACTTTCGGCCTTGTGCCACATCTAAGCTACGCTTGGAAAATCTCTATTTGGGCTCCTCGAGGCGGTGTAATGGTTTGCAAGCTTGTCTTACTATACCTTTTCAATTTCAAAATGATAATAATCAACTTCAAAATGGACTTATTTTCAAGTAAAAAAAAAATTAATCAACTCCAAAATGGATTAATCAACTTCAAAATGGAACAATCAACTTCAAAATGGATTAATCAACTTCAAATTGAGAAAATGTCAAAAACCTAAAAACAATCAACTTCAAAATAAGAATAAACAACTTCAAATTGGAATAAACAACTTCAAATTAAGATTATTTTTTTTTGTAAATTGAAAATTATTTTTTCAATTAATTTACCCCATGAGTAAGGAAATTGACTGTTCGTCTTCATTATATAAATGAAGAAAAAAACAAAATACAAACAACTTAGAGGCCAAGAAAGTATTGGGTGAGCCTACAGTAAAAGTAGGAGGAGAAAGTCCCGTATGGGCAAAAATGATGATTGATGATGATGCTGGAGAAACACCTCTACAAAAGAAGCTGAAGGAGAATTAGCAACAGCTCCAAAGAGGACTTACCACAAGAAAACTGTGGCTGGCGAAAATAAGGCCCAGATTTTAGCTGCACATGCCGCAGCAGGAAATTGGAAAAACCTGGTAAGAACAATTGGTGTGCCTCTGCCAACAGCGTACTGTTGGTTAGACCAGGGTGCTGATAAGAGTGACTCTAGGGGAGGAACAAGAAAATATAAAATTACGCAAGAGCATAAGAATTTTATGGCCGAATTAATTGAAAACTCTCCTAGGGTCACTCTTCAAGACATTGTAAATAAGTTGGTCGAAAAGTATGAGATTCGTGTGACGAAAGAATGCATAAGAAAGTACTTGGACTCCATGGCCTTTATTTTAAAAGCGGTTCATTATGAACCAGAAGCTGCCAATAATAATGTCAATAAGGCGAAACGTAAGGATTACGCAGTAGCTTTATTAGAATTTCAGTACCAAAGTGTGCCAATTCTTTATATGGATGAAACCAATTTTAATCTCCATATTACAAGAAGAGAAGGTCGCTCTAAAAAAGGCACGAGGTGCACTACAGTCGCGGCCGGCTCCAGGGGAAATAACATCCAGGTTATTGGATGTATTAGTAATAATGGATTAATTCATCATAAAATTAAAAGAGGTTCTTTCAAAAAAGACGATGCGAAAGAATGGACCAGGGAGTGCCTTAGAAAGGCAAATGAAATTTATGAAAGGGGAGTTGTCTTAGTTATTGATAACGCTCCTTGCCATACTTCAATTGAAGAAGTTGTGGAGGAGGATGAATTTAGGCAACACCAAATTTTCAGAATTGCCCCCTATAGTCGGATGTTAAATCCCATTGAAAAGGTTTGGTCAGTCATATAAGGTGACGTAAAAAGAAGTATGGCAGACTCAATTGTTGGGATTTTAAGAGGTGATGGCCAGGGATCTTTAACTACTAAAGAATTCCGCCTCAGCAAGTTAGAAGCGATGATCTCCGAGGCAATTAATAATATTTCCCCTGAGACTTGCACTAACTTCGTATCTGGAATACAGAGATTACTTCCCTCTGTAATTAACTTAGATGATGTAATCTTTTAAATACATTTCTTAGGAGCGTTTATATTTTTATATCCCTTTTAAGTAAAAATAAAAGAATATTAAATTTATTAGTATTATATTAATTCTCAATTTGAAGTTGATTATTTCTCATTTTGAAGTTGATTAATCCATTTTGAAGTTGATTGATCCATTTTGGAGTTGATTGATCCATTTTGGAGTTGATTAATTTTTTTACCTGAAAATAAGTCCATTTTGAAGTTGATCATTACCATTTGGAAGTTGCAAAAGGTATAGAACAATTACGACTGAGTAGTGAGTTCGACCCTCCATACTTTCGGCCTTGTGCCACATTTAGGGTTATGTTTCCGCTAAATATCAGTTGGAAACAACATATATTCAATCAATAACTACAGTTTGAGAATCGTTTATCCGAAATCATTGGGACGAAAATATTTCGAATTTCGGAATACAGGCTTTTTTCATTTTTATATAGCATCTATAAAATTGGGTAACTTGGAAATGGAACCCAATCAGCAGACACATAATGGTGAATATATAAATGAATAAAAGGTAATCGTATTTTTTAAGAATAGATTTGATGACCAAAAGCGGAAATAATTTCTGATTCGATCTAATAATAGCAAAATGATCAAAATGGTTGGAAAGAACTGGTCAGAATTGCCTGTCTGCAGATGATCAGATAGAGAAGTGTCATGAATCACCTTATACTCAGTCAGTTATGTGCCATGCGTGATATACGCTTAGGCGATCATGTATCTTTTGATACATGACTGACGAGGCAGATTTTTTTCCCGCGGTAGGTTGCCATTTCTTTCTGCTGAGGACCAGTTGTCATCCAAGGCTATGGAACCCGCTTTGTCCTGCTATTTACCCATAGCTTGGAGGAGAAGATGAGGATTCATACCTTTCCCAAGGGTATTAGCACGTAAGTGAATTTCAGTCAGTTATGTGTCATGCGTGATACACGCTTAGGCGATCATGTATCTTTCGATACATGACTGACGAGGCAGATTTTTCCCCGCAGTATTTTGCCATTTATTTCTGCGATAGACCAGTTGCCATCCAAGACTATGGAACCCGGTCTGTCCATAGCTGGGAGGAGAAGATGAGGATTCATACCTTTCTTAAGGGTATTAACACGTAAGTGAATGTAATGGATTCAACTGGAATTTGAACTCGGCTCCCCGATTCCTGAATATGGAATCCAAATGATGTGTTTAGGTTAGTTTTATTTTACGGCATATCAACACATAAAAGAGTTATTTAATACCAACAATATTTTTTAGGATTAGCTTCGTATAAATAGAACATGTATTCTTTGTCAGAAATCAATTTGTAGATCAGGTTTCATTTAAGTATTTTTCTAGAGAAGGTTTTTGTCTAGAGTCAAATCAATTTTTGGTAATATTTTTTTTTCTTTCTAAGAATGTATTGCTTTTATTTTTTATTTTAAAGTATTGCTTTTTATAATCTTTCAAAAATGTTTTATTGGTAATAACTATTTACCCATAGCTGGAACCCAAACAGGTGCTACCAACACAAGTTACGGTAGACCTGGGAACAACAGCAATTAAGAGGTGGTTCCACACTCCTTAAAACCTCCTGTTCAGAGGCGTTGCTGCCGGATGTAGTTTATCGTCTTACACAGGACGCCTGGGGATTGGGGAGACTTACCCACTGCAGAGGTGCAGTCGGCGTATTCTGAAGCCCCAGCCGACAGGGCGCCAAATGATGAGAACAGATTAAGAGTTAACATCCCCCTGAACAAGAGATATATGTGGCACAAGTTTACCGTTGGTTCTCCGTGCCCGTAGGTTCGGCCAAAAATATTCCCGTAGAACCCGCATAAACGAGTTCGGAACTGTCTACCTCCCCAGACGAAACCCTGCCCTTCGGCACAGCTTCGTCCGGGTTCCTCTCTACCAAATGCAGAGAGTTCAACAGAGCTGCGAACAGTCACGGCCTCGAAGGAACAGTCTAGCACAAGATTAAGAATTAAGTCAACAAGAACTTTTATTGGTCAAATAGACAGCACCAGAATATGCAAAGAAAAACTAGTTAAAGATTATGGTTATGAGAAATGGTAGGAAAGCAGTGGCCAG
>OZ038511.1:66522433-66639933 GCA_964036315.1 Acanthosepion esculentum
ACGGGAAGAAATTGGTACGAACACCACCCAAACACGGTTACAAAGATAGTAAGAATTTTACGGGACTTTACGGTACACACGGACAGAACAATCAAAGATCATCGCCCCGACATCGTGATCAAAAACCACAAAAGCAGAATGTGCTTTCTTATTCACATGGCAGTCCCTGCAGATTTCATGATCTTTTAAAAAATTATCAAAATACAAGGATCTTGAAGTGGAAATCTCAAAAATTAGGCACATGAAAACATCAATAATTTCAGTTGTAGTTGGAGCCCTCGGATTGATTGGAAAAGGTTCTCATAGGCTCATTGAAGGGATTCCTGGTAGCCCATACCTTAAAGAAATGCAAAAAAATTGTTTTCACAAGTACAACTTACAAAGGACTGAATCTCTTTAAAATCGGTTTGATCTTAGGTTGCTTTATTTTTTTTTTTTTTTACAAAACTGTACAGTGGAAAATGTCATGATGCCATTTCTGAACTTAGGTCTCTGGTTGGGACCCGGAAGGAAATAAGTTTACTGCAGAAATCAAAGGAAATAGATATATTAATAATAATAATAATAATAATAATAATAATTATTATTATTATTATTATTAATAATAATAATAATTATTATTATTATTATTATTATTATTATTATTATTATTATTATTATTATTATTAAAAAGACCCGTGTAATTTCACGATTTTCCTATTTGAATTTTCTCATGAATCTCAGTTCTTAAGTTAATGATTGACTAAGACCATGGCGAGTATTATGACAATAAAATATTCCCCTCTAACAATTTTAACAAAATATTGCAATTACAATCATAAATATAAATGCTGGTCGTTATGTTAAGAAGTAAGGGGGTACAAATGAAAAGATTTGAAATTGACAACTTTTGCCATTGCATTGAAACAGCCATTACACACTCCTATCTTCTCATATTTCTTTCTTTCATTTTCTCACTGAAACCAGGCAGCTCCTCTGATATGTGTTTTGTTTTTCTCCACGCAATCAAAACGGAAGAGTCCATTACGTGTAAGGTGTTGACAGCAGGCGAGAAAAAACTTCTCTCTTTCTTTCTCTCTTTCTTTCTTTCTTTCTCTCTTTCTTTCTCTCTTTCTTTCTCTCTCTCTTTCTCTCTTTCTCTCTTTCTTTCTCTCTTTCTCTCTCTCTTTCTTTCTCTCTTTCTCTCTCTTTCTTTCTCTCTCTCTTTCTTTCTCTCTCTCTTTCTCTTTATCTTTCTTTCTCTCTTTCTTTCTCTCTTTCATTTTCGAATAGAAGACAAGTCGTGTATTTTCCCACTTTTCTACGCGGATAAAACGGAATAGTCCATTATGTATGAGGTGTTGATGGTAGAAATTACCACTTCTTTCTTTCTTTCTTTCTTTCTCTCTTTCTTTTTTTCTTTCTTTCTTTCATTCATTCATTTTCAAATAGAAAACAAGTAGTGTATTTTCCCACTCTTTCCACGCGTTTAATACGCAATAGTCCATTATTTATGAGGTACTGGTGTAGCTTAACGGTCATGGAAACTAACTAAGGAACTATTGAAAGGAAAGACAAGCACAATTATATAATAATAATAATAATAATAATAATAATAATAATAATAATCATAATCATATTTTCGTATCAATATCCCCTACCATCCTTAAGGAACAGATGTTGTAAAATAACAGTTTTATTATATGTTAAAATCTTGTGCGCCATATATAATTATTTTTTATTGAAACACTATTAGCTTCTTTTTCTTTAAAGGGATTTGAAATGTAGGTGATACCTGATAAATTGTAGCTACATATGCAACAATTCTAAACATAAATACACTAATAAATGTTTTTAAGCATTCCTTACTGAAACGGGAGCAGGGTTTAATTCAGCCATGGATAATGTGATTATATACGACAACTAAAAATAAATTCACACTAGTCTGACCTGAAAAGAAGGTAAAAAAGCAACATTACCGAGCCATAGGTATTTACATTACAGCTAATTTAAATTAATAGATTTTTGTTTACTTTCTTTCATTCGATAATACAGAAGAAATGAAATCAAGAAAAAAGAGAAGAAATGAAATAAAGAAAAGACAGAAGAAATGAAATAAAAAGATGGAGAAATGAAATCAAGAAAAAAGAGAAGAAATGAAATAAAGAAAAGACAGAAGAAATGAAATAAAAAGATGGAGAAATGAAATCAAGAAAAAAGAGAAGAAATGAAATAAATGTCTGAGAAGCTTTGCAGAAAATTCCGTCGTCCTCTTGTGGCCGTGATTGAAGACAGTTATGATTTTATTGAATAGATTTACTCTTTAGTTTTTCAACATTGTTTTTGCGTAATTTTGGGAAATATATCTCTTAAAATGAGATGTTATTTTCCTTTGCATCATTTAGACGACAATTTATCAATCGCACCCTGTATAAAGTAAGGCAGAGAAAAAAAAATAATAAAAAGAATGCAGATAAAAAAAGCGGAATATTCTCAGCGGCAATTTGTTTTTTACCTTCCCACCTTCCATTTTCAAACAAAAGAACACTTAATCAATGTGCAGTAGACAATATCGGTTTCTATTGTTGCAACAAATGGCCTATATATATATATATATATATATATATATATATATATATATATATATATATATATATATATATAGGGTGACCCCAAAAAATGGGAACTTTTTAACAATCCAATAAAACCAAGAGTGATGGAAGAAAAATATTTAATTCATAGTAATTGAAACCTTAAAACATGCCATTTAAGAAAGAATGATGGAATTTTCATTTTTTTAAAATGACGTCCTGTAGATGGCGTCCTCCTGTACGAATGCATTCTTGAAATCTGCTGTTGAGATTCCTCATTGACTGCTGCAATATCTCAGCTGGGATACTGTGAATTTCATTCTCGTTACTAAAATAGCGAAATGTTAACTTGCTCAAGGTCACTGTCTCGCAGTGCTGCCACTTGCTCATGTCTGCCAATACGCACTTCAAAAATTCCCGTTTTTTTCCGGTCACCTTGTATATATATATATATATATATATATATATATATATATATGTGTGTGTGTGTGTGTGTGTGTGTGTGTATTTAGGCAGCAATCCTTCTTTCATGGACATTTCATTGAAAACGACAGACAAGGTGCTTTTATTTAGTTTTTTATACAATTTATACAATTTTTTTCTTTTCGGATGATAAATTATATAAAAACTGACCGAATGTTCTTTTTATCCGAGCGCTTTCGGCTATACATTTAGCCATTTTCAAGAATTATATTTTAACTTTTAAAATAAGAAATAGTTAGTTGTATGTCTGTTTTATAAAATGTTTTCATTTTTCAAAACACGGTCAAGATATTATGTCCATGTTCAAAGTTAATGATATTAAGTGTTGGTTTTTATTAATAAGGCTTCCATTATTTTTAGCATTTTTGCATGTAGATGCTATTGTATTAGTGTTGTCAACAAGTATGTTACGAATAGTGTCCGGTAGGTCTCCATGAATATTTAAATGAGATCTAATTGAGCTATTGTCAGAAAGGTGTATATATATATATATATATATATATATATATATATATATATACACACACACATATATTGTTAAATATAACAGACGATGAATGTATATTATGTCTAATCATGAGCCGTTCTAAAGTCTGTATGTTTGCTTAAATTTCTGGTGAAAATAATGGAAAAAATTGTCCAACATTTGGATAATCTTTATTAAGTTGGTCCTTGATCGAAGCTTTCGGCTCACATGAGCCTTCTTCAGAGCGGTGAGACGGACATTTTGACAAAGATATTCACCATCGAAAATGATATTTTGTTATGTTGACAACGTATCAAAATCTCATTTTCAATGCAGTCAAAAAATAGCCTATTTCTCTAATTTAAAAAATTTCAACGTCAGCGTCGTGACTGCACGCTCCAAAATTATTCTTACATTTAACAATATCACATTGCAAAAAAATACTTCTTTCGGTCTGCACTATCTTTCGATGTCTCATTATTACCTGGATTTTAAAGAAAACATGTCTACCTGATGATGGTCGTTCGAAACGACTGAAAGCCGGGCTAGTAGAAAAAATAAGACCTGATAAAACCGGAATTTATAAGCAAGGATCATACCATTCATTAACGGATTCGAAGTTGATTATATATTTTATTATTAAATATTGTTTGCGAGAGTGATTCTCGTCATATAATTAGCTTCAATATTTGTTTTTCGTATGAATGATTTACGTTATATAAATTGAACAAGCACTACATAATTGATATATATATATATATATATATATATATATATATATATATATATATATATATATGTAAAAATTTCGTTACTGACGACTGACAAGTTACTGCGATTAAGCTTTTTATTTAATTTTTCTTGTGTTCTTACAAGAGTTTTCATTTTTGGACACAAAGTGTATAAAAACTGTCCAAACGTTCTGCATTCCCGTGCGCTTTCGGCTATTCTTTTAGTCATTATCAAGGATAATTTTATTTTAACTTTTAACTGAATGTATTGGTTGTATGTATTTATCTAGAGTTATAGGGATGTTTTATTTTGAAAACACGGCCAATATATTTTTGGCCGTGTTCGTAGTTAATGTTATTACGTGTTGACTTTTTCTTTTTTTATTATTAAGGCTTCCGTTATTTTTCATCGTTTTTTACAATGGATGAGGTTATTATGCTTGTATTTTCTACTAAAATGTTTCAGATGGTCTGTCGTAGGTTTGTGTGTGTTTTAATTCTGTTCTTATTGAACTGTGGTTGGATAGGTGTAACGTAAGTCGTCTGGATAGGCATGTTGTATTGTGACAGATGTAATTTTTTATTTATAAATATCTTCTACAAAAGCCAAATTCACGTCAGCTATAAGAAGATGAATCTTCCCTTATAAATACCATAAAGAAATACACTACTCCAGTTGGCCCGAACAAAAAAAGTAAATTATCTATTACAAATAATTTAAAACAGCTAACTATATCGTAAAAACTAACACCACACTTGGAAAATCAAAACTACAAAGAACCAACATAATTTACGAATTCAAATGCCCCTTAAGGAAATGTGTTCCTGATCAAACCAAACTCATAAATAATTACGTAGGTCACACTACTACATGCCTATCCAGACGACGTACGTTACACCTAAAGAGATTAGAGAACTAGAACGAATTTAAAAAAAAAATAACTCGGCATAACATGTCTATATCATTTTATGAAACATGCTTGAATATATATATATATATATATATATATATATATATATATATATATATATATATATATATAGATATGTTGGGGCGCACCCACCTTCACAACCACAATAGACTGATCCTATTATTATAAATAGAACAGTAGTTCTAGAGACTGGGAGTAGTGTAGCAGTGTATCAGTAATGGTGCTCTGCTGTCGAACTCTCTGTTTGGCAGAGAGGAACTTGGACGAAGCTTTACCGCAGGGCAAAGTTTCGTCCGGGGAGGTAGACAGTCCCTAAACTCGTGTATACGGGTTGTAAATAGGCATATTTTTGGCCGAGCCTACGGGATTTAAACCGGCCTTGTGCCACATTCGACCCGAGTGGGGGGTTGTTAAATATCGTAGTGTAGCAGTGTAGTGCAGTGCAGAGTGAGAATTCTGTAGTGATCAGTTACACTTCCGTTTCTCGACCGGAAGATACCGTTGGACTTTATTACTATTACTAATCTCTCTGATGTAAATACCTCTCTGAATATACCAGTATTTTTCCCTACGACTGTGTTTGTTCGTTATTACCATATACTCACGTGGAAACACTCAACATCTCAACAATATATATGCCAAAGAAATAAGCTGGAACGTTATTATTCAAGCATATTTTTATTCGTTACAGTCGCGTGATGGCGTCATGAGAATCTTGTCCAATCTATATAGAAAATAATTTCTCCTCACCTTACTTAGTTCATCTCCGTTTCTGTCAGGAGACAAAAAGTGCGTGATACCCAAAGAGGATCGAATTCACTTGTAATAGCCAACCAATCTAGCTCGTTAAACATTACTCCGCATCAGTGTACCCCAAAATCATTTCCTGTTGCTGCGTACCCCGTTTGTTAAAATCTTTATATTTACCAAACATACTTTAGTCTGGCACAGGACCATGAATATACAAGACTGAGTAATGATCGAATTACTATATTATTATGGACTTTTTATCGGATTTAGCTTAGTCTGATAAAAAAAAAGATACCCAGTAAAGATCTAACTCCTATTATAGTCTTATTATTAAAATTAGCCCCGGCTGGTACAAGGTCACAATTTTGGAGCACCTAGTGTATTATTTCTCTCTTTGTTTAGCTATCATTATACATATTTACTTTTTATTGGCCATGTCACTTCAGGGTGTGGCCGATCATAACTCTCAACAATTTTCTTTGCTGTAAGCAATGTTTCTCCATTGGTCTATCCCAGTCTACCATCCATTTGCACAACCTCGTTATGGAGGTCACTCGCTGTTTCTCTCTTCCATTTTATTGCATCCTGTGAGTGTCAACTTCTCTAAGCCCTCTTTCCGCACTATGTGTCCCAGAAATTTCAGCTCTGTCTTTCTGATTCAAAGAACAAGGGTCCTCGTTACTCGCATTTTTTCTTGAAACTTTCGGGTTGTTCATCTATTCCGTCCTTGATATTCTCAGCATCCTTCTGTAGAACCACATGTCTGTTGCTTCTAGCCTCTTATTCTACGAGACACATTGCCCAGTATTCTTTGCAATATAAGAGGAATAGTATCTGCCTCAAGGACACATGGCACAGTGGATAAAGGCGTTAGTTAGATCCAGTGACAGAACCCAAAGAGTGTGAGTTCAATACCCGGTTAAGGCAGTGGAGAACTTGGAGAGGGGAATTAACAGGAGATAACTGATAACTGACATCCATTAGACATGGCACGTGGAACTAGAACAGTCTACCCCAGTGAGCGAAATAAAGGTTTCAGTTCGACATTCTAACCACCCGAAGAAGGCCGGAGCGTAAAACAGCCGAAACGTTGTAATAAATATGGCGACAAAGATGAGGAAAATAGATGGCATGACTTAAGTATTCCAGCACTCTCTGCTTTATTTCCCACGAATTTTTCCTCTTCTCCGTACTTCGTTTAGGTTTTGAAAATCCTGTTATTATCATCATCATCAGGTAGATAATTCTTCTAGGATTCTCCTGACTCGTTCCTTCCAACCATCTCTGTCAGGCAGCGCCATCGGCAGGTCCTCTAGATGGCATCCAGGGTCATCTACAAGTTGGTAGGTGTGATGAGGTCTTCCAACCGATCTTTTGCCGCGCAATGGGTTCCATAGGAGGCGGTCACTCACAAATTTTGACTTCCTTCTCCAGGAGTGACCAGCTAGCTAAGGCCTTCTCTCTCTGAGCGAAACTGAGATAAGAGGAAAGTAAATTAGGTGTGATGAGGTCTTCCAACCGATCTTTTGCCGCGCAATTTCTTCGGTAAGAGGGTGTCAGTCACAAGTTCTGACTTACTTCTCCAGGAGTGACCAGCTAGCTAAGGCCTTCTCTCTCTGAGCGAAACTGAGATAAGAGGAAAGTAAATTAGGTGTGATGAGGTCTTCCAACCGATCTTTTGCCGCGCAATTTCTTCCGTAAGAGGGTGTCAGTCACAAGTTCTGCCTTACTTCTCCAGGAGTGACCAGCTAGCTAAGGCCTTCTCTCTCTGAGCGAAACTGAGATATGAGGAATGTAAATTAGGTGTGATGAGGTCTTCCAACCGATCTTTTGCCGCGCAATTTCTTCCGTAAGAGGGTGTCAGTCACAAGTTCTGACTTACTTCTCCAGGAGTGACCAGCTAGCTAAGGCCTTCTCTCTCTGAGCAAAACTGAGATAAGAGGAAAGTAAATTAGGTGTGATGAGGTCTTCCAACCGATCTTTTGCCGCGCAATTTCTTCCGTAAGAGGGTGTCAGTCACAAGTTCTGCTTTACTTCTCCAGGAGTGACCAGCTAGCTAAGGCCTTCTCTCTCTGAGCGAAACTGAGATATGAGGAATGTAAATTAGGTGTGATGAGGTCTTCCAACCAATCTTTTGCCATGCAATTTCTTCCGCTAGAGGGTGTCAGTCACAAGTTCTGCCTTACTACTCCAGGAGTGACCAGCTAGCTAAGGCCTTCTCTCTCTGAGCGAAACTGAGATATGAGGAATGTAAATTAGGTGTGATGAGGTCTTCCTACCGATCTTTTGCCACGCAATTTCTTCCGCTAGAGTGTGTCAGTCACAAGTTCTGACTTACTTCTCCAGGATTGACCAGCTAGCTAAGGCCTTCTCTCTCTGAGCGAAACTGAGATAAGAGGAAAGTAAATTAGGTGTGATGAGGTCTTCCAACCGATCTTTTGCCGCGCAATTTCTTCCGTAAGAGGGTGTCAGTCACAAGTTCTGCCTTACTTCTCCAGGAGTGACCAGCTAGCTAAGGCCTTCTCTCTCTGAGCGAAACTGAGATATGAGGAATGTAAATTAGGTGTGATGAGGTCTTCCAACCGATCTTTTGCCGCGCAATTTCTTCCGTAAGAGGGTGTCAGTCACAAGTTCTGACTTACTTCTCCAGGAGTGACCAGCTAGCTAAGGCCTTCTCTCTCTGAGCAAAACTGAGATAAGAGGAAAGTAAATTAGGTGTGATGAGGTCTTCCAACCGATCTTTTGCCGCGCAATTTCTTCCGTAAGAGGGTGTCAGTCACAAGTTCTGCTTTACTTCTCCAGGAGTGACCAGCTAGCTAAGGCCTTCTCTCTCTGAGCGAAACTGAGATATGAGGAATGTAAATTAGGTGTGATGAGGTCTTCCAACCAATCTTTTGCCATGCAATTTCTTCCGCTAGAGGGTGTCAGTCACAAGTTCTGCCTTACTACTCCAGGAGTGACCAGCTAGCTAAGGCCTTCTCTCTCTGAGCGAAACTGAGATATGAGGAATGTAAATTAGGTGTGATGAGGTCTTCCTACCGATCTTTTGCCACGCAATTTCTTCCGCTAGAGTGTGTCAGTCACAAGTTCTGACTTACTTCTCCAGGATTGACCAGCTAGCTAAGGCCTTCTCTCTCTGAGCGAAACTGAGATAAGAGGAAAGTAAATTAGGTGTGATGAGGTCTTCCAACCGATCTTTTGCCACGCAATTTCTTCCGCTAGAGGGTGCCAGTCACAAGTTCTGACTTACTTCTCCAGGAGTGACCAGCTAGCTAAGGCCTTCTCTCTCTGAGCGAAACTGAGATATGAGGAATGTAAATTAGGTGTGATGAGGTCTTCCAACCGATCTTTTGCCACGCAATTTCTTCCGCTAGAGGGTGTCAGTCACAAGTTCTGACTTACTTCTCCAGGATTGACCAGCTAGCGAAGGCCTTCTCTCTCTGAGCGAAACTGAGATAAGAGGAAAGTAAATTAGGTGTGATGAGGTCTTCCAACCGATCTTTTGCCACGCAATTTCTTCCGCTAGAGGGTGCCAGTCACAAGTTCTGACTTACTTCTCCAGGAGTGACCAGCTAGCTAAGGCCTTCTCTCTCTGAGCGAAACTGAGATATGAGGAATGTAAATTAGGTGTGATGAGGTCTTCCAACCGATCTTTTGCCACGAAATTTCTTCCGTAAGAAGGTGTCAGTCACAAGTTCTGCCTTACTTCTCCAGGAGTGACCAGTTAGCTAAGGCCTTTTCTCTCTGAGCGAAACTGAGATATGAGGAATGTAAATTAGGTGTGATGTGGTCTTCCAACCGATCTTTTGCCACGCAATTTCTTCCGCTAGAGGGTGTCAGTCACAAGTTCTGCCTTACTTCTCCAGGAGTGGCCAGCTAGCTAAGGCCTTGTCTCTCTGAGCGAAACTGAGATATGAGGAATGTAAATTAGGTGTGATGAGGTCTTCAAACCGATCTTTTGCCACGCAATTTCTTCCGCTAGAGGGTGTCAGTCACAAGTTCTGCCTTACTTCTCCAGGAGTGGCCAGCTAGCTAAGGCCTTGTCTCTCTGAGCGAAACTGAGATATGAGGAATGTAAATTAGGTGTGATGAGGTCTTCCAACCGATCTTTTGCCACGCAATTTCTTCCGCTAGAGGGTGTCAGTCACAAGTTCTGCCTTACTTCTCCAGGAGTGACCAGCTAGCTAAGGCCTTCTCTCTCTGAGCGAAACTGAGATATGAGGAATGTAAATTAGGTGTGATGAGGTCTTCCAACCGATCTTTTGCCACGCAATTTCTTCCGCTAGAGGGTGTCAGTCACAAGTTCTGACTTACTTCTCCAGGAGTGACCAGCTAGCTAAGGCCTTCTCTCTCTGAGTGAAACTGAGATATGAGGAATGTAAATTAGGTGTGATGAGGTCTTCCAACCGATCTTTTGCCACGCAATTTCTTCCGCTATAGGGTGCCAGTCACAAGTTCTGCCTTACTTCTCCAGGAGTGACCAGCTAGCTAAAGCCTTCTCTCTCTGAGCGAAACTGAGATAAGAGGAAAGTAAATTAGGTGTGATGAGGTCTTCCAACCGATCTTTTGCCACGCAATTTCTTCCGCTAGAGGTTGTCAGTCACAAGTTCTGCCTCACTTCTCCAGGAGTGACCAGCTAGCTAAAGCCTTCTCTCTCTGAGCGAAACTGAGATAAGAGGAAAGTAAATTAGGTGTGATGAGGTCTTCCAACCGATCTTTTGCCACGCAATTTCTTCCGCTAGAGGGTGTCAGTCACAAGTTCTGACTTACTTCTCCAAGAATGACCAGCTAGCTAAGGCCTTCTCTCTCTGAGCGAAACTGAGATAAGAGGAAAGTAAATTAGGTGTGATGAGGTCTTCCAACCGATCTTTTGCCGCGCAATTTCTTCCGCTAAAGGGTGCCAGTCACAAGTTCTGACTTACTTCTCCAGGAGTGACCAGCTAGCTAAGGCCTTCTCTCTCTGAGCGAAACTGAGATATGAGGAATGTAAATTAGGTGTGATGAGGTCTTCCAACCAATCTTTTGCCATGCAATTTCTTCCGCTAGAGGGTGTCAGTCACAAGTTCTGCCTTACTTCTCCAGGAGTGACCAGCTAGCTAAGGCCTTCTCTCTCTGAGCGAAACTGAGATATGAGGAATGTAAATTAGGTGTGATGAGGTCTTCCAACCGATCTTTTGCCACGCAATTTCTTCCGCTAGAGGGTGTCAGTCACAAGTTCTGACTTACTTCTCCAGGATTGACCAGCTAGCTAAGGCCTTCTCTCTCTGAGCGAAACTGAGATAAGAGGAAAGTAAATTAGGTGTGATGAGGTCTTCCAACCGATCTTTTGCCACGCAATTTCTTCCGCCAGAGGGTGCCAGTCACAAGTTCTGACTTACTTCTCCAGAAGTGACCAGCTAGCTAAAGCCTTCTCTCTCTGAGCGAAACTGAGATAAGAGGAAAGTAAATTAGGTGTGATGAGGTCTTCCAACCGATCTTTTGCCACGCAATTTCTTCCGCTAGAGGTTGTCAGTCACAAGTTCTGCCTCACTTCTCCAGGAGTGACCAGCTAGCTAAAGCCTTCTCTCTCTGAGCGAAACTGAGATAAGAGGAAAGTAAATTAGGTGTGATGAGGTCTTCCAACCGATCTTTTGCCACGCAATTTCTTCCGCTAGAGGGTGTCAGTCACAAGTTCTGACTTACTTCTCCAAGAATGACCAGCTAGCTAAGGCCTTCTCTCTCTGAGCGAAACTGAGATAAGAGGAAAGTAAATTAGGTGTGATGAGGTCTTCCAACCGATCTTTTGCCGCGCAATTTCTTCCGCTAAAGGGTGCCAGTCACAAGTTCTGACTTACTTCTCCAGGAGTGACCAGCTAGCTAAGGCCTTCTCTCTCTGAGCGAAACTGAGATATGAGGAATGTAAATTAGGTGTGATGAGGTCTTCCAACCAATCTTTTGCCATGCAATTTCTTCCGCTAGAGGGTGTCAGTCACAAGTTCTGCCTTACTTCTCCAGGAGTGACCAGCTAGCTAAGGCCTTCTCTCTCTGAGCGAAACTGAGATATGAGGAATGTAAATTAGGTGTGATGAGGTCTTCCAACCGATCTTTTGCCACGCAATTTCTTCCGCTAGAGGGTGTCAGTCACAAGTTCTGACTTACTTCTCCAGGATTGACCAGCTAGCTAAGGCCTTCTCTCTCTGAGCGAAACTGAGATAAGAGGAAAGTAAATTAGGTGTGATGAGGTCTTCCAACCGATCTTTTGCCACGCAATTTCTACCGCCAGAGGGTGCCAGTCACAAGTTCTGACTTACTTCTCCAGAAGTGACCAGCTAGCTAAGGCCTTCTCTCTCTGAGCGAAACTGAGATATGAGGAATGTAAATTAGGTGTGATGAGGTCTTCCAACCGATCTTTTGCCACGAAATTTCTTCCGTAAGAAGGTGTCAGTCACAAGTTCTGCCTTACTTCTCCAGGAGTGACCAGTTAGCTAAGGCCTTCTCTCTCTGAGCGAAACTGAGATATGAGGAATGTAAATTAGGTGTGATGAGGTCTTCCAACCGATCTTTTGCCACGCAATTTCTTCCGCTAAAGGGTGCCAGTCACAAGTTCTGACTTACTTCTCCAGGAGTGACCAGCTAGCTAAGGCCTTCTCTCTCTGAGCGAAACTGAGATATGAGGAATGTAAATTAGGTGTGATGAGGTCTTCCAACCGATCTTTTGCCACGAAATTTCTTCCGTAAGAAGGTGTCAGTCACAAGTTCTGCCTTACTTCTCCAGGAGTGACCAGTTAGCTAAGGCCTTTTCTCTCTGAGCGAAACTGAGATATGAGGAATGTAAATTAGGTGTGATGTGGTCTTCCAACCGATCTTTTGCCACGCAATTTCTTCCGCTAGAGGGTGTCAGTCACAAGTTCTGCCTTACTTCTCCAGGAGTGGCCAGCTAGCTAAGGCCTTGTCTCTCTGAGCGAAACTGAGATATGAGGAATGTAAATTAGGTGTGATGAGGTCTTCAAACCGATCTTTTGCCACGCAATTTCTTCCGCTAGAGGGTGTCAGTCACAAGTTCTGCCTTACTTCTCCAGGAGTGGCCAGCTAGCTAAGGCCTTGTCTCTCTGAGCGAAACTGAGATATGAGGAATGTAAATTAGGTGTGATGAGGTCTTCCAACCGATCTTTTGCCACGCAATTTCTTCCGCTAGAGGGTGTCAGTCACAAGTTCTGCCTTACTTCTCCAGGAGTGACCAGCTAGCTAAGGCCTTCTCTCTCTGAGCGAAACTGAGATATGAGGAATGTAAATTAGGTGTGATGAGGTCTTCCAACCGATCTTTTGCCACGCAATTTCTTCCGCTAGAGGGTGTCAGTCACAAGTTCTGACTTACTTCTCCAGGAGTGACCAGCTAGCTAAGGCCTTCTCTCTCTGAGTGAAACTGAGATATGAGGAATGTAAATTAGGTGTGATGAGGTCTTCCAACCGATCTTTTGCCACGCAATTTCTTCCGCTATAGGGTGCCAGTCACAAGTTCTGCCTTACTTCTCCAGGAGTGACCAGCTAGCTAAAGCCTTCTCTCTCTGAGCGAAACTGAGATAAGAGGAAAGTAAATTAGGTGTGATGAGGTCTTCCAACCGATCTTTTGCCACGCAATTTCTTCCGCTAGAGGTTGTCAGTCACAAGTTCTGCCTCACTTCTCCAGGAGTGACCAGCTAGCTAAAGCCTTCTCTCTCTGAGCGAAACTGAGATAAGAGGAAAGTAAATTAGGTGTGATGAGGTCTTCCAACCGATCTTTTGCCACGCAATTTCTTCCGCTAGAGGGTGTCAGTCACAAGTTCTGACTTACTTCTCCAAGAATGACCAGCTAGCTAAGGCCTTCTCTCTCTGAGCGAAACTGAGATAAGAGGAAAGTAAATTAGGTGTGATGAGGTCTTCCAACCGATCTTTTGCCGCGCAATTTCTTCCGCTAAAGGGTGCCAGTCACAAGTTCTGACTTACTTCTCCAGGAGTGACCAGCTAGCTAAGGCCTTCTCTCTCTGAGCGAAACTGAGATATGAGGAATGTAAATTAGGTGTGATGAGGTCTTCCAACCAATCTTTTGCCATGCAATTTCTTCCGCTAGAGGGTGTCAGTCACAAGTTCTGCCTTACTTCTCCAGGAGTGACCAGCTAGCTAAGGCCTTCTCTCTCTGAGCGAAACTGAGATATGAGGAATGTAAATTAGGTGTGATGAGGTCTTCCAACCGATCTTTTGCCACGCAATTTCTTCCGCTAGAGGGTGTCAGTCACAAGTTCTGACTTACTTCTCCAGGATTGACCAGCTAGCTAAGGCCTTCTCTCTCTGAGCGAAACTGAGATAAGAGGAAAGTAAATTAGGTGTGATGAGGTCTTCCAACCGATCTTTTGCCACGCAATTTCTTCCGCCAGAGGGTGCCAGTCACAAGTTCTGACTTACTTCTCCAGAAGTGACCAGCTAGCTAAAGCCTTCTCTCTCTGAGCGAAACTGAGATAAGAGGAAAGTAAATTAGGTGTGATGAGGTCTTCCAACCGATCTTTTGCCACGCAATTTCTTCCGCTAGAGGTTGTCAGTCACAAGTTCTGCCTCACTTCTCCAGGAGTGACCAGCTAGCTAAAGCCTTCTCTCTCTGAGCGAAACTGAGATAAGAGGAAAGTAAATTAGGTGTGATGAGGTCTTCCAACCGATCTTTTGCCACGCAATTTCTTCCGCTAGAGGGTGTCAGTCACAAGTTCTGACTTACTTCTCCAAGAATGACCAGCTAGCTAAGGCCTTCTCTCTCTGAGCGAAACTGAGATAAGAGGAAAGTAAATTAGGTGTGATGAGGTCTTCCAACCGATCTTTTGCCGCGCAATTTCTTCCGCTAAAGGGTGCCAGTCACAAGTTCTGACTTACTTCTCCAGGAGTGACCAGCTAGCTAAGGCCTTCTCTCTCTGAGCGAAACTGAGATATGAGGAATGTAAATTAGGTGTGATGAGGTCTTCCAACCAATCTTTTGCCATGCAATTTCTTCCGCTAGAGGGTGTCAGTCACAAGTTCTGCCTTACTTCTCCAGGAGTGACCAGCTAGCTAAGGCCTTCTCTCTCTGAGCGAAACTGAGATATGAGGAATGTAAATTAGGTGTGATGAGGTCTTCCAACCGATCTTTTGCCACGAAATTTCTTCCGTAAGAAGGTGTCAGTCACAAGTTCTGCCTTACTTCTCCAGGAGTGACCAGTTAGCTAAGGCCTTCTCTCTCTGAGCGAAACTGAGATATGAGGAATGTAAATTAGGTGTGATGAGGTCTTCCAACCGATCTTTTGCCACGCAATTTCTTCCGCTAAAGGGTGCCAGTCACAAGTTCTGACTTACTTCTCCAGGAGTGACCAGCTAGCTAAGGCCTTCTCTCTCTGAGCGAAACTGAGATATGAGGAATGTAAATTAGGTGTGATGAGGTCTTCCAACCAATCTTTTGCCATGCAATTTCTTCCGCTAGAGGGTGTCAGTCACAAGTTCTGCCTTACTTCTCCAGGAGTGACCAGCTAGCTAAGGCCTTCTCTCTCTGAGCGAAACTGAGATATGAGGAATGTAAATTAGGTGTGATGAGGTCTTCCAACCGATCTTTTGCCACGCAATTTCTTCCGCTAGAGGGTGTCAGTCACAAGTTCTGACTTACTTCTCCAGGATTGACCAGCTAGCTAAGGCCTTCTCTCTCTGAGCGAAACTGAGATAAGAGGAAAGTAAATTAGGTGTGATGAGGTCTTCCAACCGATCTTTTGCCACGCAATTTCTTCCGCCAGAGGGTGCCAGTCACAAGTTCTGACTTACTTCTCCAGAAGTGACCAGCTAGCTAAGGCCTTCTCTCTCTGAGCGAAACTGAGATATGAGGAATGTAAATTAGGTGTGATGAGGTCTTCCAACCGATCTTTTGCCACGAAATTTCTTCCGTAAGAAGGTGTCAGTCACAAGTTCTGCCTTACTTCTCCAGGAGTGACCAGTTAGCTAAGGCCTTCTCTCTCTGAGCGAAACTGAGATATGAGGAATGTAAATTAGGTGTGATGAGGTCTTCCAACCGATCTTTTGCCACGCAATTTCTTCCGCTAGAGGGTGTCAGTCACAAGTTCTGCCTTACTTCTCCAGGAGTGGCCAGCTAGCTAAGGCCTTGTCTCTCTGAGCGAAACTGAGATATGAGGAATGTAAATTAGGTGTGATGAGGTCTTCAAACCGATCTTTTGCCACGCAATTTCTTCCGCTAGGGGGTGTCAGTCACAAGTTCTGCCTTACTTCTCCAGGAGTGACCAGCTAGCTAAGGCCTTCTCTCTCTGAGTGAAACTGAGATATGAGGAATGTAAATTAGGTGTGATGAGGTCTTCCAACCGATCTTTTGCCACGCAATTTCTTCCGCTTTAGGGTGCCAGTCACAAGTTCTGCCTTACTTCTCCAGGAGTGACCAGCTAGCTAAAGCCTTCTCTCTCTGAGCGAAACTGAGATAAGAGGAAAGTAAATTAGGTGTGATGAGGTCTTCCAACCGATCTTTTGCCACGCAATTTCTTCCGCTAGAGGGTGTCAGTCACAAGTTCTGCCTCACTTCTCCAGGAGTGACCAGCTAGCTAAAGCCTTCTCTCTCTGAGCGAAACTGAGATAAGAGGAAAGTAAATTAGGTGTGATGAGGTCTTCCAACCGATCTTTTGCCACGCAATTTCTTCCCTTAGAGGGTGCCAGTCACACGTTCTGACTTACTTCTCCAGGAGTGACCAGCTAGCTAAGGCCTTCTCTCTCTGAGCGAAACTGAGATAAGAGGAAAGTAAATTAGGTGTGATGAGGTCTTCCAACCGATCTTTTGCCACGCAATTTCTTCCGCTAGAGGGTGTCAGTCACAAGTTCTGCCTTACTTCTCCAGGAGTGACCAGCTAGCTAAGGCCTTCTCTCTCTGCGCGAAACTGAGATATGAGGAATGTAAATTAGGTGTGATGAGGTCTTCCAACCGATCTTTGCCACGCAATTTCTTCCGTAAGAAGGTGTCAGTCACAAGTTCTGACTTACTTCTCCAGGAGTGACCAGCTAGCTAAGGCCTCTCTCTGAGCGAAACTGAGATATGAGGAATGTAAATTAGGTTGTGATGAGGTCTTCCAACCGATCTTTAGCCACGCAATTTCTTCCGCTAGAGGGTGTCAGTCACAAGTTCTGCCTTACTTCTCCAGGAGTGACTAGCTAGCTAAGGCCTTCTCTCTCTGAGCGAAACTGAGATATGAGGAATGTAAATTAGGTGTGATGAGGTCTTCCAACCGATCTTTCGCCACGCAATTTCTTCCGCTAGAGGGTGCCAGTCACAAGTTCTGCATTACTTCTCCACGAGTGACCAGCTAGCTAAAGCCTTCTCTCTCTGAGCGAAACTGAGATAAGAGGAAAGTAAATTAGGTGTGATGAGGTCTTCCAACCGATCTTTTGCCACGCAATTTCTTCCGCAAGAGGGTGCCAGTCACAAGTTCTGACTTACTTCTCCAGGAGTGACAAGCTAGCTAAGGCCTCTCTCTGAGCGAAACTGAGATATGAGGAATGTAAATTAGGTTGTGATGAGGTCTTCCAACCGATCTTTTGCCACGCAATTTCTTCGGCTATAGTGTGTCAGTCACAAGTTCTGCCTTACTTCTCCAGGAGTGACCAGCTAGCTAAGGCCTTCTCTCTCTGAGCGAAACTGAGATATGTGGAATGTAAATTAGGTGTGATGAGGTCTTCCAACCGATCTTTTGCCACGCAATTTCTTCCGCTAGAGGGTGCCAGTCACAAGTTCTGCCTTACTTCTCCAGGAGTGACCAGCTAGCTAAAGCCTTCTCTCTCTGAGCGAAACTGAGATAAGAGGAAAGTAAATCAGGTGTGATGAGGTCTTCCAACCGATCTTTTGCCACGCAATTTCTTCCGCTAGAGGGTGTCAGTCACAAGTTCTGCCTCACTTCTCCAGGAGTGACCAGCTAGCTAAAGCCTTCTCTCTCTGAGCGAAACTGAGATAAGAGGAAAGTAAATTAGGTGTGATGAGGTCTTCCAACCGATCTTTTGCCACGCAATTTCTTCGGCTATAGTGTGTCAGTCACAAGTTCTGCCTTACTTCTCCAGGAGTGACCAGCTAGCTAAGGCCTCTCTCTGAGCGAAACTGAGATATGAGGAATGTAAATTAGGTTGTGATGAGGTCTTCCAACCGATCTTTTGCCACGCAATTTCTTCGGCTATAGTGTGTCAGTCACAAGTTCTGCCTTACTTCTCCAGGAGTGACCAGCTAGCTAAGGCCTTCTCTCTCTGAGCGAAACTGAGATATGTGGAATGTAAATTAGGTGTGATGAGGTCTTCCAACCGATCTTTTGCCACGCAATTTCTTCCGCAAGAGGGTGCCAGTCACAAGTTCTGACTTACTTCTCCAGGAGTGACCAGCTAGCTAAGGCCTCTCTCTGAGCGAAACTGAAATATGAGGAATGTAAATTAGGTTGTGATGAGGTCTTCCAACCGATCTTTTGCCACGCAATTTCTTCGGCTATAGTGTGTCAGTCACAAGTTCTGCCTTACTTCTCCAGGAGTGACCAGCTAGCTAAGGCCTTCTCTCTCTGAGCGAAACTGAGATATGTGGAATGTAAATTAGGTGTGATGAGGTCTTCCAACCGATCTTTTGCCACGCAATTTCTTCCGCTAGAGGGTGCCAGTCACAAGTTCTGCCTTACTTCTCCAGGAGTGACCAGCTAGCTAAAGCCTTCTCTCTCTGAGCGAAACTGAGATAAGAGGAAAGTAAATCAGGTGTGATGAGGTCTTCCAACCGATCTTTTGCCACGCAATTTCTTCCGCTAGAGGGTGTCAGTCACAAGTTCTGCCTCACTTCTCCAGGAGTGACCAGCTAGCTAAAGCCTTCTCTCTCTGAGCGAAACTGAGATAAGAGGAAAGTAAATTAGGTGTGATGAGGTCTTCCAACCGATCTTTTGCCACGTAATTTCTTCCGCAAGAGGGTGTCAGTCACAAGTTCTGCCTTACTTCTCCAGGAGTGACCAGCTTGCTAAGGCCTTTTCTCTCTGAGCGAAACTGAGATATGAGGAATGTAAATTAGGTGTGATGAGGTCTTCCAACCGATCTTTTGCCACGCAATTTCTTCCGCTAGAGGGTGTCAGTCACAAGTTCTGCCTTACTTCTCCAGGATTGACCAGCTAGATAAAGCCTTCTCTCTCTGAACGAAACTGAGATAAGAGGAAAGTAAATTAGGTGTGATGAGGTCTTCCAACCGATCTTTTGCCACGCAATTTCTTCCGCTAGAGGGTGTCAGTCACAAGTTCTATTCTTACTTCTCCAGGAGTGACCAGCTAGCTAAGGCCTTCTCTCTGTGAGCGAAACTGAGATAAGAGGAAAGTAAATTAGGTGTGATGAGGTCTTCCAACCGATCTTTTGCCACGCAATTTCTTCCGCTAGAGGGTGTCAGTCACAAGTTCTGCCTTACTTCTCCAGGAGTGACCAGCTAGCTAAAGCCTTCTCTCTCTGAGCGAAACTGAGATAAGAGGAAAGTAAATTAGGTGTGATGAGGTCTTCCAACCGATCTTTTGCCGCGCAATTTCTTCCGCTAGAGGGTGTCAGTCACAAGTTCTGACTTACTTCTCCAGGAGTGACCAGCTAGCTAAGGCCTTCTTTCTCTGAGCGAGACTGAGATATGAGGAATGTAAATTAGGTGTGATGAGGTCTTCCAACTGATCTTTTGCCAGGCAATTTCTTCCGCTAGAGGGTGTCAGTCACAAGTTCTGATTTACTTCTTTAGGAGTGACCAGCTAGCTAAGGCCTTCTCTCTCTGAGCGAAACTGAGATAAGAGGAAAGTAAATTAGGTGTGATGAGGTCTTCCAACCGATCTTTGCCACGCAATTTCTTCCGTAAGAAGGTGTCAGTCACAAGTTCTGACTTACTTCTTTAGGAGTGACCAGCTAGCTAAGGCCTTCTCTCTCTGAGCGAAACTGAGATATGAGGAATGTAAATTAGGTGTGATGAGGTCTTCCAACCGATCTTTTGCCACGCAATTTCTTCCGCAAGAGGGTGCCAGTCACAAGTTCTGACTTACTTCTCCAGGAGTGACCAGCTAGCTAAGGCCTTCTCTCTCTGAGCGAAACTGAGATAAGAGGAAAGTAAATTAGGTGTGATGAGATCTTCCAACCGATCTTTTGCCGCGCAATTTCTTCCGCTAGAGGCTGCCAGTCACAAGTTCTGACTTACTTCTCCAGGAGTGACCAGCTAGCTAAGGCCTTCTCTCTCTGAGCAAAACTGAAATAAGAGGAAAGTAAATTAGGTGTGATGAGGTCTTCCAACCGATCTTTTGCCGCGCAATTTCTTCCGCTAGAGGGTGTCAGTCAAAAGTTCTACCTTACTTCTCCAGGAGTGACCAGCTAGCTAAGGCCTTCTCTCTCTGAGCGAAACTGAGATATGAGGAATGTAAATTAGGTGTGATGAGGTCTTCCAACCGATCTTTTGCCACGCAATTTCTTCCGCAAGAGGGTGCCAGTCACAAGTTCTGACTTACTTCTCCAGGAGTGACCAGCTAGCTAAGGCCTTCTCTCTCTGAGCCAAACTGAGATATGAGGAATGTAAATTAGGTGTGATGCGGTCTTCCAACCGATCTTTTGCCACGCAATTTCTTCCGTAAGAAGGTGTCAGTCACAAGTTCTGCCTTACTTCTACAGGAGTGACCAGCTAGCTAAGGCCTTCTCTCTCTGAGCGAAACTGATATATGAGGAATGTAAATTAGGTGTGATGAGGTCTTCCAACCGATCTTTTGCCACGCAATTTCTTCCGCAAGAGGGTGCCAGTCACAAGTTCTGACTTACTTCACCAGGAGTGACCAGCTAGCTAAGGCCTTCTCTCTCTGAGCGAAACTGAGATAAGAGGAAAGTAAATTAGGTGTGATGAGGTCTTCCAACCGATCTTTTGCCACGCAATTTCTTCTGCTAGAGGGTGTCAGTCACAATTTCTGCCTTACTTCTTTAGGAGTGACCAGCTAGCTAAGGCCTTCTCTCTCTGAGCGAAACTGAGATAAGAGGAAAGTAAATTAGGTGTGATGAGGTCTTCCAACCGATCTTTTGCCACGCAATTTCTTCCGCTAGAGGGTGCCAGTCACAAGTTCTGACTTACTTCTCCAGGAGTGACCAGCTAGCTAAGGCCTTCTCTCTCTGAGCGAAACTGAGATAAGAGGAATGTAAATTAGGTGTGATGAGGTCTTCCAACCGATCTTTTGCCACGCAATTTCTTCCGCTAGAGGGTGTCAGTCACAAGTTCTGACTTACTTCTCCAGGAGTGACCAGCTAGCTAAGGCCTTCTCTCTCTGAGCGAAACTGAGATATGAGGAATGTAAATTAGGTGTGATGAGGTCTTCAAAGCGATCTTTTGCCACGCAATTTCTTCCGCAAGAGGGTGCCAGTCACAAGTTCTGACTTACTTCTCCAGGAGTGAACAGCTAGCTAAGGCCTTCTCTCTCTGAGCGAAACTGAGATATGAGGAATGTAAATTAGGTGTGATGAGGTCTTCCAACCGATCTTTTGCCACGCAATTTCTTCCGCTAGAGGGTGCCAGTCACAAGTTCTGACTTACTTCTCCAGGAGTGACCAGCTAGGTAAAGCCTTCTCTCTCTGAGCGAAACTGAGATAAGAGGAAAGTAAATTAGGTGTGATGAGGTCTTCCAACCGATCTTTTGCCGCGCAATTTCTTCCGCTAGAGGGTGTCAGTCACAAGTTCAGCCTTACTTCTCCAGGAGTGACCAGCTAGCTAAGGCCTTCTCTCTCTGAGCGAAACTGAGATATGAGGAATGTAAATTAGGTGTGATGCGGTCTTCCAACCGATCTTTTGCCTCGCAATTTCTTCCGTGAGAAGGTGTTAGTCACAAGTTCTGCCTTACTTCTGCAGGAGTGACCAGCTAGCTAAGGCCTTCTCTCTCTGAGCGAAACTGAGATATGAGGAATGTAAATTAGGTGTGATGAGGTCTTCCAACCGATCTTTTGCCACGCAATTTCTTCCGCTAGAGGGTGTCAGTCACAAGTTCTGACTTACTCCTCCAGGAGTGACCAGCTAGCTAAGGCCTTCTCTCTCTGAGCGAAACTGAGATATGAGGAATGTAAATTAGGTGTGATGAGGTCTTCAAAGCGATCTTTTGCCACGCAATTTCTTCCGCAAGAGGGTGCCAGTCACAAGTTCTGACTTACTTCTCCAGGAGTGACCAGCTAGCTAAGGCCTTCTCTCTCTGAGCGAAACTGAGATATGAGGAATGTAAATTAGGTGTGATGAGGTCTTCCAACCGATCTTTTGCCACGCAATTTCTTCCGTAAGAAGGTGTCAGGTACAAGTTCTGCCTTACTTCTCCAGGAGTGACCAGCTAGCTAAGGCCTTCTCTCTCTGAGCGAAACTGAGACATGAGGAATGTAAATTAGGTGTGATGAGGTCTTCCAACCTATCTTTTGCCACGGAATTTCTACCGCTAGAGGGTGCCAGTCACAAGTTCTGACTTACTTCTCCAGGAGTGACCAGCTAGCTAAGGCCTTCTCTCTCTGAGCGAAACTGAGATATGAGGAAAGTAAATTAGGTGTGATGAGGTCTTCCAACCGATCTTTTGCCACGCAATTTCTTCCGCAAGAGGGTGTCAGTCACAAGTTCTGCCTTACTTCTCCAGGAGTGACCAGCTAGCTAAGGCCTTCTCTCTCTGAGCGAAACTGAGATATGAGGAATGTAAATTAGGTGTGATGAGGTCTTCCAACCGATCTTTTGCCGCGCAATTTCTTCCGCTAGAGGGTGTCAGTCACAAGTTCTGCCTTACTTCTCCAGGAGTGACCAGCTAGCTAAGGCCTTCTCTCTCTGAGCGAAACTGAGATATGAGGAATGTAAATTAGGTGTGATGCGGTCTTCCAACCGATCTTTTGCCACGCAATTTCTTCCGTAAGAAGGTGTCAGTCACAAGTTCTGCCTTACTTCTACAGGAGTGACCAGCTAGCTAAGGCCTTCTCTCTCTGAGCGAAACTGATATATGAGGAATGTAAATTAGGTGTGATGAGGTCTTCCAACCGATCTTTTGCCACGCAATTTCTTCCGCAAGAGGGTGCCAGTCACAAGTTCTGACTTACTTCACCAGGAATGACCAGCTAGCTAAGGCCTTCTCTCTCTGAGCGAAACTGAGATAAGAGGAAAGTAAATTAGGTGTGATGAGGTCTTCCAACGGATCTTTTGCCACGCAATTTCTTCTGCTAGAGGGTGTCAGTCACAATTTCTCCCTTACTTCTTTAGGAGTGACCAGCTAGCTAAGGCCTTCTCTCTCTGAGCGAAACTGAGATAAGAGGAAAGTAAATTAGGTGTGATGAGGTCTTCCAACCGATCTTTTGCCACGCAATTTCTTCCGCTAGAGGGTGCCAGTCACAAGTTCTGACTTACTTCTCCAGGAGTGACCAGCTAGCTAAGGCCTTCTCTCTCTGAGCGAAACTGAGATAAGAGGAATGTAAATTAGGTGTGATGAGGTCTTCCAACCGATCTTTTGCCACGCAATTTCTTCCGCTAGAGGGTGTCAGTCACAAGTTCTGACTTACTTCTCCAGGAGTGACCAGCTAGCTAAGGCCTTCTCTCTCTGAGCGAAACTGAGATATGAGGAATGTAAATTAGGTGTGATGAGGTCTTCAAAGCGATCTTTTGCCACGCAATTTCTTCCGCAAGAGGGTGCCAGTCACAAGTTCTGACTTACTTCTCCAGGAGTGACCAGCTAGCTAAGGCCTTCTCTCTCTGAGCGAAACTGAGATATGAGGAATGTAAATTAGGTGTGATGAGGTCTTCCAACCGATCTTTTGCCACGCAATTTCTTCCGCTAGAGGGTGCCAGTCACAAGTTCTGACTTACTTCTCCAGGAGTGACCAGCTAGCTAAGGCCTTCTCTCTCTGAGCGAAACTGAGATATGAGGAATGTAAATTAGGTGTGATGCGGTCTTCCAACCGATCTTTTGCCTCGCAATTTCTTCCGTAAGAAGGTGTTAGTCACAAGTTCTGACTTACTTCTCCAGGAGTGACCAGCTAGCTAAGGCCTTCTCTCTCTGAGCGAAACTGAGATATGAGGAATGTAAATTAGGTGTGATGAGGTCTTCCAACCGATCTTTTGCCACGCAATTTCTTCCGCTAGAGGGTGTCAGTCACAAGTTCTGACTTACTCCTCCAGGAGTGACCAGCTAGCTAAGGCCTTCTCTCTCTGAGCGAAACTGAGATATGAGGAATGTAAATTAGGTGTGATGAGGTCTTCAAAGCGATCTTTTGCCACGCAATTTCTTCCGCAAGAGGGTGCCAGTCACAAGTTCTGACTTACTTCTCCAGGAGTGACCAGCTAGCTAAGGCCTTCTCTCTCTGAGCGAAACTGAGATATGAGGAATGTAAATTAGGTGTGATGAGGTCTTCCAACCGATCTTTTGCCACGCAATTTCTTCCGTAAGAAGGTGTCAGGTACAAGTTCTGCCTTACTTCTCCAGGAGTGACCAGCTAGCTAAGGCCTTCTCTCTCTGAGCGAAACTGAGACATGAGGAATGTAAATTAGGTGTGATGAGGTCTTCCAACCGATCTTTTGCCACGGAATTTCTTCCGCTAGAGGGTGTCAGTCACAAGTTCTGCCTTACTTCTCCAGGAATGACCAGCTAGCTAAGGCCTTCTCTCTCTGAGCGAAACTGAGATATGAGGAATGTAAATTAGGTGTGATGAGGTCTTCCAACCGATCTTTTGCCTCGAAATTTCTTCCGTAAGAAGGTGCCAGTCACAAGTTCTGACTTACTTCTCCAGGAGTGACCAGCTAGCTAAGGCCTTCTCTCTCTGAGCGAAACTGAGATATGAGGAATGTAAATTAGGTGTGATGAGGTCTTCCAACCGATCTTTTGCCACGCAATTTCTTCCGCTATAGGGTGTCAGTCACAAGTTCTGCCTTACTTCTCCAGGAGTGACCAGCTAGCTAAACCCTTCTCTCTCTGAGCGAAACTGAGATATGAGGAAAGTAAATTAGGTGTGATGAGGTCTTCCAACCGATCTTTTGCCACGCAATTTCTTCCGCTAGAGGGTGCCAGTCACAAGTTCTGACTTACTTCTCCAGGAGTGACCAGCTAGCTAAGGCCTTCTCTCTCTGAGCGAAACTGAGATATGAGGAATGTAAATTCGGTGTGATGAGGTCTTCCAACCGATCTTTTGCCACGCAATTTCTTCCGCAAGAGGGTGTCAGTCACAAGTTCTGACTTACTTCTCCAGGAGTGACCAGCTAGCTAAGGCCTTCTCTCTCTGAGCGAAACTGAGATATGAGGAATATAAATTAGGTGTGATGAGGTCTTCCAACCGATCTTTTGCCACGAAATTTCTTCCGCTAGAGGGTGTCAGTCACAAGTTCTGCCTTACTTCTCCAGGAGTGACCAGCTAGCTAAAGCCTTCTCTCTCTGAGCGAAACTGAGATAAGAGGAAAGTAAATTAGGTGTGATGAGGTCTTCCAACCGATCTTTTGCCGCGCAATTTTCTTCCGCTAGAGGGTGTCAGTCACAAGTTCTGCCTTACTTCTACAGGAGTGACCAGCTAGCTAAACCCTTCTCTCTCTGAGCGAAACTGAGATATGAGGAAAATAAATTAGGTGTGATGAGATCTTCCAACCGATCTTTTGCCACGCAATTTCTTCCGCTAGAGTGTGCCAGTCACAAGTTCTGACTTACTTCTCCAGGAGTGACCAGCTAGCTAAGGCCTTCACTCTCTGAGCGAAACTGAGATATGAGGAATGTAAATTCGGTGTGATGAGGTCTTCCAACCGATCTTTTGCCACGCAATTTCTTCCGCAAGAGGGTGTCAGTCACAAGTTCTGACTTACTTCTCCAGGAGTGACCAGCTAGCTAAACCCTTCTCTCTCTGAGCGAAACTGAGATAAGAGGAAAGTAAATTAGGTGTGATGAGGTCTTCCAACCGATCTTTTGCCACGCAATTTCTTCCGTAAGAGGGTGCCAGTCACAAGTTCTGCCTTACTTCTCCAGGAGTGACCAGCTAGCTAAGGCCTTCCCTCTCTGAGCGAAACTGAGATAAGAGGAAAGTAAATTAGGTGTGATGAGGTCTTCCAACCGATCTTTTGCCGCGCAATTTTCTTCCGCTAGAGGGTGTCAGTCACAAGTTCTGCCTTACTTCTCCAGGAGTGACCAGCTAGCTAAACCCATCTCTCTCTGAGCGAAACTGAGATATGAGGAAAGTAAATTAGGTGTGATGAGATCTTCCAACCGATCTTTTGCCACGCAATTTCTTCCGCTAGAGTGTGCCAGTCACAAGTTCTGACTTACTTCTCCAGGAGTGACCAGCTAGCTAAGGCCTTCACTCTCTGAGCGAAACTGAGATATGAGGAATGTAAATTCGGTGTGATGAGGTCTTCCAACCGATCTTTTGCCACGCAATTTCTTCCGCAAGAGGGTGTCAGTCACAAGTTCTGACTTACTTCTCCAGGAGTGACCAGCTAGCTAAACCCTTCTCTCTCTGAGCGAAACTGAGATAAGAGGAAAGTAAATTAGGTGTGATGAGGTCTTCCAACCGATCTTTTGCCACGCAATTTCTTCCGTAAGAGGGTGCCAGTCACAAGTTCTGCCTTACTTCTCCAGGAGTGACCAGCTAGCTAAGGCCTTCCCTCTCTGAGCGAAACTGAGATATGAGGAATGTAAATTAGGTGTGATGAGGTCTTCCAACCGATCTTTTGCCACGCAATTTCTCCCGCTAGAGGGTGTCAGTCACAAGTTCTGCCTTACTTCTCCAGGAGTGACCAGCTAGCTAAAGCCTTCTCTCTCTGAGCGAAACTGAGATAAGAGGAAAGTAAATTAGGTGTGATGAGGTCTTCCAACCGATCTTTTGCCACGGAATTTCTTTCGTAAGAGGGTGCCAGTCACAAGTTCTGCCTTACTTCTCCAGGAGTGACCAGCTAGCTAAGGCCTTCTCTCTCTGAGCGAAACTGAGATATGAGGAATGTAAATTAGGTGTGATGAGGTCTTCCAACCGATCTTTTGCCACGCAATTTCTCCCGCTAGAGGGTGTCAGTCACAAGTTCTGCCTTACTTCTCCAGGAGTGACCAGCTAGCTAAAGCCTTCTCTCTCTGAGCGAAACTGAGATAAGAGGAAAGTAAATTAGGTGTGATGAGGTCTTCCAACCGATCTTTTGCCACGCAATTTCTTTCGTAAGAGGGTGCCAGTCACAAGTTCTGCCTTACTTCTCCAGGAGTGACCAGCTAGCTAAGGCCTTCTCTCTCTGAGCGAAACTGAGATATGAGGAATGTAAATTAGGTGTGATGAGGTCTTCCAACCGATCTTTTGCCACGCAATTTCTTCCCTTAGAGGGTGTCAGTCACAAGTTCTGACTTACTTCTCCAGGAGTGACCTGCTAGCTAAGTCCTTCTCTCTCTGAGCGAAACTGTGATAAGAGGAAAGTAAATTAGGTGTGATGAGGTCTTCCAACCGATCTTTTGCCACGCAATTTCTTCCGTAAGAGGGTGCCAGTCACAAGTTCTGCCTTACTTCTCCAGGAGTGACCAGCTAGCTAAGGCCTTCTCTCTCTGAGCGAAACTGAGATAAGAGGAAAGTAAATTAGGTGTGATGAGGTCTTCCAACCGATCTTTTGCCGCGCAATTTCTTCCGCTAGAGGGTGTCAGTCACAAGTTCTGCCTTACTTCTCCAGGAGTGACCAGCTAGCTAAAGCCTTCTCTCTCTGAGCGAAACTGAGATAAGAGGAAAGTAAATTAGGTGTGATGAGGTCTTCCAACCGATCTTTTGCCACGCAATTTCTTCCGCTAGAGGGTGCCAGTCACAAGTTCTGACTTACTTCTCCAGGAGTGACCAGCTAGCTAAGGCCTTCTCTCTCTGTGCGAAACTGAGATAAGAGGAAAGTAAATTAGGTGTGATGAGGTCGTCCAACCGATCTTTTGCCGCGCAATTTCTTCCGCTACAGGGTGTCAGTCACAAGTTCTGTCTTACTTCTCCAGGAGTGACCAGCGTGCTAAGGCCTTCTCTCTCTGAGCGAAACTGAGATATGAGGAATGTAAATTAGGTGTGATGAGGTCTTCCAACCGATCTTTTGCCTCGAAATTTCTTCCGTAAGAAGGTGCCAGTCACAAGTTCTGACTTACTTCTCCAGGAGTGACCAGCTAGCTAAGGCCTTCTCTCTCTGAGCGAAACTGAGATAAGAGGAAAGTAAATTAGGTGTGATGAGGTCGTCCAACCGATCTTTTGCCGCGCAATTTCTTCCGCTACAGGGTGTCAGTCACAAGTTCTGTCTTACTTCTCCAGGAGTGACCAGCTAGCTAAGGCCTTCTCTCTCTGAGCGAAACTGAGATATGAGGAATGTAAATTAGGTGTGATGAGGTCTTCCAACCGATCTTTTGCCTCGAAATTTCTTCCGTAAGAAGGTGCCAGTCACAAGTTCTGACTTACTTCTCCAGGAGTGACCAGCTAGCTAAGGCCTTCTCTCTCTGAGCGAAACTGAGATATGAGGAATGTAAATTAGGTGTGATGAGGTCTTCCAACCGATCTTTTGCCACGCAATTTCTTCCGCTATAGGGTGTCAGTCACAAGTTCTGCCTTACTTCTCCAGGAGTGACCAGCTAGCTAAACCCTTCTCTCTCTGAGCGAAACTGAGATATGAGGAAAGTAAATTAGGTGTGATGAGGTCTTCCAACCGATCTTTTGCCACGCAATTTCTTCCGCTAGAGGGTGCCAGTCACAAGTTCTGACTTACTTCTCCAGGAGTGACCAGCTAGCTAAGGCCTTCTCTCTCTGAGCGAAACTGAGATATGAGGAATGTAAATTCGGTGTGATGAGGTCTTCCAACCGATCTTTTGCCACGCAATTTCTTCCGCAAGAGGGTGTCAGTCACAAGTTCTGACTTACTTCTCCAGGAGTGACCAGCTAGCTAAGGCCTTCTCTCTCTGAGCGAAACTGAGATATGAGGAATATAAATTAGGTGTGATGAGGTCTTCCAACCGATCTTTTGCCACGAAATTTCTTCCGCTAGAGGGTGTCAGTCACAAGTTCTGCCTTACTTCTCCAGGAGTGACCAGCTAGCTAAAGCCTTCTCTCTCTGAGCGAAACTGAGATAAGAGGAAAGTAAATTAGGTGTGATGAGGTCTTCCAACCGATCTTTTGCCGCGCAATTTTCTTCCGCTAGAGGGTGTCAGTCACAAGTTCTGCCTTACTTCTACAGGAGTGACCAGCTAGCTAAACCCTTCTCTCTCTGAGCGAAACTGAGATATGAGGAAAATAAATTAGGTGTGATGAGATCTTCCAACCGATCTTTTGCCACGCAATTTCTTCCGCTAGAGTGTGCCAGTCACAAGTTCTGACTTACTTCTCCAGGAGTGACCAGCTAGCTAAGGCCTTCACTCTCTGAGCGAAACTGAGATATGAGGAATGTAAATTCGGTGTGATGAGGTCTTCCAACCGATCTTTTGCCACGCAATTTCTTCCGCAAGAGGGTGTCAGTCACAAGTTCTGACTTACTTCTCCAGGAGTGACCAGCTAGCTAAACCCTTCTCTCTCTGAGCGAAACTGAGATAAGAGGAAAGTAAATTAGGTGTGATGAGGTCTTCCAACCGATCTTTTGCCACGCAATTTCTTCCGTAAGAGGGTGCCAGTCACAAGTTCTGCCTTACTTCTCCAGGAGTGACCAGCTAGCTAAGGCCTTCCCTCTCTGAGCGAAACTGAGATAAGAGGAAAGTAAATTAGGTGTGATGAGGTCTTCCAACCGATCTTTTGCCGCGCAATTTTCTTCCGCTAGAGGGTGTCAGTCACAAGTTCTGCCTTACTTCTCCAGGAGTGACCAGCTAGCTAAACCCATCTCTCTCTGAGCGAAACTGAGATATGAGGAAAATAAATTAGGTGTGATGAGATCTTCCAACCGATCTTTTGCCACGCAATTTCTTCCGCTAGAGTGTGCCAGTCACAAGTTCTGACTTACTTCTCCAGGAGTGACCAGCTAGCTAAGGCCTTCACTCTCTGAGCGAAACTGAGATATGAGGAATGTAAATTCGGTGTGATGAGGTCTTCCAACCGATCTTTTGCCACGCAATTTCTTCCGCAAGAGGGTGTCAGTCACAAGTTCTGACTTACTTCTCCAGGAGTGACCAGCTAGCTAAACCCTTCTCTCTCTGAGCGAAACTGAGATAAGAGGAAAGTAAATTAGGTGTGATGAGGTCTTCCAACCGATCTTTTGCCACGCAATTTCTTCCGTAAGAGGGTGCCAGTCACAAGTTCTGCCTTACTTCTCCAGGAGTGACCAGCTAGCTAAGGCCTTCCCTCTCTGAGCGAAACTGAGATATGAGGAATGTAAATTAGGTGTGATGAGGTCTTCCAACCGATCTTTTGCCACGCAATTTCTCCCGCTAGAGGGTGTCAGTCACAAGTTCTGCCTTACTTCTCCAGGAGTGACCAGCTAGCTAAAGCCTTCTCTCTCTGAGCGAAACTGAGATAAGAGGAAAGTAAATTAGGTGTGATGAGGTCTTCCAACCGATCTTTTGCCACGGAATTTCTTTCGTAAGAGGGTGCCAGTCACAAGTTCTGCCTTACTTCTCCAGGAGTGACCAGCTAGCTAAGGCCTTCTCTCTCTGAGCGAAACTGAGATATGAGGAATGTAAATTAGGTGTGATGAGGTCTTCCAACCGATCTTTTGCCACGCAATTTCTCCCGCTAGAGGGTGTCAGTCACAAGTTCTGCCTTACTTCTCCAGGAGTGACCAGCTAGCTAAAGCCTTCTCTCTCTGAGCGAAACTGAGATAAGAGGAAAGTAAATTAGGTGTGATGAGGTCTTCCAACCGATCTTTTGCCACGCAATTTCTTTCGTAAGAGGGTGCCAGTCACAAGTTCTGCCTTACTTCTCCAGGAGTGACCAGCTAGCTAAGGCCTTCTCTCTCTGAGCGAAACTGAGATATGAGGAATGTAAATTAGGTGTGATGAGGTCTTCCAACCGATCTTTTGCCACGCAATTTCTTCCCTTAGAGGGTGTCAGTCACAAGTTCTGACTTACTTCTCCAGGAGTGACCTGCTAGCTAAGTCCTTCTCTCTCTGAGCGAAACTGTGATAAGAGGAAAGTAAATTAGGTGTGATGAGGTCTTCCAACCGATCTTTTGCCACGCAATTTCTTCCGTAAGAGGGTGCCAGTCACAAGTTCTGCCTTACTTCTCCAGGAGTGACCAGCTAGCTAAGGCCTTCTCTCTCTGAGCGAAACTGAGATAAGAGGAAAGTAAATTAGGTGTGATGAGGTCTTCCAACCGATCTTTTGCCGCGCAATTTCTTCCGCTAGAGGGTGTCAGTCACAAGTTCTGCCTTACTTCTCCAGGAGTGACCAGCTAGCTAAAGCCTTCTCTCTCTGAGCGAAACTGAGATAAGAGGAAAGTAAATTAGGTGTGATGAGGTCTTCCAACCGATCTTTTGCCACGCAATTTCTTCCGCTAGAGGGTGCCAGTCACAAGTTCTGACTTACTTCTCCAGGAGTGACCAGCTAGCTAAGGCCTTCTCTCTCTGTGCGAAACTGAGATAAGAGGAAAGTAAATTAGGTGTGATGAGGTCGTCCAACCGATCTTTTGCCGCGCAATTTCTTCCGCTACAGGGTGTCAGTCACAAGTTCTGTCTTACTTCTCCAGGAGTGACCAGCGTGCTAAGGCCTTCTCTCTCTGAGCGAAACTGAGATATGAGGAATGTAAATTAGGTGTGATGAGGTCTTCCAACCGATCTTTTGCCACGCAATTTCTTCCGCTAGAGGGTGCCAGTCACAAGTTCTGACTTACTTCTCCAGGAGTGACCAGCTAGCTAAGGCCTTCTCTCTCTGAGCGAAACTGAGATAAGAGGAAGATATCCATATAGAGGTTTCTATGTAAGGTGTTTCTTCCAGCTGATGTCCAATGCAATCCCTAAAACCCTTGTGTATATCCGTCAAGTGATGCTTCTTGGTGTTTCGTCAGTGGCAATGTTGTTGAGCCGTAGAGCAAGACAGATTCTACCGTGGCCGTAAAAAAGGTCCCTCTTAAGATTGACAAAGGCCTGTTATAGTTAACTTCACTGATCAAATTTTTACATCTTCGATTCGTAGGTTGCATCTGAAACAGTCCCTCTTGCGTATATAGGGTCTCTTTTCTCACAGTGCGCTTTATATCAAATTTATGATTTATCTGTGCTGGAGAATTACTTCAGAGGTTCAAGAGGGTCACAGTGGCGTCGCCTTTATTTGCGCCTCAGAGTAGATAGGTTTGCCTATCGTCTGGTACACTCCTACCCGGTATTTTGAACAGGGGTAAAGGTTCATCGCTTGTTTCCTGTTTAGGATTGGGGTTCCGGTTCCTTCTAAAAGTCTACTTCAGCTTTATACTCCTAACGCGTATTCTTTCCTACACCAACATAATTCCACACCGTAACACTCTACCTTGAGTGGCTCTTGGGCCTTGTATTGGGCGAATATTAGTAAGGAAAAAAAAGATGTTCAAATTGTAAGCGAGGCGAACCGTACGAGCATCGGCACGGGAATGACCCTGCGCATGCGTCACTGAGCCAGACCGAGGCTGTCAGTGTCTGCAAGATGCTAATTTTCTGGCTAGCAAAAAACGAATAAAGAAGGCTAGTGTTTGTTGGGACGTCAGTAACCGTTTCCGCTCAGCGCACGTGAGGTGAGGGGAAGTGAGGTCAGGTCAGGTTGGGTCAGGTCAGGTCAGGTCAGGTCAGGTCAGGTTGGGTCAGGTCAGGTTAGGTCAGGTCAGGTTGGGTCAGTGCGTTGAGGTGTGTGCTAAACCAGACTCCCTTGCGACTTTTGTTCCAGTGTCTGCAACAGAAGAAATGGTTTACTGATACATTATCCTACAGGTTCTCTACCTATTTCGCCCAATTTATCTTTTTCACCAAAAGCCAGGATGTCATTCTCAACCCCTTTCCAAGATTGTCCGACTTAAAAGGTGTATTCCAAATAATATGCATATATTACTGAAAATGTTCATTGTTTTCCCTTTTAGTGCGTATCCGTTTCGGTTTACATTGATTATTTTTTTAGTGGGGAAAAACACAGTAGCTAACGGAAAGAAAACCCAGCGGTGACCCTCTCACTTGCGCGGGCCGATACACATTGCGATTTATGCCGCCTTGGGGGAGTTCGGAAGTTAACATTTTGAGTCTACAAATCTGTGCCACCCCCACCCCCCATCTGGAACCCTGAACATTTCCTCTGGGGGTAATTCTCCACTGGTTGAGAAACCTTACTCTGGATGAACTGCAGATGTGTTAACGATTTTTGCTAAAAGAGACTATCAAACTTTAGATAAACCTGGTAAATCTCTGGAATCTTTGGATATCTCCAAGAAATTTGACAGTGTTATCCATAGGTATCTCCAAAGATTCGCGATACCTAAGGTTTAAAATGAATTTGTTTTTTTAATTGAAAAAAAATCTTTCAATATCTGTCGATATCTCTGTATATAGAATACGACTGTATATATAATACTTCTGTAGATATATACCACCAGTATATAATACCGCTGTATATGTAATACCACTATATATATAATACCTCTGAATATATTCTGTATATATAATACCACTATATTGCTGCCATATATGGTCTGGAGCCCCTGCTGTTTGCCTCGGGGTTCTTGATAAGTTCCAGAGACGGATAGGCAACGTGATTGGCCCTGATCTGTCATCTCGTCTGCAGTCGCTCTCTCAGAGACGCGATGTTACCTCGCTCTGCCTTTTTTACAAGTACCTCCACGGTAATTGTTCTGAGGAGTTGCGTTCGCTTGTCCCCAGGCCTCGTGAATTTAAACGCCCCACCAGGCTGGCATCCCACTCCCACCCCTACACCGTGGAAACTGTTAGATGTAGACGTCTCTTCTACTCCAATAGCTTCATGTCTCGCACATCTCGCCTATGGAACTCCCTTCCCTATTACTGTTTCCCTGACAAATACAACTTCCAACGGTTTAAGTGTAGCGTCAATAGACATCTCCAGTAGCCTTGATCTATACACTTCCCTTCTCCACACCCTTTCATTTTTCATTCCTATCTGCTCTCGCTCCGGATCTTTTGTTGCCCCCCTACCTTGATCGACCCACTGTCTTTCTCTTTCTCCACATCCCCTCCCTTGCCACTCCTATCTGCTCTTCCTCCAACCCTTCTTTACCCCTTGCGTGATAGTGGCCTCCGGCCTTGCTTGGGGTGATATGATTAAAAAAAAATATATATATAATACCTCTGTATATATAATACCACTATATATATAATACCTCTGTATATATATATATATATATATATATATATATATATATATATATATATATATATATATATATATATATATATATATAATACATCTGTATATATAATACCACTATATATATAATACCTCTGTATATATAATACCACTATATATATATATATATATATATATATATATATATATATATATATATATATATATATAATACCTCTGTATATATAATACCACTATATATATAATACATCTGTATATATACCTCTATATATATAATAACACTATATATATAATACCTCTGTATATATAATACCTTTGTATATATAATACCATTATATATATAATACCTCTCTATATATTTTACCACTATATATATAATACCTCTGTATATATAATACCTTTGTATACATAATGTAAATAATGAAAAATCTTTCTTGAAGTCTTTATTTTAGGTTTAATTTTAAGCTAATAGATTAAATTTAATATTTCCAATAAGCAAAATACTTTTCTGTATTTCAAAACGAATTTAAATTGATTGGAAGTTGATTTAGTTTTGAAATTGCTAAAAAATCTTTATTTTACCGCCATTTTTAGTCACTCTCATTAGAATGTAATTCTCTTGATTAAAAAATCCTCCAAAAACATAATATACTTTTCTGAAACTTTATTTGAGAAATATTAGCTGATTTGAAGTATAATTAGTCTGTTTAATGGCTACAACTTAAAAATCTCACAGAAATGCATTTTTTAACACAGCAGTAGATATTTATTTGAGCTTGATTGCAGATGGATTTTTATCTATGCTGTTCTATGGGCGCTTTATCTGTAAAAATATAATTGAAGAATATAACGTCAGCGCCTTTTATATATAATTTTTAAGTGCTCAATAATCTTAAAAATTTAGGAAAATATTCTCCATAATCTAATATTTTATTGAATTTGGACTTTGGCTTTAAATTTATTACAGTTATCGCTCTTATTTTCTGATAATGTTTATAAACAAGAAAATTCAAAATTCTTTTTAAAATATTAGTGTTTGATGAATTGTACTAAGCTTTTCAATGTATGACTAGTAAATATAGTAGTTACTTAATAATAATATAATCTATAAAGGTAAAATTAATACAGAATTTTACAAGATTTAAAACTTTATTATTTGGTCTAATTAAAATTTTTAAAAAATAAAACAATTCTTGAAAAGATTTATCATTCATTGACAATATTTTTTCTTAAGACAACGTTAACCTTAATATATCTTATTTATATCAGCATTTAAAAGATTATCTAATTAAATAATGTCTTAGATTTTATTGCATTTTTATTTTACAATCAAGAGCAGATTTTCTGTAAATGGTGTTTCTGTTATACAAAAGAAAATTGATGATTTGAATTATTCAAGATCTGCTTCTAACTATATAAATATTAAGGGGATGAAATTTTATTTCTCGAAATTTCATAAAATTAAGTATGTGGGTATGGGGTTAAAAGATGCAAAAATTATTTTTACCAACATTAAAAAATAAAATAATTCTATAATAATTTAATTCACTAAAATTCATTAAAATTAGACAATTATTTGTTTTTTCAAGAAATTCCAAATCAGTGTTTTTCACCACAAAAAAAGATGCTAAAATTTTTTATATTAATCTCCTCCACAATACCTGACGCAAAAAAAAAAAATTTAACTAAACCTTTGAACGTGCTAGATTAAACAAAATTAATTAAATAGTTTAAAAATACTTTGCTCTTTCCTCTTAATAATAGCATAAATATTTTGACGAGAAAACGTTGTTTTATCAAGTTTGGGGCATTTTTTCATTATGGTATGCTCTTTTTTCAGTGGGTTTATGTAGGTACCTAGTTTGGGATATTAGTCATATTCACAAGTTGAAAGCCTATGTTATTTCTGGACGAATTTTTAAGCTGATTCAGTCTTTCATCGAATCGCGAAATGAAGGTTGTCTTGAATGGCCACTCTTCTAGATCTCTATGCATTAATACAGTTGTCCCCTAGGACTCTATCATTGGACTTACATTGTTCTTAATTTTCATTAATAACCGTCCTGATGTCATCAGTTCTTAACTCGTTATCTATGCTGATGACATAGACATTTATTCATGACCTAATAGTATGCCTCCGCGTTTCGATAAGGCCTAATTAGTAACTGATATAAAACAAATGATCTCCATTGTTGCTAAATAGGGAAAGAATTTTCACACTCCCGAAAGGAAACATCTCCCTTTTAATCGTCTGAGAGAATCCATGGCTGATGCTAAACTCAGGACGAGTAGCTTATTGCGCCTTCTCGGAATAACATTTCCCGTTGACATGAATTCGAAAGATTATACTGAATCAATTGCTAGGTCTGCAGCTAGAAAAGTTAGTTTGCTGTATCTAAAATATTTATAAGTCTACCATTCGTCCATGTTTTGAATATTACTGCCGCATCTGGTCTGATGCTCTTGCTATATATTTAGAGATTATTGATAAGATCCTAAGAAAAATCTGCAATGCTTTTCTCCAGAATCTATCTTAGATATTTATAAGTCTACCATTCGTCCACGCTTTGAACATTGCTGCCACATCTGGTCTTATGTTCCTGTTATATATTTAAATATTCTTGATAAAATCCTTAGAAGAATCTGTAATCTTTCTCTCCAGAATCTATCTTACATATTTATAAGTCTACCATTCGTCCTTGCTTTGAGTATTGCTGCCACCACGGGTCTGGTGCTCCTGCTATATATTTAGAAATTCTTGATAAAATCCTAAGAAGAATCTGTAATGTTTCTCTTGTTACGCCCGGGGTTTCGTTGGGACTAGGGACGCAACGAGAAAATAAAAAAAATAAATAAATAAGAGACCCCAAGGTTCGATATAAAAATAAAAAAAAGAACGTTGGGAGGGGAATTCTCCAATTCCGGACGTCGGTAAACGCAGAGAGAAAATGAACTATATGCAGACATAGAACGATAGAAGACAACACGAGAATATATAATATAAAAGTTTTATTTATAAAATATACAGAGTGTGAAAGTAAGAAAAAGAAAAAGAAAACTAGATAATACGGGATGGGGAGTTAAGTTACCTAAGCAGATACAAATGCGGCGAAATACATATGAATACAGAGATAGCAGATCATAAGATATAGAAAAACATGCAGAAACTTACATATGGTTGGAATCGACGTCGATTGACTATTACCGAGGATATTCATAAAAGGACGGGATTGACAATGTTCTAATTATGGGTTTTTGATTGGCGATGTCCAATCCGTGTTGATGGCGAGGACACACAGAAAAATCATGAGTATGTAGCCGACTTTGGTTGACGATGTTGTTCCAGGGTCTCTCGTCGGTCCTTTGGTTTTGGTGGCATCTAATTCTTCTAACGGCGAATAGCTAAGATTGGTTTTGGTGATGTCCGCTTCCTCCGAGGGTCAGCAACTAAGTGAGATTGTTGCCACCTCAACACGTGCGAAACGAAAACTTCTATCAGCTGAGTCACGTGTTGGCCCACACAAAAAAAAGGTGTGTAGGTGTCCTTCGCGGACCCTGTTTAATGTCACTCGCCCCTATCTGCCAAACAGCGTGTGTCTGGCCTGTTAAATGTCATTCGCACCTACCTGCCAAACAGCGTTTGCGTGGTCTACGATCAGAGACTAGATAGGAGATGGGAGGAGGAGGTAAGGTTCCCTTCCGAGAACTGACCCTGACTTATCTGGGCATAAAAAATATATATCCCACAATCTGCGCATTCAAGAAATAAGGAGGTTATCAAGGTTCATATGTTTCGTCGCAAATATACAATGTACTAAAAACATGCCTATAAAATCTGAGGTGACCGTACAACTATAGGGCTAACGTAACACTCTCCAGAATCTATCTTACATATTTATAAGTCTACCATTCGTCCTTGCTTTGAATATTGCTGTCACATCTTGTCTGATGCTCCTGCTATATATTTAGAAATTCTTGATAAAATCCTATGGAGAATTTGCAATATTTCTCTCTAGAATCTTTCTTACATATTTACATATGTGAAACCCTTGAGAGGAAGGCCCCGAAACGGTGGACATTCTCTCCTGATGACCCCAATTTAAATATAAATTCGAGAGGAACATATCAAAAGAGATTCAGTGAAGTCATATGCCGTAGAGAAGCTCGGTGGAAATGTCATTGGCATGAGGAGCATTACACATTCAGCTCGCTTCAGATGAGTTTCAATTACTTTCCAGTAATTTCCTTCTTCAAACTCATGGCTCGTCCGTTGGCTTTCAGGAATGGACTGAATGGCGGTTAGGAACAGACTAGAAGACACCTGGAACGACAGGAGACGCTGGGAAAGACCAGATGATCTCACCTGGTCAGCAATCCAGAGTTCATGAAACAATTACTAAAAAGGTAAATAAAACAAAATGCCCCCAGGATTCACCGAAAGCGAGGAAAGATGATGAGTCAAAACGGATTAATTGGCAACAAACCCGGAATGAAAAACAACCCATGAATTTAGAAAAGTGCACGGACTTCCCATGTGTTTGTGGTCGGGAATTCAGGTCCCTAAAGGGAGCGAAGATTCCCCTTACAAAGATGGGTTGTGCTTCTCTGAAAACGGTTCAGGAGCAGCTCTCTGTCGACACAGATAAGACGTCGGAAAACCAATGCCAGGATGCATACCACAGTGCTGAGGATATCCAAGCTGTTGAATCAAAAGATGGGACGCAACCCAAACTGCCAAGAATCAAATTTCCACCAGCATCCGACTCAGAAGCATGGTGTATGCTAGACAACATCATTAGCAAAACATTACATAAAGAGCTGGGAATAAAGAAATATCACGAACGTTTGAAGGAAAGTAGTAAGATAATCTACAGGGTTTGTAAGGAAATCTACGGCGTGAAAGAGGACAATGAAAAGCCACCACCCGAAAAGAACATGCCAACGGTCAATGCAAGATTTGAGGAACAAAAAAAGAAATCTAAAACGACAAATCCGTTTCGCAAATTTTGACGAGAAAGAAGGCATGCTTAAAATTTGGCAGTGCGAAAAATCTAAGAAAGAGACGAGTGAAACGAAAGAAAAGACCAAGAGCGTTTCTTCCAGGAACCTTACAAATATGCGAGAAACATATTTGATCAATCAAGATCAGGTGTGCTTAAAATAGAGAAAAATGTTCTAGAGAACCATTTAAAAGATATGTACTCTGATCCTAAACGACATATTCCTCTAGATCATAATAGCAACTTATTTTGGCCAGCCGTTTCTAAAGCGAAGTTTGACGTGAAACCACCCACACGCGAAGAAATAAAACGCATAGTCGACAAAAGTAGGAATAAATCTACACCTGGCCCTAACGGAATACCTTTCCTTCTATATAGAAAAATTCCTACTCTTCTTAAATGGTTACATATTAACTTAAAGTTAGCATGGAAAAATTACCATATCAGCTAACAGTGGATGATAGTGGATGGGGTATACATACCCAAAGAAAATAATTCCAAGGACATCATTCAGTTTCGGCCAATTTCGCTTCTCAATGTAGAAGGAAAGATATTTTTCGCAGTTTTGGCATCGAGGTTGTCCAAACACCTTCTCGATAATGAGTATATCGATACGCCACTACAGAAGGGTGGTGTTCCAGGAATAGCTGGTTGCTTAGAGCATGGAAGTATGATCTGGGAGGCCATTCAAAAAGCAAAAATTAAAAGAAAAGATTTGGATGTCATTTGGTTGGATTTAGCTAATGCCTACGAATCAGTACCTCACCAAATGATACAAGTATCATTACAAATGTACCATATTCCTGAAGAAATATCTATTATGCTAGGAACTTATTTTGATGGTTTCCTCATGCGTTTCACTACAAAAGACTTTACGACTAAGTGGAATAGACTTGAAGTTGGAATTGCAATGGGATGTACAGTGTCACCAATAATTTTCGTTCTAGCAATGCAACTGATTCTTAAAGCGACAAACAACATGGCTGATGTTGTTGAGCTTGGTGGAGGTTGTCAAATGCCACCAGTGAAGGCGTTCATGGCGGACACTACAATCCTCTCATCCAAGGTAAGTTCAACTCGCAAGATATTAAGCTTGATGGACGACCTGATAAGTTGGTGTAGAATGAAATGTAAACCAAACAAGCCCAGAAGTTTTTTCTCTTAGAAAAAAAAAGTTGAATAAAAACATAAATTCTGTAGTAGGTGGCCAAAGAATCCCTACTGTATCTGAAAAGTCAGTGAAAACTTTAGGTCGGTGGTATGATCAATCCTTAAACAATACCAACCAAGTAAAAGAAACAGTCAGATCATTACAAGAAGATCTTTGTCCTCAAAAAAAAAAATACAAGGTTTGGTGCTTAGAGTATGTGCTCATTCCAATACTACTATGGCCCCTACTTGTATACGAATTTGGAATGAGTACAACTGAGCCAATGGAAAGAAAAATAAACAAATATATCCGAAAATGGTTGGGTTTCCCGCCAGATTTGTCTGATATTGCATTGTACTGCAGACAAGCAAAGCTAAAGTTGCCATTTAAATCGATTGTGGAGGAGTATAAATCCAGAAAAATTAGACTTCAAATGATGTTGGATGACTCCAAAGATAAAGCAATAAAAGCATTAAATCCTACATTAAAAACAGGGAGAAAGTGAAAGGTCAGAGAGACGATAACAAGTGCTAAAGACAATCTAGCTTTCAATGAAGTCATCGGATACACTCAAGCAGGGAAACAAGGGTTAGGACTAAATGAAAGGCAATGGTGGCCGAAAACTTCAGGTAAAAATCGCCGAGACATGGTCATCCAAAATGGAAGGAACGAAGAAGATAACTAAAGACTCGTAAAAGGAGTGCAACAATCCCAAACTGAGAGGTGTCTCTGCAGAAATCTATTACTTGGAAGGACATTTGGCAGATGGCTCCACTCAGGTTGAGTTATTTAATACGTTCCGCATATGACCTGCTACCATCTAAGAGCAATCTGGTTAAATGGGAGAAAGAGAGTGATCCTACTTATCCCCTGTGTAAGGTAAAGCCACAAACATTAGAACATGTCCTTAGTTCATGTAAAACAGCCCTTGCCAATGGAAGATATACATGGAGGCCCAATAGTGTTTTAGATGAGTTGGTCAAAATTGTAAAGAAATATATGAGTTCTGAGCCATCTGATTCAACCCAGAAATTTTGTTGCAGAAGGAAACAGATATGTCGGTTCTAAGCAAACAAGCAAATGTCAAGCTATACCCGGAAAAAAATCTCCTTAGTTCTGGTGGCATCTGGGGGTATCTGCAGACCTTCCGGGTTGGCGTAATGATTACCCCAAAAGAATAGCAAGTAAAGGTCTGCGAGCGGATATTGTTCTTCTATCAAGGGTGAACTATAAAATCAATTGAATTAACAGTACCATACGAAAGCCACGATAAGCTAGTAAATATGAAAATCTAAAATCAGGGCTAATAAACTAGGGGTATGATGTAATTGTTGAAGCAGTAGAAATTGGAGCGAGGGGTTTGGTTTCAGACACTCTGTACCAATTTCTGAGCCAAATTGGAATAAAAGGGCATAATAGGGCCAAAATCATAAAACGCCTAATAGAAGTAACGGAAAATAATTCCATGTGAATATGGAAAAAACAAATATTCCGTGGAGTTATTTAGCGAACATGACGGCATGACATGACTGATCGGGAATGCGTATTGAGGTTCACGTTGCATTCTCAGAACGCGAGGTTTGCCGTTTTACGGAGTTTTTCGTAAATCAAATTGCGCCGTTAGACATTTGAACTAGTTTAACTTCAACAAAATTGTTTATCGTTATAATGGGGCCTCATATCAGTGAGGGGGGCCGGTGTGCATGTGAAACCGTTGAGAGGAAGGCCCCGAAACGGTGCACATTCTTTCCTGATGACCCCAATTCAAATATAAATTCGAGAGGAACATATCAAAAGAGATTCAGTGAAGTCATATGCCGTAGAGAAGCTCGGTGGAAATGTTATTGGCATGAGGAGCATTACACATTCAACTTGCTTCAGGTGAGTTTCAATTACTTTCCAGTAATTTCCTTCAAACTCATGGCTCGTCCGTTGGCTTTCAGGAATAGATTAATGGCGGCTAGGAACAGACTAGCAGACACCTTGAAAGACAGGGGACGCTGGGAAAGACCAGATGATCTCAGCGGGTCAGCAACCCAGAGTTCATTAAACAATTACTAAAAAGGTAAATAAAATAAAAAGACCTCAGGAATGGAGGGAGGGTGATGGATCCAAAGGGATTAATCGGCATGGAACCCGGAATGAAAAACAAACCATGAATTTAAGTCTACCATTCGTCCTTGCTTTGAATATTGCTGCCATATCTGGTCTGATGCTCCTGCTATATATTTAAAGATTCTTGACAAAATCCTAAGAAGAATCTGCAATGTTTCTCTCCAGAATCTTTCGTACATATTTATAAGTCTACCATTTGTCCTTGCTTTGAATATTGCTGCCACATCTGGTCTGATGCTCCTGCTATATATTTAAAGATTCTTGACAAAATCCTAAGAAGAATCTGCAATGTTTCTCTCCAGAACCTTTCGTACATATTTATAAGTCTACCATTCGTCCTTGCTTTGAATATTGCTGCCACATCTGGTCTGATGCTCCTGCTATATATTTAGAAATTCTTGACAAAATCCTAAGAATGTGCAATGTTTCGCTCCAGAATCTTTCGTACATATTTATAAGTCTACCATTTATCCTTGCTTTGAATATTGCTGCCACATCTGGTCTGATGCTCCTGCTATATATTTAAAGATTCTTGACAAAATCCTAAGAAGAATCTGCAATGTTTCTCTCCAGAATCTTTCGTACATATTTATAAGTCTACCATTCGTCCTTGCTTTGAATATTGCTGCCACATCTGGTCTGATGCTCCTGCTATATATTTAAAGATTCTTGACAAAATCCTAAGAAGAATCTGCAATGTTTCTCTCCAGAACCTTTCGTACATATTTATAAGTCTACCATTTGTCCTTGCTTTGAATATTGCTGCCACATCTGGTCTGAAGCTCCTGCTATATATTTAAAGATTCTTGACAAAATCCTAAGAAGAATGTGCAATGTTTCTCTCCAGAACCTTTCGTACATATTTATAAGTCTACCATTCGTCCTTGCTTTGAATATTGCTGCCATATCTGCTCTGATGCTCCTGCTATATATTTAAAGATTCTTGACAAAATCCTAAGAAGAATCTGCAATGATTCTCTCCAGAGTCTTTCGTACATATTTATAAGTCTACCATTCGTCCTTGCTTTGAATATTGCTGCCACATCTGGTCTGAAGCTCCTGCTATATATTTAAAGATTCTTGACAAAATCCTAAGAAGAATCTGCAATGTTTCTCTCCAGAACCTTTCGTACATATTTATAAGTCTACCATTCGTCCTTGCTTTGAATATTGCTGCCACATCTGGTCTGATGCTCCTGCTATATATTTAAAGATTCTTGACAAAACCCTAAGAAGAATCTGCAATGTTTCTCTCCAGAACCTTTCGTACATATTTATAAGTCTACCATTCGTCCTTGCTTTGAATATTGCTGCCATATCTGGTCTGATGCTCCTGCTATATATTTAAAGATTCTTGAGAAAATCCTAAGAAGAATCTGCAATGTTTCTCTCCAGAATCTTTCGTACATATTTATAAGTCTACCATTCGTCCTTGCTTTGAATATTGCTGCCACCACGGGTCTGATGCCCCTGCTATATATTTAAAGATTCTTGAGAAAATCCTAAGAAGAATCTTCAATGTTTCTCTCCAGAATCTTTCGTACATATTTATAAGTCTACCATTCGTCCTTGCTTAGAATATTGCTGCCACATCTGGACTGATGCTCCTGCTATATATTTAAAGATTCTTGACAAAATCCTAAGAAGAATCTGCAATGTTTCTCTCCAGAATCTTTCGTACATATTTATAAGTCTACCATTCGTCCTTGCTTTGAATATTGCTGCCACCACGGGTCTGATGCTCCTGCTATATATTTAAAGATTCTTGACAAAATCCTAAGAAGAATGTGCAATGTTTCTCGCCAGAATCTTTCGTACATATTTATAAGTCTACCATTCGTCCTTGCTTTGAATATTGCTGCCATATCTGGTCTGATGCTCCTGCTATATATTTAAAGATTCTTGACAAAATCCTAAGAAGAATCTGTAATTTTTCTCTCCAGAATCTTTCTTACATATTTATAAGTCTACCATTCATCCAGAGCTTTGAATATTACTGCCACATATGGACCGGTGCTCCTGCTATATATTTAGAGATTCTTGATAAAATCCTAAGACGAATCTGTAATCTTTCTCTCCAGAATCTTTCTTACATATTTATAAGTCTACCATTCATCCAGAGCTTTGAATATTACTACCACATATGGACCGGTGCTCCTGCTATATATTTAGAGATTCTTGATAAAATACAAACAATACTCTTCAACGTTATTAGTCCTTACCCGGCATCTTGGCTTCAGTCACTTACCCACTGTTGTAATGTCGCTTCACTGTACCTTTTCTATAAATATTTTCATGGAAATTATTCTGTAGATATTTCCTTTAAGGAGCCTGAATATTATAAATGTTGTTTGTTTATTGACATATTAACTCCTTATGGGTCATTTAATGCCGAAATATAATTTTCTTGTGAGCATTAGTAATTGTACAAAAATGCATTGCTGGTAACATTTTTTCTTTTTTCTTAAATTCACCGCTGGCAATTCTTCTGCTATAAAAATCAGTGTTTTGTTCCTCAAAAGCTCCAATGTCCTGATGATAGGCCTTGCTGCTTGATGTCATATCCAGGACTCGTACATGTCGGCGTACCCGCAAAACTGGGAAGAGATCCATTGCACGCTCACAAAGAAATCATGGTTAAATGTAAACGGTACGGCGAGAAATGAGGATTCGGACCCCGTTTCCAATGTGTTTAAGTTTTATTTCTTGGATTCACTTGCACGCTAGATTTAAAGGTCAACTGGCAATGACTGGGAGCAAAATGAAATCTCGGCCTTGCGTGGATGTGTGATAAAAGAATCTGGTGCCATTTAGCGATCGCTGTCGCGGAAGAATATTTACATGCCAAAGGATAACATAGTTATTAAAAATGGTAATGTTACCAGAAACAGATTGAACACAATTATGGTTTGGCCTGGGAAAGTTTTCAAATTACTCTCCCCTTTGGGAACTTGCAGGGCATCTTTTCAAGACATGTCGATCAGCTGAAATGGCAGTTTGAATCGAAAAGTAAAATACTTTTACACTATTTACATTGTTCGGAATGTTGCCCTCATCTTTGTTGTATATTCACAACGTTTCGGCCGTTGTACCCTCAGGTTTTCTTCAGGTGATTAGTATTTCTAACTGAACCCTTTATTTCGTCCAACGGGGTAGAATGTTCTAGTTCCACGCGCCATGCATGTCTCAGTATCAGTTGTCTCCATTTTTAACTCAACTTTCGAAGATTTTGTCCACCTCTGATGTAACCAGGTATTTAACTCACAGCTCTTTGGGTCAAATCGCTGGATTCAAGCAACGCTTTTATCCAGTGCGCCTGGTTACTTCAAAAATAAAAAACAAATTAAAATGAACTCTTCAACTTTGCCTTTGAAATTGATGAACGCTACAATATTTGTCTCGAAATGAACAACACCCTGATGATGACACTGTGCTATGTCGAAAGAACTCGAAATAAAATAATATGTATCAGCACAGTGATTTTCGCTCTTCCTTTAATAATGACACCAAAATGCTTGTCCTGAATATGAAAGGATCCAACTGAAAATATGTAAACAAAATTGTCTAAATTATTCAATGAAACATGTCTCAATGAAAACATACTGCCAAAATATACGCTATATATATATATATATATATATATATATATATATATATATGAAAAATTTCTCAGAGATAACCTGTAGAAAAAGACAATATTTATAAATGTAAAAGACAATAGGAAAACTGTAATATTAGCCGACGCGTTTCGTCCAATGTGGACTTTTTCAAAGCAAAAATGAAATGAATTTATTAAACAAAGTAACTAATAATAACAAAAACAAAATGTCCTTGGCAACTGGAAGAATTTAGAAAAGGCTATTGTATTCATATTGTCAACTGAAAATTATGTCAAGTACTGTCACGTGTGGAAATATTGCTTTTATTGCTGTGTTGACGGAATCAACCATTTTCTTTTGATTTCTTTATACAGTTGTGACAGTGCTTGACGTAATTTTCAGTTGACAATATGAATACAATAGCGTTTTCTAAATTCTTCGTTTTGGCGCAGCCCATTTGGTGTCGTTGGTTCGGCGTCGCCGATTCGAAATAGGAATTTTTCGGCAGAGGGACGATTAGGAGTCAGATTACTACTTCATCATTATAGTCAAATTTGCTCTCTCTCTCTCTCTCTCTCTCTCTCTCTCTCTCTCTCTCTCTCGTTTAGTAGTCAAATTAGTACTTCGTCCTTATACTAAAATTTGCTCGAATAGTCCAATCTAAGAAAAAGAGTAGCTGGAGAGGTATCATCCTTCAATCTGGAAGTTTATTGTGCCTTATGGAAAGTCTAGAAAGGTCTTGATGCATTTCTCAAAAAGTTGATCGCTGGTTATCTCTCCACCCCACCCACCCCAAAAAACCTAATAAATATAGAGATGCTGACGAACGAATCAAAAATGTCAAAACGGAAGTTGAATCATTAGATTCTATTGAGTTCCTGAAGGATGTTGCTCATAATTACGAAATGAAGAAGTAATTTCTAAGATTAATTAGCTTTGCTAAGTTTTTAATTTTCTTAATTCTTGAAATTTTGTTTTCAATTTAAGGTCTTAATTTACATTATCCCATTAGTGTTTTAACAGGATCCTTAATTCCCTAAATGAATAAAAAGTCATATTGAAAGTTGGGTGTTTTCAATGCTGTTATCCTTTTTAGGGGGGTGCTTTCTTTTTATGAGGCAGATAAAAGGAAAGAACGTTCCACTTCTTGTCCCGGTAAAGTTGACAATGGCGCCTTCTTGACCATTACACATATCTGAGCTGCATAGGGAAATTCAGGTCAAACCAACGTGGAATCTGCAAATAATCAGTGACGTCTAAACAGTTTGACATCTTTTACAAGTTCTACTATTTAACCCACATAGTGGGGGATGAATTCATATATTTCCAAAGGTGCATATCTCTATCATTGCGAAGAGAATTCAGCAAGTGGAGTTCAAATTCGAACTAATGACGTTACGTTCACTTTCGTATTAATATTCTTGGGAAAGGCATGAACCGTCTATTATTCGCTTCCGCAGCATGTGATTAAATAATTTCTAAGATAGATTTACTAAGTTTTTTAATATTTTTTTAAATACAATTCATACCTTTCCCAAGGGTATTAGCACGTAAGTGAATTTCAATCACGTGCTAATACCATTGGGAAAAGGTATGAATCCTTCTCTTCTCCTCCCAGCTATGAGTAAATAGCAGGATAGACCGGGTTCTATAGCCTTGGATGGCAACTGGTCTATCGCAGACAGAAATGATAATCACCTGCGGGAAAAAAAATCTGCCTCGTCAGTCATGTATCGAAAGATACATGATCGCTTAAACGTGTATCATGCATGGCATATAACTAAGGGAATTTCAGTCAGTTATGTGCCATGCGTGATACACACTTAGGCGATCATGTATCTTTCGATACATGACTGACGAGGCAGATTTTTTCCCGCAGTAAGTTGCCATTTCTTTCTGCAGTAGACCAGTTGCCATCCAAGGCTATAGAACCCGGTCTGTCCTGCTATTTAACCATAGCTGGCGGGGGGGGGGGTAGAAGAAGAGGATTCATAACTTTCCCAAGGGTATTAGCATGTAAGTGAATTTGACTGGAATTCGAACTCGGCTCCTCGATTCCTCAATCCGAACCGCTATCCACCTTCAGTTACCTTCATAACCGTCATACAATTTAATGACCACTATAAAGATTTAACAGATGTAACATCTGTTTTTTTTTTTGTTCACCGCTGTTAGATCTAGTGACTTGACCCAAAGTGTTGTGAGTTCAATACTTGGCCACAGCAGTGGTGAACAAAAACTTGGAGGGTTGAGTTAAAGGGAGATAATTGAGACAGCCGGAAGAGGCATGGTACGCGGAACTAGAACAATCTACCCTGATGGCTAAAATAAATGGTTCAATTCAAAATTCCTATCGTCTGAAAAAGGCCGGTGCGTACAACGACCGAAACGTTGTGAACATGACAATGAGGGTGAGGACAACAATGTAAACAATTACAATATCTCATTCAAGAAATACAGACATATGTATATGTATGTATGTATATATAGCTGGCCATTCGTATTCGAGGATAGCTGTCTACTAGGGCGGTAGCCAATCCCATTGCAGACGCTTTTTCAGGCGCATCTGCGTTTATTCACAGTTTATACTGTTTCTGGGAAAGAGTGTTTTATCTAGCGTGATCAACAGTTTGAACAAGGCCAGCACGCTCAATCCCTCGGCCATGCCGACTTGTGACTTCAGACATAGAAAGTAGGAATGAATCGAAATATCTATATACGTATCCATTCTATATGCTGCTGTTTTTTTTTTCTTTTTTTTCAGCTTATTCTGTGTTTGGACTTCATTGCTATCATTGCGCAAGTAACGTGGAAAAGTCCGAATGCGAATCAGATGTCAAGGAATTAAAACAAGGAGTTTTCTCTAAATTTGCACTGAATTGCTCAGACATGGTTAATATATTTAAACCTGTCTGCGCTATAGAAACTGTAGAAACCAAAGGTATGTAACTTAATGTATTTGGTCGCTGATACAGTAAATAGCTTATTATCTCCAAACTTAGCAAAACTGTTTCGTAACTGCTTTAAAGACAAATGCTTTCCAAATCCGATAAAGTTGTCAGGTGTTTCGCCTATTTTGAAGTGAGTGTCCATCCCAGTTGAAATATCACCCTACCAGCATCTTTAGTGTCATTAGCAAAATTTTGGTTTGGTTTGGTTTGGTTTGGTTTGGTTTGGTTTGTTTTATGGCATATCAACCTCAGTGGATTATTTAATGCCGACAAAACCTTTATTGCTGGTAATGTTTTTCTTCAAAAATCTATTTCTGGGAATATTTTTCCTTGAAGAAATCTGTAGCTGATCATATTTTTTCCAAAGAATGTATAGCTGTTTGTATTGCTGGTATTTTTCCTTCAAAAATTATTGCTGGTAATAATTTTTTTATTACAAAGTATTTCTGGTATTAAAACCTTTTTTTTTTACTCAAAAATGTATTGGTGGAAATAAGTTAATTCCGGTAATATTTTTTTATTCAAAAATTTATTGCTTGTAATAATTTTTTACAAAGTATTTCTGGTATTAAAACCTATTTTTTACACTTTCACGGTGTTTTGACCCCAGTTTGGGGGTTAATTATTTTGCCCATAACTGGGACCCTAACAGGTGCTACCACCGCAGGTCAGGGTGGACCTGAGAACACCAACAATTAAGAGGTGGTTCCACGCTCCTCAAAACCTCCTGATCAGATGCCTTGCTGCTGGATGTAGTTTATCGTCATACCCTGGACGGAGCAAACTCTTGGTGTCTATCAAAAAGAACGTAGTTAGCCACGAGAGTCCACCACCAGAGCGACAAACAGTCTGGATTTCGCTTCTATAGATCCACCACTGATATTTTAACTGTCATTACACACAGAACCCCCCCTCTCTCTCTCTGGCAGAGAGTTCGTCAGTTACAGTTTTCTAAGTTTAGCTTAGGTGTGGCACACGGCTGAGAGTGTGAAGCACCCAGTAATAATCGAACTCACTACTCAATCATAATTGTTCTAGCAAGACAAGCTTGTTAACCATTACACCGCCTCGAGGTGCCCAGGATAGAGCACTGTTAATATTTAACAGCCACAAGGGTGTATGTGGCACAAGGCCGGTTTAGTGTGGGTTCTCCGGGCCCGTAGGCTCGGCCAAAAATATGCCTTTCAGAACCCGTATAAACGGGTTCAGGGTCTGTCTACCTCCCCGGATGAAACTTTGCCCTGCGGCAAAGCTTCGTCCGAGTTCCTCTCTGCCGAGGCGGAGAGTTTGGCAGTTGAACAGGCTAGTGCACTGTTCCCCCTGAACCTACTTCTAGTAACTTTATAGTAAGTGGAAGAGTCCACTCTAGTCTCATTAGAGGGAGGACGCCACAACAGTTAGCTATCTAATTCAGCCTTTTATATGATGTAACCTCAGTACTTAGTTGTTACAAGTATTTTTTCTGGTGAGGCGTTTGCAGTTCAATGGCGGGAATAACTAGCTTGCATCTTAAAATACCTAAAAAAAACAAAGCCAGTATCATTTCATTGGATCAAACCCGGAGTTTTCTACAGGATCGACGAACACCTGATCTTTTAACGATCATCTACTGGGACCCCAGTTCACTTCAAACCTTAAATGGAAATTATGAACAAATGTAAATAGTTTACATATGTTCATATAGTGCTTTTGAAAACATATCTTTCCCGTTTCTCGAAATAAACATATCTGCTCCGTTTCATATCTTAACGTAAATAAAGACAACCTTTAAGAAATGGATTAATTCCAACAGATTTTTTAATTTATTTGTTTAAACGTTATTTTAAAGGGATACTCATATTTGAGTTTTGTAACGAAAGACATGACTTACCCCGGAATTCGAAATGAGAGCGAAACTGTTTGGCCTTCAAAGTGATGACAAAAAAGAAATATGGCCTCTATTGAAGACAATTTATGCGCGCCTATCTCGTCCAAAATGAGATGATATTTGCACACATGCAAATTTTGGCCGTCATTGAATAGCAAAAAAAGCGGCGTGCCAGCAGCACCAGGTACGAAAGCGAAAAGTCATTCGGCTGACTGCGTGTGTTAGAGTTGGTCGTACGGATTGACAGACAGACAAACAGACAAAGAGGAAGTTAAAGTAGGCGCGGCTGAGTTGGTGTCTGTTTTCACAACTGCCCAGTGTAACGGCCGAGAAAGGGAGCCACGTAATCCATTTCCTTGAGGCGACCGAAGAAGAAAAAGAGCTTGCCTGCCGGTGAGCGTCGCGCTGTACTTTTTGACCCCCTCATCATCATTTTTTTATCTACAAGTTTTGTATGTTTTTATTTATTAAACAGTAGCCTGATCATCCTGGTAAGGCGTTAAACTTCATCCGCGTTCTGAGTAAGACGATAAACTACGTCCAGCGGCAAGGCCCCTGATCAGAAGGTTTTGAGGAGCGTGGAACCACCTCTAATTGCTGGTGTTCCCAGATTCACCCTGAACCGGGGTTGTAGCACCTGTTAGTGTCCCAGCTATGGACAAATAGTTAACTATTACCAGCAATACTTTTTTGACAAAAAATTATTACCAGCAATACAATTTTGAAGGAAAAATATTACCAGAAACGGATTTTTGACAAAACAAAATATTATTAGGTTGGTGCAAAAATAATGTCGTTTTTTGACATGATCTCGAACGTAAAAAAACGACATTATTTTTGCACCAACCTAATACCAGCAATAAAAAATTTTGTCGGCATTAAATCACCCATTGATGTTGATATGCCGTCAAACAAAATAAACCAAACCAATCTAAACCAAATAAAACATATTCTATTCATATGAATCTATCCTAAAAATGTTGTCGGCATTAAATAACCCATTGAGGTTGATATGCCGTAAAACAAAATAAACCAAACCAATTTAAACCAAAGAATACATATTCTATTCATACTAATCTATCCTAAAAATGTTGTCGGCATTAAATAACCCATTGAGGTTGATATGCCGTAAAACAAAATGAACCCAACCAATCTAAACCAAAGAATACATATTCTATTCATACGAATCTATCCTAAAAATGTTGTCGGCATTAAATAACCCATTGAGGTTGATATGCCGTAAAACAAAATAAACCAAACCAATTTAAACCAAAGAATACATATTCTATTCATACTAATCTATTCTAAAAATGTTGTCGGCATTAAATAACCCATTGAGGTTGATATGCCGTAAACGAAATAAACCAAACCAAACCTACCAGCCTGAATAGTCGAGAAATCTTGTTAGAAAAACCCTCATCCTATTTTACCGGTCGTGTCGGGAAACGCTTTCGAGTACCCTCACATAGTCTAGCTGGAAGGTCGTTGACCGGGTTGTTACGTTGCAGTGCCATTGCGGCTTCTTGCAGCCATTTGTGAGGGATGGATGTAGGTCGTAGTCCAGTACAGTTCAGCACTGTAGACTACTTCGCTGCAAAGGTGCTACCACTAGCGATGCGCCCATAAACACACATATAAATTTGACTCTGAAATTTGACACACATATAAATTTGACTCTGAAACAAAAGTTCGTCATCAAATGTAGCACTTATTATTGTAAATGACAATTTTAAAATCAATTTTATTATTTTTTTATTTTATGAACCGTTTTGGAAAAAACTAAAAGGTATTTAGTGTATTTAAAATATTTAAAGATACCCACCAGTCCTCCTATATGGCATTGTCGACTTTAAGAGGACAAGCAGCGAAAGGAGGATTTCTATGGTGACAAATATAAGAAAAGAGTACTGACCTGCTACGTGACATCTGTCCTCCTATACGGCAGCGAAGGTTGGGCGGTATCCTCAAGAATGAAGAAGAGACTCGAGGCAGCGGAGATGCGGTTCTACAGAAGGATGCTGAGGATATCATGGACCGGGCATGTGAGCAACGATGAGGTCTTAGAGAAGATGCAAACCAGGAGGAAGCTTATGCTTAACATAAGGAAGAGACAGATGAAATTTCTGGGACATGTGATGAGAAAGGAGGGCTTGGAGAATCTGATACCCACGGGATGAATAGAGGGAAAGAGAGACAAGGGAAAGCAGTGCATTACATACGTGGTGGGCTTGGGTAGGTGGATGGTAGAGCATGGTCTGTGGGAGTTGGCAGAAATACAAAACCTGTTGAGAGCCACAAGGGGTAGGGTGGAAGTGGAGGGCAATGATCGCCTAAGATTTGAAAGGGCACGGCACACAAAAAGAAACAAAGAAACCACTCTGCATCTACTTAATTCACTCGAGCCCTGGTGGCACTTTACGGAAAGGCTGGAGGTGGGTGGGGTTTCATCTTAACTGTTTTTTTTAAGTTGATGATGCATTTATCTGTTTTATTATTTCAGGAGTCATTAACAAGATTATTCGCAGTTGCAGCAATGGTTTATCTTTCTCCTTTGATAGAAAACTGCCTCATCTCCAAAATATGTACATGCTGAACCCTGAAACCAACGTGACTATATGCGGATTCCACAACGGGATGATTTGCGTTTCCCTATGCAATACAGATATGTGTAATGGTCCAGAAGGTGCAATTCTCGATTTTAACCGGACTAGCAGCGGAACCCGCGTGTCTAAGAGTTTGACTTTCATGATTGGAGTCGGAATTACATTTCAGTCCATACAACTTTAGAATGATAATAGCTAAACATTTTGTGATGATCCATTTTTTTATATTTTTTACCCCTTCCATATTAGAGTTCATTATAATAAATGTTCGCCTCCCCTCTTTCTTTTACCCCTTCCATATTAGAGTTCATTATAATAAATGTTCGCCTCCCCTCTTTCTTTTACCCCTTCCATATTAGAGTTCATTATAATAAATGTTCGCCTCCCCTCTTTCTTTTACCCCTTCCATATTAGAGTTCATTATAATAAATGTTCGCCTCCCCTCTTTCTTTTACCCCTTCCATATTAGAGTTCATTATAATAAATGTTCGCCTCCCCTCTTTCTTTTACCCCTTCCATATTAGAGTCCATTATAATAAATGTTCTCTTGTTGGCTTATAAAACAAGCAAAATGTAATCGTAGATAATTCGAAAATTTCTGATAAAAATGGAATTAAAATCAAACGCTTTCTGTCATTTGTAAATACAGGTTGAGAATCATTTATTCGAAATTCTTGGGACCGGAAGTGATTCGGTTTTCAATTTTTTCCGGATTTTGGATTACAGTCTATTTAATTTGTAAATAGCATCTATAAAATGGGGAAACTTGGGAATCCAAACATAAACACGATATCCCTTTATATTTCATAACACATACATGTATATTTTGACGGTAGTTTTATTTACCTTGAAAGTTGTTTTATATAAAATTTAATAAATTGTGTGTAGACATATGTGATGACGCTAGTCATGTAATATTCAAATGGATTTTTAAGTCGTAAAATTAAGATTTCATGAAAAAATAATATTTTGTGCTTTCTGTACATCTACAAAAACATGATCACTACTTAAAAAAGATATATATATATATATATATAAATGCAAGACTGTTTGACATTTTGAATAATATCTTAACTTATCACTAAACACCTGGTAAGTTATCCACGAACGAAGGTGTTGCTGTGTCAAAAAAATGGCACCCGAGTAGGCTACGTAGCCGGACAGGACAGATAAAGTCACTTACAACAGCTACACATCACCTAGGAACCTTCCCAGTGCTCTAAAAATTTTCCATTTGTAGCAAGTCAGTCATTTCAGCACCTGAAAATCCTTTGGTTTTTGGAGGTTTTCGGATTTTGGAATTTTGGATAAAGGATACACAACCTGTATAAGTTTTATTTCTCCATATTATCTCAAAATCAAAATCAATGCACTCATACCAGCGACAATACAGACCCCACTAAAAGAAAGACGGAAGAACTAAGAAAGCTAAGTATTTAACCATCTCAAAGAGCAAAAGTTTGGGTCCAAAGTGCGATTTTCAAATTGGAGATACCTAAATCAAACAAGTGCGGACATTTAAATATCTGGGAAGTGTTTTAACAGACGACGGAACGTGTGACACTGAATTCCGTATTTCAAAAATTCCTTACAAAATTATTATTAATATTAACATTTTATTTGTTTAAAAATTAAAAAATGTCATATACAGTGTAACCCGGATATAAGAGACCCGGATATAAGAGAAACTCTTATAAGAATATAAGAGAGATTTTCTCTGGTCCCAAATTAGAGCCTGCGTTAATAAAACAAAATAGACCAAACCCGGATATAAGAGAAACCCGGATATAAGAGACTTCTTCTCCGGTCCCGACAACTCTCTTATATCCAGTTTACACTGACTACATGAACCAGACAAAGACAATTACTGATTCTTTCTCTTTCTATTCTTTCTTTTTCCTTGTCTTTTTCTCCATTCCATCTGAAAAAAGTCTGTTTCTTTTCGAATTGTGTCTTTAAAAATTAGGTCAGAATGTCTACAGCCTCAACTATCTTTTTGAAAACATTAAATAAATCTTTCTTCTTTTCTTAGGTTTGCGTATTTTCACATTTTCCTCCTTTACCTTCTCCCTTTCTGAATACATACACTTTATTTCCCTAAATTTGAATCTGCATATTCAGCATAATTTATGTTCTGACTGGGTTTTTAAACCTGGTAAAATCCTTTTTGAATTATTTTTGTGTGTAAGAGTCCGTCTGAAGAGTTGAAATAAATATCACTATGGTATCTTAAGTGTTCGTTTTCACTATTTTAATTATTATTATTGGCTCTGTTTTTGACATTGATCTCTCTGGATTTATACTCCTTTTGTAACTTCCATACGGATTACCAGATATTATAATTATTTAGTATCATACAGTGATATATATATATATATATATATATATATATATATATATATATATATATATATATATATATATATATATATAGCCTGAATATTGCATCTAGCATGAAACAGACTGTGGCCTCTAAATATTGACTATTGAGTATGTTCACTTTTATATTTACACACGCTCTATCTCTGATATTGAGCACTTTATCCCATAAATATACCACATCCTAAGACTATATATATATATATATATATATATATATATATATATATATATATATATGTGTGTGTGTGTGTGTGTGTGTGTGTGTGTGTATATATATATCAGTGGCCACTGCAGGTCATCAATGTTTGTTGGGCGTTTTTTTTCGTTTTCTTTTTTTTTAACGTTTCACTCCAAGCAAGGCGGGAAGCCACTAGCACGCAAGGGGTTACAGAGAGTTGGAGCGAGACCAAATAGGAGTGATAGAGGAAAGGATGAAGAGACGTTGATTGACATTACATTTGAATAGTTGGAGATTACAGCTATCAGGGAAACAGGAAAAGGGGAGGGAGTTCCACAGGCGAGAGGTGCGAGACAAGAAGCTATTGGATTAGAAGAGACGGCTATATTTAACAGTTTTGACAATGAAAGGGTGAGAGCGAGATGCCAGCCTAGTTGAAGGCTTAAATTCATGAAGTCTGGGAACCAGCGAAAGCAGCTCATCGGAGCAGTTACCATTAAAGTATTTGTAAAAAAGACATAGGTAGGCGACGGCACGTCTATGAGAGAGCGACTGCAGATGTCAGATCAGGGCCAATTACGTTGCATATCCATCTCTAGATCTTATCAAAAACTTTGAGACAAACAGAAGGGGCACCGGACCATATATGGCAGCAATACTCCATGCAAGGGCCAATGGTTGATTTGTAGATTTCAAGGATCAACTCTGGCGCGAAGAATTTCCTGGCGCGGCACAGGGAGCCAAATTTCCTTGCGGTGGACGAAGCTATTGACTCAACGTATTTGTTCCATCTCAAGTCAGCAGTCAATGTGAGGCCGAGTAGTCGCAAAGAGGAACTCTCGAGAAGTTGAGCGTCAGACATTCTAATGTGGGGTAGGGATGGTTCTCTGTGATGAGTAATAGAGAGCAGTTTTGTTTTGGGGGCGTTAAAGTTAACCAGCAAAATCCTGCCCCAGTTCACAACCGATTGGGGGTCCTTTTCGAGACGAACGGCCAGATTAGTCAACGACACTAGATTTGTTTTTGAGGCAGGCGTAAATTGTAGTGTCATCCACGTAGATGCCTACTTGGGGATCTATGACGTCCGGAAGATCGTTGATGAAGATAAGGAACAGAGTAGGGCCTAGGATGAAGCCTTGGGGAACACCTGCGTTCGTGGGATAGGAGCAGGAGAAGAATCTGTTGAGAATGACCTTCAATAGACGGTTTGACAGGAATGATTGTATTGTCAAAGAATCAACCTGAAATTCCATAACCCTGAAGCTTGCGAAGAAGGCCGGCATGCCAAACCTTATCAAACGTTTTGGAGATATCTAGAGCCACGGCACGAGCTTCTGCGTTATTATGAAGGGCTTGGTAAACAGTTTCAGTGATGGCTTTAAGCACATCAGCTGTAGAATGGGCAAAACGGAAATCATATTGCTTCTCTAAGAGCAGATCAATGGATGTAAGGTGCGTATTACAATCTTTAACACAATATACTGTTGTTATAACTTAGATGCTAAAAGGATTCCTTTACTTTAGCTAAAATATATAATTTAAAAAAATCTCTAGCCAGATTATTTACATTATTCGGACTATTGTCCTCATCTTTGTCGTCATATTTATTACAACGTTTCGGCCATTGTATGCTCCGGCCTTCTTCAGGTGGTTGGAACAAGGGTACATGGCACAGTGGATAAAGGCGTTGGTTAGATCCAGTGACAGTACCTAAAGAGTGTGAGTTCAATACCTGGTAAAGGCAGTGGAGAACTTTCAGAGGGAAAATTAACAGGAGATAACTGATAACTGACATCCATTAAACATGGCACGTGGAACTAGAACAGTTAGATACAACCCCAGTGAGCGAAATAAAGGGTTCAGTTTGACATTCCAACCACCTGAAGAAGGCCGGAGAAATATAGACAGATACTCTAGCCAGACATTTTTGAAGAATAACGTGCGTATCTATTTCGCGTGTGTGCTTGTACATATGTCTATGCGTTAGTGTGTTTATGTATCTCTCTGTGAAATTTTAGTTTTAAGATCAGTGCTCCTGAGTGATAACATATTTCTTCAACACTACCCCAGTCACACACCTCATCCCAACCCTTTGATTTTAGCTGACTTCAGGTCGGGATAAATTTAATTTGCCTTTTTTGGATTCACATCAATGAAATGCTCGCCCCAACAACACGACCCCATTCCATTAGAAAATGACTTAGTAAACATAATCAATAACTTGGAATTAAGGAAATTCAACAATAATTTTTAAAAACATTGAAAAATATCTAAAAATGATAAACGAAAAACAATTTATAAAATACAGACAAATCCAAGAAAATTTATAAAATGGAAACCAAGTTACAATAAACTAGTTGAGAAAGAACTTAACAAGTTTTATAAAACCAAAAATAACAAAATAGAAAATAATATAAACAAAGAAGCTAAAAAATAACCACTAAACTAAAATTAGTCAACAGAATGAAACAACTAGCAAATAATGTAGAACCATTTATTGTATTAAAAGATCATAAGAACAACTTAACCAAAGTCACAAGCAGATTATTAAATCTCACAAAAAGCAACATTGGGAAAATAAGCAATCATATATCAGAAAAATATGCCCAAATCTAAGGAACATATTAAACATAAATCAATGGAAAAACAGAAAAGCAACAATTAAATGGTTTAATAACATTAACAGTAAAGAATACTGATCGTCCACGAAATTCGCAATGAGAATATATTAGATGATGCAGTAAACTTTGCAAAGCAGTATATGACTATGCCCATGAAGATATACATACAGTAAAGCCTAGCAGAATATCTATATTATACTGCAATAAAAAATGAACCAAAAAGAGTCAAAATATTAATAATTTTGACGTAACAATGGGTATCTATGATGGTGTTTTTTCAAGCACAGAGGCATATACTTAATCAACAAATTAGAAAATATAATTAAAAAAGATAAGAGACGATGGACTATTAATTGTAAGAAAAATCCAATAAAAGAACTCTAGACAAAATAAACAAAGAAATACTAGGTAGAGAGATAGATATAAAGAGAACTTTCAGGATTCAGAACTTTCCTAGGATTCACAATTGATATAAAATGCAGCCAAAAAAAAATAGATTTCCTAGATATAACATTCAACATAAACAACAGAACATACAAACCATACGTAAAACAAAAATTACAACCCAGTATATATTAACAACAATTCCAAATACCCCCTACCGAATTCAAACAAATACACAATTCTATAAAAAAAAACTACTTTCAACAAATTCTAGCCACTTCAAACATATTCAATGAAAAAAAAGAAAGAAAAAAACATACGAATCAGCCGTAAGAAGCAGCAGATATTCAAAAAAAAAGAATGCAAACAAAAATCAACAGTAAAACGAATTGACAGAGAGGCGCCTAAAAAACAAAATGGAATGAGATATAAAGAGAATGAGGGAGATATATTAGATAGATAGATAGAAAATGAGAGATCCAGAAAGACAGATATATATATATATATATATATATATATATATATATATATATATATATATATATATATATATATATATATGGAGAGAGAGAGAGAGAAAGAGAGAGAATGAGATTGATAGATAGATACAGAAAATGATAGATAGATAGATAGATAGACAGATAGATAGATACATACATACATACATACATACAAAAATAAATGGATATAAAAAGAATGAGATAGAATAGATAAATAGATAGATAGAGAGAGATAGATACATAGGTATAATGAGAATTGGATAGACAGAGTTAAACAGAATAATTTAGATATAAACGGAATGAGATTGATATATAGATATAAAGAAAGTGAGATAGGGAGAAAGGAAATGATATATATATATATATATATATATATATATATATATATATATATATTATAAATTAACTGATTTAAAATGTTTTTTCGCTACACAGTATAAAAAGTAAAAATAAAAATAGATGAAGATAAACAAAAATTATGTAACTGTAGAAACCCTCATAACTGACCTCTACAAAATAAATGTCGCACGGAATCATTAGTATATCAATGCAATATCTCTTCTATTGAGAATCCCGAAAACATAAAAAATCTCTATAGGTTTCACAAGCCATGAGTTCAAAAAACGGTTCAATCAGCATCAAACTTCATTTAGGATAAATAAATACAGAAATCAGACATCTCTTTCAAAGTATTTCTGGCACTTAAAAGAATCCAATAAAACACCTACAGTAAAATGGAAATTAATAAGAAAAGCTAGAATATGTAGGTCATTAAATGACCCATGTCCTTTGTGCATACATGAGAAACTATATATTACTAAGTTTGTAAAAAATAAAAATTTACTGAATCAGAGAAATGAAATAGCTATTTTGTGCCGTCATTGTCAAAAATTTTCCTTAAATAATATTTTAAAATAAAATTAAAAAATGACAGCTGGTAATATACATACTTATAATTGATAGAAAAAATAATTCTATTGCATTTATTTGTTTAAAATAGAAATATAGTCTATGAATAATTAAGAGTAAAAATATTTTAAGATTGTAGTTAAATAAAACGTATTCTAACCCAAACACATTTAGAAAGAATCTTTAAGTATACAAGTTAGAAAAAAATACCGAAAAGAATTTTTGCCGTTATTATAAAAAAAACAGACGACATGCATTTAACGGATGTCAGAATTCGTTGAAAAATACACCCCATAACCTCCCTAAGCTTAACCTCTTTTTCGAACGTAACTCATAATTGATACAAAAATAGTTAATATAAATGAACACGCTACCGCCCCTTGTCTGAATGATTGGATTTCTCTGTATCCTTGGTAACAGCGAATTATGAATTTATATGTGCGTTTAAAACTCAGTAAATTTTAAAATAAGTTATTCCAAAATTCGCTTGAAGATGAAACAGAATTAATGCTTTTAATTTAATTATATAATTAAATTTGAAGTTTTTAGCTTCCATTTTTGAAACATGGTTATTACTGTGTAACATATTTTAAATCAGTTAATTTATAATATTTATGCTCTGTAAATTTAGATTGAGCATTGATTTTTAAAAATAGAAATAAAAATATCAATAAGAACACTGGATTATATATCTTACTGTTCTTTATATATATATATATATATATATATATATATATATATATATATATATATATATATATATATATATATTCATACATGTTTCATTAAATAATATAGACAAGTGTTGTCTATTTATTTTATGTAAGTTCTTTTCATATTGTCTGATAAGCTTAATAACATTATCATTAAACAATGAAAGAAAATCACAATATTGATACATATTGTTTTTAATCCAATCTAAGCTTTCGGCTTACAGAAGCCATTATCAAAGATGACAATTACACAATATATTTAAGCAATACACGAACAAGAAATTGATGATAGTCTGATATATATATATATATATATATATATATATATATATATAGAGAGAGAGAGAGAGAGAGAATCAGATAGATATAAAGAGAATAAGATAGACAAGTAGGAAGATAGATAGATAGATAGAAACAAACAGAATGAAGTACACACTCACACGCACATATATATATATATATATATATATATATATATATATATATATATATATAAAGGGAATGAAATAGATAGAAAGAAAGAAAAAGTATTAGGTAGAGAAATAGAAACAAAATGAGGTGTATATATATATATATATATATATATATATATATATATATATATATATATATATATATTGTTATATCGAAATAAAGTTTCACTGCTGACACTTGTGTTTGAACGCAGATCACAAGTGAACAGAAACGACCTCATTGTTCAGTTAGGTAGATCAAGTGACCACAGGGGAAACTCATATATAGAGGAAGTCGCGTGACGTTAAGGTGTGTTATTCCCACACTAGTCTATCCCTCCTTCCTGTGTTCGCTATTCATAGTCTATCCTCTATACTACGTGTTCGCTTTCTCCTCTATCTTCTATTAATATTCGGATCTCCACTATATTCACTATACGAAGTACTATTAGTACGAGTATTATTATACGATGACTGATACCAGTATTGGTCAACGGCCTATCATAATTGGTATCTGCGATTTTAAAGTCTACTACATTGGCATTGACTCACTATCAAGCGAGTGAACGTTTGCCATAACAAAAGTGGTAAGCAAGTGGGTCTTTTTGACGACAGAACGCACACACACACAGCCAATCATACATAAGCCATGGCCAGAGACTGATCGCCGTGGTCAAGAATACACGCAGATTATGCAGGACCAATTGCCGGCTTCTACAATTTAATCATAGTGGATAGCTATATTAAATGGCCGGAGGTGTTTCGTTGCAAAAATCCTACTTCAAAAACGACCATAAATTGCCTCCACTAGCTATTCGCTCGGTTTGGTGAAGTGGATTGCCTAGTTACAGATAATGGATCGCAATTCACATCAGCAGATTTCCAAGAGTTTTGCGAAATTTATCAAGTAAAACATATAAAATCCCCGCCTTATCACCCAAGATCAAATGGGCAGGCGGAGAGATTCGTTGATACACTCAAAAGAGTGTTACAAAAAGCCTACGATGTGCCTACCGAAAAAGCATTACAGCAATTTCTTCAGGTATATCGAATTACGCCAAATAATGCTACACCATCAACATTATCACCAGAAGAAGTGAGGTTTGCTAGAAAAATCAGATCAGCATTTGACAAATTGTTACCAAGTAAAACGAAACTAGTAACACAGTCCTAGACACCAAAAAGAAAATTTCTCCCAGGAGAAAAAGTTTTTTTTAAAGCCTATAAAAAGAGTGTCGTTTCTGCAGACGGAAGTCACCAGAAGCGCTCTCGGTGTGTTTGTAGGTTCTTCTCGCGGCTGGTCAGTAACAGACTACTTTTCGTTCTCTCGTGCGAAAACGTGTTTTGAATAACGCCAAAAGACTGGCGAAGGTGATTTTTGTTCAGTTTTTGTCTTTATTTGTTTTGTGATTTATTTATTTATTTATTTTTTATTTAAGAAATTACTTTGATCTGATTTTGAATTTTATTTTCAGTTTTTCTTTTAATTGCTCAGCTACCAGCCGATTTTTTCTGGCATAACTTTTAGTTGAACTAGACTACCGCGTTTTGTTGAAACGTTTCTTTTTAATTTTTAATTTTATTCAGCAGCTTTTTGTTTTCTATTTCTTTTAGACCTAAAGTTATTGCTCTAGTGCGAATCTTTTTTCGCAATTAATTTTATTTTTGAAATTATTAATATTTCTGTTGGTGTCATTTAGGACTGTTCTAGGCCTTTGTCTAACATTTTAAGTCGCATTAGTTTTTCACGCCGACCTTATGACGACTAGATATTAGCATACGAGGTCCCTCTTATGGTACTAGAGGAGCACCTAGCGACCTACTTTGAGGATTATTTCGGGGTCATTGTGACTGGCTATAAACTGACTTGCTGGAAGTACGGAGAGACTGTCACCTATCCTCTTCTATCCCAGGGAAGAAGGCCCCTAGAGTTCTAGCCGAATCGACCAAAATTCCACTCTGGCGCAGTTTGATAATTTCGCCTCGCCTGTAGTGTGCATGTCAGAGGCCAGAACCAGTGCAATCAAACCTCAGGTTGTGTCTCGTTCCATTGCCATCACCCTATAAATTGCACCCAGAACAACACAACGGTTACACCGAATCCCTTTTCACTCACAAAAAATGGAAACGCCAAAATGAATAGAAGCGCAGAAGCAATGTCACAATCATAAAAATAAAATAAAAACAATCAAAGCTTCCATACATTCCTGGGGAAGGCATCTGCTATGTGTCCGGGGAAAAAGCTGAAAGTGTCTTTGCTCAAACCCGCAATCTCAGAAGCCTAAATTTTCTATGGAACTTCAGACATATAAGGGCAAAGATATTGAGTTGTCGGAGAACTTTCCTCGTGCTAAGCGGGTCCGGGTACGCAGGTCCGGGAACATAGCAGATATGGGGCAGAATTGAGGATGTGGTTAAAAAACTCATTTTTGCGATATTTTAAAATTAAAGTAAATAATACTTGTTTTGAAATAAGATTAATTATATTTTAAATCGGCTAATATTCTTCAAATAAAGTTTCAGAAAGGTATATTTTAGTTTTGGAAGATTTTTATTAAAGAGAATTACATTGAGATGAAAACGAAAAACAAAATGGCGCTGATCAGCTATTTTTGCAAAAGAAACAAAATATAAATTCTTCCAGTCAATTTAAATTAGTTTTTGAAATACAACAAGATATTTTGCTTATTGGAAATATTAAACGTAATTTATTAGCTTGAAATTAAAACTAAAATAAAAGATTCTTCATTTTTAAAAAATTCATTTTGAACGTTAGATATCGTTGTTTTTGTATTTTTTTCTTTATTTTCTTTATTTTGGGGGGGGGTGTACCTAATTAAATTATTGCAATTCCGTGAAAGAGTTGTCCTAAATTTCTAACCCTTCAATAGGTCATCATCAAGGAGAAGGCTTAGAAATATTTACATTAAGATTCCATATCAAAGTCGTCCATTAATATAATATAACGTGACGTAATGTCACGTGGTTGAGTTGCAGTTAAGATTATGAACACTTGAGCACATGAGTGCCATCTTGACGCTGATGCTTTTCTTTTCATATAGATTAATTCCATCATCTGCAATATTTCATCATTATACGATGTCTGTGTGAAAAATTAACGGGACTGGTGCCACAAACAACTTAATTCCAAACAACAAACTACATAGCTTCCCCTTCAAATTATCCCCGCCTCTAATGCACTTTTTCATTCTTATCTGCCATATGCACTGCTGCAAGGATTCTTCTTGGATGTCTCTCAGCTCTGTCTTTACAGCACTCTAGATGGCCTTCACATCTTAAAAACGGGTCTCCTTGATGATCCTCTTAAGCTTAAAGAAAAGAAAAAAAAATCACACGGAACAAGACCAGGTGAATAGGCAAGTTCTTCCTGTACGGCGATGTTCTTCTAGACTCGGAACTGTCGGATACTCAGGGCGTTGTGAGCTGCAATGGTTGGAGAAAGCTAAGATTACAGTTATTGTAGCGAAGAAAATGGCGACTTACTTCGTCAAACCAAGCGACAGCGTCTCGTGTGTCTCCTGCGTCGGAAAAAAAAGAAAGAAATAGCGCACGTGATCTCTTGTTTGGAATGCTGGTCGCCAACCATTTCCTAAATCTCTCACATCATGGCTTTAAGTTTGCAATGCCCCGGTAAACCGGCTGGCGGGCTAAACTTTCCATTCAACTTTAATCTTCAAAAATTTAAATGCAGTGTTTTAACAAAGAAAATGACGACTTAGCGACGTGCATCCCATGTCGAAAAGGAAAGTAAGCGCGTGCGGGACTCCCGTTTATATATGAGGACGTCATGCAAATATTTGGTCAACCAATCACTGACTTCTCGACTTAGAGATACAAACAGGTGACGCGTGTGGCCGGTAGATTGACCCTACGAGTCGTGGCCTCCTCAACGAGCTGTAAGGGTTAGTAAGCTTGTCTCGTCAGAAGAATTACGACTGAGTAATGAGTATGATCTTTACTGGGTGCTCCAGACATTTGGCCTTATGCCACATCTAAGCGACAATTAGAAAATCATTTTTTATTTTATTAATCCAACAGTATTATCTGTGGGGGGTTCTCTTTGCTAACATCAATTTAGTTGTGTAGATATCTTTTTATATCGTGAATTATTTTGTTTAGATTTTTATCAACCCAGCTCTCCACAAAAAAATTATCAACGCAGCCCTCCACAAATACTATACATGCAGGATTAGGTAGGAATTCCTAGAAAAAAATTTGGCATTATGGTGTCTGTGTAAGGCAGTGTTGTCTAGATGAGATGTGAAAGGAACGATTGGGTCTGTGATTGAGGCTAGTTAAGTTATCGATAGAACAGGTGAAGACCCGATTCACCCCCATCCCCATTTTCACTTGTGACGCATTTCTACATAGTATAATAAATATCTGGCTCTGCGAGTCGTTACATGGCGTGAAGAAGGATTTCTTGAGACGAGCAACTGCTGGATTGAATTTTATCCCCTCATAAAATTCTACTACAAGCTATTTCAGTATCTGAACTTAGCTGTTAGTAGACAACAAATGCTCCGCCGGTTAATCTCAAGGGAAGATCACGTTCAACCTTCTTGATTCCACATGTAATTCCATTATATCTTAATATCCGCTTAGTAACTGCCTCTCCGGCCACTAAGGCACGGGTATAACTTGACGTCAAACGTCCTATCTGTCATTATACTCCCAAGATATCCGCTTCTACCTCTTTCGCCCATAGCTCTAACACAAACACCCAGTCCCGTTACTTTCAGATAGACTTCGTATATAGAAATAAAAAAAAGACTGGAAAGAAAGCCCGTAGACATATTTAAAGAAAGAAAGCCCGTAGACCGGAAGGAAGGCCAGAGGCCACAACGGTCGAAACGTTGTGATACGAACAAAAAAGTTAAGGACAATAGTCCGAATATAAATATTGTAAATTATAGTGGGTTATCAGTTATAGTGAAGTCAAAGTGTTAAGAGTGTTGAAACAGATTAGTAGTTTGATTTGGCCTTGTTAGTTAGATAGCCCGCCATAAGAGGGGTATAAAACAAGAAAATCAATTTTAAAGCGAAACAACAAAATTATATACATATAAATTAATTATGTTCCTTACAAATAAAATTAATGTATTTTGGTTGATACAAGGCCGTCAAAATATTCGTAGTAGTCCTTGCAAGAATGAGTTCATGTGTACGTAGGCGGGAACGTACGTGTGGATGTATGTATGTATGTATGAGCATTATCGAAGGGTAGGAATGTCTTTGAAGTAAGTGCTTTGTCTTAAAATGTTCCTTTAGTTTATCAAGTATAAAAGAGGTGAGAGAGAAGGGTAGAGATAACGCTCGCTTGACGTTGTCAAGGGACTTGTTAATACGCTCGTTTCCTCCTCTCTAGTGACAAGCGAACTTGTCCGTCTTTTATTTTGTTTGTGGGGATTGAAAAGATCATTTGGGAATTCACTCCCGGATATGATTCGGACATTTCCATTGGACGACGGACAAACTTCGCGTCGGCTCGAGAAAAGGCCGTAAAAGAATTTGTTTCTGAGAATTGAAGATTATTTGAATTTTGTTTTTAAATGTTTCCTAGTTTTCTATTGGCCGAAACACATTTCGCATCAAGGTGTGAAATTTCATGAGTTTTGTTCTGGATTCGCTTTTGCGTGTGTGTTAAGCAAAGTTTGTAAATTCGAGTCTTTTTAATTTCTAGCAAAATCAATGAGTCAGTGCTCAGCATTTGAATTTTAAATCTAGATCTTGTTTCGTTTACTACAAATCATTCTCAGTTTTTATCCAACTTTTAAAACGAAAACATCCAGTAGCGTAAAAGGCGCGCTAACTTACATCCCTCGATCTGGTTTCTGCTAGTTTTAGACTTGTTTTTCGATTTTTTTTTTTGTATTTTAATATGACGTAGATTACTGTAGAAATTCTAATTCTCAGTTTTTTTTTAACAACCATTCCGTAGTGAAATTGCTCTATGGACCAGTAAAATATTAGCGTGAACCTTCAATTTACTATTTTTATTTATTTATTTATTTATTTATGTGGACCACCAGTAGTTGAGAACCATTGATGCAAACGATAAATTTCAAAGCTTTTTTCTCTTCTGCTGTAACCAAACGCGGAAAACTGAAGCCAGTATTGTAGATATAGCGGATATGCAAGATCCGAGTAGACACATGTAAAGAAAGAAAGTCCGTAGACACGTGTAAAAAAAATCGTCTTCGGTTGATAATCCATTCTTCATTGAAAACATTTCGTTTTCCAGCTAATGATTTAACAAAGTGTCATGGCTGCCGTCATCCATAGCAACAACGTCGTGTAGGCAATATGGCTAAAACCTGCAGAGGGGGCATTGCAGAAATCAGACTTACAGAAATGAGCGCAAGTGTTTACGTTTAGCGAACTGCAGACAGTAACGTTTGTTTTGTTGCCTAAAACTCTCACAATTGATCCGTTGATTTTAAAAGGATAAACGTCATCGCCACAGCCTCGAATAAGCACGTCGTATTTGTCTAAAACAGAAGAAAGGAGAGCAGAATTACCATTTTGTTTTCATAGCTGTTAATAATGGAGAAAGTTGTCCAACATGCAAGAAATTTAACGTCAGGAATGAAGGAAGAAGTGGGAAGAATATTAAAGATTACCATTCTTTGAAATATCAAATAATATTCGGGGTTATTTACACTGTTTATATTCGGACTATTGTCTTCATCTTTGTCGTTTTTATCGCAACGTTTCGACCGTTGTGCTGTCCGGCATTCCTCAGGCGTATATCGATCTCGATAACCTACAGGGAATTCTAAACTAGAAACATACTCGACAACTAAGAACTAGACGAAATCTCTAGACATGAGCTGTCGAACGAGAGTAATCTATCTCCTTAGATTAAATAAAGGGTTCAGTTCAAAATTCGCTGGAGGTTAGCCAGATCGATATACACCTGAGGAAGACGCAACGGTCGAAACGTTGTAAGACGAACAAAAAAAAAATGATGAGGACAATAGCCCGAATATAAATAATGTAAATAATAACTCCCCGAAATTCGGAGAAAAATACTCGGAGTGTTCTACCGACAACATTGTACATTAAATATTGAAAAACCGTTAGAAAATTAAACGACAAATTAGAAAAAAAAAATCTTGAGCGGCGTTTTGTCCTTTAGGATTTCAAAGAGATGTTTACGTTAGTACGACTACATATGCGCATGGAGGAGAGGAGGCGCTGAGGATTTAAAATTTAATTTGTTTTATTTTATATATCCGTATGTTGGTTATATTGTGTAGCAGACATCATTTACTTTCTTTTTCTTTATGTTTTCATGGATTTTGTTATTAAGTATCCGACATTACGATAGAAGATGATGTGCCATTGAAAAAAAGATATCATATTGAGCGGCCATTCATTATAACATCTGCAAGTCAATCTTCTCGTAGAAAGAAGCAATATTATAGGCAGGCAGAATTTTCAGTGCAGGAGATTAATGCTGATGTCCTGTCACGTTATCCCCAATCATCTCGACTAAATACCTACAGTGATAATGATAATAATAATGATAATAATAATAATAATAATAATAATAATAATAATAATAATAATAATGATAATAATAATAATAATAATAATGAATTTAATAACAACATTAATAATAATAATAATAAATTTAACAATATTAATAGTAATATTAATAATAATATTAATAATAATAATAAAATTAATAATAATAATAACAATGTTAATAATAATATTAATAATAATATTATTAATAATAATATCAATAATAATATTATTATTACTAATAAATAAAATTAATAATATTAATAATAATAAAACAATATTAATAATAATATTAATAATATTATTATTAATAATATTAATAATAATAAGACAATATTAATAATAATAATATTAATAATATTAATAATAATAATAACATTAATAATATTAATAATAATATTATTAATAATAATATTAATAATAATAAAATTAATAATAATAACAATATTAATAATAATATTGATAATAATAATATTAATAATAATAATATTAATAATAATAATATTAATAATAATATTATTACTAATAATAATAAAATTAATAATATTAATAATAATAAGATAAATAATATTAATGATAATATTATTAATAATATTAATAATAATATTATTAATAATATTAATAATAATATTAATGATAATAATAATAATATTAATAATAATATTAATAATAATATTAATGATAATATTATTAATAATATTAATAATAATAATATTAATAATAATAACATTAATAATATTAATAAGATTATTAATAATAATAATAAAATTAATAATAATAATAACAATATTAATAATAATATTAATAATGATAATATTAATAATAATAATATTAATAATATTAATAATAATGATATTAATAATAATATTATATTACTAATAATAATAAAATTGATAATATTATTACTAATAATAATAAAATTAATAATAATATTATTATCACTAATAATAATAAAATTAATAATAATATTAATAATAATAACAATATTAATAATAATAATATCAATATTAATAATAATATTAATAAAATATTAATAATAATAATAATAATAATATTAATAATAATAATAATAAACAAAATGATTGACTTAACTCTTCCAAAATTTCTCAACAGTTAAGACCGCCATTTAAGAAAAGAAAAAGAAAAGAAAAAGAAAAGAAGAAAAAAAAGAAACAGTTTTTGACAATATTAAACAATATTTCGACAATATGTCTGTCTTCTATTCTTTTTTTATAAATCAAGGCTGGTGTGCCATTAGCACGCACGATTTTACAGGGAGTGAAAGTGAGGGAAAAGATTGGGTATTGGGGTGGGGGTGATAAAAGGATAAAAGAGCGAGGATAAAAACAACATAAGATGACGATTGACGTTGCATTTAAACTTTTGAAGACTGTATTCACCAGGGAAGCAAGCAGGAGGGAAGTGCGAGAAAAGAAACCATTGGAATAGATGTGGCGGTTGCATTTCGCTATTTTAACAGTAAAAAGTTGGGACCTAGATGCCAATCTAGTATCACGCTTAAATTCATGTTGTCGATGCCCCAGGGAAAAAAGCTCATTCCGTCCTTAATATGACAGTAGACTACATCCGCGTCCTGGGTATGACGATAAACTACATCCGCGTCCAGGGTAAGACGATAAACTACATCCAACAGCAAGGCCTCTGATCAGGAGGTTTTGAGGAGCGTGGAAACCACTTCTTAATTGCTGGTGTTCCCAGGTCCAACCTAGGCGGGGGTGGTAATACCTGTTAGGGTCCCAGCTATGGGCAAAATACTTAACCCCCAAACTCGGGTCAAAACACCGTGAAAGTGTAAAAATAGGTTTTGTAAAAATTATTACAAGCAATAAATTTTTGGATAAAAAAATATTACCAGAAATAACTTATTTCCAGCAACACATTTTTGAGAAAAAAAATTGCCAGCTACACATTTTTGAAAAAAAATACCAGCTATATTTTTTGAAGGGAAGATATTACAAGAAATAGTTTTTTTGACGGAAAAAATATTACCAACAATACATTTTTGAAAAAAAAACCATATTACCAACAATAAAAATCTTGTCGACATTAAATAACCGCACTAAGAAAAAAAATTAAGTTTTTGTACAAATGTTGCATGCCTCGTAATGAAAAACAAACTCATGTGATAGGCAATACGTGATAAGATTAGGCACAACACAGGAAAAGTTTTCGGTATTAACCGAGTGTGTAATCGAGTGAATGTAGGTCATTGGACTTGTAACTGATAAACAGCAATGAAACAATTCTACAGTACGAGGCGAAATCCAGTAACGTCTTGAGAGAACATCGAGAGAAATGAAGAATACAGAAATAAGGTTAAATATTTGAACTTAAACTCTTTTCCAAAATATTGCAATAACAAACATAAATATGAATGCTGGGTAAGTAGTAAGAAGTAAGAGGGTACAAATGAAAAGATTTGAATTTGACAACTTTTTCTGTTTCATTGAAAAAGCTGTTAAACTCTTCTCTCTTTCCTTCCTTCTTTCTATCTCATTAAAATCAAGTCGCGTCTTTTCCCCTCTTTTCACGCGATCAAAACCAATTAGTCCATGATTTATGAGGTATTGGCAGGAGACGTTAAACAATTGTTTTTTTCACTGAAATCAGAAAGTTTCTTTTCCCCTCTTTTCACGCGATCAAAACCAATTAGTCCATGATTTATGAGGTATTGGCAGGAGACGTTAAACAATTGTTTTTTTCACTGAAATCAGAAAGTTTCTTTTCCCCTCTTTTCACGCGATCAAAACAAATTAGTCCATTATTAAGGAGGTATTGGCAGGAGACGTTAAACACTTCTTTCTTTCACTGAAATGAGGAAGTTTCTTTTCCCCTCTTTTCACGCGATCAAAACAAATTAGTCCATTATTTATGAGGTATTGGCAGGAGATGTTAAACACTTCTTCCTTTCTTTCTTTCACTGAAATCAGGAAGTTTCTTTTCCCCCCTTTTCACGCGATCAAAACGAATTAGTCCATTATTTATGAGGTATTGGCAGGAGATGTTAAACACTTCTTTCTGTCTTTCTGTCTTTCTTTCTTTCTTTCTTTCACTGAAATCAGGAAGTTTCTTTTCCCCTCTTTTCACGCAATCAAAACCAATTAGTTCATTATTTATGAGGTATCGGCAGGAGACGTTAAACACTTCTTTCTGTCTTTCTTTCTTTCTTTCTTTCTTTCACTGAAATCAGGAAGATTCTTTTCCCCTCTTTTCACGCGATCAAAACCAATTAGTCCATTATTTATGAGGTATTGGCAGGATATGTTAAACACTTCTTTCTGTCTTTCTTTCTTTCTTTCAGTGAAATCAGGAAGATTCGTTTCCCCTCTTTTCACGCGATCAAAACTAATTTGTCCATTATTTATGAGGTATTGGCAGGAGACGTTAAACACTTCTTTCTGTCTGTCTTTCTTTCTTTCTTTCTTTCACTGAAATCAGGAAGTTTCTTTTCCCATCTTTTCACGCGATCAAAACAAATTAGTCCATTATTAATGAGGTGTAGACAGGAGATGTTAAACACGTCTTTCTTTCTTTCTTTCATTGAAATCAGGAAGTTTCTTTTCCCCTCTTTTCACGCGATCAAAACCAATTAGTCCATTATTTATGAGGTATTGGCAGGAGATGTTAAACACTTCTTTCTGTCTTTATTTCTTTCACTGAAATCAGGAAGTTTCTTTTCCCCTCTTTTCACGCGATCAAAACCAATTAGTTCATTATTTATGAGGTATTGGCAGGAGATGTTAAACACTTCTTTCTGTCTTTCTTTCTTTCTTTCACTGAAATCAGGAAGTTTCTTTTCCCCTCTTTTCACGCGATCAAAACCAATTAGTTCATTATTTATGAGGTATTGGCAGGAGACGTTAAACACTTCTTTCTTTCTTTCTTTCTTTCACTGAAATCAGGAAGTTTCTTTTCCCGTCTTTTCACGCGATCAAAACAAATTAGTCCATTATTTATGAGGTATTGGCAGGAGATGTTAAACACTTCTTCTGTCTTTCTTTCTTTCTTTCTTTCACTGAAATATGGAAGTTTCTTTTCCCCACTTTTCACGCGATCAAAACCAATTAGTTTTATTATTTATGAGGTATTGGCAGGAGACGTTAAACACTTCTTTCTTTCTTTTTTCTTTCACTGAAATCAGGAAGTTTCTTTTACCGTCTTTTCACGCGATCAAAACCAATTAGTCCATTATTTATGAGGTATTGGCAGGAGATGTTAAACACTTCTTTCTGTCTTTCTTTCTTTCTTTCACTGAAATCAGGAAGTTTCTTTTCCCCTCTTTTCACGCGATCAAAACCAATTAGTCCATTATTTATGAGGTATTGGCAGGAGACGTTAAACACTTCTTTCTTTCTTTCACTGAAATCAGGAAGTTTCTTTTCCCGTCTTTTCACGCGATCAAAACCAATTAGTTCATTATTTATGAGGTATTGGCAGGAGATGTGAAACACTTCTTTCTGTCTTTCTTTCTTTCTTTCTTTAGCTGAAATCAGGAAGTTTCTTTTCCCCTCTTTTCACGCGATCAAAACCAATTAGTTCATTATTTATGAGGTATTGGCAGGATATGTCAAACACTTCTTTCTGTCTTTCTTTCTTTCTTTCACTGAAATCAGGAAGTTTCTTTTCCCCTCTTTTCACGCGATCAAAACCAATTAGTTCATTATTTATGAGTATTGGCAGGAGACGTTAAAAACTTCTTTCTTTCTTTCTTTCTTTCACTGAAATCAGGAAGTTTCTTTTCCCGTCTTTTCACGCGATCAAAACCAATTAGTCCATTATTTATGAGGTATTGGCAGGAGATGTTAAACACTTCTTTCTGTCTTTCTTTCTTTCTTTCTTTCACTGAAATCAGGAAGTTTCTTTTCCCCTCTTTTCACGCGATCAAAACAAATTAGTCCATTCTTTATGAGGTATTGGCAGGAGACGTTAAACACTTCTTTCTTTCTTTCTTTCTTTCACTGAAATCAGGAAGTTTCTTTTCCCCTCTTTTCACGCGATCAAAACCAATTAGTCCATTATTTATGAGGTATTGGCAGGAGATGTTAAACACTTCTTTCTGTCTTTCTTTCTTTCTTTCTTTCACGGGAATCAGGAAGTTTCTTTTCCCCACTTTTCACGCGATCAAAACCAATTAGTTCATTATTTATAAGGTATTGGCAGGAGATGTTAAACACTTCTTTCTGTCTTTCTTACTTTCTTTCACTGAAATCAGGAAGTTTCTTTTCCCCTCTTTTAACGCGATCAAAACCAATTAGTTCATTATATATGAGGTATTGGCAGGAGACGTTAAACACTTCTTTCTTTCACTGAAATCAGGAAGTTTCTTTTCCCCACTTTTCACGCGATCAAAACCAATTAGTCCATTATTTATGAGGTATTGGCAGGAGACGTTAAACACTTCTTTCTTTCACTGAAATCAGGAAGTTTCTTTTCCCCTCTTTTCACGCGATCAAAACCAATTAGTCCATTATTTATGAGGTATTGGCAGGAGACGTTAAACACTTCTTTCTTTCTTTCTTTCTTTCACTGAAATCAGGAAGTTACTTTTCCCCTCTTTTCACGCGATCAAAACCAGTTAGTTCATTATTTATGAGGTATTGGCAGGAGACGTTAAACACTTGTTTCTTTCACTGAAATCAGGAAGTTTCTTTTCCCCTCTTTTCACGCGATCAAAACCAGTTAGTTCATTATTTATGAGGTATTGGCAGGAGACGTTAAACACTTCTTTCTTTCAATGAAATCATGAATTTTCTTTCCCTCTCTTTTCACGCAATCAAAACCAATTAGTCCATTATTTATGACGTATTGGCAGGAGACGTTAAACACATCTTTCTTTCTTTCTTTCACTGAAATCAGGAAGTTTCTTTTCCCCTCTTTTCACGCGATCAAAACCAATTAGTTCATTATTAAGGAGGTATTGGCAGGAGACGTTAAACACTTCTTTCTTTGACTGAAATCGGGAAGTTTCTTTTCACCTCTTTTCACGCGATCAAAACCAATTAGTCCATTATTTATGAGGTATTGGCAGGAGACGTTAAACACTTCTTTCTTTCTTTCTTTCTTTCACTGAAATCAGGAAGTTACTTTTCCCCTCTTTTCACGCGATCAAAACCAGTTAGTTCATTATTTATGAGGTATTGGCAGGAGACGTTAAACACTTGTTTCTTTCACTGAAATCATGAATTTTCTTTCCCCCTCTTTTCACGCGATCAAAACCAATTAGTCCATTATTTATGACGTATTGGCAGGAGACGTTAAACACTTCTTTCTTTCTTTCTTTCTTTCACTGAAATCAGGAAGTTTCTTTTCCCCTCTTTTCACGCGATAAAAACCAATTAGTCCATTATTTATGAGGTATTGGCAGGAGACGTTAAACACTTGTTTTTTTCACTGAAATCAGGAAGTTTCTTTTCACCACTTTTCACGCGATCAAAACAAATTAGTCCATTATTTATGAGGTATTGGCAGGAGACATTAAACACTTCTTTCTTTCTTTATTTCTTTCTTTCTTTCACTGAAATCAGGAAGTTTCTTTTCCCCTGTTTTCACGCGATCAAAACCAATTAGTCCATTATTTATGAGGTATTGGCAGGAGATGTTAAACACTTCTTTCTTTCTGTCTTTCACTGAAATCAGGAAGTTTTTTTTCCCCTCTTTTCACGCGATCAAAACCAATTAGTCCATTATTTATGAGGTATTGGCAGGAGATGTTAAACACTTCTTTCTGTTTTTCTTTCTTTCTTTCACTGAAATCGGGAAGTTTCTTTTCCCCTCTTTTCACGCGATCAAAACCAATTAGTCCATTATTTATGAGGTATTGGCAGGAGATGTCAAACACTTCTTTCTTTCTGTCTTTCACTGAAATCAGGAAGTTTTTTTTCCCCTCTTTTCACGCGATCAAAACCAATTAGTCCATTATTTATGAGGTATTGGCAGGAGATGTTAAACACTTCTTTCTGTTTTTCTTTCTTTCTTTCTTTCACTGAAATCAGGAAGTTTCTTTTCCCCTCTTTTCACGCGATCAAAACCAATTAGTCCATTATTTATGAGGTATTGGCAGGAGATGTTAAACACTTCTTTCTTTCTTTCTTTCACTGAAATCAGGAAGTTTCTTTTCGCCTCTTTTCACGCGATCAAAACAAATTAGTCCATTATTAATGAGGAATTGGCAGGAGACATTAAACACTTCTTTCTTTCTTTCTTTCACTGAAATCAGGAAGTTTCTTTTCCCCTCTTTTCACGCGATCAAAACAAATTAGTCCATTATTAATGAGGTATTGGCAGGAGACATTAAACACTTCTTTCTTTCTTTATTTCTTTCTTTCTTTCACTGAAATCAGGAAGTTTCTTTTCACCTCTTTTCACGCGATCAAAACCAATTAGTCCATTATTAATGAGGTATGGGCAGGAGACATTAAATACTTCTTTCTTTCTTTCTTTCACTGAAATCAGGAAGTTTCTTTTCCCCTCTTTTCACGCGATCAAAACCAATTAGTCCATTATTTATGAGGTATTGGCAGGAGATGTTAAACACTTCTTTCTTTCTTTCTTTCTTTCACTGAAATCAGGAAGTTCCTTTTCCCGTCTTTTCACGCGATCAAAACCAATTAGTCCATTATTTATGAGGTATTGGTAGGAGACGTTAAACACTTCTTTCTTTCACTGAAATCAGGAAGTTTCTTTTCCCCTCTTTTCACGCGATCAAAACCAATTAGTCCATTATTTATGAGGTATTGGCAGGAGATCTTAAACACTTCTTTCTGTCTTTCTTACTTTCTTTCTTTCACTGAAATCAGGAAGTTTCTTTCCCCTCTTTTCACGCGATCAAAACCAATTAGTTCATTATATATGAGGTATTGGCAGGAGATGTTAAACCATTCTTTCTGTCTTTCTTTCTTTCTTTCTTTCTTTCACTGAAATATGGAAGTTACTTTTCCCCTCTTTTCACGCGATCAAAACCAATTAGTTCATTATTTATGAGGTATTGGCAGGAGATGTCAAACACTTCTTTCTGTCTTTCTTTCTTTCTTTCTTTCACTGAAATCAGGAAGTTTCTTTTCCCCTCTTTTTTCGCGATCAAAACCAATTAGTCCATTATTTATGAGGTATTGGCACGAGACGTTAAACACTTCTTTCTTTCACTGAAATCAGGAAGTTTCTTTTCCCTTCTTTTCACGCGATCAGAACCAATCAGTCCATTATTTATGAGGTATTGGCAGGAGACGTTAAACACTTCTTTCTTTCTTTCTTTCTTTCACTGAAATCAGGAAGTTTCTTTTCCCCTCTTTTCACGCGATCAAAACCAATTAGTTCATTATTTATGAGGTATTGGCAGGAGACGTTAAACACTTGTTTCTTTCACTGAAATCATGAATTTTCTTTCCCCCTCTTTTCACGCGATCAAAACCTATTAGTCCATTATTTATGACGTATTGGCAGGAGACGTTAAACACTTCTTTCTTTCTTTCTTTCTTTCACTGAAATCAGGAAGTTTCTTTTCCCCTCTTTTCACGCGATAAAAACCAATTAGTCCATTATTTATGAGGTATTGGCAGGAGACGTTAAACACTTGTTTTTTTCACTGAAATCAGGAAGTTTCTTTTCACCTCTTTTCACGCGATCAAAACAAATTAGTCCATTATTTATGAGGTATTGGCAGGAGACATTAAACACTTCTTTCTTTCTTTATTTCTTTCTTTCTTTCACTGAAATCAGGAAGTTTCTTTTCCCCTGTTTTCACGCGATCAAAACCAATTAGTCCATTATTTATGAGGTATTGGCAGGAGATGTTAAACACTTCTTTCTTTCTGTCTTTCACTGAAATCAGGAAGTTTTTTTTCCCCTATTTTCACGCGATCAAAACCAATTAGTCCATTATTTATGAGGTATTGGCAGGAGATGTTAAACACTTCTTTCTGTTTTTCTTTCTTTCTTTCACTGAAATCGGGAAGTTTCTTTTCCCCTCTTTTCACGCGATCAAAACCAATTAGTCCATTATTTATGAGGTATTGGCAGGAGATGTCAAACACTTCTTTCTTTCTGTCTTTCACTGAAATCAGGAAGTTTTTTTTCCCCTCTTTTCACGCGATCAAAACCAATTAGTCCATTATTTATGAGGTATTGGCAGGAGATGTTAAACACTTCTTTCTGTTTTTCTTTCTTTCTTTCTTTCACTGAAATCAGGAAGTTTCTTTTCCCCTCTTTTCACGAGACAAAACCAATTAGTCCATTATTTATGAGGTATTGGCAGGAGATGTTAAACACTTCTTTCTTTCTGTCTTTCACTGAAATCAGGAAGTTTTTTTCCCCTCTTTTCACGCGATCAAAACCAATTAGTCCATTATTTATGAGGTATTGGCAGGAGATGTTAAACACTTCTTTCTGTTTTTCTTTGTTTCTTTCTTTCACTGAAATCGGGAAGTTTCTTTTCCCTTCTTTTCACGCGATCAAAACAAATTAGTCCATTATTAATGAGGTATTGGCAGGAGATGTTAAACACTTCTTTCTTTCTGTCTTTCACTGAAATCAGGAAGTTTTTTTCTCCTCTTTTCACGCGATCAAAACCAATTAATCCATTATTTATGAGGTATTGGCAGGAGACATTAAACACTTCTTTCTTTCTTTCTTTCACTGAAATCAGGAAGTTTCTTTTCGCCTCTTTTCACGCGATCAAAACAAATTAGTCCATTATTAATGAGGAATTGGCAGGAGACATTAAACACTTCTTTCTTTCTTTCTTTCACTGAAATCAGGAAGTTTCTTTTCCCCTCTTTTCACGCGATCAAAACAAATTAGTCCATTATTAATGAGGTATTGGCAGGAGACATTAAACACTTCTTTCTTTCTTTATTTCTTTCTTTCTTTCACTGAAATCAGGAAGTTTCTTTTCCCCTCTTTTCACGCGATCAAAACCAATTAGTCCATTATTAATGAGGTATGGGCAGGAGACATTAAATACTTCTTTCTTTCTTTCTTTCACTGAAATCAGGAAGTTTCTTTTCCCCTCTTTTCACGCGATCAAAACCAATTAGTCCATTATTTATGAGGTATTGGCAGGAGATGTTAAACACTTCTTTCTTTCTTTCTTTCTTTCACTGAAATCAGGAAGTTCCTTTTCCCGTCTTTTCACGCGATCAAAACCAATTAGTCCATTATTTATGAGGTATTGGTAGGAGACGTTAAACACTTCTTTCTTTCACTGAAATCAGGAAGTTTCTTTTCCCCTCTTTTCACGCGATCAAAACCAATTAGTCCATTATTTATGAGGTATTGGCAGGAGATCTTAAACACTTCTTTCTGTCTTTCTTACTTTCTTTCTTTCACTGAAATCAGGAAGTTTCTTTTCCCCTCTTTTCACGCGATCAAAACCAATTAGTTCATTATATATGAGGTATTGGCAGGAGATGTTAAACCATTCTTTCTGTCTTTCTTTCTTTCTTTCTTTCTTTCACTGAAATATGGAAGTTACTTTTCCCCTCTTTTCACGCGATCAAAACCAATTAGTTCATTATTTATGAGGTATTGGCAGGAGATGTCAAACACTTCTTTCTGTCTTTCTTTCTTTCTTTCTTTCACTGAAATCAGGAAGTTTCTTTTCCCCTCTTTTTTCGCGATCAAAACCAATTAGTCCATTATTTATGAGGTATTGGCACGAGACGTTAAACTCTTCTTTCTTTCACTGAAATCAGGAAGTTTCTTTTCCCTTCTTTTCACGCGATCAGAACCAATCAGTCCATTATTTATGAGGTATTGGCAGGAGACGTTAAACACTTCTTTCTTTCTTTCTTTCTTTCACTGAAATCAGGAAGTTTCTTTTCCCCTCTTTTCACGCGATCAAAACCAATTAGTTCATTATTTATGAGGTATTGGCAGGAGACGTTAAACACTTCTTTCTTTCAATGAAATCATGAATTTTCTTTCCCCCTCTTTTCACGCGATCAAAACCAATTAGTCAATTATTTATGACGTATTGGCAGAAGACGTTAAACACATCTTTGTTTCTTTCTTTCTTTCACTGAAATCAGGAAGTTTCTTTTCCCCTCTTTTCACGCGATCAAAACAAATTAGTCCATTATTTATGAGGTATTGGCAGGAGACGTTAAACACTTCTTTCTTTCACTGAAATCAGGAAGTTTCTTTTCCCCACTTTTCACGCGATCAAAACCAATTAGTCCATTATTTATGAGGTATTGGCACGAGACGTTAAACACTTCTTTCTTTCACTGAAATCAGGAAGTTTCTTTTCCCCTCTTTTCACGCGATCAAAACCAATTAGTCCATTATTTATGAGGTATTGGCAGGAGACGTTAAACACTTGTTTCTTTCACTGAAATCAGGAAGTTTCTTTTCCCCTCTTTTCACGCGATCAAAACCAGTTAGTTCATTATTTATGAGGTATTGGCAGGAGACATTAAACACTTCTTTCTTTCAATGAAATCATGAATTTTCTTTCCCTCTCTTTTCACGCGATCAAAACCAATTAGTCCATTATTTATGACGTATTGGCAGGAGACGTTAAACACATCTTTCTTTCTTTCTTTCACTGAAATCAGGAAGTTTCTTTTCCCCTCTTTTCACGCGATCAAAACCAATTAGTTCATTATTAAGGAGGTATTGGCAGGAGACGTTAAACACTTCTTTCTTTGACTGAAATCGGGAAGTTTCTTTTCACCTCTTTTCACGCGATCAAAACCAATTAGTCCATTATTTATGAGGTATTGGCAGGAGACGTTAAACACTTCTTTCTTTCTTTCTTTCTTTCACTGAAATCAGGAAGTTACTTTTCCCCTCTTTTCACGCGATCAAAACCAGTTAGTTCATTATTTATGAGGTATTGGCAGGAGACGTTAAACACTTGTTTCTTTCACTGAAATCATGAATTTTCTTTCCCCCTCTTTTCACGCGATCAAAACCAATTAGTCCATTATTTATGACGTATTGGCAGGAGACGTTAAACACTTCTTTCTTTCTTTCTTTCTTTCACTGAAATCAGGAAGTTTCTTTTCCCCTCTTTTCACGCGATAAAAACCAATTAGTCCATTATTTATGAGGTATTGGCAGGAGATGTTAAACACTTGTTTTTTTCACTGAAATCAGGAAGTTTCTTTTCACCTCTTTTCACGCGATCAAAACAAATTAGTCCATTATTTATGAGGTATTGGCAGGAGACATTAAACACTTCTTTCTTTCTTTATTTCTTTCTTTCTTTCACTGAAATCAGGAAGTTTCTTTTCCCCTGTTTTCACGCGATCAAAACCAATTAGTCCATTATTTATGAGGTATTGGCAGGAGATGTTAAACACTTCTTTCTTTCTGTCTTTCACTGAAATCAGGAAGTTTTTTTTCCCCTCTTTTCACGCGATCAAAACCAATTAGTCCAATATTTATGAGGTATTGGCAGGAGATGTTAAACACTTCTTTCTGTTTTTCTTTCTTTCTTTCTTTCACTGAAATCAGGAAGTTTCTTTTCCCCTCTTTTCACGCGATCAAAACCAATTAGTCCATTATTTATGAGGTATTGGCAGGAGATGTTAAACACTTCTTTCTTTCTGTCTTTCACTGAAATCAGGAAGTTTTTTTTCCCCTCTTTTCACGCGATCAAAACCAATTAGTCCATTATTTATGAGGTATTGGCAGGAGATGTTAAACACTTCTTTCTGTTTTTCTTTCTTTCTTTCTTTCACTGAAATCGGGAAGTTTCTTTTCCCTTCTTTTCACGCGATCAAAACAAATTAGTCCATTATTAATGAGGTATTGGCAGGAGATGTTAAACACTTCTTTCTTTCTGTCTTTCACTGAAATCAGGAAGTTTTTTTCCCCTCTTTTCACGCGATCAAAACCAATTAGTCCATTATTTATGAGGTATTGGCAGGAGACATTAAACACTTCTTTCTTTCTTTCACTGAAATCAGGAAGTTTCTTTTCGCCTCTTTTCACGCGATCAAAACAAATTAGTCCATTATTAATGAGGAATTGGCAGGAGACATTAAACACTTCTGTCTTTCTTTCTTTCACTGAAATCAGGAAGTTTGTTTTCCCCTCTTTTCACGCGATCAAAACAAATTAGTCCATTATTAATGAGGTATTGGCAGGAGACATTAAACACTTCTTTCTTTCTTTATTTCTTTCTTTCTTTCACTGAAATCAGGAAGTTTCTTTTCCCCTCTTTTCACGCGATCAAAACCAATTAGTCCATTATTAATGAGGTATTGGCAGGAGACATTAAATACTTCTTTCTTTCTTTCTTTCACTGAAATCAGGAAGTTTCTTTTCCCCTCTTTTCACGCGATCAAAACCAATTAGTCCATTATTTATGAGGTATTGGCAGGAGATGTTAAACACTTCTTTCTTTCTTTCTTTCTTTCACTGAAATCAGGAAGTTCCTTTTCCCGTCTTTTCACGCGATCAAAACCAATTAGTCCATTATTTATGAGGTATTGGTAGGAGACGTTAAACACTTCTTTCTTTCACTGAAATCAGGAAGTTTCTTTTCCCCTCTTTTCACGCGATCAAAACCAATTAGTCCATTATTTATGAGGTATTGGCAGGAGATGTTAAACACTTCTTTCTGTCTTTCTTACTTTCTTTCTTTCACTGAAATATGGAAGTTTCTTTTCCCCTCTTTTCACGCGATCAAAACCAATTAGTTCATTATTTATGAGGTATTGGCAGGAGATGTCAAACACTTCTTTCTGTCTTTCTTTCTTTCTTTCTTTCACTGAAATCAGGAAGTTTCTTTTCCCCTCTTTTTTCGCGATCAAAACTAATTAGTCCATTATTTATGAGGTATTGGCACGAGACGTTAAACACTTCTTTCTTTCACTGAAATCAGGAAGTTTCTTTTCCCCTCTTTTCACGCGATCAGAACCAATCAGTCCATTATTTATGGGGTATTGGCAGGAGACGTTAAACACTTCTTTCTTTCTTTCTTTCTTTCACTGAAATCAGGAAGTTTCTTTTCCCCTCTTTTCACGCGATCAAAACCAATTAGTTCATTATTTATGAGGTATTGGCAGGAGACGTTAAACACTTCTTTCTTTCAATGAAATCATGAATTTTCTTTCCCCCTCTTTTCACGCGATCAAAACCAATTAGTCCATTATGTATGACGTATTGGCAGGAGACGTTAAACACATCTTTGTTTCTTTCTTTCTTTCACTGAAATCAGGAAGTTTCTTTTCCCCTCTTTTCACGCGATCAAAACAAATTAGTCCATGATTTATGAGGTATTGGCAGGAGACGTTAAACACTTCTTTCTTTCTTTCTTTTACTGAAATCAGGAAGTTCCTTTTCCCGTCTTTTCACGCGATCAAAACCAATTAGTCCATTATGTATGACGTATTGGCAGGAGACGTTAAACACATCTTTGTTTCTTTCTTTCTTTCACTGAAATCAGGAAGTTACTTTTCCCCTCTTTTCACGCGATCAAAACCAATTAGTCCATTATTTATGAGGTATTGGCAGGAGACGTTAAACACTTCTTTCTTTCTTTCTTTCTTTCACTGAAATCAGGAAGTTTCTTTTCCCCTCTTTTCACGCGATCAAAACCAGTTAGTTCATTATTTATGAGTTATTGGCAGGAGACGTTAAACACTTCTTTCTTTCTTTATTTCTTTCTTTCTTTCACTGAAATCAGGAAGTTTCTTTTCCCCTGTTTTCACGCGATCAAAACCAATTAGTCCATTATTTATGAGGTATTGGCAGGAGATGTTAAACACTTCTTTCTTTCAATGAAATCATGAATTTTCTTTCCCCCTCTTTTCACGCGATCAAAACCAATTAGTCCATTATTTATGACGTATTGGCAGGAGACGTTAAACACATCTTTGTTTCTTTCTTTCTTTCACTGAAATCAGGAAGTTTCTTTTCCCGTCTTTTCACGCGATCAAAACCAATTAGTCCATTATTTATGAGGTATTGGCAGGAGACGTTAAACACTTCTTTCTTTCACTGAAATCAGGAAGTTTCTTTTCCCCACTTTTCACGCGATCAAAACCAATTAGTCCATTATTTATGAGGTATTGGCACGAGACGTTAAACACTTCTTTCTTTCACTGAAATCAGGAAGTTTCTTTTCCCCTCTTTTCACGCGATCAAAACCAATTAGTCCATTATTTATGAGGTATTGGCAGGAGACGTTAAACACTTCTTTCTTTCTTTCTTTCTTTCACTGAAATCAGGAAGTTACTTTTCCCCTCTTTTCACGCGATCAAAACCAGTTAGTTCATTATTTATGAGGTATTGGCAGGAGACGTTAAACACTTGTTTCTTTCACTGAAATCAGGAAGTTTCTTTTCCCCACTTTTCACGCGATCAAAACCAGTTAGTTCATTATTTATGAGGTATTGGCAGGAGACGTTAAACACTTCTTTCTTTCAATGAAATCATGAATTTTCTTTCCCTCTCTTTTCACGCGATCATAACCAATTAGTCCATTATTTATGACGTATTGGCAGGAGACGTTAAACACATCTTTCTTTCTTTCTTTCACTGAAATCAGGAAGTTTCTTTTCCCCTCTTTTCACGCAATCCAAACCAATTAGTTCATTATTAAGGAGGTATTGGCAGGAGACGTTAAACACTTCTTTCTTTGAATGAAATCGGGAAGTTTCTTTTCACCTCTTTTCACGCGATCAAAACCAATTAGTCCATTATTTATGAGGTATTGGCAGGAGACGTTAAACACTTCTTTCTTTCTTTCTTTCTTTCACTGAAATCAGGAAGTTACTTTTCCCCTCTTTTCACGCGATCAAAACCAGTTAGTTCATTATTTATGAGGTATTGGCAGGAGACGTTAAACACTTGTTTCTTTCACTGAAATCATGAATTTTCTTTCCCCCTCTTTTCACGCGATCAAAACCAATTAGTCCATTATTTATGACGTATTGGCAGGAGACGTTAAACACTTCTTTCTTTCTTTCACTGAAATCAGGAAGTTTCTTTTCCCCTCTTTTCACGCGATCAAAACCAATTAGTCCATTATTTATGAGGTATTGACAGGAGACGTTAAACACTTGTTTTTTTCACTGAAATCAGGAAGTTTCTTTTCTCCTCTTTTCACGCGATCAAAACAAATTAGTCCATTATTTATGAGGTATTGGCAGGAGACATTAAACACTTCATTCTTTATTTATTTCTTTCTTTCTTTCACTGAAATCAGGAAGTTTCTTTTCCCCTGTTTTCACGCGATCAAAACCAATTAGTCCATTATTTATGAGGTATTGGCAGGAGATGTCAAACACTTCTTTCTTTCTGTCTTTCACTGAAATCAGGAAGTTTTTTTTCCCCTCTTTTCACGCGATCAAAACCAATTAGTCCATTATTTATGAGGTATTGGCAGGAGATGTTAAACACTTCTTTCTGTTTTTCTTTCTTTCTTTCTTTCACTGAAATCAGGAAGTTTCTTTTCCCCTCTTTTCACGCGATCAAAACCAATTAGTCCATTATTTATGAGGTATTGGCAGGAGATGTTAAACACTTCTTTCTTTCTGTCTTTCACTGAAATCAGGAAGTTTTTTTCCCCTCTTTTCACGCGATCAAAACCAATTAGTCCATTATTTATGAGGTATTGGCAGGAGATGTTAAACACTTCTTTCTGTTTTTCTTTCTTTCTTTCTTTCACTGAAAGCGGGAAGTTTCTTTTCCCTTCTTTTCACGCGATCAAAACAAATTAGTCCATTATTAATGAGGTATTGGCAGGAGATGTTAAACACTTCTTTCTTTCTGTCTTTCACTGAAATCAGGAAGTTTTTTTTCCCCTCTTTTCACGCGATCAAAACCAATTAGTCCATTATTTATGAGGTATTGGCAGGAGACGTTAAACACTTCTTTCTTTCTTTCTTTCACTGAAATCAGGAAGTTTCTTTTCGCCTCTTTTCACGCGATCAAAACAAATTAGTCCATTATTAATGAGGAATTGGCAGGAGACATTAAACACTTCTTTCTTTCTTTCTTTGACTGAAATCAGGAAGTTTCTTTTCCCCTCTTTTCACGCGATCAAAACAAATTAGTCCATTATTAATGAGGTATTGGCAGGAGACATTAAACACTTCTTTCTTTCTTTATTTCTTTCTTTCTTTCACTGAAATCAGGAAGTTTCTTTTCCCCTCTTTTCACGCGATCAAAACCAATTAGTCCATTATTAATGAGGTATTGGCAGGAGACATTAAATACTTCTTTCTTTCTTTCTTTCACTGAAATCAGGAAGTTTCTTTTCCCTTCTTTTCACGCGATCAAAACCAATTAGTCCATTATTTATGAGGTATTGGCAGGAGATGTTAAACTCTTCTTTCTTTCTTTCTTTCTTTCACTGAAATCAGGAAGTTCCTTTTCCCGTCTTTTCACGCGATCAAAACCAATTAGTCCATTATTTATGAGGTATTGGTAGGAGACGTTAAACACTTCTTTCTTTCACTGAAATCAGGAAGTTTCTTTTCCCCTCTTTTCACGCGATCAAAACCAATTAGTCCATTATTTATGAGGTATTGGCAGGACATGTTAAACACTTCTTTCTGTCTTTCTTACTTTCTTTCTTTCACTGAAATCAGGAAGTTTCTTTTCCCCTCTTTTCACGCGATCAAAACCAATTAGTTCATTATATATGAGGTATTGGCAGGAGATGTTAAACCATTCTTTCTGTCTTTCTTTCTTTCTTTCTTTCTTTCACTGAAATATGGAAGTTTCTTTTCCCCTCTTTTCACGCGATCAAAACCAATTAGTTCATTATTTATGAGGTATTGGCAGGAGATGTCAAACACTTCTTTCTGTCTTTCTTTCTTTCTTTCTTTCACTGAAATCAGGAAGTTACTTTTCCCCTCTTTTTTCGCGATCAAAACCAATTAGTCCATTATTTATGAGGTATTGGCACGAGACGTTAAACACTTCTTTCTTTCACTGAAATCAGGAAGTTTCTTTTCCCCTCTTTTCACGCGATCAAAACAAATTAGTCCATTATTTATGAGGTATTGGCAGGAGACGTTAAACACTTCTTTCTTTCTTTCTTTCACTGAAATCAGGAAGTTTCTTTTCCCGTCTTTTCACGCGATCAAAACCAATTAGTCCATTATTTATGAGGTATTGGCAGGAGACGTTAAACACTTCTTTCTTTCAATGAAATCATGAATTTTCTTTCCCCCTCTTTTCACGCGATCAAAACCAATTAGTCCATTATTTATGAGGTATTGGCAGGAGACTTTAAACACTTCTTTCTTTCTTTCTTTCTTTCACTGAAATCATGAAGTTTCTTTTCCCCTCTTTTCACGCGATCAAAACCAATTAGTCCATTATTTATGAGGTATTGGCAGGAGACGTTAAACACTTCTTTCTTTCTTTCTTTCTTTCACTGAAATCATGAAGTTTCTTTTCCCCTCTTTTCACGCGATCAAAACCAATTAGTCCATTATTAATGAGGTATTGGCAGCAGACATTAAACACTTCTTTCTTTCTTTCTTTCACTGAAATCAGTAAGTTTATTTTCTCCTCGTTTCACGCGATCAAAACCAATTAGTCAATTATTTATGAGGTATTGGCATGAGACATTAAACACTTCTTTCTTTCTTTCACTGAAATCAGGAAGTTTCTTTTCCCCTCTTTTCACGCGATCAAAACTAATTAGTTCATTATTTATGGGGTGTTGGCAGGAGACGTTAAACACTTCTTTCTTTCACTGAAATGAGGAAGTTTATTTTCCCCTCGTTTCACGCGATCAAAACCAATTAGTTCCTTATTTATGAGGTATTGGCATGAGACGTTAAACACTTCTTTCTTTCACTGGAATCAGGAAGTTTCTTTTCCCCTCGTTTCCCGCGATCAAAACCAATTCGTTCATTATTCATGAGGTATTGGCAGGAGACGTTAAACACTTCTTTCTTTCACTGAAATCAGGAAGTTTCTTTTCCCGTCTTTTCATGCGATCAAAACCAATTAGTCCATTATTTATGAGGTATTGGAAGGAGATGTTAAACACTTCTTTCTGTCTTTCTTTCTTTCTTTCACTGAAATCAGGAAGTTTCTTTCCCCCTCTTTTCACGTGACCAAAACCAATTAGTCCATTATTTATGAGGTATTGGCAGGAGACGTTAAACTCTTCTTTCTTTCCCTGAAATCAGGAAGTTTCTTTTCCCCTCTTTTCACGCGATCAAAACCAATTAGTCCATTATTTATGAGGTATTGGCAGGAGACGTTAAACACTTCTTTCTTTCTTTCTTTATTTCACTGAAATCAGGAAGTTTCTTTTCCCGTCTTTTCACGCGATCAAAACCAATTAGTCCATTATTTATGAGGTATTGGCAGGAGAGTTTAAACACTTCTTTCTTTCACTGAAATCAGGAAATTTCTTTTCCCCTCTTTTCACGCGATCAAAACCAATTAGTCCATTATTTATGAGGTATTGACAGGAGATGTTAAACACTTCTTTCTTTCACTGAAATCAGGAAGTTTCTTTTCCTCTCTTTTCACGCGATCAAAACCAATTAGTCCATTATTTATGAGGTATTGGCAGGAGATGTTAAACACTTCTTTCTTTCTTTCTTTCACTGAAATCAGGAAGTTTCTTTCCCCTCTTTTCACGCGATTAAAACCAATTAGTTCATTATTTATGAGGTATTGGCAGGAGACGTTAAACACTTCTTTCTTTCACTGAAATCAGGAAGTTTCTTTTCCCCTCTTTTCACGCGATCAAAACCAATTAGTTCATTATTTATGAGGTATTGGCAGGAGACGTTAAACACTTCTTTCTTTCACTGAAATCTGGAAGTTTCTTTTCCCCTCTTTTCACGCGATCAAAACCAATTAGTTCATTATTTATGATGTATTGGCAGGAGACGTTAAACATTTCTTTCTTTCACTGAAATCAGGAAGTTTCTTTTCCCCTCTTTTCACGCGATCAAAACCAATTAGTTCATTATATATGAGGTATTGGCAGGAGACGTTAAACACTACTTTCTTTCTTTCTTTCTTTCTTTCACTGAAATCAGGATGTTTCTTTTCCCCTCTTTTCACGCGATCAAAACCAATTAGTCCATTATTTATGAGGTATTGGCAGGACATGTTAAACACTTCTTTCTTTCTTTCTTTATTTATTTCTTTCACTGAAATCAGGAAGTTTCTTTTCCCCTCTTTTCACGCGATCAAAACCAATTAGTCCATTATTTATGAGGTATTGGCAGGACATGTTAAACACTTCTTTCTGTCTTTTTTTCTTTCTTTCTTTCACTGAAATCAGGAAGTTTCTTTTCCCCTCTTTTCACGCGATCAAAACCAATTAGCCCATTATTTATGAGGTATTGGCAGGAGACGTTAAACTCTTCTTTCTTTCTTTCTTTCACTGAAATCAGCAAGTTTCTTTTCCCCTCTTTTCACGCGATCAAAACCAATTAGTCCATTATTTATGAGGTATTGGCAGGAGACGTTAAACACTTCTTTCTTTCTTTATTTCTTTCTTTCTTTCACTGAAATCAGGAAGTTTCTTTTCCCCTCTTTTCACGCGATCAAAACCAATTAGTCCATTATTTATGAGGCATTGGCAGGAGATGTCAAACACTTCTTTCTGTCTTTCTTTCTTTCTTTCACTGAAATCAGGGACTTTCTTTTCCCCTCTTTTCACGCGATCAAAACCAATTAGTCCATTATTTATGAGGTATTGGCAGGAGATGTTAAACACTTCTTTCTGTCTTTGTTTCTTTCTTTCTTTCACTGAAATCAGGAAGTTTCTTTTACCCTCTTTTCACGCGATCAAAAGCAATTAGTCCATTATTTATGAGGTATTGGCAGGAGACGTTAAACACTTCTTTCTTTCTTTATTTCTTTCTTTCTTTCACTGAAATCAGGAAGTTTCTTTTCCCCTCTTTTCACGTGATCAAAACCAATTAGTCCATTATTTATGAGGTATTGGCAGGAGACGTTAAACACTTCTTTCTTTCTTTATTTCTTTCTTTCTTTCACTGAAATCAGGAAGTTTCTTTTCCCCTCTTTTCACGTGATCAAAACCAATTAGTTCATTATTTATGAGGTATTGGCAGGAGATGTTAAACACTTCTTTCTGTCTTTCTGTCTTTCTTTCTTTCTTTCACTGAAATCAGGAAGTTTCTTTTCCCCTCTTTTCACGCGATCAAAACCAATTAGTCCATTATTTATGAGGTATTGGCAGGAGATGTTAAACACTTCTTTCTGTCTCTCTTTCTTTCTTTCACTGAAATCAGGAAGTTTCTTTTCCCCTCTTTTCACGCGATCAAAACCAATTAGTCCATTATTTATGAGGTATTGGCAGGAGATGTTAAACACTTCTTTCTGTCTTTCTTTCTTTCTTTCACTGAAATCAGGAAGTTTCTTTTCCCCTCTTTTCACGCGATCAAAACCAATTAGTCCATTATTTATGAGGTATTGGCAGGAGACGTTAAACACTTCTTTCTTTCTTTCACTGATATCAGGAAGTTTCTTTTCCCTTCTTTTCACGCTATCAAAACTGATTAATCCATTATTTAGGATGTATTGGCAGGGTGTAACGGTCGTGCGAACTAACGAAAGGATGGAGAAGGTTAATTATTATTATTATCATTATTATTATTATTCATAATTCGCAGCATCCCCCGTCTTTAATGGCCGATGAAATTAATCTTATTAGAGTCCCGTTTGAAAGTTTCGAAACAAACCTCCAGATCGGTAAGAACAAAAATTTCTGCTAATTTAGCTAATGTATTTAACCAGTGAGTTTTTATCCTCCATTATTCTCAAACAATATATTCTTTTCTCTTTGGATTCGCCTGTTCACCTTCTTTCTTGTACACACAACGTTTCGGCCATTGTACCGACAGGTTTTCTTCAAATGTTTATCTTCGTACTCAATACCTATTTTGTAACTTTGAACTTTATTTAATCCACAGGAAGGTTCTTATTATTCTTTACATGCTTAGGGGAGATAACTCATGGCAGTTAGTAGTCACTGGTTTTTTGGAGGGGATTTTTTTTTCATTTTTATGTTGCTTCTCCGTTTCTTCCACTGAATAAAAGTATGCGAAATTGACAAGTTTTTCCATTTTACTGAAACATTCTATCGACGCTTCTTTCTTTTCTTTTTGTTTCATTCATTCGTTTTCTCACTTAAGCCAAATGGTGTCCTTTTCCGATTATCCACGCGATAGAAAACGAAATACTCCATTATTTATGAGGTACTGACATGGCATAACGGTCGTGTGAACCAGCGAACGGAGAGACGAAGGTCATTGGACTTGTAAATGGTAAATAGTGATGAGACACTCCTAAAGTAGATGGCAAAATCCGATAACGTTTTGAAAGAGAACATCGAGAGAATAGAACACTGAAGAGAGAAGTTAAAATCGAGTTTTATGGATAGTTCGAGAAGGGCGGTCAGTTATGTGCCAGGCGTGATAAACGCTTAGGCGATCATGTATAGAAAGATACATGACTGACGAGGCAGATTTTTTTCCCGCAGTAGTTTGCCATTTCTTTCTGCGGTAGACCAGTTGCTAGCCAAGGCTATAGAACCGAGTCTGTCCTGCTATTTACCCATACCTGGGGGGGGGAAAAAGAAGAGGATTCATACCTTTCCCAATGGTATTAGCACGTAAGTGAAATTCAGTCAGTTATGTGCCATGTGTGATACACGCTTAGACGATCATGTATAGAAAAATACATGACTGACGAGGCAGATTTATTTCCCGCAGTAGGTTGGCACACACGCACGCACGCACACACACACACTCACACACACAGACACACTCACACACACACACACACACATTTTTGGATTGGACAATGTCCGACAATTTATTTTAAAGACATTTATGATATGTTTAACGTTCTTTTTATAGATACAAGTATTTACGCAAAATATTTAACGAAAATAGGATACAGGTTCGATTCCTGTCGGAGAACGAAAATTTTCTATGAAAATTTCTCGGACATTCAGGCCGGTAAATGTTATTTAATACTGTTTATTATAAAACAAAGCATTTGCTTAAATACTTGTATCTATAAAAAGAACGTTAAACATATCATAAATGTCTTTAATATATATATATATGTATATATATATAACAATTTGATGACATAGAATGCAAAAATTGATTGGAAAAGGCACGATTTAGCGCCCATTTTTTTTTTTTTGTATTGAACCTAGGCACCTTTCGTTTAACACATCTGAAGGGACCAACGTTGGCAAAATTATTATATCTAAACTGGTGTGAAAATGTATTAAATACGTAAAAAGATTTGGAGTACGTCTAAGAAATAAACTCACGATTAAAATATGCGTAAATTCAGGAAAAGATAGAAATAGTCCAACATAAGGGTAAAATAAGAAAACATACATATTCACGATCCTCTAAATATCTGGAGTGACCGAATGAAGTTCTGCTTACACAAAGACGTCTGCTGCAATTTAATAGAAACAGCTTCAAACACTTGCAAATGGTGTTTGAACCGCGCCATATGCAAAATGGAGAATGAGTCAGTAGAAAATTGTTAAGAGCACTGTTCATTCCCTAATAGGTGTTGTACAACCGGGCATGAATCAGCACATGGATCTGCATGAATTACAGCAGCCATGTTTGTGTAAACACGAGAAATTCCTATATATATATATATATATATATATATATATATATATATATATATATATATATATATATATATATATATATATATATATATATATATATATATATATATATATATATATATATATATATATAAGACATTTTTATGTTTATACATTCTTTTTATAGATACAAATATTTAAGTAAATGGTCTGTTTATAATAAACAGTATCAATAAAAATTACCGGTCTGAATGTCCGAGAAATTTTCATAGAAAATATTCGTCCTCCGACTGTAATCGAACCTGTATCCTATACGGAACTGTCATATAGCCTGACGTGCCTTACCGATTAAGCCACAGAGGATCGTTCGATAAGCAATGTCGATTTTACGGCTTTTAAACTACAACCCTCCATGAATCTCTCACGTACATTCATATCTGCTCAAAGCGTATCCAAATGTAAACGAATGACGTCACACATTATGAAATGAACAAAGTCCGACAATTATTTTTAAGACATTTTTATGTTTATACATTCTTTTTATAGATACAAATATTTAAGTAAATGCTCTGTTTATAATAAACAGTATTAATAACATAATGTCCGAGAAATTTTCATAGAAAATATGCGTCCTCCGACAGGATTCGAACCTGTATCCTATACGGAACCGTCATATAGCCTGACGTGCCTTAACCGATTGAGCTAATCGAACGATCCTCTGTGGAGGACGAATAAATGAAAATGGATGATTGTGGCTTAAAAGCAGTAAAATCGACCTTGCTAATCGAACGATCCTCTAGCATTTACTTCAATATTTGAACTTTCGTCTTTCAATGATAATGTGATTAAGCATATCAGACAATATGAAAGGAACTTACTTAAAATAAATAGACCAAACTTGTCTATATTATTTAATGAAACATGCATCAATGAAAAATTGCTGCCTAAATATACACAATATATATATATATATATATATATATATATATATATATATATATATATATATATATATATATATGTCCAGGTATGATGAGAACGATAGGGTACAATTCCAACGTTCGTACATTTAATTTAAAAGAGGGCTCAATACAGAGTAATATTATTTATTTTAGGATATTAAAACAACATGTAAAAATCGCTACATCATTACGGTCGTGTTTCGGCACATGCCAATGCGTCTCCTCAGGCGATTGTAAATTACTGCCCAGTGAACGATTAATTCGATATATTCATATTTGATTGGTTGGGGTAAAGCCCCCAAGCCTTATAACAATTTTTTTATCGAAAAAAGAGAATGTATTTTGCTTTTGAATCCAAATTAATCGTTCAACCGCCAGTGATTTGCAATCGTCTGAGGAGACGCATTGGTATGTGTTGAAACACGACACGAATTGTGTAGCGATTTTTACATGTAGTTTTAATATCCTAATATATATATATATATGTGTATGTGTGTGTGTGTGTGTGTGTGTGTGTGTGTGTGTGTGTCAGTGGTGTCAACGTAAAAGGAAGACAGCTTTATAAATAGTTAAGTTATACCCTTAATACAAATTATATAAATCGAGAAGCGATTGTACTTTTCAGTGCGCCCACATCTCTACTGATTGTGACACTAGGTCAAGTTTTAGAGTGAGTTTACCAGCAATATCGTGGAAAAGATTCCCAAGCCATCTCGGCACTTCCCCTTGTGACGACGCCTCAGGCACCGGGCAATAAACCCAGCCCCCTCCCGAAGGAGGGGTACTGCCTGGAAAGGTTTCCTGGGACATGGGCTTAAAAATTTTGAGCCCCCCCCCCACATAAAAAAGACTGCGAAGTAATAGCGACGGCGATAAATGCGTCATTTTCCAAACGCACAATATTGAACGATGCAAACCGATTAAGTCAATCGCCAAAAATCCAGATACCATAAATAAAATAACATCGTTTGCTGAATTATTTTTAATTTATTATTAAGAGAAATGTTCGTAAGACGGGAATTTTGATCGCGTGGTAAGAGGGGAAAAGACGCTACTTGATTACAGTGAGAAAACAAATCAAAGAAAGAAAGAAAGAAAGAAAGAAAGAAAGAAAGAAAGAGAGATAGAAAGAAAGAAAGAAAGAAAGAAAGAAAAGGACGATAGAAATGGCCGATTCAGTGAAATAAAAACGTCGTCATTTTCAAATCTATTCATTTGTACCCCCTTACTTCTTAAAATAACGACCAGAACTCCTAGTTATGATTGTTATTGCAATATTTTGTTAAAGTTGTTAAGCTCAAATATTTAACGATGCGATAGGGGAATTTCTACGGATATTTTATTGTCATAGAACTTGCCATGAGCTTATTTAATAATTAACTGAAGAATTAAGATTCACCAGAAAATTTAAAAACCTTGAAATCTCACTCGTTAAAACTAATTATTATCATTATTATTTAGTGAGAAAATAAAGAAAGAAGGGATGGTAGAAATGTTTAACGTCTGTATTTCAGTAAAATGGAAAAAGTAGCCAATTTCAAATCGTTTCATTTGTACCCCCTTACTTCTTAAAATAACCACCAGCATTCATAATTATGATTCTTATTGTAATATTTTGTTAAAGTTGTTAAGCTCAAATATTTAACGATGCGATAGGGGAATTTCTATGGATATTTTATTGTCATAGAACTCGCCATGAGCTTACTCAATCATTAACTTAAGATTCATCAGAGTATTACAATAGGAAAACTGTGGAATTTTTTTTCCAGTTATAATTATTCTTGCCGGCTACTCGTTTCCAAGCACATCCATCTGATATAGAAGCACGCCAATCCCTGCTGCAGGCGCCTGCTCAGGCACATTTGTCTTTGTTCAGCAGAGCCCATCTACAATTTATACTGCAACAATGCAAGAAAAGATGACGATCACCTTAAAACACCATTTTTCAGACGCACAGTATCGAATGACGGAAACTAAGTAAGACAATCGCCAAAAATCCAGTTACCATAAATAAAATAACATCGTCTGTTGAATTATTTTAAAATTAATATGAAGAGAAATGTTTAAAGACGGGGATTTACCTATGAAAGTAAGAAAGAAGGGAAGGTAGAAGTGTTTAACGTCTCCTGCCAGTACCTCATAAGTAATGGACTATTCCATTTTTGATTGAGTAGAAAAATAAAAGACACACGCTACTTGGTTTCAGTAAAAAAGAAAGAAAGAAAGAAAGAAAAAAAGAAGAAGTGTTTAACGTCTGTTTCCGTGAAATAAAAAAGTCGTCAATTTCAAATCTTTTCGTTTGTACCCCCTTACTTCTTAAAATAAGAGCATTCATATATATGATTGCTATTGCAATATTTTGTTAAAGTTGTTAAGCTCAAATACTTAACGAAGCGATAGGGGAATTCCTATGGGTATTTTATTGTCGTAGAACTCGCTATGAGCTTATTTAATCATCAACTGAAGGATTAAGATTCCTTGGATTATGAAAATTAAGAAAACGGTGAAATTTCACGGTTAAAACTTTTCACGGTAAATATTGTACTTTGAATTGAGTGCTAACAAAAAAAATCTTAAACCATAATATATTCTTATGATAATTAAACTGTGTTCGCTTTGTTATGGTAAATATCAAACTGTAATCTATATTATGTTCAATTTTATATTTACGTTCCTTGCGTTTTCACAAATATAAAATATTTGCAACGTTTAACCTTCGTGTTCGCAATAAACGATGTGTCAAAAGGATAGTTATTCCTTTGACGCCACTGTTACTGGATACACTTTTGACTCTGACATGTCCCGGAAAGGGATATATTTGTTCGAAGTAGCTAAGTGGTTTTGGCTACTGTAACCGGGAGTACAATCTAGCAGGTAGCCGTAATCGACTGGTACTCGTCATAGTCGTCGGCAATATGCTTAGGCAATAGGCTTTGGCCAATAGGCTTTGGCCAATAGGCTTCATCAATAGGATAGCCAATGGCGTAGTACAATGGCATCCTCTATGTACCTTTACGTCAGTCTGTATTTATGGCTGACACCAGCCAATCATATTACTGTGAGGGGGAACCCAGGTGTATGTATATTTATTACATCAGACTCCTTCAGCAACGTTTATTATTACAAGATTATAAAAGTATGTGAACCAAGTACAATGCGATATTTATTAATGATATTTTTGTAAAGGTGTATTACTTACCATTTTATAAAGAAATAAATTGGAAAAGAAATCTTTTATTCCAAAGTTTATAAAAAAAAATGCAAAAAACATATACATATATGTGTATACGTATATAAAACAACAATATATACATATGTAAAATAACTCTATATATTTGCAATAAGGAATTATAAAAACTTACAAATATACATTATCATCTGAATCACACATAGACATACCAGAATTTTTATACACTTACACACATAAAGCATCTGTCTATAATTCTGAGATGAGGTATTATGTACACTATTTACATTATTCGGACTATTGTCCTCATATTTGTCGCCATATTTATTACAACGTTTCGGCTGTTGTACGCTCCGGCTTTCTTCAGGTGGTTGGAATGTCGAACTGAACATCTGTCTATATTTCTGAGATGAGGTATTATGTACATTATTTACATTATTCGGACTATTGTCCCCATATTTGTCGCCATATTTATTACAACGTTTCGGCCGTTGTACGTTCCGGCCTTCTTCCTCATCTTTGTTGCTATATTTATCACAATTCCAACCATTTCGACATTCCAACCACCTGAAGAAGGCCGAAGCGTACAACGGCCGAAACGTTGTGATAGACGTGGCACCAAAGATGAGGACAATAGTCCGAATAATGTAAATAGTGTACACATAAAGCAGTATTTACGGTTTTTCTGGTCGGTTTGGATCCGTAAATTTCTTGAAAGTTTGAATTGGATGTGTTGTCCTTCATTGAATTCGGAACACCACAAATTATACTAACTTTGCTTGAACAAGTCAAATTCACGTCAAACATGATTAACCAATGGAAATCAAACACAAAAGTAAAAAAAAAACAGACTTTCTTTATTCTTTTTCCCCCTATCTCATTCTCTGATCAGGGTTTATGGTATCCTCGTAATAGTCATTAAGAAGTATGCTCTCGAACTGGCTCATGTTCTCTTTAAAGTGTATAATAAATGCCTCGTTATCTCCTGCTTTCCTTGCCTGCTGGAAGTCATCGTCTGTTGTTTACAGTTTTTAAGAAGCTACTTTCTTCTTTTAGAGTTCTCTAATATTAAACCGATGGCAAAATCTTAGTATGTTATTGCGCCATTATGGTTTTCATATGGATTGACATTTTGCAAGGCGAACTAGACGTGAGCATGCAGACGACCGGAATTTTCGTCTATAAAATTAATTAAGGTTGACGATATTAGGAATTAAGCAAATAAAATATAAAGATGATGAGGGAGGAGGGTGGGAATTTCATCTTTTTCTTACGTTTGTCTTTGTCACGCTTTCTCATAATATATCTATCCACTTTTCTATGAGCGTTTATTTATAGTTGCCAGCATCTATCTATCTATCTATCTATCTATCTATCGCAATCTCTTCATATCTATTTACTTCTCTATCTATCTATCTATCTATCTATCTATCTATCTATCTATACACAGATACACACACGAATATACATTATTATCTGAGTCTCACATAGAAAAACTCCAATATTTATACACTTACATACATAAAGTAATATTTACAGTTTTTTCAGTTACGCTTGGAATCCGTTAATTTCTTGAAACTTCGGATGGACGCATCGTCTCTCCCGGAATTTGGAACGCCACAAGTTGGTTTAAAAAGTTGCATGCACGTGAAGCATGACTGACCAATGAAAATCAAACAACACACAAAAGTAAAAATACCAGAATTTTTTTTTTTGCTCCATACCTCATTCTCTGACGAAGCTTTAATGAAAATGAAACATGTTAGATTGATGAACGTTTCCTATTTGTTCTTATCTCACCATTCTGTCAGATTACGATCCTTTTTTGACACTAGTACGCAGGGGGTTACAGGGATTGAAAGTGAGAGAAAAGACTACTGGGAAAAGTGGGGAAAAATGAACGGGATTCAAGAATATAGAAGATGGCGATAGATATTGCATTTAAATTTTGGAAGATTTTAGTTATCAGGGAAACAAGAAAACGGAAGGGAGTTCCACAGGCTTGAAGTGTGAGAAAAGAAACCGTTGGAGTAGATGTAGCGGCTGCATTTAGCTATTTCAACAGTAAAACGGTGAGACCTAGTTGCCAATCTAGTAGCACGGTTAAATACATGTGGTTGGGGTAGCACGGAAAAAAAGCTCATCAGAACAAGTGCCTTGAACATATTTGTAGAAAAGGTAGAGGGAAGCCACGTCACGTCGGTGAGAAAGTGACTGAAGCTGAGATGCCAGGTCAAGATCGATTACATTGCAGATCCTTCTATGGATTTTGTCAAGAATTTCTAGATGCACAGCAGGAGCACCAGACCAAATATGGCAACAGTATTCAATGCACGGATGAATGCACGGATTTGTAAATGTACAAATAATCAAAAATACGCATATACTTTATTTGTTCAACGCAATTCTTTTTTAATTTGTAATCTAATAATTCATATTTACTCTTAATTTTGTCACATATTATTATAATTATGTTTCTCCCTTTCTCACTCTCATTTAGCACGACCGTTACGCCCTGCCAATTCCTAATAAATAATGGACTATTCTGTTTAGATCACGTGGAAAGACGGAAAAGATATATTAGAGACGCTACTTTTTGTTTGTGGGAGTGTGATATATAGAAATAACAATATGTATCCCCAATGTGTATTGAAACATTGAAAAAAATATTTATAGAACCTAAACAAAATTGTATTAGTAAGTAATAATCTCCCGAAATTCTATTTTCTCAATCATTTTACTCCAAGTAAGATAGTGATGCCACTTGTATGCAGGGCGTTACAAGAAGTGAAAGTGAAAGTGAAAGTAAAGATTGAGAATAAGAAGGATTGAGGAAAGGTCAAAAGATGAACGGAAGATGGCGACTGATGTTGCATTTAAACTATTGAAGATTGTAGTTATCAGGGAAGCAAGGAAACGGAAGGGAGTTTCATAGGCGGGAAGTGCTAGAATAGAAAGTGTTGGAGTAGAAGTGGCGGTTGCATTTAGCTATTTCAACAGTAAAATGGTGGCACCTAAATGCCAATCTAGTAGCACGCTTAAATTCATGTAGTCGGGGCGCCAGTGAAAAAAAGCTCGTTAGAGCAGTTGCCATGAAAATATTTGTAGAAAAGACAGAGGGAAATCCACGTCACGTCGGCGGGAAAGTGACTGAAGCCGAGATGCCAGGTCAGGATCGATTTGGATTTTGTCAAGAGTCTCTAGATGAACATCAGGAGCACTAGATCAAATATTTCAACAGTATTCAATGCACAGATGAATGGTATATTTGTAAATTTGCAAGATGGACAATTTTAGTACTAGTAAGTCTTTCCTAGTTAACGTTGTCTTCTCGAAGCCGTTGTGCCCTAGAAATTTCAACTGTCGCTTTCTGGTGTTAATTTTTTTTCTAATCAACGTCGTGAATATGGCAACAAAATGAGGACAACATTCCGAACAATGTAAATAGTGCAAATAATACCTCATCTCAGAAATATAGACAGATTTGAAAAAGCTATTTTTAAAATGTAAATAAAACATGAAACTGGTGTTATACATTTTCCTTGAGAACTGTTAAGCACTTTATTTTTTCAATAGGCCATTTACAAGATTTATACTCTGTAAATAAATATAACTATAAGAAAATGGTTTTAAAAAGTAATTTATCATTTTAATAAAAAAATTGTGTTTATTACATTGTTCACTCTCTGTTCTTGATCAGCCTTTGAAAGTCCTTTGTGGGAGGTTGGCCTTCACCTGATCTTTTATTTTGCCGCTCATGGGGAAGAATTCTACCAAGCTGGACCCTATGCATGATGGTATGGGCCTACAGCACCTGGTTTTTCACAGGCAGTTACCGGATCAGTTAATGACTAGCCTTAACGTTGCTTAACTTCGGTGATTGGACGAAAACCGGGGATATAAGTTTTTCACTCGTTATAATTAACCGTAACTAACTTAGATAAATTCTTGCTTTAATTTTCCAAGTTACTAGGTACGGAAATCTATTCACTTTCATATGTTACGGTTTTAATAAAATTCTAAAAATATCTTTTTAAAACAAAATAAATTAGCTGGGGGCGATGTTAAGATACAAAAAACACATCCTTTTGACAATGCTTTTTGTCTCGTTCTAAATTAAACAATTAAACTTTGTTAAGAATTTTTTGTATATATATATATATATATATATATATATATATATATATATATATATATAGGAATGTAGGACGCCCATGTCAGCTGTCAATATACCACATAACACCCTTAAGCGTTCAGCCTTAGAGCGGGTAGAAGGAGATCAACGCATTTTAGTGGACTCAGTAGTTTTCAATCTGCTTGTCTAAATCGTCTTCAAGAAGCGATAGCAAGATCTAAACGGTCAGCCAATCTAACAGTGATCTCATCCCGAAGTCCTCACTCTTGTTTTATATGTGCCCTCCTTTGTAAATCACAAGCGGGTCTTAAATGCCACTTAAGATTATCGCACAAAATTTCATAACTGAATCAATTAAGCTCTCAGATCCTCATAGGTCGAAACCGACGGGAGAGTCCATTATATATATATATATATATATATATATATATATATATATATATATATATATATATATGTGTGTGTGTGTGTGTGTGTGTGTATGTGTGTGTGTGTGTGTTGTCTGATTTTGTAGTCAAATATTCGTTTTATGCATTATATACACTGCAGCATAAATAGATATGATATTATTTTTCCACCAGGTTTTTTGTCTTATACTTTTTTTTCCTTTTAATTTTATTTCACTGCAAAACGACCTAATTATTCTGGGTTGCTCTTGGTCACATACCGTTTCTTTTTCAGGCAGTAAAACGAAGATATGAAACGAAATCCCTGTGTTTCAAATGTATTTGTCTAGCCATGCACCAACCAAATATTTGCGACAACCAATATGGCGGCTAAAGGATTTGCCCAACTTCCGGTCTTCGCTGAGCTCTCCAAGTAATTGCACATGTCCTTGTTACAAAGTGAGGCACAGACCATTATATCGCTGACATACGAGCATATCGTGATGTTCGTGTGGCCATTCAGATGTTTCATTTTGGCATAGCCTCTATCTGAGGTCCTGAATGAGAAAGTCCCATCACTGCATTCACGAATCAAAACTTTGATTTGGCCTGTAGTAAAGAAAAACAACGGAGCGATATGAGCATGGCAATATCTCGGTGGAATAGAAAAGAAAAAAGAAAAAAAAGAAAACATTCTTGGAGAATCCTTAACTACTTCATTCATTAATCTAAGCGTCCCGAATAGAAGCCTGAAAATGAACACACACTGCGTTTTTCGATTTCCGAGAATTAACTTTAGAAACAAAAATAAAAGAGGGATTAATTGTTATGTAATATCGGTTCTCCTATACTGCAGTGAATGCTGGCCAATCGCTTCACGGATGGAGTAGAGACTTGAAGCAACAGAAATATGGTTCTACAGAAGGATGCTGAGAATATCATGAACCAAACATGTTAGCAACAACAACGTTTTAGAGACAATGGAAACAAAAAGGACACTTCTACTTAATATCAAGAAGAAGCAGTTGAAATTTCTAGGGTACATTATGAGGAAAAAGGGCTTGGAAAATATGATACTGGCAAGAGAGATTGGAAGCAAGAATGACAGAGGAAAACAACGTATAACCTACTTAGTAAGCTTGAATAAATGGGCAGTGGAACAAGTTTTCGGAAAGATAACAAAATGACCTACAAAGCCATTGAAAATAAAGCTAATAAATTAGTCGAAAGCGCTCGGAACATACAAACAAAAAGAAATATCTTGAAAAATAATAAAAAATCAGATTTAATAGAAACACGTTGACAGTCATTTTAAATAAAATATGTATCACACAGAAAGGGGGCATTGGGATAAAGAAATATGCCTTCCAAACGCTAAGCAAAGTGTTAAGAAACAGAAAAATTTCGTTAGTAGCAAAGAAATGCCCTCCAAAAACTAAGCAACGTATTAAGAGACAAAGAAATTTCGTTAGAAGCAAAGAAAAGGCGCATTGGCATAGCGAAAGATGCCCTCCAAAAGCTAAACAAAGTATTAAGAGACATAAAAATTTCGTTAGAAGCAAAGAAAAGGAGCATTGGCATAGCGAAAGATGCCCTCCAAAAGCTAAGCAAAGTATTAAGAGACAGAAAAATTTCGTTAGAAGCAAAGAAAAGGCGCATTGGCATAGCGAAAGGTGCCCTCCAAAAGCTAAGCAAAGTATTAAGAGACAGAAAAATTTCGTTAGAAGCAAAGAAAAGGCGCATTGGGCTAGCGAAAGATGCCTTGCAAAAGCTAAGCAAAGTATTAAGAAACAGATAAATTTTGTCAGAACCCAGAAATGAGTACTGTAATATCAGTCCACCTATGCAGCAGTGAATGCTCGACAATCTCCTCACAGATGTAGTGCAGGCTTGAAGGAACAGAAATGTGGCTCTACAGAAGGATGCTGAGCATATTCATGGACCGAACATGTGAGTTTTATGAAGTCTTAAGGAAATAGACCACCACAAAAAAAAAAAAAAAGCACGCTTATAATTCAAATAAAAAAAGTGACAGTTTCTGGAGCACATAATAAGGAAAGCTGGCTAAGAAAATTTAGCACTCACAGGACATATTGAGGGTAAGAGGGGCAGAGGAATGCAATGCCTAACCTATCTAACGTGTCCGTGTAAAGGATTAGAGGAGCAGAGTTTAGGAAAGGTAACCAGCAATCCTCTATTCGTAGTAAAGCTCCTTCGAAAGATATGACTTCAATGCGTCCTCTCTTATCGTCCAATATTTGAACACAGTTTCTTGTTACTGACATGCCACAACATTTGACAGTAAAAGGAGAGACTGGGTAAAGAGTTAAGCAAATAATTCCCTCATAACTATCTCCACTTTCGAGGAAGTAACAACAAAATTGATGTTACCTGTAGTTTTATTCTCTACGTTACACGGGGCGGGGTGCTCGCAAGGTAACAATCGTTACTTTCGGAATAGTTCCCAAATGTTATGCGCTCGATCTAATCTGAAAGTAAACAATCTCAGGATTCCCGAATTTCGTTGTCCAAACTCCAAGTATTTTTCAAGTCATGATCGTTTGAAGTTAATCAAGACTTGCACATTCTTACTCTATATACTTGTGTATAAGTCGACTTTATGGATAATGCGACACCTGATTTTTTTGCCTGAATTTTAACCCCTCCAGAAAAATTACCTGTGTATAGTGATTTTCCAAGCGTAGCTTAGATGCGGCACAAAGCCGAAAGTAGGGGGGCACCCAGTGAGGATCAAACTCAGTCGTAACTGTTCTAACAAGCTTGCTAACTATTACACCGCCTCGAGGTTCCCTAAAGTGATTTTCCAAGCGTAACTTAGATGTGGCACAAGGCCGAAAGTAGGGGGCACCCAGTGAGGATCAAACTCAGTCGTAACTGTTCTAACAAGCTTGCTAACTATTACACCGCCTCGAGGTTCCCTAAAGTGATTTTCCAAGCGTAACTTAGATGTGGCACAAGGCCGAAAGTAGGGGGCACCCAGTGAGGATCAAACTCAGTCGTAACTGTTCTAACAAGCTTGCTAACTATTACACCGCCTCGAGGTTCCCTAAAGTGATTTTCCAAGCGTAACTTAGATGTGGCACAAGGCCGAAAGTACGGGGCACCCAGTGAGGATCGAACTCACTACTAAGTCGTAATTGTTCTACCGAGACAATCTTGCTAACCACTACACCGCCTCGAGGTACCTATAATGATTTTCTAAGAGCGGCTCAAATGTGGCACATGGCCGAAAGTATGGGGCACCCAGTTAGGATCAAACTTAGTAGTAGTTGTTCTAATGAGACAAACTTGCTAACTATTACATCGGCTTGAGGTACCGTATAGTGATTTTCTAAGCGCGTCTTAGATGTGGTACAAAGCCGAAAGTATCTTGTCGTAACAAGCTTCCTAATCATTATACCTCGTCGAGGTGCCAAAAATTACCTGTGTATAGTGTGACCCTCTATTTTTTGCGTAAACAAAAACTGGTCATAAAAACTTGCACTATACATATACTATGTACATATGGTAATCATTAATTTTTAGATGATCAGTTTGAGGTTGCTGACATTTCAGTCTCTTTTCGTTATGGATATTTTGTTGAAATGAATGCTATATGTGAAAGATATGTTTAAATTGACACTCTTTTTGAAAAAGTGGACTATATAAAGCGGATCTGAGAGAGGCCTAGAACACAAACTTCATATTTTACCTGGTTTTTAAGTCTCAGATACCCCAACCCAAATTCGAGTAACTTTAACAAAAAAGACAATTTTTCTCCTTTTTAATTTAAGTACCAAATATTAAAACATTACCGACATTCACGTTAAACTAATCGTTACCCGCTAATGTTGCTATATATTTTTTTCTAAACAGTAAATCCAGTTAAGAAAATTTTTTCCCGGGAAGATATTTAAGACATACTCAGTTCCTTTCATACGTTGGTCATTACTAGATTTTGGAACCATATGCCAGCACTAAATATCAGTTATCGATATAAATGCATATCAGAAAATCATGATCTAGACTACAATTCCTGTGTTTTTTTTTTCTAAATCTACTGCTGGCATTGGAAATCACCTCAGAAGAGGTCTACATATGTTAAACGTATAATTTAAGCTCTTTTCAGAAAGTTTGACTTTTCGCTGTAGCCCAGGGTTTCTAAATATAAATGTCTATTTGTGATTAAGAGATGTGGAAGTTTTGTTCGGCTTTCTTTATTGGAAATAAAGCAGCAATGTTGAAAAATACTCAGAATGTTACACATAATTTTGGCAAGTTCTTTTACAAGTTTCTAGCTGACATCAAATGGGTAATTTAAGACTAAGCGAAACTCACCAAAAGGTTTAACATACATTTTTTTACAAGTTTCTAGCTGACATCAAATGGCTTATTTAAGACTAAGCGAAAGTCACCAAAAGGTTTAACATGAATTCTTTGTCATCCCTATTCAATAAAACATGTTTAAGCAAAAGATTGCTGTCCAAAGATACTAAACTGAATCTCTATTTCAATATATATATATATATATATATATATATATAATGTAAGAGGCTCAAACACTAATATTCCATGGTTATAATTTATTACATTGGAATCTATCATCTTGGGAATTTATATATATATATATATATATATATATATATGTGTGTGTGTGTGTGTGTGTGTGTGTGTGTGTGTGTGTGTGTGTGTGTGTGTGTGTGATAGGATAGGATAAAGAACAAATAGGAAACAGATTCCGATCTAACATGTTTCACTTCATCAAAGTTTTGTCATAGATCAAGATAACTTGATCTCGGATTCCTATCCATACTTGATGTATACTTGATCTTCTATCCATATATATATATATATATATATATATATATATATATATATGTGTGTGTGTGTGTGTGTGTGTGTGTGTATATATATATATGTATATATATATATATATATATATGTTTTAAGACATTTTTTATGTCTACGCATTCATTTCATAGATACAAATATTTAAGTAAATTCTCTGTCTATAATAAACAGTATTAACGACATTTACCGGGCTGAATGTCCAGGAAATTTTCATAGAAAATATACGTCCTCCGACGAACCTGTATCCTATACGGAGCCGTCATATAGCCCGACGTGCTTTTACCGATTGAGCCACAGAGGAGCGTTTCGGTTAGCAAGGTCGATTTTACTGTTTTTAAACGACAATTCTCCATCATTTTCTCGCTTACATTCATGTCTGATCGATGCGTATTCAGGTCGGTAAATGTTGTTAATACTGTTTATTATAAACAGAACATTTACTTAAATATTTGTATCTATAAAATAACCTATAAATAAAAAGAACGTCTTAAAATAATTGCCGGACTGTGTTCCTTTCATAATGTCTGACGTATATATATATATATATATATATATATATATATATATATACCGAGTGTAACAGCAAAAATGTCCAAATCGTGTAACAGCATAATTATCCATCCCACAAAATGTTTAATACTTAAAAACTACAAAATGAATGAGTTTCTCTTCTCCAGATTTTCAGTTAAGCTGTTTATTATCTGTCTATATTTCTGAGATGAGGTATTATATACACTATTTACATTATTCCGACTATTATCCTCATCTTTGTTATCATATTTATTACAACGTTTCGGCCTTTCAGTATCTGTCTATATTTCTGAGATGAGGTATTATGTACATTATTTACATTATCCGGACTATTGTCCTCATTTTTGTTGCCATATTTATTACAACGTTTCGGCCCTTCAGTATCTGCCTATATTTCTGAGATGAGGTATTATGTACACTATTTACATTATTCGGACTATTGTCCTCATCTTTGTTGCCATATTTATTACAACGTTATTCAGGTAAAATAGGGCAAATTAAAATTGTTTTGTGTCAGACCCACTGTCTTCCCAACTGAGCAATGGCGATAGGAAAAAATCATGCAGGCTTTCAGTAATAGTAACAAGATTCATACTCTGGTTTCCATCTTCGAAGTCCATTCAAGTTTAGCAAAGAGGAGACAGTAGAGAGTAAATCTGGATCAGAAGATCACAACAGGAAGTGGGATCATCATTTCAACTGAGAACTAAAGAGATCAATTTGAAAAGATCCAACTCATTTCATCTAGCATGTGAGAGAGAAGTTTCAGCTATGACAGTTCAAAGAGCATTAAAAAAAGACTTGAAAATGAAACCGTACATGAAACGTGTGAGACAACTTGTTACTGCAGGACAGAAAGTTAGAAGTTTAGAGAGGACGACGATAACCTTGAATAAGTTTGAAATTAATCCTGAAATTATATATATATATATATATATATATATATATATATATATATATATATATATATATATATATATATTCTTATTTCAATATTACCTGAGCTTCGGATCCCTAGCTATGATTAATTAATGATGAACATGTCATTTTCGTTTATGATCGATTCATCACGATTCTTCTGTTAAGCTTAGAGAGTAATTATAAATTCGTATTGTTTAAAATAGAGTCTAATAGTGTTATAAAAAGCTCGGAGTATTCCAGTAAAATATCCTTAATCATTTCTGAGATACAACCTTTCAGACCTTGATCCCACAATTGAACAATTTTGCTGTTACACTATTTGGACAATTTTGCTGTTACTGTTAATCATTATACCATACCTAATTCGAAAATACGCTTTTAAGTAGGCGCTCGAGGGGGTCGTCAGTGATGTTTTGACTTGGTTCATCAGGGAGTTTCGGGTCTTTCAACATCATACTCCCCATCACCAAATCGACCCAATCAGGGGAGATCTAACCCTGATTCCCCCTCACTTTTAAAACGCTAACAGTTACTCTGGCCTTTTTAAAGAATTCTACGAAGAAAGACCACGTATTCCGCACATCCGATTGGCTGTTTGTACAACCAATCAGCTGCGCGAACTATTTTTAAATGGCCCGCAGTGGGGACTAGCTTTTTTTTACCAATATAATACTACTATATAATATTGAAAATTATAAGAGAGAAAGGGATATATTAATCAATTATAAACATATATATATATATATATACATATACGCACACACACATATATATATATATATATATATATATATATATATATATATGTGTGTGTGTGTATACTATATAATATTGAAAACTATAAGAGATAAAGGGATATATTAATCAATTATACACACATATATATATGCATATATATATATATATATATATATATATATATATATATTAAAATAATAAGAAAGAACATTAAGATTTACAATCAGGTGTTCTTAGCAATTATTTTATCAAAAAAAAAACATTGCTCACTACAAACATTAGAGCCTAATATTATAATAATTTTCTTTTTTAAAAATATGATTCCATCGCAACACAGAAATTTCTGTTTCAAAACTGAACCTAAATTTGTAAATTTAATTATAAAAACTAAACTTAAAATCCAGTGTTTTGTTCCAATGTCAAGTTAGGAATAACTTTCTAAGAAATTTACTTAACACTTACTAATTTTAACTTAGCAGTCAATCTGCTAAGTTAAAATTTGAATAAAATCAACCTAAATTCAAATAATAAATAAATAAATAAATAAATAAAATAATAATAACAGCAATAAGGTAACATCAAAGATATTAGTGATAGTCACCAAAGTACTAATAGTAATTCGATGAAAAAAATTACTAATAAGTGAGTAATGAAAGATTTAAGAAAGTTTATATGAAATGACAGAGGAGAAGAATTCACAGTGCATTCTCAAATGATATTAGCACAAGTTCAGTAAGGTCAGTACTAGATAAATTTAAATCTACTTCGGGTACGACATTTTGAAATTAATTCATTCCTTTGGTTTAAAAGTATATTTGGATTTTCAGTTTAATTATTCTAATTTTTCTTGTAGACACAAATTACATATTCGTTTAAAATTACAATTCTTTTTTTTTCTCTCTTTTCTTTCGTTTTCTCTGTCTGGCATTTTAAACCTTTTTAAGCCAGTTCAATTTATTAACTTGTTTTATCCTGACCGGTTTGAAAATCCTTATAAATTACCAAAATTTATTAGGTGATAATGATCATAGGCAATATGTAATCTTAAATCATGTTGATCTGTTTAAACACGGAGCTCTGAATGTGAATCAGTTTTAATTTTTAATATTTTATATTATATTGCATTAATAGAATTCACTTGGATTATATCACAACAGAATTTCACACACACACACACACACACACACACACACACACACACACACATATATATATATATATATATATATATATATATATATATATATATATAAAAGTGAACATAGACGTTAACACTTAGAGGCGACAGTCTGTTTCATGCTAGATGCAATCGTCAGGCAGAGTTGCCTGACAATTGCATCTAGCATGAAACAGACTGTTGCCTCTAAGTGTTGACTTCTATGTTCACTTTTATATTTACACACGCTCTATCTCTGATATTGAGCACTTTATCCCATAAATATAGCACACTTTAAGACTATATTTCCTCATATATATATATATATATATATATATATATATATATATATATATATATATGTGGGTGTGTGTGATCACTTGACTCATTAAAGAGTGTATATGAGATGATGCGCGTACGGGGATAGATCCGGGTGGGTGAGGGTAAGTAAGTTGTGATTTGCAGGGTTATATATTAGAACTATCTATATTGTTAGTTTATGACTTGGCCCGGCTAGACAATATGTTTCCGAGCGCCGTCCCCACTTAATTTCAAGGAATCCTAAAATCTTTCTAAGGTCATCTTATCTAAACTTTTCCTTTATCTCATTATAGCGAATTTAGCATTGGTTTTAAAATCGGCTGTCCTAGGCGTGCAGATGTAGATGTATAGATATATATATGTATAGATATAGATGTGTGTGTATTGTGTGTGTATGTATCCGTTGTAGGGGTCTGGGCGGGAGTATAAGATTTTATCGCCTATGGGGTGTGTGTGTCGCCAAGAAATGTACACTCTTCCGGTATATCTTCGGACGTTTGAAAATACGCACCCTTTTCTCACTGAAACCCCTCTTTAAATCTTCCCTCTGTTAGATTTTAATGCCCTCTCCACCTTCGGATCTCCCAGTCTCTCTCGTCTGTTACCCCTCTATATAGATCACGGGTCCCCCCACACTCTCACACATACTCTCACCAATTTTTCCCGGAGTTGTTGTTCTGTTTTCTTTTTGAATCTGTAGGTCTGATGAATTGGATCGTTCTTACGATTCCAATGGAATAAATTATGACCATGGAATATTAATGTTTAAGCCTTTTTATTATATCCTTACTCTGTCCTGGACATCGAGTTCTACCTGGATCATATCCTCTTGGAATTATTTTTATACATATATGTATGTGTATATATAATTGCATATGTATGTGTATATTCACCACTAATATTCTCTCTCTCTCTCTCTCTCTCTATATATATATATATATATATATATATATATATACCTATGTTCGTAGTGCAACTTAAAGTTTACTTGTTTTATACCAACTCGTCAGGCACGAACTATTACGATTGTTTTTTTAATACTGGGTCTCATGGGTGGGGCACTAAATTAAACGCAAAATCAAAGCTCAAAGTTAATATAAATATTATTGGGGTGTAAATTCAAAATGTAGAGTGTTGTAGGTAGGAGGCTATTTGTAAAAAGAAAAAAAATACAAGCTTAAAGTTTAAATGAGGAACGCCCGGTAACTCGTTAAGTATTAATAGACGTTAAAATAGTGAAAGAGGTGGTGGGTATCACTATATAACATAAAATATGTAAAGGGCATTTGATATTTGGATAATTTATCTATCCAGAATGAAAATACTTTAAGAGAGGTTTTTTCTGTGATCACAAGCTGTCATGAGTTCATTTCGTTTATTAAGTAGATTTTGGTCATTACCATTTTTGAGGATGGATCTTTTTTCCAGTAAACACAGGTTGCATCGATCGCCAAGGCCGGAAAAGGGTGTAGATTTGGCGACGAAATTCCAATTTACTACCGGTGTGTAGTCATCTGTTTTAATATCTCAGTAAAATTTTGAGAGTGCCGTGGCATTTGCATATTACTTATTATTGAGAGTCATTTTATGGTGGTAATTTTAGATTTTCTAGTGTTTGGCTGTGGAACCGAAATCAAATTTTGTCTTGCCATTATCTTTACTTAGCTACTTTTTAGCCCTCTCTAACCACGTTGAGCACTGTTTTCTTTACACCCTATATTAAATTAAGTAAATATTTATTCTCTTATCTGTGTATGCACGCTAACGCATGGCTATACAGTTGCTAATATCTAATTATTTCGTTTACATCCATATTTTATATTTTACCTCAACTTCGCCCCGTATTAAACATCCGAAAACAGACGATGACGTCAGCTTTAGAGTTGTATTTCAAAAATTGTTGTGGCCAAGTGATTGGTTAAAGAATAACAAAACAAGAGGTTGCAGATAAATAGTGTATTGAAAAGTAAATACAACAGAGGTGTGTTACACGACTTGGGAGTGTGTGTCGGTTGACCAGCGTTCAGTCTATATCACTGTTAATATTAAACAGCCCTCCCACAAGGCTTAAGGCAGAGAGTTCGACAGTTGAACAGGCAAAATCACTGTTAATGTTTAACAGACCCCCACCCTACATGGGATGTATGTGGTACAAAGCCGAGTTTACCGTGTGTTCTCCGAACCCGTAGGCTCGGCCAAAAATATTCCCTAGAACCCGCATAAACGGGTTCAGGGTCTGTCTACCTCCCCGGACGAATCTTTGCCCTTCGGCAAAGGCTCGTCCGGGTTCCTCTCTGCCAAAGACAGAGAGTTCGACAGTTGAACAGGTTATAGCACTGTTCTTCCTCCACCCCGAGGCTTACTTTCCTACTCCTTCATAGTAAGTGGAAGAGTCTACAATAACCACACTATAGGGAAGACACCACAACAAAAATAAAATCTAATTTGAATAATATTCAAATTCTTTGAAACTTTGAGATGCAATAAGGTCATTATTCCAGAAATTTTACTTCCTTTGCATATTACTACGAGGCATTGCTCACGTCGACGCAGTGTCCTGGTTAGCAGGCCTGTCTTGTGAGATAAATTACTACTGAATGGTGAGTTCGATCCTCACTGGGTACCCCATACTTTCAGCCTTGTAATGCATCTAAGCTACACATAGAAAACCTCCATAGTAATATGGCGTATGCTCAGCGTCGCTCGAAGTGATCAGGTGTCATAATACCATAACATAAAGTCATTTACTTTCATTTCTTAAAAAGAAAACCTTACAGTAATGGTAGTGGTTTTCTAAGCGAGGATTAGATGTGGCACAAGGCCGAAAGTATGGAGCCCCCAGTGAGAATCAAACTCACTAATCAGTCGTAATTGATCTGGTGAGACAAGCTTGCTAACCTTTGTACCAGGTCGAAGTGCTCCAACTCTGCGAAGCTTAGAGATGTCACAAGGCCGAAAGTATGAAGTGCTCACTGATGATCGAATTCATTACTTAGTCGTAATTGATCTAGCTTATAAACGTTACACCATCATCCACAAGTAATGAATAAAACATAAAACAAGGCCAAAATAGATGTACAAAAAATGGTTTATTTGTAAAATATACTTTTTGTGCTTCCTTCGTTTCTGCATCTGTACGTTACGCTTCCATTGCATCATTCGATATCTAATCTACATATTTGCAGATAAAAGGCTATAATATCTACTCCAATGTCATTTGTACTTAAATTATAAATGTTCCTTTTCATTCTGACTGTATGTCTTTATTCATTACACTTTCCCGTCCTGGGTATGACGATAAACTACATCCGCGTCCTGGGTAAGACGATAAACTACGTCTGACAGCAAGGTCACTGATCAGGAGGTTTTTAGGAGCGTGGAACCACCTCTTAATTGCTGGTGCCCTCTGTCCTTTTTACAAATACTATAATGGTAACTGCTCCGATGAGCTGCTTTCGCTGGTTCCCGGGCTTCATGAATTTAAGCGTTCTACTAGGCTGGCATCTCGCTCACACCCTTTCACTGTCGAAACTGTTAAATGTAGCCGTCTCTTCTACTCCAATAGCTTCATGTCTCGTACCTCTCGCCTGTGGAACTCCCTCTCCTCTTCCTGTTTCCCTGATAGCTATAATCTCCAACTATTCAAATGTAATGTCAATCGACGTCTCCAGATGCCCTGATCTATCCCCCTATCCTTCTCTTCATCCTTTCCTCTATCACTCCTATTTGCTCTAGCTCCAACTCTCTGTAACCCCTTGCGTGTTAGTGGCTTCCCGCCTTGCTTGGGGTGAAACACTTAAAATATATATATATATAGTGTGCGACAGACATACGTTCCACATATACCTCTCAGAAATACCTCCGACATAATGGTAATACATTTGTTAGATGAAGACACCATTGTCATTAATCTATTACCATTATGTGGTAGGTATTTCTGTCGCAACCTGTATATAAAGATTTTAGCTGTCTATATTTCGGAGATGAGGTATTGTAACTATTTACACTATTTACATTCTTCCGACTATTATCCCCAGCTTTGTTTTCGCGACGTTTCGGCCGTTGTACGCCCCGGCCTTCATCAGATGATTGGAATTTCGGACAGAACCCTTCATTTCGTCCACCGGGGTAGATTGTTCTAGTTCCACGTGCCATGTCTCTTCCGGATGTCTCAGTTATCTCCCTTTAATCCAACTCTCCAAGTTTTTGTTCACCTCGGCAATATTGAACTTACAACTTTTGGGGGTCAAATCATTGAATCCAACCAACACTTTTATCCACTGGGCCATGCGTACAACGGACGGGACGCCGTGAATATATAATATAATATAGCAACAAAGATTAGGACAACAGTGCGAACAATGCAAATAGCGTAAATAAAGTTTTTGCCATTAAACTTGCCATATACATATTTAATATGTATACGGTTGTCAGATATTCGTACACATAAAAAAATTTAATTTATTGTATTTCCAACAAATTGATAAACATACTTTTCATATAATTAACTGTACACAGATGCATAATAACTAAATATGCATAGAAAACAAATTGATTTAATAGAAATAAATCCCATTTATCCATTTTAATGGGTGAAAAAAGTATTCGTACAATACAAAAAAGAATACATAATCTTCATTTAATAGAATAACCATTATTCAATTCTACAGCAACCAATCTCTACTCGTAGTTCTCAATGAATGATTTGCAAATTTTAGCTGGTATTTTATTCTATTCTTCTTCGCATATGGTCTTCAGATCCAGGACGTTTGTGGCAGCTCTCCATTGGATTTGAATTTTGAAATAACCCCACAGATTCTCGATTGGATTTAAATCTGGGGACTGAATTTGGCCATTTCAGGATATTTACATTGTTTCCAGCAAGCCATTCCTTTGGAGATTTTGCAGTGCGCTTAGGATCGTTGGAAGATCCAGTCAGGACGAAGTTCAAGATTTTCAACGGAAATCATTAAATTTGCTTCAAAAAATTTTGATATGCTTCGGCATTCATCCTACCATCTTTTACTTATATGTTTCCTGTACGTTTTGCTGAGAAACATCGCCAAACCATGATGCTGCCACTACCAATTTTCACTGATGGAATTATGTTCTTTTGTTTGAAGGCATCGCCATCATTCTTCTATACATGATTTCTAGAATTATGTCCAAACAACTCAATTTTGGTTTCGTCTGTCCATAATACTCTTTCCCAATACGATTTTTCCTTATCCTTATGTGACCTTCGGTGACCTTAAAGTATATTATTTTTTTTTAATTTTCACGAGGAGAAAAACTGAAAATGTATAATTACGTGTATATTAAAATATACAACTAAATACAAGCTCCAGAAAACATTCATTATCCTACCAAAATAATTTTTCTAGACTTTAGATCTACAAATCTTTTCATGTCACTTTCTACACCTATCTTCTTTACGAGATCATTTTCTATTGACAAAATAGACAAAAAAAAAGTAATTTGTCTTGAGCCATGGACCACTGCAAGTATGTTTTTATAAGTTTTAGTTTTGGAAAATCCCAAACGCATGACATGGCGGCATGATTACGCCCTCGACCTTGATGACGTTCCAGGCGACTGCTCGAGTTGCCAGGACCTTCAACCGGCCCGGGTCATGATGATATCGGTAAATGTGCAATTACTGAAGCAGCTGGCGTCAGAAAAAATGGAAAAGGCGTGCTGGCTAAAATAATTTGCGTTGAGAGGCACTAATAGACTTGGGGAGGGTAGGAATAGAAATAATATATGTAACATACAGTTAGTTGCGGGTTTACCTATAGTCTTAGCAGGCCTCAAAATCGAGGGGTCCTCCAGCCAAGGTGTATAATATTTTTGACAATGTCATAGGCCTTTCTTACACATGCTGTCATAAAGCATTTAGACATTAAACAACCCTTCAGTAATTTTTCTTACATTCTACGAGGGTCATTCAATAAATGAGGTGAATTTTTCGGTATAAGGACTTCTAATACAGATAGAAGCTTACTTTTTTTTGTTTTACTTCTTTTTCACATGGATTTAATTTCTTTTGCAGATTAAAAAAAAACTTTGAGAGTTTTGGCGATTAACAAAGATGGCCGACCAAGAAGCATGCTCCAGGATTGAACAGCGGTCAGTTATCAAGTTTTTGGTTGCTGAAGGGTGCAAACCAGTTGAAATTCATAGGAGAATGTAAACTGTGTATGGTGCCACATATTTCAGCCAAAAAATGTCTACAAGTGGGCTAAATTGTTTAAAGAAGGACGGAGCAGTGTTGAGGATGAAGACAGGCCTGGGAGGCCTACAGAAGTGAGGTCTCCTGAGGTGATCGAATCAGTCGATGATCTCATTCAGTCTGACAGAAGAGTGACAGTGGATGACATTGCAAGGACTTTAAGCTTATCTGTTGGGACAAACGCAGGGGTCATCAATCAGAAGGAGTCATCTTGCATCATGACAACGCAAGGCCTCACACAGCAGCCCAAACGGCGCAGACCATCAACGAGCTGGGCTGGGAACTGCTCCATCATCCCCCTTATAGCCCAGCCCTTGCCCCTTTAGACTTTCACCTGTTTGGTCCCTTGAAAGCGTTCACGAGAGGCACGAAGTTTAAAAGTGACGATGAAGTCAAAAGTGTTGTGAGCGACTGGCTGAGACATCAGTCCAAAGATTTTTACGCTGAGGGAATACGGAAGCTTGTGCACAGATGGGAAAAGTGTGTGACAGTGCTGGGAGACTACGTTGAAAAATAAAAAAAGTAAGCTTCTATCTGTATTAGAAGTCCTTATACCGAAAAATTCACCTTATTTATTGAATGACCCTCGTATTACAGAATAATACTGCATTAAGCCGTTGTACCCAGTTTCATATTTACCTATAGGCTTAGCAGGCTGAAGCCCAGGGCCTCAAAATCTCAGGATGCCTCCAGTCAAGGTGTATAATATTTTTGACACTGTCACAGACCTTTCTTACACTTGCTGTCATAAAACATTGTAGACTCTACACAACCCTTCAGTAATGTTCTTTATATTCAATTTCAGAATAACTTAACTCGAAGCATTGATTTCTTTAAAGATTTTTTAATTTTAAAATTCACGCATTTTTTCAATCACGTACTGTATTTAATAATAGCATCTTATGTCTTCTAGAGGAAGAATTGTCAACTTTGGAATTTTAAACACCCGTCATCATCCTCGGCTTTACCGAAATTGTTTATTCTAGTGCTCTTCCATTTTCATCTACTCGTGAGAATGGGGGGGTTGTTGGAGGGGGCCTCACAAGTGGAATAGCCTAGGGTCACTTTTCATCTAAATCCGGGTCAGCCTGTGACTTTTGGTTGTTCCCTAAGTTGAAGGAAAACAGGATATGGCAGTCGTTTTGAAGACATTATGAATCTTAAAGAAGCTTCGACAAGAGTCCTAGACATCTTCACGTTGGATGATTTCCATGGGGCCTTCAGGAAGTGGCTGGAGCGCTAAAACAAGTGCAGTGAAGTCCGAGGATCTTAATTTCACCCTCCCTACAGCCTAGATCTTGCTCCCTGTGACTAGTGGCAGATTTACCTATAAGTTTAGCAGGCTGAAGCCCTGGTCTCAAAATCTAGAGGTCCTCCAGCCAAGGTGTA
>OZ038511.1:66649933-66659933 GCA_964036315.1 Acanthosepion esculentum
CGGGGTTCATCATTTTGAGCCAGAGACAAATCATTCAGTGGATACACCCCTCCTCACCTTATCCAAAGAAGGCCAATGTTGTTTCATTTGCAGAGAACGTGATAGCCTTGGTTTTTGGGGATTCAAAATGTTTATTGACTATATTCAGAAGTGCCACACCATCAATGGAGAGTACTATACCAATTTGCTTCAGGCAGTTACTAAAGGCTATCAAGACCAAACACCATGGGAAACTGACGAAAGGGTTTTTGCTTCATCAAGAAAATGCTCTAGCACACAAGCCCTTGGTGTCAATAGCTACTGTTCGTGATTGTAGATTTGAACTGTTCGATCACCCTCCTTATTCTCCTAATTTGATTATCATCTGTTCTCCAACATGAAAAACACGTGACCGGGAAACTAGTATAGTGGCGATTATGACGTCATAGCTGTTTTTTGAACAACAAGATGAACTTTTTTTCATCAATGGGATACAAAACACTATAACACCGACGGCAAAAGAGCGCGGACCGAGTGGTGGACTATTTTGAATAACAAACGTCATTTGGTCACATTCCATAATAGTATCTTAGTCAGCCAATGAACTTTTCAGCTGACCCTATTATACACGTAATGTTGAAGAATAAATTTGCTTTAGTTTCATTCCAGTATTATTGTTTTATCTGATATTAAACCTGTTTTATAGGGTTGAGGACCTTACTGATCAATCAACCCTCGTAATTTTGAAAAGAAATAAATTTAATTCATTTTCATACCTATTATACTATTCTATCCAGGCTAGAATTTGTTTTATATGATAGAAGATCATTATGAATCAACCCTCGTAATTTTGAAGAGAGCTTAATTTTCCTGGTAATTTTGAAGGGAAATACATTTTAAAGTCACTAACCCAAGTGACGGCGTTAATCAGATCCTAAAAAAAAAGGACAAGAAAACATGTCAGATTGTTCTAAATGACTCATGTTTGACAACCGACAAGCGATAAGATAGTTTTATTCAATAACTTCAGTTTGACTTCCGGAAGCAGAAATATTTGAATTTGTTCTTTCTTCTTCCAGTTCAGTCGTTTGCAGACATTTTCTAGCTGCACTTCGTTGGCTCCCAGGCTACTTTTAGTGCCCTACTCCAACACTGATAAGAAAACGCCTCTTTGTGTGTGTGTGGGGGGGCGGGGATTTCCTATAGGGTTACTCAAAACAACAAACTGAACACAATAAACATGCCTATGCATTTCGACTTTTCTTATTTGCAACATGCTGATGTGTGTTAAAATTCTCGCTGTATTTAGTATTGTTGAAGTTAATATTTTTATCGAGATTTACAAACTCTACTTTTCGCAAACCAATCGATGACATTTGAATAAAGCTGATTTGATTGTAAAAATACCTTAACAAAACCCTACTTCGTGGTTTCATAATTTCTTTATTTTAATTTAATTTTATAGGACTTCATGGTAACGAATATTTGGTAAGAATTGTTTTCTCTTTTACAGTGAAGAATAACTTCTTATGATTTCTTACGCTTGAGCATGCAACATACAACTGGCCATTTATTTCTAGAGTCAAACTGCAACTTTTTGAAGCCTTGTCATTTGTTTATCGTTCTCGCAAACGCAGGGCGAAGTGGAAACTGGATTCTTGTATATATAAAAACTTAAAGAAAAGATATGCAAAAAACAATACTGCATTTTTATTAAATAAGTATTTATTATTATTTACATTATTTACATTGTTCGGGCTATTTTCTTAATTTTTATTATCATGTCCACGACATTTCGACCATTGTGCGCTCTGGCCTTCTTCAGGTGATTGGAACATCTAGACGTCCTGAAGAGGCATATGGAACTAGAACCTGAAGAAGGTCAGAGCGTATAACAGTCGAAACGTCGTCGACATGACAATAAAGATTATGACAACAGTCCGAACAATGTAAATAGTGTAAATAGTTACAATACCTCATGTCAGAAATAGAGACAGATGTTGAAGGTGAATATGGCAATAGAGATGAGGACAACAGTCCGAACAATGTAAATAGTGTAAATAGTTACAATACCTCATCTGAGAAATAGAGACAGATATTGAAGGTGAATATGGCAATAGAGATGAGGACAACAGTCCGAACAATGTAAATAATGTAAATAGTTACAATACCTCATCTGAGAAATAGAGACAGATGTTGAAGGTGAATATGGCAATAGAGATGAGGACAATAGTCCGAACAATGTAAATAATGTAAATAGTTACAATACCTCATGTCAGAAATAGAGACAGATGTTGAAGGTGAATATGGCAATAGAGATGAGGACAATAGTCCGAACAATGTAAATAATGTAAATAGTTACAATACCTCATCTGAGAAATAGAGACAGATGTTGAAGGTGAATATGGCAATAGAGATGAGGACAACAGTCAGAACAATGTAAATAGTGTAAATAGTTACAATACCTCATGTCAGAAATAGAGACAGATATTTGTTATTTTAATTATTAAAATTTTAAAATAGTGGGAGTATTTTATATGTTAAATAGTAAAACATAATTTTGGCCAAAAAATGAATGAAAATTTATTATACTAAGCTAGGCAACCTAGTAAAACCAATTGTATTTTGTACCTCCTTACCTGTTTGCACTTCTCTCCAAAATTTGGTTTCGATCGGTCAATGTATGGCTATTTTAGAGGATGTGACAGACGGACAGACGGAAGTCACAGAATTTTATAGATAGATAGATGTCACGTGATAAGATGCCGCCAGACGAACATCGTGGCTCTGTCGCTACATCTACAAACCTAAAGCAATGGCCTCTGCGGACGTCAACCGTCGGATCTGGCTGATATTGTGATTTTCTAAGCGTTGCTTAGATGTGGCACAAGGCCGAAAGTATGGGGCACCCAGTGAGGATCGAACTCACTGTTTAGTCGTAATTGATTTAGCGAGACAAGCTTGTTAACCATTACACCATGTCGACGTGCCACGGATCTGGCTGATATGTGTCGCATCCAGTCCAGATAATATCAACAAAATACGAACAAACGTTTAGACTCTTAACTTCAGGCAACAAAATAAAAAATAAAAAACAAGCGTTCGCTTATCCCTCTTATGGTCATTTTATTCTTTGTAAATTATATTTTATTTTTGGCAAACATAGATCTTTGTGCCCGCAAAAAAAGAAAACAAAAAAAAAAAAACGATTATCTCAAAGGCGATTTTTTCCCATGACACCGCTTTTTTTAAAAATATCTTTACTCTTCGGTAATGTTTATTGTTTTAAAAAGCGATGATTAGAATGGTAATAAAACGTAAACATGAAAGTGAATTTATACATACATTATAATACAGAACGTACAGAAGACAGTGTATAGACACTCCTCACTTAACGACTTACCTGTTTAGTGATCTCCGGACTTACGACCAGCTATAAAATCTCATAAAATAAAATAAAAAATGGGATCCAATCAGTCTGTATTTTGATTTGTGCGAAAATCTTTAGTCGGAATGGTTTTCGCTTTCTTCCAAAAGTAAAAGTATTGGTTTCAATAAGGAAATGACTGCAAAAACCTACCCTTCCCCAAATTTATAGACAAGACACACAGATGCATGCTGGGATTTCTTTCTACCCAATATCCGCTTTTTCTTGTCTTGAAGCAGATCGCTTGTTTGTGGCCCCTTTTTTATTCCTAGTTTGTGAAGTTTTTGGCTTTATTACTGTTGCCATGCCTTTTATTTAGTGTTAGTTTGTTAAATATTATTTTTACCCTGTTCTTCTCTTTCTTTCCACTTGTTATTGTTAATAGTATTGAAATTATTACGGAGTCGCTAACTGGGTGCCCTGTGATTGGACGAAAAACAACCAATCACAGGCTACCTTTTTAGATCTTCACCATACCATCACGAGAGCGGTTTTTACGAACCCTCTTCCTCTTTTGCTTGTTGGGACCTTCAGAAACAAGACGTTCCCGTCTGCACTCTCCGTCATCTAAACACCATGACACGTGTGAGGATTTTGACAGCAACTGAAGCTCAGAAGTCAAGGCTCTATATCTTCAACCCAGCCAAAACGACACAGGAAATGTAAAACTGTTAAAAGGACGCATCTTTCAGATAAGTTCCGCAAACACGACTGTTTGCAAGAAACTTTCCTCTCTTTTCCTACAAATACAAGTATTTTCAAACATCTTCATCTGCGTTTGTGTTCCTTTCTTCTTGCTGGCGTCACAATATTTTTGTTACAAAATATAATTGGGAAAATACCAATAATAGCAAACTTCGGCAATTCTGTTCCTTGGGCTTTTCTGCCAATTACATTTAACCATGGCTAATGATTCAACAAAAATCAATTGAAAAATAAAGAAAAAAATAACCTGTACTGTATTTACAGGATTCAAAACGAAATACTGTACAGAATATCGATCTTTCATCGATTTTGTTTATTTTGTTTATTACGTTTACTGTTCAGTAAGCTACTGTATAAAGATTTAGAAACAAATTAGAAAAGCTACAAATTATGCAAACGTGGCAGGTAAAGTTATCTGAAGCTGGGGAGACAAACCTATTAGACTCACAGTATGACTGAAGTAGGAGCCAAGTACAACCCGCTTAGCGACTTCCTCGTCCAGCGACTTCCCTGTTTAGTAACTTCCTCCTTTAGCGACCATCATGAAATACGATCGTTGAGTAGTAGTTGTAGACACAAACCTATTACACTCATAGAATGCCTGATGTAGCAAAGTAGAACTCGCATAGATTTATAGCGACTTTCTCGTTTAGCGACCATCTTGAAATACGGTCGTTGAGTAGTAGTTGTTGACCCAAACCCATTACTCCCATAGTATGTCTGAAATAGGATCCAAATACAACCCGCTTAGTGACTTACTCGTTTAGCGACGTCTTCGTTTAGTGACTTCTTTGTTTAGTAACTTCCTCCTTTAGCGACCATCATGAAATACGATCGTTGAGTAGTAGTTGTAGACACAAACCTATTACAACAATAGTATGCCTGAAGTAGCAGTCAAGTACAACTCGCTTAGCGACTTCCTCGTTTAGCGGCCATCTTGAAATACGGTCGTTGAGTAGTAGTTGTTGACCCAAACCCATTACTCCCATAGTATGTCTGAAATAGGAGCCAAATACAACCCGCTTACTGACTTACTCGTTTAGCGACGTCATCGTTTAGTGACGTCCTCGTTTAGCGACCATCTTGAAATTTTTACTGGTCCACAGATAATGATAATAAATAATGGCAAACAGCTTAACCAAGACGTAGATCAATAATTTTATTCGATTTCCGGTGCCATAGAATAAATTTTAAAACTCGTCCAGGCGGTAACATTCATTTGTTGGCAAACATTTAATATTGAAAATGTTTAAAAATATATCTTGCCCCAGAAGTGAAAGTGGGTGTGTGGAACTTTTTTTTAATCATTTCACCCTAAGCAAGGCGGGAAAACCACTAGTACGCAAGGGGTTACAGAGAGTGAAAGTGAGAGAAAAGTCTGGGTATAAGTAGGATTGAAAAAAGGGTAAAAGCTGAACGGGATTCAAGAAGATAAAAGAAGTGGATTGATGTTGATTTAAATTTTTTAAGATTATAGTTATCAGGGAAGCAAGTAAGAGGAAAGGAGTTCCACAGGCGGGAAGTGCGAGAAAAGAAACTGTTGGTGTAGAAGTGGCGGTTAAATTTAACTAATTCAACAGTAAAAGGGTGGGACCTAAATGCCAATCTAGTAGCATGGTTAAATGCGCGTAGTCGGGCACCAGGGGAAAAAAAGCTCTGCAGTGCAGTTGCCATGAAAATATTTGTAGAAAAGACAGAGAGAAGCCACGTTACGTCTGTGAGAAAAGGACTGGAGTCGAGATGCCAAGCCAGGATCGATTACATTGTAGATCATTCTTTGGATTTTGTCAAGAACTTCGAGATGAATAACAGAAGCACCAGGTCAGACATGGCAACAGTATTCAATGCACGGTTGAATGGTAGATTTGTAAATATGTAAGATGGATTCTGACATGAAAACCGTTTGGCACGACACAGTGATTCAGCATTACTTGCAGTAGATACAGCTATTGATCCGATGTAGTCGTTTCACTTCAAGTCAGCTGAAAACGTGAGGCCAAGAAGGTGTAGTGTGTTGCTCTCTATGAGTCTAGTATCAGCCATACTGGTGGCGGATAGGAAAGATTTTCTATTGTGGTTAAATGAGAGCAGTTTCGTTTTGGAGGAATTAAAATTTACAAGCCATTTCCTGCCCGAGTTAACCACTTTCCAGTACAATTCAATACAACCACTTAAAAACTTACATGTTTAACGAGCCCTACAGTTGGTATTGTACATTGTATACAAACTTTAATTGTTTTTTATGCATCAAAATTAAATATAAAAGTTTAATTTCTGGGATGGGGAGTTATCAGTATTTACTAATGAAACCCGAGCTATGGTTAAATAGCTGACAGACCAATAGCTTTGGGTGGCATCCGGTCTAGTAGAAGGAAAACTATGGATTCAAAACCTGAGGGTCTCGGTACAGGCCGAACGCGACCGATATCATATTCCCTGGTCTTCGGCTATTGGTCAAGTGCTTGGAGAAGAGATGAGCGCCGCCAAGCTATTCGAAAGTCCAATGAAAGAATCATAAAGTAGGATCAAAGTCTGTTTCTTCTGCCTCACGCCCCCGACAACTGGCGCAGTCGAGGGACTGACAATGCTGATGACACCAGTTGCATGCCGACTAATGTCCTCATCTTTGTTGTTGTTAGACGTCACAACGGCCGATAACGTTGTGAAAGCAACAGACAAAGATAAGGACGATAGTCCGTGTGTGAATAGTGGAAAAAAAAGAAAGATTTACTTGTACTGAATTTACAGTATGCAAACCGAAGTACAGAATATATATTTTCGAAATTCTTTATTACAATTCCTGTTCAGTACGCTACTGCGCACTATATAATGATTTAGTAATAAATTAGGAATGTTTAAAATTGTGCAAAAGGAAGCTAAAGATAGTTATTCGAATTTTGCAAGAATTTCCAAAGCAATGTTTTTTTTTACTGCAAAAAGGACGCTTTTAGTGATCTTCATTTCAATTTTCAAACATTTTCTTGAATTTCATTGGTTGTTAAATAAAAATAAGCTTCGAGAAATTTCCATAACAAAACAGTCAAAAATAGGCTCAACTGACATAAAAAAAATCTTCCTCAAATTCATCCCTAATTTAAATGTTTCAAGAAATCCTATTGGCTAACAAATTTTTAAAAAATACAACATTCGCCCACGCATTTCGCAAGAAAAATTCGCAACAAGCTACCAAGCCGCTGGAGCCGATTTTGTTGTTAAAAAAAAAACTATAAATAGAAACAGCAAACGAATTTTCGTCGCATTTTGAGACTCACACACGCAAAGATACACACGGGAATAATGTATCAAAATTGCCGCCAAAGAAACAAACTTTCTTTATGAGAGATTAGAAAAATTCATACAAAAAACTTTTTTACTTAATATCTTTCATAGAAAAAATCTTTTGTCTAAGTTAAATTCAACCGTTTTAATCAAAGGCAGACAACTTTTTAGACATTGGACATTTCCTCTATACCTTTGCACACATCATTACAAACAAAGAAATTGTAAATTGTGTATATAAAATTTAATCTGTTGTCGTGATTGAATATCGTTACCATTTGGCCATTTCTTATAACTTATGTTTGTGGATATTGCATATTTTATTTGCAGCACAATTTTAAATATTCACGCAGCCTTCCTAGATCCACCACACGCTAAATTTTCCATAGTAATCTTTGGCACACCGCTGACGAAAAAAAAAATCGAATTTTAACCAAACTTCGAACGTGCTAGAACGTATTAATAAAATTAATAAAATAATAAAAAATACTTTGGTCTTTCCTCTTAATAACAGCATAAACATTTTGACAATAAAACGTTGTTTTCATCAAGTTAGGGGTCCTTTTTCATTCTGCTATGCTCTTTTTTAGAGAATAAAATGAAGGTGTATACACAAGACCATTACACATTTCTTATGCCTGAAATAGCGAGATCAGGTACATTTTCACGCTTAGTGACAAGCTTAATTAGCGACCCCTTCGTTAAAAAGAACCCGGTCGTTAAACGACGATTGGCTGTATATAATAATTTCTAAAAGATTTATTCATGTTTAATAACTCTGCCCGACACATTAGTGTCGGGCAGAGTTATTAAACATGATCATAAAGATAGTGTTCGTGAAAGATTGCACAAAAACAAAATAAAGACAGGAAATACTGCGTAATAGAATAACAATTATAAGATTATGAAGTTTCGTTTGATTCATTCAGTTTTAGCGCTGATAAATATTATTTATTGTGATGGATGGCTACAAACGATAAGGGGAGATGGGATAGGCTTATTTTATTACCAAATGCTGATTGGTTAATTATACAAATGTTTATAGATAAAGAATTTTTACTTCCTGCAAAAAACATTGTAAATGCATTGGTTATATATATATATATATATATATATATATATATATATATATATATATTTCTATGAATCATCTAGTATTGTTATCTATACTCTTGACTCACACCTACTGACACGCGTAAGAGATATTTATGCCATTTAAATCATTAAAAGTAACGAATATTCAAAGAAAGCTAACACGACACGTACCATAAAAAATGACGGCCATATTTAAATAATTTTGAAATTGCATTGGTTAAATTTTCTGCATAAGGAATCTCGGATTTTCATCTATAAAATTATCTCTATTGTCAAAAGTAAAAAAAAAAGTTTTCTGCGTATTAAATCACTAAAATTGAAATACTCACAGTATTGTTGAAGTTATTGCTAACGTTTTTATCGAGATTTACAAACTCTACGTTTCGTTCAATTTCACAAACCTATCGATGAAATTTGAAGAAGGTGGGATTCTTGTCTAGAAGATGAAAAGTTTCGCTACAACATTTATTATTATTAGAATTTAGTGTTTAAATCCTCACAGTATTTAGTATCGTTAAAGTTACCGCTAACATTTTTTGTCCACATTTATAAACTCTACGTTTCGTTCAATCTCTCAAACCAATCGTTGAAATTTGAATAAGGTGATTTATTTGAAAAAAAAATACTTTGACAAGTTTAATAAGTTCTTTAATTTTATTTTATTTTATAGTCAGTCAGTTATGTCTCATGCGTGATACATGCTTAAGCGATCATGTATCTTTCGACTGACGAGGCAGATTTTTTTCCCCTGCAGTACGTTGCCATTTCTTTCTGCGGTAGACCAGATAACATCCAATGATATAGAACCCGTGGGGAGAAGAAGAAGATTCATACTTTTCCCAAGGGTATTAGCACGTAAGTGAATGTAATCGATTCGACTGTAATTCGAACTCGGCTCTCCGCTATCCATTACTCCACCGTGCCTCCACTATATAGTACGCCATTTAAACTATAAACTATATTTTTATAAAAATGCCATGTTTTCCTTTTTGACAGCGAAGAATAAATTCTTAGGATTTCTTACTCTTAAGCATGCAACATACAACTGGGCATGCCCAAATATTTATTTCTGGGGCCAAATTTTAACTTTTTGAAGCGTTTGGTCTTGTGATTTGTTTGCAGGGGGAACCGGAAACTAGATTCTTGGATATATAAAAACTTAAAGAAAAGACATGCAAAAAGAAAAAAAAACAATATTGCATTTTTTATTAAATAAGTATTTGTTATTTTAATCATTGAATTGTTACGGCGATTGGGAACAAGGCCGCACTAAAAGAATGGGAAGCCACTATCACGCAAAGGGTTACAGAGGATTGGAGCGAGAGCAAATAGGAGTGATAGAGGAAAGGATGAAGAGAAGGATAGGGGCATCTGGAGACGTCGATTGACATTACATTTGAATAGTTGAAGATTATAGCTATCAGGGAAACAGGAAAAGGGAGGGAGTTCCACAGGCGAGTGGTGCGAGACATGAAGCTATTGGAGTAGAAGAGACGGCTACATTTAACAGTTTCG
>OZ038511.1:66669933-66694933 GCA_964036315.1 Acanthosepion esculentum
AAGGGCCCGGTGTAAGTTCACAAGGGAACGGAAGAGGAAATAAGCCCTTGAATTCTGCTTTGATAGACTAGGTTCTTTTTTCCAGGAATTCACCTTTTCCCTACTTCTAAAAAGCTGGTGTTTACTTTGAAATTTTCGCATTTCGATTTACAGTTGGTTTGTCATAAAACTTGGATAGAAAGAATCAGAAAGGGACAAGTGAAATCTCTGCGAAACTGAAGATATAGGTTTTGGGGGAATCTGTTACTCATAGGACATGCTGAAGGCAAGGGGAGCAGGGAAAAACAGCGAAACTTTTTAACATATGAAGCTGTGGAGTGCCACGATCACCTATTTAATGGGTTTGTGTGAATGGATGGCAAAACAAGGACAAAACGAGATGGCAAAGAGATAGAAGTTACTTAGAACAACAAAAGACAGGAGATTGTGTAGCGGCATAACCATCCATGTCCTGAAGAGACACAACATATAAAAGGTGATTTCATTCTTCAATTGGTGCCCGACATTTTCACTTTGTGCCAGATTGTGTTAAGTCTATTCTACTCGTGTTAATATCTGTAGATATAAATATACTCGGGACATATGAGTATGTATGTGTGAGATAGAGAGAGACAGAGACAGAGCGACAGACAGACAGAGATAGATAGATAATCACGAATTTGATAATCCGTAGATCGTGTACCCCTACGATGACTGGGGTCAGTCAGGAGAAATCCGGAATAGAGAACATTTTAAATACACGTACACAAATTTCGTATAAACATTCCGTGTGTTTTTACATGCCAACTGTTAAATTGCTATTTCGACAAGATCAAACAAACACGAAGAGAAATATGGCATTTATCAGAATCGGTTTGTATTTTCAAACCATAAAAGATTTTTTATAAAATTAGAATTAAAAACAAACGAGAAATTCCACTTACCATATACGTAAATTAAAAAACAAAACAAAATGGCGGAAGGTGTCGTCTGGCTCATGGCGAAGCCTATGGTGTAATCGACACAAATTTTACTGGCCTGGGCTTCACGCTCGACCTTTCCAACAAAGTTCTGTTGGCTATTCCCTGGTTACCTCAGCCTGACGACAAAATTCTACAAATACAAAGTTCGTGAAAAGTCACATTCCTCTTGTATCATGTACTCGTTTATCTCGCTTGACTTTGTTATGAAATGGCTGGGCTGACGAACTTCCTCTTTGTTTCTTATCTAACCTTAATTCTTTGCTGCTATAAAAAAAAAAAAATTAAAATCATTATCGGGCATAAATTTCGGCCTGAACTGAAAACAATTGACTGATTAACTTTAGTTTCATGTAGGCCAATACCACAAAAGCACTCAGTACAACTGTGGAGCAAAAAGAAAATCAATTATATCTTAAATTCAATGAACTCTCTCTCTCTCTCTCTCTCTCTCTTTCTCTCTCTCTCTCTCTCTCTCTCTTTGTTTATCTATCAACCTATCTATCTCATTATCTTCAACTCCCTCTCTCTCTCATTTTCCTTATATATATATATATATTTAAAACTTAATAGAGATTTGATTTAGATTTCTAAATAGGTAATTTTTAATTTTTTACTTTTAATTTTAATTTCAAATTTTATAAATCTTTTAATATCTATGATAACCTTGCTTAGTTGTCAAATTTTTCGAATCACCCTATACTTGTATTTTGATTGGTCATTCTAGCTTATGTAACAGCGTTTACTCCTAGCTAAGGATCGTTAATTAATTTGAAACTTTTAAAACCATTTATTCTATATTCTATATCATCACTTGATAAGACACCAGAAGTGTTGAAACAAAATGGCTATTTTTGTCGTGATTTTATAACATATTTATGTTGTAATATTCAAATAAATAATTATATCTGCTCTACTCTGTATTGAGCACTCTTTAAAGAATATTAATTGTTGGTTATTGGAATTCACTCCGTATATACCAATCCTAAACTTGGGTATATATATATATATATATATATATATATATATATATATATATATATATATATATATATATATATATATATATATATGAATGAAGAAATATAGTCTTAAAGTGTGCTATATTTATGGGATAAAGTGCTCAATATCAGAGATAGAGCGTGTGGAAATATAAAAGTGAACATAGAAGTCAACACTTAGAGACGACAGTCTGTTTCATGCTAGATGCAATCGTCAGACCACGATTGCATCTAGCATGAAAGAAACTGTCGCCTCTAAGTGTTGACTTCTATGTTCACTTATATATATATATATATATATATATATATATGTATATATAAATAAAAAGGAAAGAACAGTAAGATATAAAATCCGGTGTTCTTATAGATATTTTTATTTTTACACAATAGTGCTCTAGGTAAATTTAAATTTACAGAGCATTAATATTATAAATTAATAGATTTAAAATATGGTTTTACCGCTACACAGTGATGACCATGTTTCAGAAATGGAAGCTAAAGCCCCTGAATTTAATTTTGTTATTAAACCAAAGACATTAGTTCCATTTCCTCATCAAGCGAATTTTGGAGTAACTTACTTTTTAAAATTTACGGTTGTTAACGGCACAGGAAAGATTCATAGTTTGAGGGTTTCCAAGGTTACCGATAAATCCATTCATCTAGACAAGGGGTGGTAGAGGGTTCAATTTTTAATTTTCGTTGTCTCAGTTAATAGTTACATTTGAAAGCGGGGTTATGTTTAGGGATGGGTAGGGATGTATCTTTTAACAAATTCTGACATCCGCTAAATTCATGTCATCTGGGTTTATTTCTAACGGCAAAAATTCTTATGGTATTATTTCTATTTGTATATTTAAAGATTTTGAGGGACTGTTTAGGTTAGAATATGTTTTATCCACCTTTCTAAAAAGTTATTTTTAATATTTAATATACTATACTCCTAGTTAAAAACCAAGTAAATGTATTAGGATTACTTACAGTATTTAAAATTATTTATTCTTATCGAGTATAAGTAAATATTATTTTATTTTATTTTATTTTATGTAAACTTTATGACAATGACGGCAAAGGTGGTTAAATTATTTCACTAATTCAATAAACTTAGTATTATAAATGTATATATGTATCTATAAAGGACATTTAATGTTCAATATTATATTCTAACTTATTAATTTCACATGACTTTCGGTGTTCACTTGGATTCTTTCCAGTGTTTGAATTGCTTTGAAAATAAAATAAAATAATATTTACTTATACTCGAAAACATATTCTAACCTAAACAGTCCCTCAAAATCTTTAAATATACAAATAGAAATAATACCATAAGAATTTTTGCCGTTAGAAATAAACCCAGATGACATGAATTTAGCGGATGTCAGAATTTGTTAAAAGATACATCCCTACCCATCCCTAAACATAACCCCGCTTTCAAATGTAACTATTAACTGAGACAACGAAAATTAAAAATTGAACCCTCTACCACCCCTTGTCTAGATGAATGGATTTATCGGTAACCTTGGAAACCCTCAAACTATGAATCTTTCCTGTGCCGTTAACAACCGTAAATTTTAAAAAGTAAGTTACTCCAAAATTCGCTTGATGAGGAAATGGAACTAATGTCTTTGGTTTAATAACAAAATTAAATTCAGGGGCTTTAGCTTCCATTTCTGAAACATGGTCATCACTGTGTAGCGGTAAAACCATATTTTAAATCTATTAATTTATAATATATATATATATATATATATATATATATATATATATATATATATATATATATATATATATATATATATATAAATAATAAAAACGCCGGTTTATAAATCTTACTGTTCTTTCTCGTTATTTTAATATATATATATATATATATTAAAATAACGAGAAAGAACAGTAAGATTTATAAACCGGTGTTTTTATATATATATATATATATATATATATATATATATATATATATATATATATATATATATATATATATATATATATGTATATAAATTTACTAATTTAAAAATATGCCATAGGAGCATATTTTAAAATTACTAAATTTACAATATTTATACTCTGCCAAAATTGTATTGAGCACTGTTTTTAAAAATAAAAATAATTAATAAAAACGCCGGTTTATAAATCTTACTGTTCTTTCTCGTTATTTTAATATATATTTGAATATATATATATATATATATATATATATATATATATATATATATATATATATATATATATATATATATGTATATATATATATATATATATATATATATTCTTTCATACAGACAAAAATACAATGGTGAAGGATTGTTAAAGTGATATCAACAACAACGGTCAAGGATTTAAGCACACCATTTCCAAGCTTCCTAAGAGTGAGGGGTGGGGAAGGAAAGGCTGGAATAGGAGTGAGTAAGACGATGGAGGAGGGATAAGTTCAAGCGATGGTTGTAGTAGTAATTGGAAACGTTTTTGGTAACTTTAAAACAAAGCCAGAGGTGAATTGCGAATATTTAGGCTGGAATTATTGCTTTACGTTTGTAATCAATGAATGTATTTTGTAAATTAATGAATTAAGAGGCGGAAATTTTTTCTTGGTATGTCGAGTACATAAGTTATTTGTTTGTTTTTTAGTAAGTTCTAGTTAAGAATTTAAGATATAAGTAGAAAGGTATATAAAAGTATTTGATATTATTATAACTTTTATAAGCAAATTTTGACCTATTTTCGGACTGTATAAATTGTAGAATAAGTATGGATGTAAATCAATTTATCTGATACTATAACTAGTATTATATATGCAAAAAAAAATTAAGAATCAATCTAAGATAGATTAGTAGAAAGTTATATAAGAGGGTAGAAAGTATATCAACGGAGGTGAGTTATAATTTTGAACGTTTAAGGTTATAGATTTGAAAGTTTAGCAAGATTGTAATGTCAGATCTTTAATATACCTACAAAAAACAGTGGTTTCAATTCTTTGATTTTGTTCAAAAGTTTAATAATACATATTTTCCCTGCAAACATAAAAACAAGGTTCGTTCAAAGATTTGAAAGTTCTGGCTTGTTTTAGAATTTTCCATTTAACCTGAGGTGTTTTGCTTTCTTCCTTCAGTTTCCAAAAGTATTTAGAAAGTGATGTCATATTGCGTTTGCTTGTATTAGTAAAAGAGAATATGTGATTGTAATATCGATACTTAAAATGTCTTCTAGTGGATCTCACATACAATTTAATATCCTTGGGATACTCATTTGATGAGATATAGCACATATATACAATGGATTTCGTTAGGGACCTGTTTGATAATGGACATTGATCGGGGATTCTGCAATTACCTGGAGTATATTAGAATTTTGTTTGGATTGCGTTTATTCTCGTTGTAAAGTTTCAATATTCTATTGTTGTGTGATTTTAACAATATTGTCTAGATTTCTAGAACAGCTCTAATTAATTTTTAAGGTATTGCGGTCAAAGATTTGATGTAATTTAGTATTCGTAGGAAAGTGTTTACTAATTAGATTTTAAAATTAGTGTCCCAGTTTGGTACTGACTAATTTTTACCAAATTGTTTTCCTTTCTCTATTGTTATTTTTAGAGTAACTATAATTTCCCTTATATTTAATTTCGGAAGATCTGTAGCCGCTATCGGTAAGGATTTCGTTATAAACAATTTTGTGTTTATCGATTATTTCTTTGGTAGAAGAGTGTGCTGGTTGATACGACGTACAACGGATGATGGGATATGTTTAATAACCGACGCTGGGTGATTGCAATTAGGATTTATATAAATGAGGTTAGCGTTATTTTTCAAGAAGGGTTGGAAATTATTAAGGGCTAAGTTTAAGGTCACATCTAATAAATCCACTTGTTTAATGTTAGAATTAATTTTAACTTTAGAAGGATTTTCTTCAAGGGCCGCTTCAAGAAGCTTTTCATCAAACTCAACTGGGCGTCCGGTTCCATCTTCATCTTCAAGGGTGAAATCTCCACCTCTGAATTTTGCAAACCATCTTCTGCAAGTTCTTTCATTCACACATTCCCCTCCATAAACTGAGTGAATGTTTCTATCCGCTTCGGCTGCTGAGTTTCCTTTCTTGAACTCATAAAGCATTATGTGCCTCAAATGATTCTTGGGTACTTCCATGTTAGCAGGGTTTTAATCAGACAAAATTTTATTTTATTTTTCTCTGAAATAAAATTTGATCAGTTTAAATGCATCTAAACATAAAAATAATGTTCAGCCCCATTAGACATTATAAAATACTCTTTAAATTTCGTTCATTTTAGCAAAAAGTTAAAATTCGGACAGAACTTATGGGATGACCTAATAAATCATTTTTGACTTGTATAATGTACATATTTACACCAGTATTAATATCCTGTATTAATAAACGAATTCTGTTACTCACTTGTCTTGGTAAAAATACAAAAATATATATATATACTACAGTTTAAAAGTTTGAAGCAACACCTGGTAATTTTTTAAATTGACCTCAAAAGTAGTTGTTTTGTACTTTAAATAAGAAAAAAATTATATATACGAGGGTCACTCAATAAATAAGGTGAATTTTTCAGTATAAGGACTTCTAATACAGATAGAAGCTTACTCTTTTTTTTTTGTTTGTTTTACTTCTTTTTCACGTGGATTTAATTTCTTTTGCAGATTAAAAAAAAGCTTTGAGAGTTTTGGCGATTAACAAAGATGGCCGACCAAGAAGCATGCTCCAGGATTGAACAGCGGTCAGGTATCAATTTTTTGGTTGCTGAAGGGTGCAAACCAGTTGAAATTCATAGTAGAATGTCAACTGTGTATGGTGCCACATGTTTCAGCCCCAAAAATGTCTACAAGTGGGCTAAATTGTTTAAAGAAGGACGGAGCAGTGTTGAGGATGAAACAGGCCCAGGAGGCCTACAGAAGTGAGGTCTCCTGAAGTGATCGAATCAGTCAATGACCTCATTCAGTCTGATAGAAGGGTGACAGTGGATGACATTGCAAGGACTTTGAAATACATAAAGAACAAATGCAGGGTCATCAGTCAGAAGGAGTCATCTTGCATCATGACAACGCAAGGCCTCATCCAGTAGCCCAAACGGTGCAGACCATCAACGAGCTGGGCTGGGAACTGCTCTCTCACCCCCTTACAGCCCAGACCTTGCCCCTTCAGACTTTTACCTGTTTGTTCACTTGAAAGCGTTCACGAGATGCACGAAGTTTAAAAGTGACGATGAAGTCAAAAGTGTTGTGAGCGACTGGCTGAGACATCAGTCCAAAGATTTTTACACTGAGGGAATACGGAAGCTTGTGCACTGATGGGAAAAATGTGTGAGAGTGCTGGGAGACTACGTTGAAAAAAAAAAGTAAGCTTCTATCTGTATTAGAAGTCCTTATAACCGAAAAATTCACCTTATTTATTGAATGACCCTCGTAAATAGTTTAAAAAGTGAGACATGATGTTTTTATTAGAAATTTTATTATGGCAAAAACAAAAAAAGATTTAATGATTAAATTTTGCTCTCGTCACAATATCCTCCTTTCGCTTTGATTACTGCAGCACAAAGTTTTAGCATTCGTTGCGAAAGTTTCTCAAAGTATAAGTTTGATAGTTGATTCCATTCTTTTTTTCAATGACTCTAAGATTTCTTTTTCATTTTTTGGGAAGGGAAAAGTTTCACTCTTCTGCTTGGTTTATTTTGTTTTACGGCTTATCAACCTCAATGGGTTATTTAATGCCGACATAATTTTATTGCTGGTAATATATTTTTCAAAAATGTATTGCTGGTAATTTTTTTTAGATGTATAGCTGGTAATAATTTTTCTTCAATAATTTATTGCTGGTAATAATTTTTCTTCAAAAGTTCATTGCTGGTAATAATTTTTTACGGTGTATTTCTGGTATTAAAACCTATTTTTACACTTTCATAATGTTTTGACCCCAGTTTGGGGGTTAACTATTTACCCATAGCTGGGACCCTAACAGGTGCTACTACCACGTGTCAGGGTGGACCTGGAAGCACCAGCAATTAAGAGATAGTTCAATGCTCCTCAAAACCTCCTGATCAGAGGCCTTGCTGTTGGACGTAGTTTATCATCTTACCCAGGACCCGGATATAGTTTATCATCATACCCAGGACGGCACACGGTCAAGTTCTTCCCATACTAATTCTAGGGTAGCTTCAAACTTTTGAATTGTAGTGTACATAAACAATAAGCAATAAATTATGAGATTACCTTTTTAACTTCAACAGAAGTCAAAAGACGCGCCTTCGTTCTGTAAAAGACATAAATACAATCTTTAAAAAAGTGAAGATAAAACTTGACAGTTTTAAGTGTTGGCTTTTCTCAAATAATCACGTCGTAGCAAAATTACAGATAAACACGAATATAAACATTTCTAAATATAAAAGTATACAATCCCTTTCATAATATACAAGTATTTTTCACGCAGCCTGTGTGATACACTCGGCCCCACATGTGACTGGCTTATAAACACGCACGAATCAAGATTTTTTTTTTCTGTTTTTTAATCGAGTTCACCCCACACAAGGCATTAAAGCCACTAATACACAGAGGGTGTGGAAGAATTAGAGCACAGAAACATTACTAAGAAGCGAAAACAAAAGAAGAAGAATCAAGAGGACAGTAAATCGTGATTGATATTGCATTTAAATTTTTGAAGATTAAAGTTCACTGAAAAGAGAGAGAGGGGGAGAGAGAGGGAGAGGGGGAGAGAGAGGGAGAGGGGGAGAGAGAGGGAGAGGGGGAGAGAGAGGGAGAGGGGGAGAGAGGCAGAGTGGGGAAGAGAGGGATAGAGAGAGGGAGAGTGGGGGAGAGTGGGGGAGAGAGGGAGGGAGAGAGAGGAGAGAGAGGGGGAGAGAGAGAGGGAGAGAGAGAGGGAGAGAAAGAGTTCCACAAACGAGAAGTGCGAGAGAAGAAACTGCTAGCATAGAACTTACGGTTACATCCAGCCAACCCAAATTGATGAAACCTTACCACCAGTCTCGTCATGCGCTTAAATTCATAAATCCCTACACTGAAGAGCTCATCTGAACAATTACCATGAAAATATTTATAGACAAGGTACAGGGAGGCAACCATATAGCGGTGGGAAAGCGACTGAAGCCGAGACGTCAGATCAGGACCAATAATATTGCTGATTCTTCTACAGGATCTCTAAATATATAGCAGGGGCACCGGACCATAGGTGGCAGCAATATTTTAAGCAAGGACGAATGGTAGATTTATAGAACTGTAGGATAGATTCTGGAGAGAAAAATTGTCTGGCATCACACCGTGAACCGACATTCTTAGCAGCTGACCGAGCAATGGATTCAATATAGACTTTCCACTTCAGAGAAATGTTAAGTCACAAAGAGTACATGAAAACTGGTTTCCCAAAAGTAATTCCTCGAAATGAATGTAGCTCTACATTGGATGGGACTTATGGCGGGACTAGCGGGTTGCGGTCATTAATGGAAATAGTGAGCCAACACAACTTGGACCTCAACAGAGGAGCGTTTACTAATTAAAATTTAAAGTAACATTAAAATGTATAAGCTGTTAATGTATGCATTAAATAAGTCTTTGAAATTTTCTTTTCTTTCACATATCTTTTTCTTTTCTTTCACATATCTTTTTCTTTTCTTTTTAATCAATTTCACCCCATGCAAAGCAGTAGAGCCACTAAGCCACAAGGGGTTATTGGGTGTGAAAGAATTAGAAAACAGAAGCATTATTGAAAAGCAATAATAGAAGAGTAATCCAGAAGACAGTAGATAACGATTGACATTGCATTTCAATTTTTGAAGATCAAAGTTGACAGGAAAGCAAGAAGCCAGAAGTGAGTTCCATTCCACAAGCAAGAAGTTCGAGAAAAGAAACTGTTACATAGAATTTTCGGTTACATCTAGCCAATTCAACTGTAAATTGACAATTGACAAGACCTTGTTGCTAAACTAGTACTGCACTTAAATTCATAAAGTCAAGGTACCATAGCAAAGATCTCGTCTGAACAATTACAATGAAAGTATTTATGCCCGACACAGTGAACCAACTTTCTTAGAAATAGATCTAGCAATGAATTCAATATAGCCTTTCCATGTCATATTAGCCTGAGAAGTGGAACTACTCACTCTCCTGGAGGTTAGCATCAGCCATGCTGATGGAAGACGAAAAGGGGTCTCTCGGATGATTAACAGAGAGCAATTTTGTTTTGGAGACATTAAAATTAACAAGCCATTCTTTGCCCCAGTTAACAACTAAGCGAATGTCATTTTTTCAGATCAGCTCCCAATTTGACCTCGTCAATCTGATCAGACTTACTGTCTTGGAGTTAGAAAAAAGAGAGACTATTTTAGAACATTTACTATCAAAATAAACCTACTGAAATCTCTTGAGGAAAGGTTCTTGTCCTTAGAAAACTAAATTCATTCAATGTTTGTTTGTTTCTCCTCATCAATCACATTTTAATTAATGCAACAAAACCACTTTCCAAAATTAAATAAAAGCACCTCATAAAATAAAATTTAAAAATTGTTAAATTTTAACTCATTAATTAGATAAAAAGGATGCTGAAAACTGTTGCAATTACCAAAATGCATTTTCTTATTACTAAAGAAAATATAGCTTCCTTAGAAATTAAAATTAAAATTAACAGGCAATTCATTGCCCCAGTTAACGAAAGGCTAAAGGTCAATTATGACATCAGATGCAAGTTGGTCGTAAATGATTTTTATCTGTGTCTATTGTTTTTTTTTTATGATTAGCAGTTATGCCTGTGAAGTAGAATCTTAAAAGCAGGCACTCACTTGACCAAAATGGTATAAAATAATTGATAGATGTTTTTTTTAAGCAATTCATCCCAAAGAAGGCGATAATACCCCTAAGACTGTTGTAAAATAAGGCAAGGGTGTGCTGAAGTTTGGGGAAACACTTAACAGATTGTTCTCTTAAGAATTAAGGGGTAACATACAGAGAAGAGATATAGACGAGAGAAAACAAAGTAAAACTGAGTAATTACTGGTAAGCCCACTACCAAAGACACCACAGCTCGTTGGGTGGCACCCAAGTTCCGGAACATATGCACCAAGAGCACAAGACACCCAATCTCTGATAATAGCAAAGCGTGTCTTGCCACCCACTCACCGCTGACTGCTGGTTTTTTCGTCACCTTTGTTGACATGAGACAGTTGCATGCAGACCCGTATCTGGACACGCCAATCTAGTCACATCCGGATGTGACTTGCTTCGGCAGACATGTCCACACGCAACCCAGGGCCTCTTTTGCGTCTGTACTGACACGTGATCGCCACTAAGACACAAGAGTTTACTGTTAGTGACTCATAATTAGAAGACTTTAGAGAGAACCGGAAACACAATTCTGAACAGGAAGCAATGAATAAACAACTATTCCTGTTTAAAAAAAAAACGTGGAGGGGCGTGAACCGGACGTCAGTCCTATTTTTTATATAATCGACAGAAATCGAGTTGGTTCTTAAGCATCTTCCAAATAAGATTATAAGCATTTACCTGCTACTTGAAGGCCCAGAAACAAGGCAGGAAAAAAATGAACTTCCCACATCAAAAGAAATAAGAATCAGGAAGAGAGATTAACAACGGTGGCAGGATAGAATAGACATATTGATTTCTTTCAAATAGGAAAATTGAAAAGAGACGTTTCTTTTATTTTCCTTTTTGGTTTACAGAAAAAAAAAGTGTAACGGGGTCGAACGTTGGGTTACTCCGTGTTACATGCATTACACCCTTGTGCAAATTAATTATACAGGAATATGTGGAGCGCTATGATCACCTACACCCTTGTGCAAATTAATTGAAAAAAATAATTCCGTTATTATTTACTTTTTTCATATTTTCCAATAAAATATGACCCAGTGTAAATGTTAGTACTTCGTATGTCATTCCATGAAGTAATTCCTTGAAGATTGACCACAAATTCTCGACTGAATTTAAATCCGAAGAGTTTCCGTGACGATCTATAGTACTTTTATTTCCTCACTGGTAAGATTTATTATTGCGTTCGTGCAGCGTTACAATTTTCGTACGCTTCCTTATAGTAACATCCATCGCAAACAATGTCCGAGACAATAGTGTCTGGGCGTGATGAAAGTCTGATGCAATCACGGATGACTCAATATTTTTCAAGGCCAAACTGCACACCACTGCAAATGACCTAATCTGAGGAAAAAATAAAAACCGATTACACTCTGTCACTCCAGTGGTTCTAAAACTGACCGTATGGTGAAAGAAAGAAAACTAAAGCAGTTATTTCAATTAATTTGCACAAGGGTGTATTAGTTGATAGATTATTCCTTTTCTGTACTGAAAATGAAATGAATGAAACATACAACAATAAAACTTTGAGACAAGTGTTGAAATTAATGACAAGAATGTGTACTTTTCTTTTCGTGAATGTTATTCACAATATTGCTTTTGCGCGTGTTAAATGTTCTCAGGGTTATTGTCTCTTTTTGCTTCTTTTAAAATTTGGGCTTACTTGTTTATAACTGTTCCGAGCATTTCGTGTTTAAGGGAAGCCTTTGAAACCGTCAACTGTGGATTTTCACAGAGCGAAGAAGATACGCCTGAGTTGTTATTTTTACTACTGCTACTTTTGCGTGTAGTGATAAGGTTCTTTTTAGAATGATGAGATTTTAAATCTTTATTTCTAAAATGATGAACTATCATCATCACCATGAACCATAACAAATGTGAGAAAAGTAAAGGTAGGCATAGAAAGAAAAGAACGTGTAACACAAAATACTTACTTGAAATTGATGAATTTTCGGGAACAAGTGATACTCGACCGGCAGTTAGAAAGTTCCGCTCGCAGGTATATATAAATAGCTGCAGTTAGAATTGAAGATAGTACCGTCCATCGAGATAGAGTTTCCTACACCGCCAGAGGGTGAGCTTCGTTGTGATGAGGAGAAGGACAGAGGGTTGGTAAGAGATCTCGCTGGCTGAAGGGAAAAGCTGATCCGTAAGTTATTCCACTTGTTCTACCTACACCTCCCCAAGACCGTGCAAGTGAATCCCTGAATAAACAATGAAGTATAATGGAAACAAGATTTGTGCAGTTATTTCACATCATTATCACCTTTTGTTTTCTTGTGAACGTGTAACGGACCTTTCCAATTTTTGTTTACGTCGACGTGAATGAGAATTGAGACACAACATTGGGGTGATTTCCCGGTCGTTGAAAAGCTAAAATTGGGACCTGTTGTATGTTTACACTTGATCACCCCTTTATAATAATGAGATATTCCATTGTTATGATAACAGAGGAATTACTTGACGCCAATGAGCAAACATTCATCGTGTTACAATAACAAAGAAATATTTACTTCATTAGTAACTATGGGAGCACAAGCTGTTTTTTTTAATTATTTCATGTTGGCTTTTGTTGGATCCTTTACCATCAATTCTCCCCAAGCAAGATGATAAAGCCACCAAGACGCAGAGAAAGTGAAAGAAACTGAGAAAACATTGTTGAGTAAAATGGACAATAAAAGAACAGGATTCAAGGAGACATCAAATGACGATTGACGTTGCATTTAAAAAGCACTCTTTAGCTTTGAAAAGGAAAACTTCTCTTTCCCTGTTTTGAAAGAAAAATTCCTCGCAACTTTGAAAAGGCGGAATTTTCTCTGGTTTGAAACTGAAAATAGGTTTCCACTTTGAAAAGGAAAGTGCCCCTTGTTTTCAAAGATAAAACAGCATCTTGCTTTGAAAAGCAAAAATTAATACCTCTTGTAAAAATGGGGAAAAAAATCTTTGCTTTGAAAATGAAAAATGCTCCCAGCTTTGAAAAGGAAAAGTTATTTCCTGATTTTGAAACGGAAAATACTCACGGCTTTGAGAAGGAAAAGAATTCTCCCTCTTTTGCAAAGTAAAAATTAAATCCCTTCTTTGAAAAGCGAACATTTACTCCCTGCCTTGAAAAGGGAAAATTTATTGCCTGCTTTGTAAAGGAAAATTACACCCTGTTTTGAAAAGGGAAAAAAATACAGCGCCGTACTGTCCTATCACAAGTGGATCCTTTACCCCGTGATGATGGCAGTATTTATTAAAGCAATTCACCCAAAGCAAGGCGGGAGTGCCACTAGCACGCAAGGGGTTACAGAGGATTGAGAGCAAGAGTAAAGAGGCGTGTTTAAGGAAAAGATACAGAGAAGGACGGGGAACAAGCTCAGCATGTCTGATATTGATTGACATTACACTTGAATATTTGAAGATTATAGTCACTGGAGAAGCAAGTAAGAGGAAGGGAGTTCCACAGATGGGAAGTGCCGGAGAAGAAGCTGTTCGAGTAGAAGAGACGGTTACATTCAACCGTTTTGACAGTGAAAGGGTCGGACCGAGATGCCAGCCTGGTAGCTCGCTTAAATTCATATAGTCCGGGAACCAGCGAAAGTTGCTCGTCGGAACAGTTGTCGTCAAAATACTCGTAGAAGAGACAGAGGGAGGCCATGGCACGTCTGTGGAATAGCGATTAGATTGAGAAGCATTATGACCAAGTTTGAACTCGTGCAAAGAAGTAAATACATGTCTCTTCTTTCATGTTCAAGATGAGGGCTATCTAATGTTTTCAGTAAAATTCTGAAACAGATTGATATAACATTACCAAAGAGGGCACTTTAGTCATTAGAACACAATTAAAAGGTTTATTCTAAAATCGGACATTACTTTCCGAACGACCTCATACTATTTCCCAGTATATACACAGGGTGCGTCACGTATTTGAGAACAACCTTCTGAAGGAGATTGACATGAAAATTAACAAAGAGGGCACTTTAGTCATTAGGAATAAGTAATATATTTTTGTGCAATTATTATCAGAATAGATTAGAACACAATTAAAAGGTTTATTCTAAAATCGGACATTATTTTCTGAACGACCTAATACTATTTCCCAGTATATACACAGGGTGCGTCACGTATTTGAGAACAACCTTCTGAAGGAGATTGACATGAAATTAACAAAGAGGGCACTTTAATCATTAGGAATAAGTAATATATTTTTGTGCAATTATTATCAGAATAGATTAAAAATTAAAAGGTTTATTCTAAAATCGGACATTACTTTCCGAACGACCTCATACTATTTCCCAGTATATACACAGGGTGCGTCACGTATTTGAGAACAACCTTCTGAAGGAGATTGACATGAAAATTAACAAAGAGGGCACTTTAGTCATTAGGAATAAGTAATATATTTTTGTGCAATTATTATCAGAATAGATTAGAACACAATTAAATGGTTTATTCTAAAATCGGACATTATTTTCCGAACGACCTAATACTATTTCCCAGTATATACACAGGGTGCGTCACGTATTTGAGAACAACCTTCTGAAGGAGATTGACATGAAAATTAACAAAGAGGGCACTTTAGTCATTAGGAATAAGTAATATATTTTTGTGCAATTATTATCAGAATATATTGGAATACAATTAAATGGTTTATTCTAAAATCGGACATTATTTTCTGAACGACCGAATACTATTTTTCCAGTTTGCGTCACGTATTTGAGAACATAATTTCTGAAAGAGATTACTATGAAATTAACAAAAAGGACTCTTTAATCATTACGAATGAGTAATATATTTTTTGTGCAACTATTATAAGTATAGCTTAAAACACAATTAAAAGGCTTATTCTAAAGTCGGGCATTATTTTCCGAACGACATAATATTAGCCCTTCTTGACTTTTGTCGGCAAAAAAATAATATGAGAGAAAAAAAAAATCTCATAAAAATCAGCCATAAGAAAGAGTTAAAAATTCTGCGTATGTGGTGAATCTGTTCGTTTCTCTCTCTCTCTCTCTCTCTCTCTCTCTCTCGCTATATATATATATACATAGTTATATTGTATATATATACACATATATATATATATACATACATATATATATATATATATATAGTTATGTGCCATGCGTGATACAATCATGTATCTTTCTTTTCCTTAGTAGCTTGCCATTTCTTTCTGCGGTAGTCCAGTGGCCATCCAAGGCTAAAGAACCCGGTCTCTCCTGCTATTTACCAATAGCTAGAGGGAGAAGAAGATGATTTATACCTTTCCCAAGGATATTAGCACATAAGTGAATGTAATGGATTTAAGTGGAATTCGAACTCGGCTTCTCCGATTCATCAGTCCGAGCCACTATCCATGTCTCCACCTATCTCCGCCTATTAGCGAATGCTTTATCATTAATAATATAAAACATATATTGTCACTATATTAAGATGTAAAAACTTCAAAGACTTATCATATATGTTTGTAATCGTTTAAAATTTGACCAAAATTGTTTAAAGCAGACTGGAGTTATTGAGGTTTATGTGATTTGCAAAATAACTCCAGACTATCTAGATTTGACGTAGACTCTAGAAGGGACCAGAAATCCAATCATAAACAGGAAACAATGGATAAACCACTAGTCCTGTTTAAGAGAGGAGGGTCAGTCGAACGATAGGCGAACCAATCTGCTCCTATTGGGGGGGGGGAGAAATAGTAAATACAATTTTAGAGTTTAGGAGGAGGCGTTAGAAGTGTAGAGATGAAGTAGACTTTAGAAGAAACCGAAAAAACGGTTCTGAACCGAAAACAAGGGTAAAACCTCTATTTTTGGTCAAAACACCAAGGAGTGAAAATCAAACGAGTGGCGACCCTATCTACGCCTATTAGCGAGTGCTTTATTATTAACTATATAAAACATATATTAACTTTAAAATTTGGTGTTCAAGTTTAATTTAATTATTTCCCAGTTTTTTCAGAAATTTTTTCTAAATTTTTCGGGGATCAATTAATTGCGTTTTATTCTCATATATATATATATTTGGCTAAATCGGCTGTATTGACAAATCTTTCAACACAACATAATTATCTGTATTAAAAATATTTCAAAAATAAAATATATTTTTATGACACTTTATTCAAAGAAGAGTAACTGACTGGAAGTTTAATTAATCTGAATTAAAACAAATATTACTTACCGTTAATTTAAGAAGTTGCAGAAAAGCATATTTTTTAAAACTGAGGTGGGTGTTTTATGAGGTGTTAGCAGATTTATCGCTTAATATTTGGCACTTTTAAGTAAAGGGTATATAACTGTAAAAATTTCACGACGAATACAGCGTGAACGCATTTTTTTTATATAAAAGTAAATTGAGGAAAATATTCTATGTAATTTAATATTTGATTGAATTTTAGGCACTTTGGCTTTATAGACTTATTTATGAAGACATTTGTTGAGAAAACGTTAGAAAATTATCAATAAATTTCAAATTTACTATACTTACTTATAATTTAGTATACTTACTTATAATTTACTGCTCTTATTGTTTGTACGTATCATGTATGGATATTCGTATTTACAAAAATCGACACGTTTGTACATACACCAAAATAATTCAAAATTCTTTTTTAAAATATAGGGGGTCGCTGAATTGTAGTAAACTTTTCCATTTGAGTTTAACTAATATAGGTTTTTCCGTAATAACAATATCACCTAAAATTTCAAATTAAAACATAATTTTAAAAGATTTAAACTTTATACATTTTTTAAAAATGATAATTCTTATAAAAATTAATTCTTCATTGATTTTTTTCTTAAGGCAATAATGTCTGTAATATATCTTATTCATAAAGCAATTAAAAGCTTTTTTAATTAAATAATGTCTTAGTTTTATTGCATTTTTATTTTACGATTCAGAGCAGATTTTCTGCAATTTGACCCCCAAAAACTGATGATTTAAATTCTTCAAGGACATTTCCTTCTAACTAACATAATCATTAAGACGCTACAAAAATTAATTTCTCGGAATTCCATAAATTCATTAAGTGGCAGAGGAGAGTAACAGATGTAAAAAAAAAAAGTTTTTACCAAGATTTTCTAAAAAGTAAACGTTTCTAAAATAATTGAATTCATTTTTGAATAAGTCCTAAAAATTTCATTAAAATGTGACAATCACCTTATTTTTGCAAGAATTTCCAAATCAATGTGTTTACCGCAGCAAAAAGACGCTCAAATTTCTCATACTAATTTATGTTCGCCCGCCGACACACACTTTTTAAACAAAATTTCAAAGGCTCTAAAAAGGATTATAAAATACAATTTAATAATGAAAAAATCCTTTGGTCTGTGCTCTTAATAATAGCATCAAGATTTTGAGAAATTTTGGCCCTTTTTTCATTATATATGCTTATTTTTAGCGAATACTAAATTTGCTTTATAAACTTTAGACAAATATTATTAACGATCGTCCAAAATAAACTTACTTTCTACACACTTCATTATTTCAGTTACCCACAGGCTTCGGAGTCCCAGACAGGTCATGAAAAAAATGACCGTACACAGGCAGGGAGAAGATTGAGTCAAAAATAAAGATAAGGAAATTCGATCGTAAGAGGCAAATGAGAGCAATAAAATAAAAACTACTTACCTTATAAAATGTTCATTTATTCTAAGTTAATAATCTTCGAAATATTTGGCCTTACATAGAACAGAAAGAATGATTTCCCTGCAACAAATAACGATGATGGCGATCTCAAAAAAAAAAACCGGACCCTGTGAGTTTAAAGTTTCTTTTCTGCTGCACAACATTTGAATCAATTCGAGTAAACATCACGACGAATCAGCAAATGTTTGCATCGGCTCCACCTAAAAAATCCTAAACTGTTTAGGAACGAAAAATTGCAGGTAAGAAGAAGAAAAAGGGGAAAATATTTGTTTTATGCTAATACCGGTCCCCGTTTGATCACCGATGTTAAACAATGTCGAGAGCCCGGTCAGTACTTAGATGAGAAACCACTTAGAAAAACCGGTTCGACTCTGGAGAGCAACACACTGAGCCTTCTTGACCTCACGTTTTCAGCTGACTTGAACTGCATCGAATCAATAGCTGCATCTACTGCAAGGATCACTGTGCCGTGCCAGAAGGTTTTTTTCTCGTCAGAATCCTTCTTTCACTTTTACAAATCTACCATTCGCCCGTGCATTGAATACTGCTGACATATCTGGTCTGGTATCCGTGTTAATCATCTCGAGGTTCTTGACAAAATCCAATGAAGGATCTGCAATGTAATCGATCCTGACCTGGCATCTCGACTTCAATCACTTTCTCACCGACGTGCCATGGCTTCTGTCTGTCTTTTCTATAAATATTTTCATGGCTGAACAGGATATTTTGGAAGAGAAGCCAAGTGAATGAAGGAATAAATGGATAATAGTACCTGCTTTTGTTTGGAATTAATGAAAGAGATACTTGGTAGGAGGAAAGTCAACTGCATTAAAAAAAAACACATATAGAATAAACAGGAATGGAATTGCAGAATCATGTTACCAAACAATCAAGTAGTCCTGGGTATGATGATAAACTACATCCGGCAGCAAGGAGGTTTTGAGGAGTGTGGAATCATCTCTTAATTGCTTTTTGTTCCCAGGTCCACCCTGAGCCGGGGTAGTAGCACCCGTCAGGGCCTCATCTATGAGCAAATAGTGAACCCTAAAACATAAAAATACAATCAATACACATTTAGAGTAAAATTACCAACAACACATTTTTAAAGCAGAATTAATAACAATAAATTTTATAGCTTAAACGTCCCACAATCTGGCAATTTCATTCCGGTTGTCCTGAATTTTAGACAATTTTAGCAATTATTATTATTATTAGTAGTAGTAGTAGTAGTAGTAGTAGTAGTAGTTCCTTTGATTTCTGGTGTGTACTCATTTCTTTCCGGGTCCCACCCAGAGACCTAAGTTCATAAATGTCATCATGGCATTTTCCACTGAGCAATTAAAAACAAAACACATATTTTACATAGATAGAGCCCTTAGTAAGGTGTGGGCTGTACTCGTGAGAATATTTTTTTTTGTATTTCTTTAAGCTCCAGGAATCCCATCACTGAGTTTACTGGAATCTTTTGCAACCGATTCGAGGGCTCCAACGACAACAGGGATCGTTGATGTTCCCATGTGCCACATTTTTGAGATTTCGATTTCAAGGTCCTTGTATTTTGTTGTTGTTGTTATTATTATTATATATATTTTTTTTTTTGATATCTAAAAAAAAAAAAAATAATAATAATAACAACAACGACAACAAAATACAAGGACCTTGAAATCAAAATCTCAAAAATGTGGCACATCAGCAATTCCTGTTGCAGGATTGATTTGAAAAGATTCCGATAAACTCATTGAAGGGATTACTGGTAGCTCACGCCTTAAAGAAATACAAAAAATTGGACTCACATGTAGAGCCTAAGGAAGAGCTTTATCTATGTAAAATATGTGCGATCTTAGATGTTTTTTTTGTTTTATTATTATTATTATTATTATTATTATTATTATTATTATTATTATTATCTTGTATTATAGCTGCTCTCCATCCATCAAACGGCACGACCTCGCAGAATAGTTGCAGTGCCAAGCAATGAAGCCTTCTGAAGCGATGGAATACAAGGCTTTATTCCGATTTTATCAATGTAGGACAGTTTGGTGGTATATACACCAACGCATCAGTAGTGGCTTAAACGTCTCACATTCTGGCAATTCATTCCGGCTGTAGTCCTTGTGTTTCTTGAGTTTGCGAAGTTCTTTGACGATAATGTTATGGCCACAGGGGATAGCCGCGTCATTGAGGAATATTTTTTTGTTTCTTTGTCAACGACGGTGATGTCTGGTTTCGTGGTCTGTTTGGATGTTGAAATCTCACAAGATCTTCATTTAGTCGTTTTCGAACACCCCCCTGGCTTGTGGCGGTAGCAGTTCCTTTCGATTTCAAGTTCATACTTCTCACATAACACCAGTACAGATGAGATGTCACACAGCCTGCACTTGTCTGTGCATTGAATACTTCTGCCATATCTGGTCTGGTGATCCTCCTGTACATCTAGAGATTCTTCACAAAATCCGAAGAGGATATGTAATGTAATCGATCCTGACCTTGGATCTCGACTTCAGCCACTTTCTCACCGACGTAACGTGGCTTCCCTCTGTCTTTTCTACAAATATTTTCATTGCAAATGCTCTGGCGAGTTTTTTTCCCTTGTGCCCCGACTACATGAATGTAAGCGTGCTACTAGATTGCCATCTAGGTCCCACCCGTTTGCTGTCGAAATACTTAAATGCAACCACTACTTCTACTCCAAGAGTTTCCTTTCTCGTACTTCACGCCTGTGGAACTCCTTTCCGTTTACTTGCTTCCCCGATAAATTCAATCTTCAAAAGTTTAAATGCAACGTCAATCGCCATCTTCTGTCTTCTTGAATCCCGTTCAGCTTTTATCCTTTCCTCAATCCTCCCAATATTCAGTCATTTCTCTCATTTCCACTCCCTGTAAAACCTCCCGTACTAGTGGCATTCCCGCCTTGCTTAAGTGGGGGGGTTAAAGAAAAAGCGATTTCTCACAATTCGAAATATGTGATGTGGCTTCCCTCCTTGCTTAAGTGGGGGGGTTAAAGAAAAAGCGATTTCTCACAATTCGAAATATGTGATGTGGCTTCCCTCTGCCTTTTCTACAAATATTTTCATGGCAACTGCTCTGACGAGCTATTTTCACTAGTGCCCCAACTGCATGAATTTAAGCGTGCTACCCGGTTGGCATCTCGGTCCCACCCTTTCACTGTCGAAACGGTTAAATGTAACGGTTAAATGTAACGGTTAAATGTAAACGGTTAAATGTTCTACTCCAACAGCTTCTTCTCTCGCACTTCCCGACAGTGGAACTCCCTTCCTGTTAGTTGCTTCTTTGATAGCTAACATCTTCTTGGGAGTCGGTTCCAGAAAACAGCAGTTTGTGGGAAGAGACTGCTTGGGTGAAACTTGCATCCCACCAAAGGAATATGAAGGGAACGCAGGTGGTTTGCTGCGATGCATGCAGCATGGTGGGTTTTAGCAATGAAGGATAGCACTGGTGGCATATGTATTAATCAATCAAGTTATACTAATAACAAAAAGCAATCGAGATACCATTTGTCACATGTCGAAAATACCATGTGACAATAGCATGCAACAATAGCATGTGACAATAGCATGTGACAACTGTAGAAATTTCAAGTAGAATACAAAGAAACGGTCCCTAACAATAAGAATTCACCATAAGGGGTCGCTTCTCGGATCAACCCTATTTTAGTTTACATAAATGATCTGCCTAAGAGTATACTCCAATTATTTATGAATATCTATGTTGATAACACAACGGTATGTGGATGCACCTCCCAAACTCTAGCTAAAGTTTTAAGCTAGGTTAAAATTTTTGTTTCGAAGATTCCAAATAGTGAATATATATGTTTGCGAAGCGGTAGCGAGCGGGCGAAACCTGCTATTGGAATAATAAAAGAGATAGGCTGGAGAAACAAACGACGGAAAAATTCATCAAAATTATCAATTTAAGGTAATACGAATAATTTATGGAGTAATAACAATATGTACACTGTAACCCGGATATAAGAGCGAGTTGTCAGGACTGGAGAAGAGGTCTCTTATACCAGGGTTTAGTCTAATTTATATACATTAACACAGGCTCTAATTTGGGACGAGAGAAAATCTCTCTTATATCCGGGTTTATCTTATATCCGGGTCTCTTATATCCGGGTTACACTGTATCTGGAAACTTTAGAAAATACGAAGACGGCCATAAAACGAACCTAGCAAAACGAAGCCATATAATAATTATCAATGTCTATTTATTTATGTACACTATTTGCATTGTTCGGACTGCTGTCCTCATCCTTATTGTTACATTCACGACATTTCGGCCGTTGTACGCTCCGGCTTTCTTCAGGTGATATTTGTACTGAAGGAGTCGGTACTGAACAAGGGTCTCAACTCCATAATAGTTATCAAGTGGATGCCATACTTAACCATCATAACACCAATCGAGGAAATAGTCGTGAATACCCTACAGGCCCAGGCAGATGAGCTAAGATAGGAAGTGAGACAGACCCTGGAGAAAGCCAAACTTCTCACATCAAACACCACGAAACAAGAGAGGCTGGCAATCAAAACCCTACAGAAGAATGATATCATCATCACCATATACTACCTGCCAACAAAGGCAATGTGAAAACAGAATATACAAACAGAATATACAGGAAGATTTCATTAGAAAGCGTAGCTATAGTAAAGAAAGCTCAATGAAAGAAAACTGTTGCAGATCCTAATTAAGAACAAATGCCATTTCCCACCAACGTTACAGCAAGCTACCTCCCATATACACCCTTGTGCAAATTAATTGAAACAATCACTTTATTTTCCTTTCTTTCAACATACGATCAGTTTTAGACCCATTAAAGTGATAGGGTGTAATCAATTTTTTTTCCTCAGATTAGGTCATTTGCAGTGGTGTACAGTAATATGAATATATTTTCCAGGTGTATGATGAAATTTGTTTAACCTTGAAAAGTATTGCATCATCCGTGATTGCATCAAATTTTTATCACACCCAGACATTATTGTCTCGACTGTCGATTAGTTGTCCTATGACGATTGTCTGTGATGTACGTTACTACAAGGAAGCGTACGGAAATTATAACGCTGCACGAACACACTGGCAAACATTACCAGCGAGTAAATCAAAGTACTATAGACTGAGCCGGAAACTCTCCTGATCTGAATCCAATCGATAATCTGTGATCAATCTGCAAGGAAGGATTTCGCGGAAAAGACACACAAAGCAGTAACATGTTCGCTGGATCATGTTTCATTGGAAAAATACGAAAAAAAGTAAATAATAACGGATTTATTCGTTTTGTTTCAATTACTTTGCACAAGGGTGTACGATCTCCCCCAAATTCAAGACGGTATTCCTCTCAGGCCAATTGTTAGCTACCAAAGCTTTGTGTGCCACCCTCTGAGTTACTTACTAGTGGATATAGGGGACATAGTCATCATCATATGTGCGAAACTCCCCCGCTTCGTGGAAATAATTAAAAATGCTCCCATCCAGTTCAACCGGATAAGTTTGGACGTAGTGAGTTTGTTCACCAAGGTATCCACGATAGAGATACTATGAATAGTCAGGTATAGACTGGCCTCGGACTCATCTCTACGAGAATGTATCAGTATATTAATAGATAACCTGATAGAGATGCTGATTCTCTGTACATTTCATACATATATCTATAGGTTGAAGGCTTGGTGATTGGCTCGCTATTATCACCAGGAATGGTAAAGGTATACATTGAATACTTCGAGGAAATGATATTAGAATGAACATCTCGAAAGCCAGCTCTAAGGCTGTGATACGTAGATGACACCTTCATACTCTGGCCCCAACAGGAAGATGTCCACCTACTACCGAACCATGTGAACTCAATAAGATCATCGATAAAATTCACAATAGAGAAAGAAAACAACAACTAGCGTTCAAGAATGTACTAATATCTCGAACAGAGCATGGGTTCAAGACATCCATATGCCAGACGCCAACATTCAGCGGAGAATACATCAACTTCGACTCCCACCATCCATACAGTGTAAAGAAAGTCATCGTCCGCTGCTTACAACATCGAGCAAAAGTCATAAGTGGCGGCCCAGAGGCATATGAACAAGAAACGGTCAGTATAAATAGTGCCCTACAACATAACAACTACCCTGGAAACATGACAACAACCCCCAAAAAACGGAATAGATGGATAGCAGATGATAATAACACTCATAAAACAGCCACGTCTCTCTACCCCATGCGAATGGCTTATCGGAAAAAATACAAAAAATCTGTCGTCCATATAACATCGGTACAACCTTCAAGAGTGATTCAACACTACACAAACATCTCTTCTAAGTAAGACTACCTATAGAGGAGAACATGATTAAGGACTGTGTGTACGCCATCCCATGCAGCTGTGGCAAGAAATATAAAGGTGAAACATGTCACCTCCTTAAGATAAGACTACAGGAAATCTTCAAAAGTCTCTATAGCTTAAGTTAGTAAATTGACGAGTGATTACTTAGTCATTTTAATAATCTATACAAATAAAATATTTATCTGCATTTGGAGGAAATTAATTCCCGAGCAAAATAAA
>OZ038511.1:66699933-66777433 GCA_964036315.1 Acanthosepion esculentum
AACATTTACTTCTGTTCAAAAGGTGTGTGGACCGGGCGATAGGCGGAAATATCTACTCGTATTGAGGAGAAATGAAATAATTAGGAAATAAAATTTCAGTCTTCAGGCAGAGACGTTTGAAGTATAGATCTGAAACAGACTTTAGAAGGAACCAGAAACCCAACTCTAAACAAGGGATAAATCTCTATCCTTATTCAAAAGATCAAGAAAGAGTATGAACCGGACAATAGCTGAAAGTACCTAACAACTAAACCATCTCCAATTACCACGCTGTTTTGTTCTGTAATTTCAACACAAACTTCCCTTGCAAAAGATTTTGCTATTCAGATAATATTTTGGAATTACTTATCCTAAGTTTCCTCTCACGGATTTTGGGGGTAATTTGCCGAATAAAAAAAAAAGTAAGATTCCGTATCCTTTTCTCGCTTCTTGTGTCCCTTCAGGGCATATGCGATAATGGCTCTCCACAATATCGTATCCTATGTAGCTCCATAAATTTTGTCTTTTTTGCAATCTCTCCTAAACACTGTTCCGCCTTTCATTTACACAACCTCATTATTTGTTATGCATTGTTTTCCTCAGTCCCTCTTGCCTTCAATCTGTCCTTTTCTGTCCAGATTTTCCAAGCCCTCTTTCCTCATTATGAGCACTAGAAATTTCAACTGTCTCTGCTTGATGGTAAGCATAAGTTTCCTGTTTGTTTCCCATTTTTCTAAATGCTATGCCTAATTAAATTTCCTGAATATAAAAATTCTACTGCTACACCTATTAATTTTTTAAATGAATTATCATTTTATTTATTATTTTATAATATTTATAAAGAAGATATTATAATCTATTATTCTGCAGGATGTCCCTAATAGGCAAAATATGGACACATAGGCAAAAATGCATATTTTCAAGAAATAAAAATTTATTGAATTGGAATATTAACAAATAACATCTTCAATATGATTTTTATCATTTGTGATGCGAAGGTTGATGCACTTTGCAAGATTCACGTGAATTCGATGCAATAATTCAACATTGCCATCAATTTTAGCACATTCACCCTTTATGCATTCAATTAAGTGTGTTGCATCTGTCATTTTCATTGAGTACACCTTCCCCTACACACAACACACAAGTACCTATTTTTTCTTTTAGTTTCATAAAGAAGTCTCCCTGATATTATTTGAGTAAAAAAAAAATTGTTAATATCAAATGAGAAAATAATTTTATTTCATTTATTTTCACAACTGCTGGACTATTTCGTACTAAAGTTAAAAAAGGAAAGAATTCTGAATTACCTTCCTTGCTGACAATCTTTTTCTCATCGGAAGAGAGATATCATATAATAATTGTGTCTGCCGCTCCTTCCCTCCCTTCATCTGTTTACACGGCCATTAAGCCTTGCCAATACCTCATAAGAAACACAGAAGTGTTTAACGTTTCCTGCTAATACCTCATAAATAATGGACTATTCTGTTTTGATCGGCCGGGAAGACAAAAAAGCATACCAGAGACACTACTTGGTTTCAGTGAAGAAAAGAAAGAAAGAAACACAGAAGTGTTTAACGTTTCCTGCTAATACCTCATAAATAATGGCCTATTCTGTTTTGATCGACCGGGAAGAATAAAAGCATATCAGAGACACTACTTGGTTTCAGTGAAGAAAAGAAAGAAAGAAACATAGAAGAGTTTAACGTTTCCTGTTAATACCTCATAAATAATGAACTATTCTGTTTTGATCGGTTCAGGGCATCTGGAGACGTCGATTGACATTACATTTGAATAGTTGGAGATTATAGCTATTAGGAAAACAAGAAATGGGGAGGGGGTTCCACAGTCCAGAAGTGCGAGACATGAAGCTAATGAAGTAGAAGAGACAGCTACATTTAACAGTTTCGACAGTGAAAGGTTGTGAGTGAGATGCCAGCCTAGTTGAACGCTTAAATTCATGAAGTCTGGGAACCAGCGAAAGCAGCTCATCGGAGCAGTTACCGTGAAAGTATTTGTAAAAAAGACAGAGAGCGACTGCGGATGAGATGCCAGATCAGGGCCAATTACATTGCATATCCGTCTTTGGATTTTATCTAGGACCTTGCGACGAGCAGAAGGGGCTCCAGACCATACATGGCAGCAATACTCCATGCAAGGGCGAATGGTTGATTTGTAGATTTGAAGGATTGACTCCGGCGAGAAAAAATTCCTGTCATGGCACAGGGAGCCGACTTTCCTTTTTTGTTTTTGTTCGTAGCAATTTCGTTATTTTAATAAAGTTTCTTAAATTCAGAATAATTTTTAAAAAATACCTTATTAGATACCATTAAATATTTTATGACATACACCCTTGTGCAAATTAATTGAAACAATCGCTTTACTTTACTTTCTTTCACCATACTGTCAGTTTTAAACCCACTGGAGTGACAGGGTGTAATCTTCTATTTTTTTTTCTCACATTAGGTTATTTGTAATGTTCTGCAGTAATATGAATCTATTTTTGAGGTGTAGGATGAAATTTTTTGACCTCGAAAAATATTACGTCATCCGTGATTGCATCACATTTTTATCACGCCCAGACACTATTGTCTCGACTGTCGATTATTTGTCCTACGACCATGTATGCGATGGACGTTACTCCAAAGAAGAGTACGAAAATTGTAACGCTGCACGAACACACTGGCAAGCGTTACCAATGAGCAAATCAAAGTACTATCGACTGGCTCGGAAACTCTCCTGATTTAATTCCAATCGAGTATCTGTGGCCAATCTACAAAGAAAGACTTTGTGGATTGAATATACGAAGTACTTACATGTGCACTGGGTTATCTTTCATTGGAAAAATACGAAAAAAAGTAAATAATAACGGAATTATTCGTTTTGTTTCAATAAATTTGCACAAGGGTGTAGGTGATCATACATCTTCCTGTATAATTAATTTGCACATGGGTGTAAAACAGGAAAGAAAATAATCAAAAATTAAGAGCGAAATATCGCTTCACTAGTTTTGAATGAATTTCTTTTTATAATTCCTATGTAATATAAAAAAGTTATTCATTCTACTGAATTTCATCAATGCTTATAGAATAAAAAATATCTTCACAAACTATTGGTTATATAAGATTAAAAATTAAGATTTATTTTTAGATATAGATACCAATTTCTTGATTGGTACTACGTATTTAATTTTTTTAATTTATCGCGCGGTTTTTAAGTGTCAGAGATTATAGTTGAAAACTACTCTTATTGACTAATGACCTTGATAATAGTTTTCAGACAAAGAAGAAAGATTTATTTTATAAAATTAAATTAATTAACCCTAAAATATTGGATTTTTAAATTTTTTGTTTACATTTTTCGCTTATAAAGGCGGTTCCATCAGTGACGAGAGAACGTGCAAATGTTTTAAAAATTGTCTCAAACCTTTATTTACATACGGGAATTTATTTTACTTTTCATAATTACTACCTTTAAGTTAGTATTTGTCAAATAAACTTGGTACCTCCGAAAAGCGATAAGGCTTTTATTTTAGTTTTGATTCCAAGCTAACAGATTAAATTTAACATTTCCAATAAGCAAAATACTTTGCTGTATTTCAAATAGAATTTAAATTGATTGGGATGATTTTTTTAAATCGCTACAATCGACCATACTGAAAAATCTATAAACACAGCATAATTCTCTTATTAAAAATCTTTAAAAAATAAAATACACTTTTATGAAACTTTGAAAAAGACTAAATGGTTTGAAGTTTAATTAATCTAAATTAAAACAAATATTACTTATTTTTAATTTAAAATATCACAGATAAGTATTTTTATCACGGAAGGGGTGTTTTAAGAGGTGGTGACTGAGTTATTCATTTTCTTAAGACAATAGAGTCCATATTTTATTCATAAACGCCATTAAAGATATTTCTAGTTAAATAATGTCTTAACTGCATTTTTATTTTACGATTCAGAGCAGATTTTCTGTAACTGGTGGTCATCTTTGACGAAAAAAATTGATGATTTAAATTCTCCAAGGACTTGTTCTTATAAGTAATATAATCATTAAGCGCTACAAAAACATTTTACCAAGCTTGTCTGAAAAAGAAACGTTTCTAAAATAATTTCATTTATCTGTTAATAAGTTCTGAAAGTTTCATTAAAATGCGACAATTGGCGTATTTTTGCAAGAATTTCCTAATCAGTGTATTTTTCACAACAAAAAGACGCTAAAATTTCCTAGACTAATTTATGGTCATCATTTGACACAAAAAAAATTAACCTATCTATGGTTCTAAAAGGGATAAAAAATATTTAATAATAAAAAAATCTTGTGGTCTTTCCTCTTAATAATAACAAATATTTTGGCGATAAAACTTTATTTTTATTAAGTTTGGAGTATTTTTATCTGTCCTCCTGTATGGCAGTGAATGCTGGATACTCTCCTCAAAGACGAGGAAGAGACTTGAAGCAACAGAAATGTGGTTCTACAGAAAGATGGTGAGGATACTATGGACTTAACATGTAAGCAACAACGAGGTTTTGAAGAGAATAGAAACATAAAGGAAACTCATACATAACATCAGGAAGAGAGAGTTTTGAATTTCTAGAGCACGTAATGAGGAAGGAGGGCTTGGAAAATCTGATACTCACAGGACGGATTGAGGGCAAGAGAGACAGAGGAAAGCAGTGAGTGATGAGCTTAAGTAAATGGATGGCAGAACAGGGTTTAGGAGAAATAACAAAAATACAAAATATATTAAGAGCTAGAAGGGGCAAGAAGTGGTGGAGGACCATGATCGCATACAGGACACGGTGCATAAAAGAAAATGCTATTTTTTTAGCGAAGCTTTTGAGGTATATCATAATAGCCAAATTTAACTTCAAATAAGACATATAATTTATTTAAAATGCAATTTTATTTTGTGTTGTTTTTTTAGGAAGTCTATGACCATAATAAGCGGATGATAAGTCATTACTGTTATTTGTAGTCAAACCAAAATAAAATTTAGGGCCTTAAACATTCAATGACTATGTTTAATCTATTATGTTGTCTTTTTCGTTTGTCATTTTCAAAAACGAACGTTCATAATTTTAAAGTACGGAAGCCTAAAAGAATTAAACTGCATTTAATTTCTTCTTTTTACCCTGTCCCTTCAAGACGTTGGCGATTATGACTCTAGACCAGTGGTTCCCTAACGGTGCAGCGGAAGAGGATAGCAGGTGAGGTGAAAAGACTGAAAGACAATCAAAGATTTAGAAATGAGATTTCAAAATTTAAAATATTATTATGGATTTCTTGTAATTGTATACAGGAGTCCCAGTATAAATAGTTACTGACTGATTTTATCATTGCATATTTACATATATCTAAAATATATAAATATATATACATACATAGATAAATATATATATATATATATATAGATAAATTTCCAAGAGGATAGAATCCAAGTAGAACTCAATGTCCAGGACAGAGTAAGGATATAATAAAAAGGCTTAAACACTAATATTCCATGGTTATAATTTATTATATCAAGTATTAAGAATATAGTAACTATAAATTGGAGGAGAGAGTTATCAATGATAATGTTCTGACTACGAATTCGCGGTTATCTCCCTTTAAACTTCTCTCTGTTTTCTTTTATTTTGAAATGTAATTTTTATCACATAAAATTTGGCGAGGCGCGAGCAAATCTTCATTCAGAAAATGCGACTCAGAGAAAAGGAAAAGTTGGGACCACTGCTCTCGACAGCTTCCTATTCCTCGTGACACTTAGCAGCGTTCCTTTCCTTAGCCAAACCTCCCGGTTCCTGTTTTCGCCATCCGTTCGCACAAGCCTGTCAGGGAGGTGGCACGCTGCCTTCCCCTATCTTTTTCAAATACGATATGCCCTGTGAGGGTTAATCTTCCTACGCTGTCCTTCCTCATTAAGTGTCCAAGAAATTCCAGCTGTCTCTTCCTGATTTTGAGTTCTTTTTATTACCATTTTCTTTAAGACTTCCTTGTTGCTTAGACACTTCGTCCATGGAATAAACGATCGAAACTAATCAGAAAATGCAGACACGGAATAAATTTTACTACGTTACTTAAAAATCGAAAACTGCAAACGAACATGAATAAATGAAAATAAATAATTAAAATAAAATAAAGAAAAACATGTAAAATAATATTAATCCAAATAAATATTTAAATAAACTAAATAAATAATAAACAAATTAACAAACCACACCCACCAAAATAACCGTTAGAATAATGCAATAGACTACCCACAAAGCAACAGAATACCCAAAATGCATCACTGACCTGTATATATAAAAAGTCGAGCATAAAACGCACATGGCCTGACGTTTAGCATGAAACAGACTGTCGGCTGTGTGTGTTGACTTCAATGTTCACTTCTATATTTCCGTACGCTCTATCCTTGATATTTAGCACATTAATCCATAAATATAGCATACCTTTAAACTATATTTTATCATATATATATATATATATATATATATATATATATAGTGGTTAATATACACACACATATATATACATATATCTAATATATATAAATATATATACATATATATATATATATATATATATATATATACATATATATATATATATATATATATATATATATATATATATATATATATATATATATATATATATAAATTTCCAAGAGGATAGAATCCAAGTAGTCCTCAATGTCCAGGACAGAGTAAGGATATAATAAAAAGGCTTAAACACTAATATTCCATGGTTATAATTTATTACATTCTATATATATATATATATATATATATATATATATATATATAGATAGATAGATAGATAGATAGATAGATATAGATATATGTGTGTGTGTGTGTGTATGCATATATTATATATATATGTGTGTGTGTGTGTGTACATATATATATATATATATATATATATATATATATAGAGAGAGAGAGAGAGAGAGAGAGAGAGAGAATATATTTAATAATATATATATATATAGAATGTAGAATTTATTTTTCCTATGTTATTCGAATTAACACGCAAAATATTTTTACTGTATATTTTTTTATGTTTTTTGTAGCTTTTATTTTCTTGTACAACTTTTGGTTTATCATTTTATGTTATTGACTTACTTATTTAAATTGAGCTTGAATAATATATAAAATAATTTAAAGAAATGTAAAAAAAGAAAAGAATTTATCTTACAAGCTCGGATACACGCACACACATAGACACATGTATGTATGTATGTATGTATCTAAATATATATATATATATATATATTATATATATATATATATTTTAGAATTGGACATTGTCCGACAATTTATTTAAAGACATTTATATTATGTTTAACGTTCTTTTTATAGATACAAGTATTTAAGCAAATGCTCTGTTTTATAATAAACAGTATTAAATAACATTTACCGGCCTGAATGTCCGAGAAATTTTCATAGAAAATTTTCGCTCTCCGACAGGAATCGAACCTGTATCCTATACATTTGCTTAAATACTTGTATCTATAAAAAGAACGTTAAACATAATATAAATGTCTTTAATATATATATATATATATATATATATATATATATATATATATATATATATATATATATTGGATTAATGCAGATATAAACTTTGTGACTTATCTGAGTTATGTATATATAGAGGCAACTGTCTGTTTCATGCTAAACGCAATCGTCAGACGATTGTTGATTTCAATGTCCACTTTTATATTTACATACACTCTATCCCTGATATTAAACACTTTAACCCACAAATATAGCATTCCTTATAACTAGATTTTATCATATGTGTGTGTGTGTGTGTAATTGAAATTATAATGTAATATAAACATAAAAATATTCAATAGAAAAACAGTTTGTTTTACAAAAATGCGTTCAAATACGCAGCAGCAAAAGTTTATTAAATAAATCTGCTGTCATCCATGAGAACAGACTCGATGCTAATTCGAATTCAGCTTCAAAGCTACACCAGGTTATTCTAGTTCGTTTTGAGAATCAATGCCAGTCTTGAAAGAATCTTTAAAATTGTGGGGCTGCTCGACGAAGCGCCAGATATAGTGGGGCCTCGGAAATTCAAATCATAACTAAGAGGACACATGCTCGGGTAGGGATGACATGACCGTGAAAATCCTCGGCCAGCGATTCCTGGGATAGGTGGACCATATGGGAGGAACAAATTCCTGCTGGAAAACGCACGCCCTTCCCCTTTGATTCAGGGTATGACCACTCGATGAAGGTGGTGCTATTGGTCCACAGATCTCGGTCAGAATTTGAACACGTCTCATCGATTCCAGTTTCGGCGCCGATAACCGCTACGCTACGAACACATTCAAATGTCGAAAGCATTAATAAAATGACAAAAATGATTAGCTGAAAGATCAGCAATCAAAACCCGATTATAACTCTATAACGTTGATTTTATCTCTTATCATTGATACACACACTGATCAATGATTCTGATTTTTTTTTCAGTTGTTCCTGTGACAAGTCTTATGTGTTACAGTTGTCAGAGTAGTCGACCTTTCTCCGAATGTGAATCCAACATCAAGGAGCTTCGTAAAGGTGCTCTTTCGAAATACGCAGTCAATTGTTCCGATTACAACAATTTGAGCCATAATTACTGTTCCATCGAATCTTACATACAAAATGGTAAGTACAAGAAACAAATAATTATTTGTGGGCATACAACGGCTCCCTCTCGTACCTTTTCACCGGCTGGATAAATCACCCTAACGTTGTGTCTCTATTCTCGTTCGCGTCGGTGTGCACAGAAGCTGGGAAAGGCCCATTGCACGTTCACAAGGGAAGCGAAAGATGAAATTAACGTCAAAGTGAGACATGAAAACGGGTATCTTGTTTACAATATATTTAGCTACGTATTCAGGGATTCATTTGCACGGTTTGAGTAGTGGGTAGGTGACACTTATGACACCTACTACTTATGTCATGACAGACTAACGGATTAAATTTTCCTTTCAACGAGAGAACTCTCTTCCCCCGTTCGCTTCTGCCCATTTCTCGCAACTCACTCACAGATGTCTTGAAACCACTCTCTAACAGATTATATCCGAATTCTCTGAAGAGCAGCCTGCACCCTGCCAAAAGGCTGTATCTGCACTACCATTCAGTTCTGTAAGACTGCATCCGGAACTTTATAACTCACGACCAAGTGACAGTTTCCCTCGAATTCTTTAATTTATTTATCTATTTATTTTTCGCTTACGGACAAATGGGTTGCCAATTTGAAACTCCTACTTCCTAGACTTCACTGCTAGTCATAAAATACAGACACTTAAAACTTAGATAAAATCATTTATGGTCTATTTCTATGTGGGAGTCTTTATCCAGTTTTGTAAGTGACCCAGAGTGTTAAAATTTTTCCCTCTCTATCTCTCTCTTTCTTTCACCTTTTTTTTTTTACATCTTCTTTCTTCCAACGTTCTTCTTTTTCCTTCTTTCTTATTTTCTTCCTTGTTTTCTTTCTTCGTTTCCTTCTCTCTTTCTTCCTTTTTTTACTTTCTTTCTTCTTACTGGCCCCACCATTCATTCATAATATACAAGTACGGACGGTTACAAATAGCGACGTGCCTAGCTTCTGTGCTGCCCAGGGCGGTCGTAACATTGACCTCCTCCTCTATAAATATCCCCCAGACCTGACGGCATATACAAAATCTAAATAATAATTACAATTACGGAACGCTCAGCCCCACCCCAAAAACCTGGCGAAACAACAAAATAGGATAGAAAAAAAACATTCCAAAATAATTAGAAAACAAGATTTTTTTAGTAAACAATATTTGGGATAGAATATTGCATTAACAATATATACACAAATAAAATCCCCTAAGAGTATCTGACTCATAGTGTAAAATTAATAGCAAATGTATTACTTATCCATAACCCTCATATTAAATGTATTACTTATCCATAACCCTCATATTAAATGTATTACTTATCCATAACCCTAATAGCAAATGTATTACTTAACCGTAAGCCTCACAGTAATTGTATTACTTAGCCATAACCCTAATAATAAATGTATTCCTTAACCATAACCCTAATAATAAATGTATTACTTAGCCATAACCCTAATAATAAATGTATTACTTAGCCATAACCCTAATAATAAATGTATTACTTAGCCATAACCCTAATAGCAAATGTATTACTTAACCCAAAATTGAACTTATTTAACAAAAATGGACAAGTCTCACCCCACTCCCATACAAAAAGAATTCTCATCTTCAACAAAAGTATGTCTTTTCAGTGTCTTTCCAAAGCTCTGTGTCTTGTGCTAACTCACAAAAGGGCTGCAGCTTTTCGAAGCCCTTCAACGTTTTCACGGGCAATGTTTTGTTCAATGTGTGTACTGTGGATGTTCGAGCATCCATTTGCCTCAGGGTTCTTGATAAGATCCAGGGACGGATATGCAATGTAATTGGCCCTGATCTGTCATCTCGTCTGCAGTCGCTCTCTCAGAGACGCGCCGTTGCCTCGCTCTGCCTTTTTTACAAATACTTTCACGGTAATTGCTCCGATGAGCTGCTTTCGCTGGTTCCCAGGCCTCATGAATTTAAACGTCCTACGAGGCTGGCATCCCGTTCCCACCCCTTCACCGTTGAAACTGTTAGATGTAGACGTCTCTTCTACTCCAATAGCTTCATGTCTCGCACATCTCGCCTTTGGAACTCCCTTCCCTATTCCTGTTTCCCTGACAAATATAATCTCCAACTATTTAAGTGTAATGTCAATCGACATCTCCAGTTGCCTTGATCTATCCACTTCCCTTCTCCACATCCTTTCACCTTTCATTCCCATCTTCTCTCGCTCCAAATCTTCTGTAACCCCCTTGCCTTGATCGATCCACTATCTTTCTCCACATCCTCTCCTTTACCACTCCTATCTGCTCTTCCTCCAAACCTTCTGTAACCCCTTGCGTGCTAGTGGCTTCCAGCCTTGCTTGGGGTGATAAGCTTAAAAAAAATGTGCTTTAAGATTTATTTGCTTCCATGTGAATGCTTTCAGATTCCTTCCTATTTGTTTTGAGATGCAAAACTTGTATTGTGTCTACGACTTTCCAATGAATATTATTCTTCCATAAGATATTGATTACAAAACCATTCCCATAATATTTACTTTCTCCATCTAAAGCGATTAAATATGGTAACTATATCGTATCAGTTGTTCCCAAATCTACGTGTCTTGTGTTAACTCACGGAAGGTGTTGCAGATTTTCGAAGCTCTTCAACATTTTACGATGTTCTTTTGTAATATAGTGGAACCTCGGTTCACGAATTTAATTCGTTCCTGAAGGCCGTTCGCAACCCGAAATGTTCGTAAATTGAAACTATTTTTCCGATAGGAATCAATGTAGAGAAAGAAAAAAAAGGCACAGTACAATAAAATTGCAAAAGAAAAGCACGACACAACACACGAATGTAAACAACATGGCGGTCGACTCAGAAATTATTCCGTTCGGGTTAACTCGGTAGTGTTCGGCTCGGTCCGGCAATGTTGTTCGAGAGCGGATATTTGGTTTGATAACCGAGGCATTTTCATCTCGAATTTTCTGTTGGAAAACCGATTTATTCGACATGTGAGACGTTGGAGAACCGAGGTTGTTCTGAAGTTCCTTGTTGCCTGCCGATGTCGGCCATTGTTCAATGTGTATACTATGGTTATTCGAGTATTTATTTCATTTAATATTAATTTTCTTCGATGTACCTTAAAGTCTATACCTTCAGATTTATTCCTGTTTGTTATTGTGTCCGTTTATCAAAATCCTCTCCAAACCTCCCTGACCTTTATTAACTCACAAAAGTCCCAACCTCTTTGAAGATTGAGGAATTATGGGATTTTATTGATTTTCTTTCAATGTCGTTGCTCGCACGTGGCCGAGTGGTTAGAACGTTCGCATTCTGACCATGAGACTCAGGTTCGAATCTCACCATGGTCGATTTGTCAGGAAGCAGATTTCCTCATGTTACAGGACAGGAGGGGTCGATTTCAGCGTGCGGCACCTTTGCAAACAGCCTGAAAACCATACCATGGGTTGACCCAAGCTTTGTGAGTGAAATTGGGTAGCCGGAACTCTTGGGGGTCGTCGATAGCTGTGCTAAGTCACAAGTCATCGTGGCCTTGAAGGTGCTGGCATTGTTCAAATTATTGTTCTCTTTCCCAAAAATTGTAACTAAGGTCTGCTCAGTATAGTTGCAGTATAAACAACATGTGGGTACTGTGGGTGTTGAACAAACACAAATGTGCCAGAGCAAGCGTCTGCAATAGGGAGTGGCTAGCCGCCCTAGTAGACGGGTATCCTCGAATACGAGTGGCCAGCTATGCATACTTTGCATGTTCGTCCAGTGTCTATGGATCTTATTCTTTTTAGATAAATTCAACCCAAGCAAGGCGATAATGCCACTAAGACGCAGGGGAGCAAGGCGATAATGCCACTAAGACGCAGGGGAGCTACTGGGAGTGAAAGAGAATGAAAAAGCTGAGGGATTCAATTGGGATGCCTTTAGTTGGAGTTTCTTTCAAACTGGGAAAACAAAATGCTCTCAACGCACTGCGTTTCATTCCGTAGCGAAGGGATAAATTTATGAATATCAAACAAGTGTTTCATTTTTTTTTATGTCACCTTAATTATCAGGTTTACTAAAGTGTATTACTGATAAAGTGTATCAGTTAATTTAAATTTTGTCGATAAATTGGAAAAAATCGGTATTTCTATTTTAAAATTTTTTACTCAAAAACAATTTTCCTTATAAAAATAGTTTATTTCACATGGCTGACATAAATTACACGGCCTACCTGAAAATTGATGGGTTTCTACGACATTTATTAACTAAATTTTGCGATCAGCCAAGATCGTAAATTGCTCTTTTTTTCCAAAAATGAACAAATTCAGTGTAGCAAAAATGGTAACCATGAAAAACTAAGGTCATTTTCAGAACGAGCACCATCAAATTAGCTAAAAAACGTGTTCTGCTTCTTGGCACCAAAAATAGTTTCTTAAAATATTGGATCTTCAGTGAGTGTCCAAACTTTGTGTCCTAATGTCAGGATTATAAGTACGATTCCAACTCCAAATTCTTACCAATTTTGCTATCGTCAACATATCAGCTGCTCGTCTCACAGAGAAGGATTATCTACCAGTTGATAGGAATATATGAAAATTTTGAGTAGGCGTTAGACTTTTCAGATCTTAGAGGGAAAATAAAAAAAAAATAAAACCACGCACCAAAGAAGACAAAAACAAAACAGTCGCCTTTGCTCTCCTCAAAAGTACTTTTTTTCCAATCTTATCTGATTCTGTTCGTATCTTCGTTGTAAACCGATACACAGCACATTCCTCCTCTTTTGGGCCAGCTGAGATTGACGGGAGCAGGGATGCACAAGGCTAAATGGTGATATGTTCAAACGAGGTCATTCTAATTGTCCCAGTATTGCGACCGATTAACGCTTCAGCCTTCTTTCTGTCACAACTTTCGAGACAAAATATTATCCCTATATACAGGGTGTATTAAAAATACTATTACAAACTTTGGGAGCGGCTTCTTCACACTAAATAAGGACAAAAGTAGTGAAGCGATAAAAGTGATGGGATAAATTTATGAAGATAGCCATAACCCTGAAGAATTTAGGGTTTCATTTTTTTTCATGTCACCTTAATTATCAGGTTTACTAGAATTTATCAGTTAATTTGAATTTTAGCGTTAAATTGAAGAACTTCGGTACTTCTGTTTTAAAATATTTGTCTCAAAAACATTTTTTTCCTTATAAAAATAGTTTATTTCAGGTGGCTGATATAAATTGCTCGGCCTATCAGAATATTGATGGGATTCTACGACCTTTATTAACTAAGTTTTGCGATCATCCAAGATCATAAATTGATCTATTTTCCAAAAATTAACACTTTCGGTGCAACAAAAACGGTTTTCTTTCTTGGCACCAAAAATCGTAGTGACCAGTGCAATTAGTTGGTTGCTACGTGCATGAAAGTAGTATCATATTAAAGTAGTACTCACAATTACTATACCACCAAACTCATGAACCAATACTAGGCTATTGACCTTGATTTTTGTTTGTTTTTTTTTGTTTTTTACGGCTTATCAACCCGTTGTGGGTTATTTAAAGCCAAAACATTTTGGGTTGTAAGAATAATTTTGGTGAATATTGCCTTCATCTTTTGAGGATAACAATGATTTTTTCCAAGTATAATCTCCAGTATTTAACCCATAGGGTGAGATAGATTCATACTCTTCCCAAAGGTATTTGTCCGTAAGTGAATGTAATGAAGCCAACTAGAATTCGAACCCGGCTATCTGATTTCACTAGGTTATTTCCTCTCCAAACTGTTTTTTCCAATGGTTCTATAGGAAAGAAACGCTATTTCCAACACAAATGACATGCCCACATATATACCATATTAAAGCGCATCCAAACTTTATTTTCCACCCAATAACAGACAATATTACAAACATGCCAAAAAGATTCCACCATACGACATACACCATTTAAATCAAAGTGTCTATTGGTTAGAAATTAACATCACCATGTGAAATATTTGACCAATCAGAGAAAACTATAAACCTATTTTTGTCAAGCCTACTTTCGGGAAAAAATTTCCTTATAAAAACACAGAAGAAACCGGGAATCCAATAATGAATTTCGAAGTTTAGACGGAGACATTAGATGTATAGAGTTGAAGTAGAATTTAGAAAGAACCAGAAACCCAATCCTAAACAGGAAACAAGAGATAAACCTCTACGCCTGTTCAAAAGACCAGGTAGCCTATCTACTCCTATTGTGGAAAAATGAAGACAAAATTCTTTCACGGAGGAAAAGTAAAGGCATAAGAAACCAAAATAAATAAAACTAACCTTGTGGATGACTTTGGTGGAACAAGTTTGAGTGACCCAGGACAATTCCTGACCAGGCTAAGAGGACCAACCTGTAAATATACAAGAAATAACACCATGCATTTAAGACCAAGTAGTGGTTTCTCATATCACGGAGAGGCAAATCTATCTACTCTTATTAAAGAAAATAATGTAACTAAATTGTAAATAAAAGTTCAGAGTTTTTTAAGTAAAGACGTTAGGAGTACAGACTTGAAATAGACTTTAGAAGGAACCGGAAACCTAGTCCTAAACAGGAAACAAGGAATAAATCTCTATTCCATTTCAAATGCCGGAGATGTGTGTGAACTGGTCGATAGGCAAAACTATTTACTCTTGTTGAAGGAAAAAATAAATAAATAAATACATAATAAAATTTCAGAATTTATGCGGAGACTTTAGACGTCAAGAGTTGAAGTAGACTTTAAAATGAAGTAGAAACGCAATCCTAAACAGGAAACCTCTAATCCTGTTCAAAAGTCCGGGGAGGAATATGAACCGGACTATAGATTTGGCGCTGATAACAAAACCATTTCCATAACATTTACAGTCAGTTTCCAAAGATATTGTACCGTTTAACTCCGATATTAATATAAGGTTATTTTTTTTATTTGACTTTTGTCGGTAAAGATAATTAATGACTTCCCCGGTTGTCAACCCTTAAAAGTTGGGACCTTCTTATTTAAAACTATATAAACTCCATTTACATATAAACATTTTAGCATCGAGGCGTTTAATGTTAAAGGACCCACGAAAACGGAAAAGCAGGAATTATTCGGTCAGGAACTTAGTTATAACTGGCAGGGGCGGATTTCAGAAATGAACAGAGGTTGTTCATATAAAGCAATACTCTTCTACTCGAATCCAGCTCTCCTACCGACAGACGTCTTTCGCTTAGTAAATACGTTAAAATTTCCCTTCCGCTGTGCCGGGTGTAGAATCTCTGACTGATGCCAAATCGGTCTGGCTTCGATCCCGGCTCGAAGCGATCGGATGTCAAGCCACACTGATGAACCGTGATACAATCTGTCTGTGGATGACTATGCTCTCGAAATAATTCGATTGAACTCTCGGAGAGAAAGGGGTAATTTTATAAACAGTGACTGTTGTTGCTAATACAGTGCTCTTCTAATCAAATCGAGCTCTCCTAGCTACTGACGTCTTTCGCGTAGTGACGATAGCTTGGATGTAGAATCTCTGAGTGATGCGAGATCGGTTTTGTTTCGATCCCGTCTTGAAGCAATCTAGCCACACTGATGAGCTGTGATACAGCGGAACAGTCTGTCCGTGGATGACTATATATATATATATATATATATATATATATATATATATATATATATATATATCTTTCCGGCTTACAAGAAGTTGCGGCTTGGAAGACGCACCCTAATATTGGAAAGAAATTTCTAAGAAAAAAAAACTCATTCTCAGACAACAACACCTTCACCATGCGTCCCTCACATACTGGCGCCACGTATTGTTTACATTAATCACGATTTTGTTTGTATTGCAATGACATACTAGTCACGAACAGAAAGGCTCCCGCCGCTGCTAGTAAACAGAGCCTGTTTAAGCTTGTGGCTTGGCTCCAGGAAGGTTTATAGTCTTGGAAATACTTGTAACAGATAAGGACTGAGGTTACATCATTTAAAAGAATGAATTAGATAGATAGCTAATATTATAGTGTAATGACTCAACATACAAATCCACGCCCCTATCAGTCAAGCCAATTAGGTGACCGTCCAAGCTTACTTGAGCCTGGGCGTTGCCTTACATTCGTCTTGGGAGACGCACACGTATATATATATATATACCGGACGAACTTTATTTCCTAAAAAAAAAAATACGTGTAAGGCAACGCCCAGGCTCAAGTAAGCTGGGATGGTCACCTAATTGGCTTGATATATATATGTCATTTGCAGACTATTGTTTCGCTGTACGACAGCTACTCGGTGCGACTAGACAACCGAATGCCTCAAGCCCGAATCGAAACCTAGCCGATTTGGTGTCAATCAGAGCTTCTACCACTGAGCCATCTTCACTCGACAGAACGAGTCAGCCAAATCTAGCTTATTGTTTTTACAAACGTAATCAAATGCCAAGCAGCCATAGTGCTCCATCCACTTTACTGAAGATTTTCGCATTTATATATATATATATATATATGTGTGTGTGTGTGTGTGTGTGTGTGTGTGTGTGTGTGTGCATGTGTGTGTGAAAAGTGCGTGTATATAAATATATATGTGTGTGTGTGTGTGTGTGTGTGTGTGTGTGTGTGTGTGTGTGTGTGTGTGTGTAATCCCAAATTTAAAAAAATGAATCAGTTTGTCTGAGGATCGCAAAAGCTTGAAACCCAGGGTCACAAACTCACATCAATCCAACCAAATATATATATATATATAAATATAAGTATAAAAGTGAACATAGAAGTCAACACTTACAGGCGACAGTCTGTTTCATGCTAGATGCAATCGTCAGGCAACTAGTGCTATATAAACAAATTTTTACTACGTTAATAAAAACACCGATCAAAATAAAAAAATAAATATATATATATATATATATATATATATATATATATAAGATAAAAAATAAAAATAAAATTAAATAAAAACAAGCAAAATAATTTGACACAAATAAATAAATAAACAAATAAACGACTTCCGGTAAAATAACCACCAAAATAGACTACCACAATGCACGACTGACCTGTATATATAAATAGCCAAGAAAAATAACAGCACTAGTTGCCTGACGATTGCATCTAGCATGAAACAGACTGTCGCCTCTAAGTGTTGACTTTTATGTTCACTTTTATATTTACACACGCTCTATCTCTGATATTGAGCACTTTATCCCATAAATATAGCACACTTTAAGACTATATTTCTTCATATATATATATATATATATATTGTGTGTATTTAGGCAGCATTTTTTCATTCATACATGTTTCATTAAATAATATAGATAAGTGTTGTCTATATATTTTATGTAAATACTTTTCATATCGTCTGATAATCTTAATAACATTATCATTAAACAATGAAAGAAAATCACAATATTGATGCATACTTTTTTTTTTAATCCAATCTAAGCTTTCGGCTTACATAAGCCATTATCAAAGATGACAATTACACAATATATTAAGCAATACACAAACAAGAAATTGATTATAGTCTGTTTTTGTTTATATGGATGATTTCCAAGCAACGATAAACACGTGCAAAAACAGACTATCATCAATTTCTTGTTCGTGTATTGCTTAATATATTGTGTAATTGTCATCTTTGATAATGGCTTATGTAAGCCGAAAGCTTAGATTGGATTATGTATCAATATTGTGATTTTCTTTCATTGTTTAATGATAATATCATGTTGTGGTAGGATCCACCTAATTTGCATAGTGGAGTACCGACCATATAAATATGGTTGGTACCGGGAAGAGAGGGAGGAATCAGGAGATTCAACCAGAGACTCTGCCCGACTGCGACTCAGTCAACACATTCTCCAGGAACGGTCTTCCCAGGAATATACAAAAGACTATATGTAAATATTGTGAACACTTTCTTGTTTCAATACATTTTGTTCTACGTACATTTTGTGTTGCATTATTATTCAATGCATTAGTCAAGTTTCAACATGTTATTAAGCTTATCAGACGATATGAAAAGAAGTTACATAAAATATATAGACAACACTTATCTATATTATTTAATGAAACATGTATGAATATATATATATATATATATATATATATATATATATATATATATATATATATATATATATATTGCTCTTGTATTTATTTGATATGTTCAATTATAAATTCAATGTTTTAGTTTCACAGTGTGATTATGTAGCGTTTATAAAAGGATTTTCCTAAAGTCAGTTTCCGTGGCTTTTTATTTGCTTAGAGGTTTCCGATTTTATCATAGTTTAACTGAATGTCTTTGTGAACTTAGAAAAGAACAAGGGCATTAAATCTGTCTTCACTCATTATAGCTTACCTTATCTATTTTGCAACTGATGGGGGCGTGCCTCCTGTACGCCTCTGATGGTGATGGACTTAGGTCACGTGAGGTCACATGTTCAAAAGCAAATTTTTGAAAAATGGTTCAAAGTTCTATTTTCAAAGTAGCTATAACATCGATGCGAGACTTTATGACACCCTCCCCACCCCCGCTTTCACAAAAAGCACAATTTTGTCGCAATCATTATCGTAAAGTCCTCTGTTTCTTTTCTCCTTCGCAGGCGAGGTAAACGCTATGATAAGAGACTGTAACGATGGCATCTTCTCGTTTTCGGAGGACAACTACCCGTATATCAAAATGAAGCAACTGAACAGGAATTCCAATATAACTGTGTGTACCTACTCCCGTGGTCGGGTGGCGTGTGCTTCACTTTGCGATACGGACATGTGCAACGGACCGACCTCGGCTGCCGACTTTTCCAGCCTCTCCTACTGGATAATCCCGTTTTTATTTGTTCTGGAACTTTTTTTCTGATTGCACGATTGGCTTTCCTCATAGACAAAAGGGTATGGCTTTAGTACAGAACAGTTTAAACACTTCTCGTGCTTTCCTGTATATACGTCGAAGGACGGGACAAATCAACTGCATACTTACTTGTGCTTTCTCTCTCTCTCTTTCTCTCTCTCTCTCAAATACACATAAATTCTCATTCTCAAACACAAACGGCGGATGTGCGTAAGTTTTAATGGATAGCGGCTAGAAATCGGATAACAGGGTTCGAATTTCAGTCAGGTTCGTTATTTTCACTTACACGCAAATACCCTTGGTCAAAGTATGAATCTAAAGCTCCCCCCAGTTATGGGTTAAATAGTTTGGTGTGCATCTAAAAAATCAGAAGGGTACACAAGAGTTTGAACACTTCTCGTGCTTTCTCGTATATACGTCGAAGGACGGGACAAATCAACTGCATACTTACTTGTGCTTTCTCTCTCTCTCTCTGTCTCTGTCTCTCTCAAATACACATAAATTCTCTTTCTCAAACACAAACGGCGGATGTGCGTGAGGTTTAATGGATAGCGGCTCAAAATCAGATAACGGGGTTCGAATTTCGGTCAGGTTCGTTATTTTCACTTACAGGCAAATACCCTTGGTCAAAGTATGAATCTAACGCTTCCCCCAGTGATGGGTTAAATAGTATGGTGTGTATCTACAAAAATCCTTTTTTTCTCGAAAAGATTGTTAACACATTATTTTCTGACAAAATAAAGGAATTATTCTAAGAATCCAAAATATGTTTAGGTTATTTATAACCCACAAAGGGTTGATAACCCGTAAAAACAATTTACTCATTCAATCTCAAACACCCAAACTCTCTCTCTCTCTCTCACCCTCTCTCTTTCAAATACAGACATGTACATTCCCTCTCAAACGAACATACACACATTTCTTCTCTCTCTCCCTCTCTCACGCACTTGCACACACTTTCTCTGTCTAAAATACGTTCACTTTGTCTCTCTCTCCCATACACTCAACCTTAATGCACATATACATGTTCTCTCTTTCTCTCTCTCTTTCTCTCTCTCTCTCTCTTTCTCTCTCTCTCTCTCTATATATATATTACTTTAATAAAACACCGATCAAAATAAAATATTTTTATTATGTTAATAAAACACAGATTAAAATAAAGAATAAATAAATAAATATATAAGATAAGAAATAAAAATAAACAATGAAGAAAAAAAATAAAAAATAAAAATAAATAAAAGCAAGAAAAATAATCTAACCCAAATAAATAAATAAACAAATAAACGACTTCCGGCAAAATAATTGCCAAAATAGACTACCCACAATGCAGCACTGACCCGTATATATAAATAGCCGAGAAGAAAAAAACAAACACCACTTGTGGCCTGACGATTGCGTTTAGCATGAAACAGACTGTCTCCTCTAAATGTTGACTTCAATGTTCACTTTTATATACTCGCATGTCATTAAATATACTACACCACGAAAATAATAAACAAAAACTACAAATTCTCAAGGACCTCTATTATCAAAAGCATCCAACCAACACTGAACAAAATTTATTACGTGTGTAGCAGCAACATGTTGAAGTGCATATAGCAAACATTTAATGCCATTTTTTATGCTACCAATTTCCGATCATCTGCCTCATATTGGGACGCTTGTGGTGCAGAGGTTCCATAGCTACAACAGAAAAATTTAAAATTTTGTGGTAATTGCAGCAGAGCGCTCGGCCACAAAGAGCCTCATCGCCCAGCAAAGTTCTACTTTTTCTTTTAAGGAATAAACACTCCCTTGTTCAGATTTTCTTTATTTTATTTCGAGATGTGCTTTAGACCGCTTTAGAACATATATGAGCATTAGAGCCCATATATATTCTAAAGCACATCGTATCAATGGATAGTTGTTTCTACAAAGGGAGGCCTGTCTATAAAGTGTTCTCGAAAGCGCAGACGGGTACTGTTTAAAATTAAAATAAAAAACGGGGCGTCTTTTTCAAACATGGGTATCCGCTAAAAAATAACGTTAATAAATAAACGTGTTGACGTGTATCCTCGAATACGTATGGTCAGCTATTATATATACTAGCCGAGGTACCCGGCTTTGTCAGGGTGTACATGGCTGTAATTGGATAACCATATATACTCGCACCCCCACCCCTGTCTAGAAATGTCTACCTGTGTCCCCGCTTGCATGCATCATCTGTTGGTATACTATGCTATTCCCCCCTCATCTTTTTACGGTATGCTCTTCGCAAGTGTTTCATTGTTCTTAATAAAGTAATTCTATCAATAAAAACCTTCTTGTGTGATCGTTACTCGTGGTTAAATTGTTTCAATGTTTTAGATATTCAGTAAATTTCCTATGCCCAACGTTTCAGTAGTATGGCATTGTTCACAAATCTAATAATCAAGCAAAAACAGGGATGAAGCGTCATTCAACTGCAAATCTGGGGGTGCAAGTATACAGCGGGGTTCACTACAGTAATAATTAGCTACGTGACCAATTGTTAATTTTTACACAAAGGCGCGAAGTCTAAAGTCTAAAAATGGTTATGAATACGTAACGGGAAAACGAAGTGGAAATTCCTGTTTAAAAATATGATTGTTCGAGATAATTTCTATGGTCTGACATAATCTCTATTGTTTGAGATAACCGTTTAGTATTTACGAGTGAGTCATATTTGACTAACGGTTAACTGTTTCGTTTCATGAAATCAGTTATGCTGTTATTTATATTGGTCACGCTTAGTTTAGACTGGCACAAGGCTGTGGGCGCTTCACACCTGGTGGGGATTGAACTCACTTATTAGAAATTATAAGCTCATCTCGATATGAAAATTTTTTAACAGAAAAAAAAAATAAAATGTAAAGGAACAATAAAAATGTCTCCATATATTTTTTTACAATGATGTTGACCCTGTACAAGGCTCGGGGGCCGATCGTGGTAGAGGGTTACAGATAAGAAGCACAGTAATGGGGATATGTGAGGAAGAGAGCGTTAACCCTAGACTTAAATGGGTTAAGATAGTAATAATCAGGGAAGCATCCTCTTGGGAGTCGTTACCATAAAGCAACGATTTGTGGGAAGAAGCTGCTCGAGAGGAAGTTACATCACGCTAATAGGATACGGAGGGAATGAGGGTGGTTCGCTACAATGGGCGTGGCATGGCGGGTCTTAGCCGTGAAGGCTAGAACTGGAGGAAATAAGGAAAGTAGTTCGTCTGAACACTTTCCATGGAAATAACGATAAAGTAGTGAGAGGTTTGCAACGTTTCCTTTGCGAGAAAGGGGTTGCAGCGAGGAAAATAATTCATCACCCACAAGGCCGCAGAGTGGCTTTTGGACTCTATCGAGACTGGAATGTGAAAACTGTGCAGCTCCTCCCCATTTGTTAAAATTTAATTGAAAAAACATTATTTTACACCATTCAAATTGAGCAGACATCATGATTAGGATCTTCATCATCACTATGATCACGCGTGGCCGTAGGATCGGGCGTGGCCGTAGGATCGGGCGTGGCCGTAGGGTCGGGTGTAGCCGTACGATCGGTACGCAGCTTTGTAGCTAACCAGTTTATTTCGCATATTTAGGTTGGGTAAGTAAACCTGGCGGAACCCATCTCCTTCCTGGTTAAGTCACGGCTGATGCCCTTCGCCTTGGTCACAGACATGTGGCCGTTGATTCCATCGGGTTAACCCTCCACCATGGCAGTTGACTTCAGTTTTGGAAGCCCTCCGCTCAGTAATGCCATCACCATAGCACTGGTTGCAACCCCTAGCTAAGAACCCTACTCTATCCCACTGTGTTTGATGGCCTTTGACCCAAAAGTAGCTTCAACCACCCGCTGACAAGACTTGTTGGGTGTCTAACCACACTCCTTACTAGAAAAGTCTGAAGTAGCCGGTTTGATCACCAATGACTTTACTATGTTGCAGGTAGTACTGAGTTACATGCTAACACTGGCACTCATAAAGGGACCTGGCATAAAATAAAAGAGAGAGTGGGGGGATTTTTTTTAACCCTCGACTACTTCAATCGTCGATGGGGGTGTCTGATGGCAGAAGAAATAGACTTTGATTCTTCTTCCTCGTGATCCTTTCAGATAGCTTAGCGGCGCCCATCTTCTCCAAATTAAGTTCTCAATTAACCTGTTAACTTTATTTAAGAAAAGGTGCTTTAAAAATGCCATGTATATCTTTACGAAACCGTTTTCCTCAAAAGGAACTGGGCTACAATTTCTTAATTAAAGGGATTTTTTCCCTTCTGTCTGGATTCGTATTCGCAACATCTGCTTCAAAAAGAAAACGTTGTTAAAGTATATTTTCTTCATGTGAGTTCCGCGTCCCTTCAGGATATGGGCGATCATGGCTCTCCACATCTTCCTATTCTTTGTGGTACTTAGCAGTTTTTTTCCTCTTTTTGTTGTCAACCGCCTCCTATTCTGCCACACATTCACATACGCTTCACGCTAATCCCTGATCATTTAAACAGGAAGAGAGGTTTATCCTTTGTTTCCTGTTTAGGATTGCGTTTGCGGTTCCTTTTAAAGTCTACATTAACTGCATACTTCTAATTGCTCTCTCTTTCTTTCTCCCTCTCTCTCTCTCTCTTTCTCTCTCTCTCTCTCTCTTTCTCTCTCTCTTTCTCTCTCTCTCTCTTTCTCTCTCTCTCTTTCTCTCTCTCTCTCTCTCTCTCTCTCACACACACACACACACACACACTCACTCACTCACTTACTCTAAATCTCTGAACTTTTATTTACTAGTTTTTAACTTATTTTTTCTTCAATAGGACTAGATAGGTTCACCTATCATCCAGTTCACACTCCTCTCTGGTTATCGGATTTTATAGAAACCTCCAGGACTTTTCAGAAATGAATGGAATTATTTTCGAAATGTTTCCATTTTAGGAAATCTTGTTGAAAGTATTTTTTTTAATTTCTTATCCCACACATATTTAATTTTATAAAATTTTTAAAAAATTCTTTTATTATAGCGCTTAACGTTTAGTCATAAGGACAAGTCCTAGGCAAATGTAAATTATCAATTCTTTTTGTCAAACAAGACCCCCAGTTACCGAAAATCTTTGAATCGTGAAATAAAAAATTCAATAAAACTAAAACTTTATTTAATTAAAAAGACTTTTAATTGTTTTTTATGAATATGTTGACACTATTGTCTTAAGAAAAAAACTTTTTTCGATAAATAATATTTTCAAGAATGGTTTTCATTTTGAAAAAAATTAATTAGAATAATTTACAAAGTTTTAAATCTTTTAAAATTCTCTATTAATTTGAATGTTATTAAGTCAGTGACGTGCAGAGATTTGGTGATGCTCGGGGCCAATTTCTTGATTGCATGCCCCCCCTAAGACTTTAGTAGGGGGTGCTATGGGGCCTAGTACTGAGAAATCTGAGAAAGAAAGACATTTTAAATATGTAAAAACAGATGAAAGATGAAATAAACACTTTATTCAAATTCAATTTTTATTTCACTTTTTGAGTAAAATGACCTCCCGATGGATGGCCGGAGGCGTGGTTCGCACTCACTGCCCTCACTTCTACACACTACTGTATTAAGCAAAAATTAATATATTTACTAATCGTTAATGGAAAAGCTTACTACAATTCGGCAAGTACCAGTACTCTAAAATGAATTTTGATGTTTTGTGTGCGTATAAACGTGACGATTTTGTAAATACGGACGACCATACACGACATTATCAGAAAATAAGAGCGGTAACTATAGTAAATTTTAAATTGATTGATAATCTGATGACATTTCCTCACCAAGTTTCTTCTTAAGTAATTTTCTAAAGTCAATGTACTTAAAATTCAATAAAATATTAAAATGTTTAAAATATTAACTTTTTTTAAAGATTACTGTGTAGGAGTAGTTAAAATATCTATAAAAGAAGTTCACGATGCATTCGTCATGTATTAGGTCATCCCATAAGTTCTGTTCGAATTTTAACTTTTTGTTAAAATGAACGAAATTTAAAGAGTATTTTATAATGTCTAATGGAGCTGAACATTATTTTTATGTTTAGATGCATTTAAATTGATCACATTTTATTTCAGAGAACAATAAAATTAAATTTTGTTTGATTAAAACCCTGCTAACATGGAAGTACCCAAGAATCATTTGAGGCACATAATGCATTATGAGTTCAAAAAGGAAACTCAGCAGCCGAAGCGGCTCGAAACATTCACTCAGTTTATGGAGAGGAATGTGTGAATGAAAGAACTTGTAGAAGATGGTTTGCAAAATTCAAGGTGGGGATTTCACCCTTGAAGATGAAGATGGAACGGACGTCCAGTTGAGTTCGATGAAAAGCTTCTTGAAGCAGCCCTTGAAGAAAATCCTGCTTTATCAGTTGAGGAATTGGCAGTGGTTCTCAGTTCAAACCATACAACTGTTCATCGTCATCTTCAACAACTTGGAAAATTTCTTAAACTTGGAAAATGTGTGCCTCATGAATTATCTGAAAACAACCTCAAATCCAGAGTTGACATCTGCTCTTCTCTCCATTTCAACTTTTTGGGATAGACTTGTGACTGGCGACGAAAAATGGATCTTTTTCGAAATGTTAAGCGTCGTAGACAGTGGCTTGATAAAAGGGAAAGGACCCCAGCCACAGCCGAGAAGGGAACTTCATGGGCAAAAGGTTCTTCTTTCAATCTGGTGGGATTGCCAAGGAATAATCCACTTTGAATTCTTACCACCAAATGCAACAATTAATGCTCAAATATACTGTCAGCAATTAGAACGTTTGAACCAAGCTTTGAGGGAAAAAAGACCTGCTCTAGTGAATCGAAAACGGGTGATGTTTCATCAGGACAATGCGCGACCACACACAGCAAGAATCACGTCACAAAAGATCGAAGAACTTGGTTGGGAGAAAATTCCCCATCCACCTTATTCTCCCGATCTTGCTCCTTCAGACTCCCATTTGTTTCGTAGCTTACAGAATCATTTGGAAGAAACAGCTTTTGTAACACAGGAAGAGGTTAAAACTGACATTTGTGAGTTCTTCGAATCAAAGCCAAAAGAATTTTACAGTAATGGAATTAGTAAGCTTGTTAATAGATGGAAGGAAGTCATAGATAATCATGGAAAATACATTGTTGATTGAATCTGTAATTAAATGTAACATTTGGTCACCTGTTTTCTTTATTCAAAATTCGGACAGAACTTATGGGATGACCTGATAATTTTACAATTATTTCCCCCTGGCATAAATCTCGCAAAAGTCAGGTTTTCGATAGATGTGTCAGCATCTGAAAAACATCCACCTCCATGTTAAAAAATGCTTTTCTGTGATATTTTAAACTAAAAGTAACATTTGTTTTAATTCAGATTGATTAAACATTAAATCAGTTAGTCTTCGTCAAATGTTTCAGAAAAATATATTTTATTTTTGAAAATTTTTTATTAAAGAGTATTATGGTGTGTTGACATATTTTTCAATATAGCCGATTTTAGCGATTTAAAAACTAGTTACAACCAATTTAAATTGGGTTTGAAATACGGTAAAGTACTTTGCTTATTGGAAATATTAAATTTAATCTATTAGCTAGATATTGAAACTAAAATAAAAATGTCAAGAAAGATTTTTCATTTTTAAAATATTCAATTTAAACCTTTGGTATCACTTTGTTTTTAGAGGTACCTATATATATATATATATATATATGTGTGTGTGTGTGTGTGTGTGTGTGTGTGTGTGTGTGTGTGTGTGTGTGTGTGTGTGTGTGTGTCTGTGTGTGTGTGTGTTTGCGTGTGTTTAAGTTAAGTATTTGTTAGAGTTATGTCCCCCTTGTAAAATTTCAGAAAAATAATTTTATCGCAAGAGTTGTCAACACATAAAAATACCCACCTCCCTATTAAAGCATGCTTTTCTAAGATATTTTAAATTTAAATTAAATAATATTTCTCATCTAATCTTCCTCAAATAAAGTTTCAGAAACACATATTTTATTTTTAAAAGATTTTTAAAGCTTAGAATTACTTAATACAAATTTGTCAATATGGTTGGTTTTAGCATTTTTACTTATAAAAAACTCCTTCCAGTCAATTTAAATTAGTTTTAAAATACAGCATAATATTTTGCTTATTGGTAATATCAAATTCAATCTATTAGCTTTTTTTTAAGCTTTTCGCCCCAAGCAAGGCGGGAGTGCCACTAGCACGCAAGGGGTTACAGAGAATAGAGAGCAAGAGTAAAGAGGCGTATTTGGGGAAAGGATAAAGAGAAGGACGGGGATCAAGATCAAAGCATCAAAAGATGTCGATTGACATTACACTTGAATATTTGAAGATTATAGTTATCAGGGAAGCAAGTAAGAGGAAGAGAATTCCACAGACGAGAAGTGCGAGAGAAGAAGCTGTTTGAGTAGAAGAGATGGCTATATTTAACCATTTCGATAGTGAAAGTGTGGGACCCAGATGCCAGCCTGGTAGCTCGCTTAAATTCATGAATTCTAGGAACCAGCGAAAGCAGCTCGTCAGAACAGTTGCCGTAAAAAATATTTGTAGAAATGACAGAGGGAAGCCACGTCACGTCTGTTGGATAACAATTGTAGTCTACATGCCAGATCAGGATCTATCATCTTGCATATTCGTCTATGGATTTTGTCAAGGACCTCGATACTTTCGGGGGGGGGGGGGCACCGGAGCATATGACAGCAATATTCCATGCAAGGATGGATGGTTGATTTATAGATTTGAAGGATGGACTCGGACGAGAAAAACTTTCTGGCACTACATAGAGAAGAGCTTGAAATCAAAACTAAAATAAAAGCTTCGAGAAAAACCATTTTTACCCTCTTATTATTTTGATCCCTATGCAAGAGTAAAAGGAAGTAAACAGTGTTGATATTTTTTAATGGTATATAAAATAAGTTCCAAAATGAACTGTTTTAATTTTTTTTTTTTTAAGCAATTCACGCCAAGCAAGGCAGGAGTACCACCAGCTCACACGGGGTTACAGAGGATTGAGAACAAGGGTCAAGAGACATATGTGGGGAAAGGATACAGAGAAGGGCTGAGGAACAAGCTCAGCGTGTCAGATGTCAATTAACATTAAACTTGAATATTTGAAGATTATAGTCATTGGGGAAGCAAGTGCGGGAGAAAAAGCTGTTTGAGTAGAAGAGACGGTTGCATTTAACCTTTTTCACAGTGAAAGGGTGGGACTGAGATGCCAGTCTGGTAGCTCGCTTAAATTCATGCAATCCAGAAACCAGTGAAAGTAGCTCATCAGAACAGTTGCCGTGAAAATACTTGTAGAATAGACAGAGGGAGGCTATGGCACGTTTGTGGGATAGAGATTGTAGACTAGATGCCTATCATCTTGCATATTCGTCTCTGGATTTTGTCGAGGGCCTCCAGACCATATATGACAGCAATATTCCATGCAAGGATGGATGGTTGATTTATAGATTTGAAGGATGAACTCGGATGAGAAAAACTTTCTGGCACTACATAGAGAAGAGGTTGAAATCAAAACTAAAATAAAAACTTCAAGAAAAATCTTTCATTTTTAAAATTGTTATCAACAGTTGGTCTCCCCGCCTCAAAAGAAAGGGACGTTAAAATATACGCACATACCGAATTAAAGATAACAAAAATAAAACACCTACCTATATTTGGAGAAAGTTAACTTCAGCGTCTTATTCCTTTCTGTTTCCTTTCCCTTTCTTTCTTCTCTCCAGCTGTACGACAGCAGACGTTGTTATTCGCATATATTTTTTAATCATTTCACCCCAAGTAAGGCAATAAAGCCACTAAGACACGGGTTACTTGTAGTGAAAGAGATAGTCAGTTACCTCGGAAAAAAGTTCGTGTTTTGTGTGCGATCTGCCGAAGAAAAATTACCAAAAAGTAGTTAGCAAAAATCTACTTCAATGACTAGAATCTATGCTAATTTTCTTCCCTCCTCTGAATGGCGTGACCAAACAGAAAAAAATCTCTTGGTGAACAGAAGCCGTTGTTTTTCGCTGATAAAAGCAGAATATTTTCTGAGCTCAGCAGAGGAACACTTACTTTTTTGCTTGTGAGAAGTGAAGGTTGGACGTGTAACCCAATTTTGTCGTTTCTACTTCTCTTGTTGGACTGTTACGTCGGACTCTCGTTTGAACTGTGATTTAGCTACAAGTGTTGCGATCGAGAGACAGAAGAAATCTGTTGCAGACGTTTGTTGCTGCTTTAAGTTGACAGTGTGAAAAAATATAAGAAAAACATCATTAAGAAGCGTGAACAACCGAAGAAATTCAAAGTTGACTGTAAAGCAATAAACCGGAAGAGAATTCCACAAGCGAGAAGTGGGATATAAGAAATTATTATCATAGAACATACGGTTGCATCTCACCAACGGAACTGTAAATCGTTGAGACCTTACCGCCAATCAAGTACTGCGCTTAAAATCATAAAATCCAGGTACTATAGAGGAGAGTTCATCAGAACAATTTCCATGAAAGAATTTATAGAAAAGGCATAAGGCAGCTACATTACGGCGGTGGGAAAGTAACTGGAGCCGGGATGCCAAGTCAGGACCTGGAATATTGTAGATTCTTCTTTGTATTTTATCAAGAATCTCTAAATATATAGCAAGAGAACCAAACCATATATGGCGGCAATATATGATGTATACATGAATGGTATATTTATAAATATGTAAGATAGATTCTGGAGAGAAAGACTTTCTAGCACGATTTTTGAATCAACTTTCCTAGCAGCAGGCCAAGCAATTTATTCAATATAATCTTTGCACTTCATATCAGAGAATGTTTGCCCGAGAAGGCGCAACATGTCACATGTCTAGGAGGTTAGCATCAGCCATATTGATGGACCATAGAAAGGGGTCTCTCAGATGATTAATAGAAAGCAGTTTTGTTTTGGGGGCGTTAAAATTAACAAACTATTCCTCGTCTCGGTTGGCAGCAGGTCAATTTTGAGACCAACGGCCAAGTTGACCTTATCGAACCGATCGAACTCACTATTTAGACAGGAGCAAACAGTTATGCCAATCAGCATAAGCACCGAGTTGAGAAGTGATATTCTGCTCAGATTTTGTTTTTCAATTAAACTTTTTTAAACAAAAATTTACCTATGCAAATATATGCAAATGAATCAATTATGGAAGTAACTGTCTGCGAACATAACCATTATTTTATTACAGGAACCTATTTGGTATTGATATTTACGACAGTGCGACGACCATAGTAAAACTAGATGTCCTACTAGGATTTATCATCAGCGGACATAATCTTAACAACATAACACACGTGAATGATACTGTGCTGATGGCCGGCTCATAAATTAATAGATTTGTTTTTTTATGGCTTATCAACACTTTGTGGGTCATTTAAAGAAGAAACATATTTCGAATTTTAAGAATAATTCTTTTGTCTTGCGAGTGAATAATGCATTAAGCATAGTATGAGAATAGTAATGTTTTTTTTTTCAGATACAAGTCTTCCTAAATAGCTGTGGGATGAAGATTGATTCATATCCATCCCACGGGTGAATATAACGTACTCGACTGAAATTCGAACTCGGCTCTCCGTGTTCTCATCTCAGGCAAGGCAGATACAAAAAGGAAACTGCAAGAACTCTTAGGCAAGAAAATAAAAAAGAAAAAGAATTTCAATTTTATGACAACAGGGTGAGCGGTTGTCAACAAAAAAGACAGCTCAAGATATCAGCTACATATTGGGGATGTCAATTTTTCTATAAAAAGTGTTTACAGTGACTTCAGATTTAGACTTTAGTGTGTTTTCTCGCTGGATATATCTAACCTATACAGCTGGAGGTTCCTCAGAGAACTAAAAAAGAATCTACGAGAATTTATTATCGGCAGACATTATCTTAACAATGCGAGGATGACACTGTGTGGGTAACAGACACGGAAGGGAAACTGTAATCTCTTAATAAATGAAAGAAAGAAGAAAAGACTTTTAACTTTATGGCGACATAGTGCATGGTTGTCAACAAAAGAGACAACCCAGAATTGGTGATGTCAAATATTTTATATATTTCTACATATTATTTCCGTACCATGTTGACTGCTGTTGCAGTAACTGGATTTAGTCTACATTTTAAAAAATTACATCCGATTTCATAAAAAGAGAAATGTTACGCTGAAATATAAATAATAGATTAGAATTATTCGTGTCAATAAGTAATTTAACAAATACAGTGTATGAAATGTTCTTAATATAATAATTGTTAGCGATAATAGACATTCTTAATAAAGTAAACTTGTTAAATAAGATTTATTTTAAAATAAAACAATCGTTATAAAATAAAATAAACAAATATGTATTTTAATAATGTTGAGGCGCACCCACCTTCACAACCACAATAGACTGATCCTATTATTATAAATAGAACAGTAGTTCTAGAGACTGTGAGGAGTGTAGCAGTGTAGTGCAGTGCAGAGTGAGACTTCTGTAGTGATCAGTTACACTTCCGTTTCTCGACCGGAAGATACCGTTGGACTTTATTACTATTACTTATTGTTACTACTAACCTACGTTCGTTCTACTACTAATCTCTCTGATGTAAATACCTCTCTGAATATACCAGTATTTTTCCCTACGACTGTGTTTGTTCGTTATTACCATATACTCACGTGGAAACACCCAACATCTCAACAGTGGCGACGAAGGATGTTTTATTGATCTCAACAAATAATGAATGATTTTAAATGCATAATAATATAATAAAAAATATGATAAACTTATAAAAATAAATGCATAATTAAAACAATCGTGACTTCCCTTTGAAAATATGGCATAACTTTCTTTGAGCAATGAAAGGACACGTTCGTTCACACCGACATCGGCAATTTGAGTAGTCACGTTTATTTTGTTTTTCTCCGACTATTGGTTCAATATCGTCTATTTCTTTCTCTCTCATTTATCATTCAAACATGTTTAACTATTGCCTATAATTTTATTCATTCATCATTATTTTTATTTATTCATTGTAACGTAAAGTTTTTATGGACGAGGACGTATTTTCAAAATTTGTAGGAAAAGCGTTTTCAGTTGTAGCGTTATTTTGTTTTGTTTTCTACTTTTATTATTGGTTCAAAATTGTCCGTTTCTTCTATTATTTATCTTTCAAATATTTTTAACACAACGGCTCGCATATATTGAGATTTATTGTAAATTAATACATTTATGGCACAAGGCTGAAAAGGGGGAATGGGTTGAGGCTGGTCTTAACTATCTTATACCTAGCTAATCGGATTCACGACCCATTCACTCATCACAATTTCCTCATTCACCATAAAAACTCATCCGTCGTCAATCAATCCTCAATACACCATAATACCACATCCTCACTGTTGAATTATCAATGACTGTCAGTCTGCCAAGAGTTATCTGCTCTTAGATTTTGTTATCTCCTCTTGTCTCTTCTTGCACAGTCCCATATCTTGCGTTACCTAAACGGTACACGAGGATATGGTTTATTATATGACAAGGAGAAAGCAACCAATCTCCTGGGGTACTCAGATGCAGACTGGGCTGATGATTTAGATGATCGCAGATCAACCTCTGGGTACTTGTTCAAATTAAGTGGAGCAGTTGTCAGCTGAAGAAGTAAGAAGCAAACCTGTGTTGCATTATCAACAGCTGAAGCAGAATACATGGCATTGGCAAGTGCGGCATGGGAGGCAGTATGGATGCAGCGTCTTCAAGGGGATTTAATGGGAGTTTCAGTTGAACCGACACTGATATACGAGGACAATCAATCAACAATATGTATGGCAAAAAATCCACAATATCATGGACAAGCCAAACATGTTGAAATTAAGTTTCACTACATTCGAGAGCAGGGGGAAATGAAGACTATTAAACTAGAGTACTGTCAGAGCAAAGACATGATAGCTGATGTGCTGACAAAAGGACTTGTGAGCACACAATTTGTGAAACTCGGAGAACTGTTAGGTGTTAGAGAACTGATACAGTAGTCTGACAGCAATTGAGTAGGAGTGTTGAATTATCAATGCCTGTCAGTCTGCCAAGAGTTATCTGCTCTTAGTTTTTGTTATCTCCTCTTGTCTCTTCTTGCACAGTCCCTAATGTAAATAAAGCGTTCGCCTCGTGCGTGTGTTAAATAAAACATGTCTGTGTGGTTTTATTAAATTCGTCTTCCAGTCTGAAGTATCAAGTCTGTTCAAAACAAGGCATGTTTCGATCTGATTGATTCTTGACTTTATAATTGTCCTTTTCAATGGTTATGGGCCCAGGCGACATCTCGAAGATAAAAAACCACGTGGGACCTTTATTTCGGCCATCTTGAATTCTCGATTATGGCAGAAGTTTTTGTATCGCTTTATAACGTGTAATGGCGATGAAAACAAAACGTAGTAACCTCGTGCCACTGAATGGTAGAAATTATGCCACTTGGAATGTACAATGCAAAATGGCATTAGTTAAAGATGGCTTGTGGAGCATTGTGAACGAAACGGAGGTTGTTCCCGAAAGAAGGACAGATGCGACAACACACGCGAAATATTTATCGAGGAGGGATCGAGCCTTAGCTACGATTGTGCTCTCAGTGGAACCGTAAACTGTTGTATCTAATTGGAGACCCTCATGATCCTGCAGTTGTGTGGAAGAAATTGGTTGATCAATTTCAAAAGAAAACGTGGGCTAACAAATTAGCGTTGAGGAGAAAATTATATTCCCTTAAATTAAAAGAGGGTGACTCTGTTCACGAACACGTCAAAACGATGATGGAAATATTTGATGAGTTAGCAATCATCGGCGATTCAATTGATGAGGAGGATAGAGTTGTATATCTCCTAGCTACTCTCCCAGTTTCTTATAACATGTTGGTGACAGCACTCGAAGCAAGTCAGGATCTTCCCAAATGGGTGTTAGTGACTGAACGATTGCTGTACGAAGAAACCAAGGTTAAAGAAAGGGAAATTAATGATGCCGAATTGAAAGCCATGACGTCAAAACACCACGTCAACAAAAAGGGGGTCGATTCTTGACTTTATAACTATCCTTTTCACTCACAGGGGAGGGGGGAGACTTAAAAAAAACCATCCCAATGAGATGATAAATATTATTTACAATATATATATATATACACAAATCGGATGAATGATCATGAATGGGGAGGGGCGAACCCCAAAACAAACTAAATATCAAAACAAAGCAAAAATAAACTAAATAAAAAATAAATAAATAAAATATGCTCTCAAATATTTGATGATAATTTTACACTTTTATTAATTTTACACTTTCATAGCTGCCTTGCGGTCATATTCAATCATGGGAAAGTCTTCGGGAGTAAACTCTGAAGACACATTCGGGGCCGGAGTCTCTAAGACGGTCCGATGCTATGTTCAGCTTCGATCGGGCAACTCCGAAGACGACAGTGGTGCAAAGTTGCATTGGCTTTTACCTTTCCCTTGGACAACATCGGTGGCGTGGAGAGTGAGGAGACGTTCTGTATGGGCAACCGCCGATCCCTCATAAAACCCCGCGCCCTGGGGAGAATACTACAGCGTCGCCTCACCTCGACGGCAAAACACGGGAAGCAACAGTTTACCGATGGGAGGATTCCGAAGGTCCTTCTATATAGGGAACTGGTCACTGGCAAGAGAGCATGACGGCGACCACACATCGTTGATTCAATTACGTCTGCCAAAGGGACATGAGGACGATGAACATGGAAATCGAGAGGTGGGAAGACGTCGCCATCGATCGCTCACGCTGGAGACACGACTTAGACTGAGGGATGAAACGAAGGCTTGCCACCGAAGAGAAGTGTGCTCGACGGACAGAAAACAACAAGCCGACATCAGGGGAGAACGACTTCACATGCATTCGATGCAATCGAGGCTGTTTCTCCCGTGTTGGCCTGTGCGGTCATCAGCAGCCGGAGTTATAACTTTTGGGGCGCAGATCCACGGTCTCTTGAGAGCGGCACATACCACATAATAGATTTAGTCTATGTACGTTTTCTCATCAAATTTATTTACTCTACTGCGAGACGATCCTAACAGAAATAGAAGTCCTATCAGGATTTATTATCGGTAGACAATCTTAACAACATAAGATACCCGGATGACACTGTGCTGAAAGATAGCAAAAACAAAAAAAAGTAAAAACATTATTATATTTGTTTTTTAGCTACAAAGGTTAGGCAGTTGCGGAGAGCCAAGATCACCCAGCTTCTGAAGGGACACTGCATATAGAAGAAGAAGATTTTAAAATACGATATTTGTTGTAAATTCGCTTCTTTTTTTTTAATTGCTTTTCATTTAATTTCATAAATCAGATTTAAATCTGGCTTTTAATTGCAAGTCTCTCTATAAAGATGCCAAAGGTAGTTGTACACAAAAAAAAATGGTTATCATCTGCTGCCTGATATAGACTCATAGCTTTTACTTTCACAACGGCCAAAGCAGCAGGCGAAAAGTTCAACAAGTACCCCCCAAATCTTCTGGTAAAGCAGTCGTCCGATATCCAAAATATTTTGTTCCGGTCGGGCCCATTTATTCTTCGGGTTTATTTCAAAGTTTTTCTTGTCGACAGTAAACACTTCGATTCTGGTTGTCGTCTTTTTCGGATTTTCGGACGGTAAGGATGTATTCACGGTCTCCACCAAATTATTCAAAGCGACGGCCACGCTCCCAGCTGCTTTATACAGAGGGTTTTTCGGTGAAGTATTTGCACTCTCCGACGCCATTTTGTCACCGCGATAAGTTATAACTGGTAGAGTTTTATCAACAGCGTTCGGTTCTTCAGTAACGAAACACTTTCCTTCATTTTCCATAATTGACGAAAATTATTTCTATTATTATTATTATTTTAAATTTGATTAACGTACCTCGAAGTATGTTCTTAATATAAAATATTTTTACAGATACCGGTAGTGTATTTTTTATTTCACTTTTTTAAAATTAGATTTTTGAAATAATTTTTATCAATCGAATGTATTTCTATAACTTACAAAACTTAACTTAGTATAAAGATCAAATGGCTATTAAGAATACTGTGTTGCGCCAAACTTCCAACTAACGATGTCTTGGGATCAGACACCGACGACTGCAGCCGATAGATGTAACAGAACTATCTCAACCACTGAGCAAGATATTTCCATTCTCATTTAGGATTTAGACTCATAACTCTTTGAAGTAATACGGTTAATACGCATGGGCATTAGATTAAATATGGCGGATCGATAGGAGTTTAACCTCGATAATAATTGCTGCGTATAACTTGTGGGTATTTAGTTCACGTGGCATGCATCGGCAGAATGATGTTATGGTATGATGGACACTGTAGCTATTCAGATGACCAATTTTTTGACAACAGTCGAGCACTCATGCACTAAAAAAACTGATAAACGCACCATTTCAGAAGGAGTTAGATAAACAGAAAGACAAACATGTCCGACTGAAGGTGACGATGAGATCAGAGAAAGTTGGGATTAAAGATTACCAATATTTTTTCAAATAATTGCCAACTGTATTTTCAAATAATTTCCCATTAATCTTTCAAATAATTTCCTATTTAAGTAATTTCCCATTAAAAATAATTTTGTTCGTCATTTGTTGAAATAAAAAGACCACCTTTTTTCTTTTCTTTTTTTTTCAGAAAAAGCTTTCAAATTGTATCATCACAATGAATACTTCTAAATCCAGTATTAAAAAAATCCCCTTTGGTCAGTATCGTACGACTGATGTTCTGGGTTAAAGAAATCCTTCTCGGGAGAAGACGACAAGAACCGGGTTTCACCGTCTTGTAAATAAATTCAAAAGAGATTTTTCATGGTTCTTGTCGTCATGTTTGACATCTGGTTTAGCAATGACAATAGTTCCATTGGCAACTCGTGACGTCATAACATATTGTTTCTCGAATAATCATTAGGAGGAATTTTTTATTTTATTTTTATCTATCAATATATTTATTGAACAAAGTAACTAATAATAACAAAACAAAAGTCATTGAAACAAGGCAAGTTCAGTCGACTATTGATGACAATTCCAGAACAACGTAACTATAAACATTTTTTCTATCCTCTGCCAGCCGCTATGATGGAGAAAGCATTACCTCGAACCGTCACCAGTGAGACACGCTGCAAGAGCCACTCCGTTTCGCGAGGCTCGTTCCTTAATCGAGACGCAATCGCGCCAATCCTCCGAAAGAACGCCATCGAACGAGGGCCAATAACCCCTGAAGTCTCCACTGCCACAAGAGTAAAAAAAAAATCTATCAGCAAGAGAAGAATATTTAACTATTTTTTTATCTCTGCGTCCCGGGCGACGGACCCCGGCTCAACCGTGGACCTCATCAAATTACCGGCCGAAAATGTATCCGCATAGGTCGCATCCCAAATCAACGACTTCCCCATTTTAAAAGGGAAGACGGTAATGCCACCCGGCCGCTTTCCATCACCACGGTCGAGGCCTACGGGTTCGATTTGGGAAAGGAACTCAGCTGCATCCAAACCTCTTTTGACGATGTCGTTTATTGCTGCATGCCGTGGAAATAACCAGTGACGTCACCAAGCTCATGCGACGAACAGCAAGACTGAATTTGTTACTATTTCATTATCTTATTTTAAATTATGTGTTAATTTGTCAAATAGGTTCACCAAACACAAGTTTTAGTGGGAGATATTTGTGGTACCCTGCCGGAGGTACGGTAAGTGGTATGTAGGAATTGATGTCACATTTGCTTAAAACTCTGTTGGAAATGTGTGCATTTTATACCCGTCATATGAGTCAACCTTTATTTTGGGAAATATTTTTTTAGGCTTAAAAACTCGACTTGGACGCCGCAATTTACGTTACTTATAGTTTTGTACCTATGGTATATAGATGAAAATTGGACTAATACATAAGCAAAGACCAAGTTTACTGTCTATAGTACCATTTTTATTAATGACTTCATGTGATTACAGTGGTTGTTAAAGTGGGTGACTATCGTTTTAGTCCTTTTGCGTTTTAAGCGTTCATATGTGGTCGTTGTGTCTTAGTTGAAAAGAATTCATTTGTTGAATTTATTCTTTCTTTTTGTTGTTGTTGTACATTGTTTTGTGGTGACGAGTGGTTTGCGTTTATGTGGATATCCTAGGTGTTTGGTCAACATCGAACTACGCACTAGGGCGTACGTCCTGTCCAACTCACAGCCGATAAATCTCCAACTATCACGTCTCGAACTGCCATATCGAAAAGTCTCCCACTTCCGGTGCACACGTCGTCTATTTTTTTAATTTTTTTATTTGACCTGACACATCCGTATTTTCCGTTTGGTTTTTGGCGGGACGTGTTGTCATTGGTTTGACGTTTGCTAACCCGCATAAACTATGTCCGGGTTCTGCCAGTTACCGAGGATAGGAACATTAGAAGAAAAAGTAAAGGAAGTATATATATGAGAGAAGAGAGAGAGTTTTTCTTTGTCCTTCTCTTAGTGAAAAAGGAAAGTGTATATTTCAATATGGTCTTAGTACTACCTAATCCTACTACATATATTTCATTACAAGTGGATCCCAGAAACGAAAATTACTTATGGTTGACTTTGCACAGTCAACTTTATCTTAACTAATGACACTAAAAATCTTTTTTTCTTTTTTTATTCTATAGGCAAAGCCAATGTGATTTTGAGGGCGTGTACCGATGGCATCTTCTCCTTCTCTCTCTCCCAACTGCCTTACCATAAATTCAAGTACCTGAATCCCGAAAAGAACATGACCATGTGCACAGTTATCGGGTATATGGCTGTCTGCGCGACTCTTTGTTCGACAGATATGTGCAATGGACCGTCCGGCGCTTCGTCAAATGTCAGCTGGGCAATAAGTGTCCAGTTATTCCTCGGATATCTCTTGTACTTGCAGTTAGCCATTTAACTAAATCGAATTCACCACCGGGGCCATCATCCACGTGTTGATGCCAATGCACACAATCATCATCATCATTAGTAACCCGCTTTCGTTCATCTGTGAATCGTAAAAGCCTAATTTTTTAAAAAAATTGTCTACCGATCAGAAACGAATCTGTATAACGTTTTTAATCTGGGAAACCACTTTCAAGCCAACTGCCAGAAGGTACATTTTCTTTAATAAGACTTTCGATGACTATGCCGATAGACAATTGTATATATGAATATATGATATCGCACGTTGAGTGCTGGTGTCTATAAAATAGTGCTCGATGTAATATAACAGAGCAATTAAGTATATATTAATATACAATTTTTTTCCTCACCAGTAGCACAACTCGGAGTTTCATGTACAACGCAATCTTCAGGTGCTGGATTGAGACTATTGATTCTCAATCCAGCACCTGAAGATTGCGTTGGGCAGGAAACTCCGAGTTGTGCTAGCGACGAGGGATGATAATATATATATATATATATATATATATATATATATATATATAAGTGAACATTGAAGTCAACACTTAGAGGCTCTAAGTGTTGACTTCAATGTTCACTTTTATATTTACACACGCTCTATCTCTGATACCGAGCAATTTATCCCATAAATATAGCACACCTTAAGACTATATATATATATATATATATATATATGGCATGAACTAAATTGTTCAATAAATAGAGTAATGTCTTAGTTATTATCCCGAAAATTTACATGTCGGATCAGTTCTTTTGAATCAAATATGTAGTACAGTTCAATTTATATTACAATGATTCACTCAGGCAAAAAGTAGATTAGTAAAGTTAATGATATAAAATGGCGAAATCCCTTCGCAAACAAAACTTTAAAAGTGCATTAACCTACAAATCACTCGATAAATCAAACAAGGATCATAACATTCATCGTGTGAATTGGAGGTTAATGCAACTTTTAAATTTTGTTAGCGAAGGGATTTCGCCATTTTATATCATTAACTTTAATATCTACTTTTTGTATGAATGATTCATTGTAATATATATATATATATATATATATATATATATATATATATTTCCATAGGTTCACGTTTGAGTCGACAACGTCGTTTTTTGGGGTTTTTTTTGTTTTTTTGTCAATCAGCGAAATTAACGTTTATCGGCCTAAAGCATCGAAAATCTCATTAAATCCTAAATCGAACCTTGTCAGTACCTAGATGGGTGGCCACTTGCGAATACCAGATGCTGTAAGCATGGATATGCGGGTGGGGTGATGATAACGACTTGGAATTGTTAATCGGTGAGCTAAGTTCCAATTCCAGTCGGGTTCGTTATATTCACTTACGCGCAAATTTTCTTGGGAAAGGCATGAATCCATTTCTCCCACACCGCCAGTTATGGGTTATTTAGTAGGACTTGTATCAATAAACCATTATTACATCTTACAGTGTAAGAATATTTTCTGGCTTTAAATAACCTGCAAAGCTGTTAAAAAAATCAATTAATCGATTCTAAATGTTCGCTTGTGAAAACTCACAGCTGGACATTTTCAAATCAGGCGAACACAAACTCATAAAATACAAATATTTATCTCGAAATACGTCGTTAACAGATAAATAAAAGTTCAAACGACTTCTCTTCCAACTTTCGTCAGGGTTTCGATAAATCTAGTTTAATTTAATTAACAGACATATTTATATTTAATTTAAATAAGTTACATAAAAAACACTTATTGCCTCCAAATAAATTTCAAACCCGTTCCATGCTAAAAACGGTATAACGTGACGACATTGAAACGTTAAAAAATTAAAATAAAACTTTATGACGTGACGGCATTTGATCTGAAATTGTTCGATTTTATATTTTTTTACATTGTTACAATTTTGACGTTATAAACGGTACTTAGATTTATTATGAATGAATCCAGTTATGGCACAAGGCCGAAAAGGGGGAATGGCTTGAGGCTGGTCTTCACGAACTATCTTATACCTAGCTGATCGGATTCAGTCGTTACAGCTTCCTCATTCACCATAAAAACTCGTCCGTCACCAATCAATCCTCCATACACCATAATGCCGCATCCTCTCAGAGGGAAGGGGCTAAAAAGAAAACAAAAAAAATCATCCCAATGAGATGATAAATATTATTTACAATATATATATATATATTGTAAATAATATATATATATATATATATATATATATATATATATTGTAAATAATATATATATATATATATATATATATATATATATATATATATATATATACAAATCGGATGAATGATCATGAAAAGGGAGGGGTGAACCCCAAAACAAACTAAATATCAAAATAAAGCAAAAATAAACAAAACTTCGAAAAAGAGAAGCCGCTGTATTCTGCCCTTGGACAAAATCAAGAGGCTCTCTCGCTAAGGGAGAGGGTAAAGAGAAAATATAGACGGGTATGGGAAATCAATAAAGCTGACCCAGTCGAGATGGAAGGGGGACAAAACAAACTGGGGAGGTTGGGAATCTCAACTTGGATCATAACCAAAGCTGTAGCCGGGAAAAGGCCAGGAACAACACTTACTCTCATTAACTAGGTACACAAAAGTTTGTCTAGCCTAACCAGGGGAGGGCTCCACAAGAAAACAATCCTGATGTGATATAGGTTGACCTAAGAGAAAATCAGGGCTTGCTCGTTCAAGTGAACCAAGCTCTCCTCAGTCAGCCACCTTTCGCTAAAGGCTGTCGAATGCAGAAAATATGTACAAATATTTGTACTGTTGTGAAGACAGATTCAATCGTTTTCTTTTGATTTCTTGATATATTTAGAGATACTTATATTTATATATGTAGACGGGCATGGGGAATCAATAAACCTGACCCAGAAGAGATGGAAACGGTATTTATGTAAAAATCTGGAGAAAATAAAGCAAGCAAATGTTGCAAATGACCACAGTTTCTCAAATATTAGACAATTAAATTAACGTATTCGTCAAAATGACTGATTGTTTTGTCATTTCTATAAATACTTTCATGGTAATTGTTCAGATGAGATCTTCGTTATAGACTTTTGGAATTTAAGCCCAGTACTAGACTGGCGTCGATATCAAACTTACAGTTGATCTGGCTTGATGTAGACGTAAGTTCTATGCTAACAGTTTCTTTTCTCGCGCTTCTCGCTTGTGGAACCACTCCCTTTCGGCTGCATGCTTTCCAGCCAACTTTAATCTGCCAAAATTTAAATGCAACGTTAATCGCTATCTACTGTCCTCCTGATTACTCTTTCCTCTTCTCGCTCATTATTAACGTTTCTGTTTCTAATTCTTCCACACCCTGTCACCCCTTGTGTCTTAGTGGCTTTAATGCCTTGCATGGGGTGATACCGATCTTTTTTTTAAAAGTATATTTATTTACTTGTTTATTTTGTTTATTTTCATTATTATCATCAATTTTAACTTTTTTGTATTTTTTCATTTATATATTTACTAAGTAATAATAACAAAGCATGTTTACGTTTAATTGTCTGGGAGAAAACTCGCTTAAGCCAAGCAAATTGTGTAAATAAGGTGCTAATAGTCTTATGAATGAATAGATCAAGAAAACCTTAAATGACTATCTGACAAGGAGTATTGCAGCTAAAGATCTGCTGATCAGGGTAAAATGTGATATTAATCCCCACCGCCGTAACGCAGATTCCCTGTGACTTTTCTGTAAATACTGACATGGTAATTGTTTTATGATACTTAGACTTTTATATCTTGCTTAGCTTTTGGAAGGCATCTTTCGCTATCCCAATGTGACTTTTCCTTTGTTTCTAAAGAAATTCTCCTGTTTCTTAATACCTTGCTTAGCTTTTGGAATGCATCTTTTGCTGTCCCAATGTGCCTTTTCCTTTGTTTCTAACGAAATTTTCCTGATTCTTAATACCTTGCTTAGCTTCTGGAAGGCATTTTTCGCTATCCCAATGTGACTTTTTCTTTGTTTCTAACGAAATTTTCCTGTTTCTTAATACCTTGCTTAGCTTTTGGAAGGCATCTTTCGCTATCCCAATGCGCCTTCGGATTTCAGTGTCGGATATTCTGTCCTCTGTTAAAACACTTCCTAGATATTGAAATCTTTGCACTTATTTGATTTTGGTATCTCCAATTTGTAATTTGCATGTTGGGCTGTTCCTTTCGCTTATCACTATTCTTTCTGTCTTCTTGCAATTGATGTTTCCGCCTTCCTTCTCATTTCCATTTACAACTTTTTAAGTCTCCGCCCCCTATTATATCCTAATGCGCTTTCGGATCTCCGTTTTGCACTCTCCATCTTCTGTTAAAACAGTTCCCAGATATCGAAATTGTTGCACCTGTTGCATTTTCGTATCTCTAACCTGTAATTTGCCTGTTGTGCTCTTCCTATAATATTTGAAACAGGATTCGGGTTCTCATTTCTGGGCGTGGCGTTTATTTTTATCTTTTGTTTCTATGTGAACGTGCAACGGTTCTTTCCCAGTTTGAGGGTCACACCGACGTGATTGAGAATGGTGAAGCAACGTCGGATCGTCATTTACTGGTTGGTGAAAAGTCGGGCGAAAGTTATACTGTACCTTTACAAAAACATCCAAAGAAAGTACAACTTTTCGGTGAAAGGTGCTAACTGGATATACCTGGTAATACATTTTCAGGTGTTAATTAATATATCATACTTTACTGTTTAATATAACTTTATTATATTTCTATATATCAATAAACTATGAGAAATGAAAAGTATTTAATTAAGAATGAAGAGAGAACCAAATATTGTTAACATATCAAATACCTTCAAATCTACAAATCAACCATTCGCCCTTGCATGGAGTATTGCTGCCATATATGGTCTGGTGCCCCTTATGTTTGTCTCAAGGTCCTTGATAAAATCCAGAGACGGATATGCAATGTAATTGGCTCTGATCTGGCATCTCGTCTGCAGTCGCTCTCTCACAGACGTGTCATCGCCTCCCTCTGTCTTTTTTACAAATACTTTCATGGTAACTGCTTCGAGGGTCTGCTTTCGCTGGTTCCCAGACTTCATGAATTTAAGCGTTCAACTAGACTGGCATCTCGCTCTCACCCTTTCACTCTCGAAACTGTTAAATGTAGCCGTCTCTTCTACTCCAATAGCTTCATGTCTCGCACTTCTCGCCTGTGGAACTCCTTCTCCTCTTTCTGTGATAGCTATAATCTCCAACTATTCAAATGTAATGTCAATCGACGTCTCCAGATGCCCTGATCTATCCCCTATCCTTCTCTTCATCCTTTCCTCTATCACTCCTATTTGCTCTCGCTCCAACTCTCTGTAACCCCTTGCGTGCTAGTGGCTTCCCGCCTTGCTTGGGATGAAAAGCTTATAAAAAAAAAAAGAAAAAAAAAGAACTTTTGTAAACTATTGTTATTAAAACCTGCCGACTTAATCTCTGGTGCTGAGTCTACTTGCATAGGAACACCCACCCCCCTTTTTTAAAAATCAATTCACCTCAAGCAAGGCGATAATGCAACTAAGATGCAAGATGCTACCGGGAGTGAAGGAGAAGCAAGAGACTTTAAAAGGGAGCGGAAACCCAATCCGAAAAAGGAAGCAAGTGATAAACATCTACTCCTGTTAAAAAAAACGGATCATAGGCGAACCTATACGGTAAATGAATTTCCGACCAAGTAAAAAATTTCACCTGTACGCCTGGATTGGCCGAAGAGATGAGCCTGGATGGCTTCAACATTGTAGCTCGAAGTTACACGAGAATCACAAGGCATATTTATTTTAACCTAGCCTAAAAGCACGCACACTCCGTGCGGACTTTTAAGCTAAGTTCCAGCCGAGGAGCATTTGGGCGTCCGGCTCAAAATTAAAGAGAGCTCAGCTTAGAAAACAGCAATGAAAATTTTGGAGAAATAATTTTGAATTCCTCAAACCACTCCATGGAACTTCAAGACAACACTGTAAATCTGATTCGGGCTGTAAGTCCAATTCCGGTCAAAAGACAGATTTGGACCGAAATTCCAATTCAGACCGAAAATTGAGTTCTTCAAATCTATGGAACTTCAATTGAGTTGAGTTCTTCAAATCACAAACTCTGCGGAACTTCAAAAACTCACATCATGAAACCTCTCACTTTAACGGTGATATACCTTGGCATTTTGAAGAAATAAAATTCATTTCCTCATTTCACAAAGCTTTTGAGTTATTTTTAAAGTGAATTTAAAACATTTTTAAATTCAGTTTTTGTTACTTTAAATTCAAATATAAATTCAAAACTTTTAAAATCATTGTTTCAGTTATTTTAAAATTTGAACCTTTAACTGTTCCCTTCTCGTCCGAACACAAATCCCAATGCTGAAGCACCAGATTAAGGGCAGGTTTTAATCCCAGGATAATCCTGATTCCAAAAAGGTATAATATGTCTATGTTGAGCAAGTGAGTCTCAATTTAGAGGGGTTTCAGACACACGGACAGACTAACAGAATTTACTTTTTATTTTAGATAGATATGCATTCGGCAAACTTGGAAAAGGGCGGTTTTCCCTTGACACCGCTATTATTTTAACTACCTCCTCGACAATAGATTAAAGAATGGCTGCGTCGTAAGAATGTTAGTGTTTCGATAATTAGATTCGGGTTTCGGCGTTTTGTCAACGAGGTGACTACTTGATAATTTTGCAAGCCGTTGATGGATGTGCTGGCATAAAGTCAGAAGTCATCGTGATCGAGGGTTTCGGCCTACTGACTTTATTCAACTGCCGATCACGCCGGATTATTCGCTCTGTCCCAGAAATTGAAACTAATGTCTTCTCAGAAGAGTTGCCATATAGACTACAGGTTGGCTACGTGGATGTTGACGAAACAGAACACACCTTTGCCACAGGGATTATCTAAGCATTCTCGCAGATGAGTATACCTGGAATCAGGTAACCAGCCCTTAAATCATTACGGAAGAACTTGGCCAGAAAGAATATGGAAATCAGGTTTCCTAACAACAGGTTTATTGAAAGCCTATGGATTTATTGGTAATCTTCTAAAAGTAGCTTAGATGTGGCACAAGGCCGAAAGTATGGGATACCCAGTGAGGATTGTACTCACTACTCAGTTGTAATTGATCCAGCGAGACAGCTTGCTAACCATTACACCACGTCAAGGTGCCCTAAATGATTTTCTAAGTGCAGCTTACATGTGGCACAAAGCCAAAGTGCCCATTACTAAGCACAAGATGTGGCACCAGGCCGATATCTTGGGCCGCCCCAATGAGGATCGAAACACTACTTAGTTGTAATTGTTCTAACAAGACAAGCTTGTTAGCCATTACATCACGTTAGATGTGGCACAAGGCCAAAAGTATGTGAAACCCAATGAGGATTGCACTCATTATTCAGTTGTAATTGTTCTCGCGAGACAAGCTTGCTAACTTGGAGGTGGCCGGAGCCAATGAATTTATGAGGGGGTTTGTTAATAAATCATCTTATTGACGTCTGGTCGATTGTCACTCTAAGTAAGCGAGGAAAGTCATCGAGGAAACTTCTACGGGTTGGGGACAGGATTGAGGAATCAGAGAGCCAAGTTCGAATTCCAGTTGAATAAATTACGTTCACCTACGTGCTAATACCCTTGGGAAAGGTATGAGTCCTCTTCTCCCTCCAGCTATAGGTAAATACCAAGACAGACGAGGTTCTATAGACTTGGATGGCAACTGGTCTACCGCAGAGAAAAATGGCAACCTACTGCGGAAAAAAATCTGCCTCGTCAGTCATGTATCGAAAGATACATGATCGCCTAAGCATGTATCATGTATGGCACATAACTGACTGAAATTCGCTTGTGTGCTAATACCCTTGGGTAAGGTATGAATCCTCTTCTTCTCCACCACCCCCCAGATATTGGGTAAATAGCAGAACAGATCGGGTTCTATAGCCTTGGATGGCAACTGGTCTACCGCAGAAAGAAATGGCAACCTACTGCGGGAAAAAAAATCTGCCTCGTCAATCATGTTTCAAAAGATACATGATCGCCTAAACGTGTATCACGCATGGCACATAACTGACTGAGAGGCAAATAGGTTATAATAAACATTCATAGTCATGGGATTACTTCTTAAATGAGCAAAGACACTTGAAACGCACACACAACACCTGCCGAGTAAACAAAAATATAAAACAGACACTTTTCTCTCTCTCACATTCTACTGACTCAATTGACTCGGTGGCATCATTTATGCAGCCTTCCCAAACACCGAAATTAACTTACATCAAATTTTCACGATGACAAGATTTGCAACAAAAGGGCAGGTCGATTTTTGAAGTGTGATATTGCACTCAATTTGAAAGTTAAGGTTTGACATGATAATTAATGACAAAAGATATTTTTTCCAAAATCTTTAGTTTTTTGAGGAAATGAGTTTATAAAGTACGTTTAGATTCAAAGTCATAGCATTGGAATTTCATTCCAGTGATCATAACACAGCCTTACAAAATTTATAATTTACTGAAGCTTTGAGAACTCTATATAAGCAAGACGCATGACACAAGCACATTATTACTAAATCATGGTGCCATCAAATAAGACCTTCATTTACTTGAAAGGAAATCTATACTGAACAATTTAGCTATATTATGATGTTATATGTTATACTGTGCAATAGTTTTTTCAATAAAAAATGCAAATTTAAAATATTTTGTCTTACATTTTGTGCCCAGCAATATTAAGGTGTTATATACACTTTTATCTATTTTGTAATATTTTACAATATTTTTTACACATTTTTCACTTATTGAATACAGTAAAAAATTGCATATTTTGCTCGTGATGATTCATAAATTTCTGGTTTTAATATATTTTCCATTCAAGGCATAATACAAAAAATATGGACTTTATTCGAATTTATTCTTTAAAGAGTAAAATTATGAAGTCAGTTTGTAAGCAAAAACCTGAAGAAATTAGGTTTTTCTGTACATTTTTCTCAGACGATTTTAAACCTAAATGCTCAAGAACTGGTAAAAGCTATGAATCTAATTTTTAGCGTAGAGTACTTATCACATCAAACCCCAGCTTTCACACCGAGTGCAATGGTGATAGGCGAAGGATTATTTGAAAAGTGAAAAATCAACCTGTCCTACCATAAAATGAGCTTACAAGTATAACTTTTTAAAATTTAGGTGTGTAATGGTTGATTGAGTTTCTGACCTGACTTCTTTTATAGTGTCATTTAATGTTGATTTTTATTTTTTGTTTGTTTGAGACCCAGTGAAGCGTTCAGGCTATGAATCTAAAGTAGGGGGTGAAGAGTAAATAGTTCGGGTGGCAAAAAGTAAAGAAGTAAATAAATAAAAAGCTAAAGAAAGTGGCTTACAGTCAGGTCACGTTGAAAAAACGGTTCTCGTACAATTACTGAAGATAAGCAACATTGAGCCTGGACAATACCTAGATGGGTGACCTCTTGGAAATACCAAGCATTCTAAGCTTAGATGTGTGAATACTCTTAGTCAGTTGTGAATTGAAAAGAGACTTGATCACCCAAATGTGTCACATCTACCCCAACCGACACACACAGATTATGCTAGTGAGGCAGGATGATGGCCCTTCCTCTCTCATGAATCTGGAGTAAGGCTCACGCCACACAAAGGACCTTCACCAGTTGCAAAGAAGTATATATATATATATATATATATATATATATATATATATATATATATATATATATATATATATATATATATATATATATATATATATATGCGCTTATGGCCATATTGCATTGAAACACCAGTTCTTGTATGATCACTGAAGTTAAGCAATGACGAGCCAGAACAGTGCCTAGATGGGTGACCACTTGGGGATACCAGGTGCTGTAAACTTGAATGTGGGGGTGGTATGTCTTACAACCACATCATGTTGAAACAGTGGTTCCCATACAATCACAAAGTTAAGCAACATCAAACCTGGTCAGTAAGTAGATGGTTAACCATTTGCAAATACCAGGCACTGTGGTGCTGTAAACTTGAATGTACGAGTGATATGTCAAGTTGAAACAGTGTTTCTTGTCCAAACACCAAAGTTAAGCAATGTCGAGCCAGGTCAGAAGAAGAAAAATTGTAATCATTAAAATAAGTACATTGACATCATCGTTGTTGTCAGTCCTATTAGCAAGTGTAGTCATCGGACCATTGCGCAGCTGATCACCTGACTCCCTACACATATTTTGGTAGGTATTCATTCATGTGTTGCATTTTTTTGAAAAGTAAATCTGGAGGAGTCCATTCCTCTCTAGATCAGAACAGAAGTTTTATTTCTTTCTTTCTTTTTAAATCAATTCACCTCGAGCAAGGTGATAATGCCACTAAGATGCAAGGGGAGTGAAAGAAAAGGAAAATACTTTAGAAGGATCCGGAAACCCAATAATATTATGAATTTCAGAGTTTAGGCGGAGATGTTGGAAGTATAGAGCAGGGTAAGGCGGAGACGTCAGAAGTTTAGAGCAGGTAAGGCGGAGATGCCAGAAGTTTAGAGCAGGTAAGGCGGAGACGTTAGAAGCATAGAGTTGAAGTAGAATTTAGAAGGAACCAGAAACCCAATCCTAAAAAAGACACAAGGGATAAACACACACACACATATATATATATATATATATATTTTTATCACAATATTGAGGAAAATGTATGAGAAAGTGGATTAAGTTTTCTTGTGACATGTTTTGTTCTTTAGGGCTTATATTGGTGCAGCTACACATGTGCACGGACAAGGGATGCTGGGAATATATGCTAGCACCCATACACACACACACACCCACACACACACTTCTTTTATAAAAAAAAATGATTACAATCAACAATTTTACCAAAGAGAAGTTGAACTGGAAAAAAAAAAAAAAAAAAAGGAAAAAAAGGGGGGGGGGGCTATAAAATGTTTGTCATCTATTCTGTTCTGACTAATCTGAAATGATAAAGCAAACAAATAGGGGGGGTTATGTCAATTTTCGAAGGGGGTGAACGCCTGCCTTGCCTTGAAAATTAACATTCAAAAGGCAAACTTTATTTTTGAGGTCCCGAAGAGTTTAGCTTGATCAACACGTTGACAGATTAGTGACTTTGAAAATAATCTTGGCATTGATGAAATAAAGGAGACGGTCGATGCCCAATGAACTGGGAAGTGAAGAATCTGGAAGACACGTGGAGGTGGGAGGGGGAATATTTTTTAAAATATTTTTAAAATTTTCAACTCCATAGATATCAACATGTTTTATTATCTTTAAAATTCACAATAGAATAAAAAAAATACATGAGTCATATAAGAATTTCATGTCTGATTTCAATATATTATGGTATTTGATAGTATATAAACCCCACCCCCATTTATATTGGGTTAGGTTCAAGACAATTACTGGCAGTTTATGATGTCTGGGTAAATAAACATTAGCCTACCAGAGACGTCAATTTTGCATATAAGACCCAAAATATATTTTTGGAGCCTTTTTTAATTTGGGGAGATGAGGGAAGAGGGGGATTATATATAATCAAATACAATAATTATTTTAAAAATAATTCTTCAGTCCATATGTAACTGGAAAAAAAAAAAAAAAAAATACAGTCATTTGGCCTGTTCCCATTAATAAATTTAGCTTTTTATTTTAAATAATTTTAAATAAATTTAAAAACAATGGAAGTGTGTTTGCAGGGTAAGCACATTTATTTTTCAAAATAAATTTCTCTTTTTTTAAAAGTGGAAATATTTTGTAGAGAAAAGTAAATCCAATTACTTAACAAATTTTAAAATATGCCTTAAAGTTTTAATGTCTACACATAGGTGGTACTATCCAAAAGTTCAGGAAATCTGAATGATTTGATCAAATCTATCGGCCAAGTGCATTTCATATGCCTCCACTAAGAAATAAGAAAACCTGTGTTCTATCTTTGAAAAGCCATTTACACTTTAGGTTTCCCAGAGATTTTGGTAGCACCATATACATGCTTGGGGGCTGGGGGGAGGGGGTGATGTTTGATCAGGTTTTAATTTACAAATGGAAGAACGTACAAAAAAGAAAAAAAAAAAATTTGTAAATATTTCCTAATTTCTTCAAAAAATTTTCTTCACGTAAAACTTGAATATATAGTATTATTGCAGAAAAGAAATAAATCTTAACATTATTATAGAGAGAGAAAAAATCTTAACATTATTATAGGAAACTAAAAATCTTAACAGAAAAAAAATTTTAATTTTATTATAGTAAAAGTAAAAATCTTAACTTTATTATAGTAAATAAAAACATTATTATAGGGAAGTGAAAATCTTTGCATAATTATAGTGAAAACTTATAGAGAAGAAAATATTATAGAAAGAAAAATCTTAATTGTATTAAAGGAAAATTTAACTTTATTATAGAATATTTTAAATATTTTCAACCCAAAAATCTTCTCCCTCTAAATATTCTTTTTTTTTTTTTTTTTAAAATGGTTAAATGTTTTCTTTTCAGGACTGACTTCACAATGTGTCTGTTTTTAAATCCAAAGTAAAATTCAAAAATGGAAGAATTAATGCCCTTTTTTCCACCCTTCCCACTTCATTTTTAAGAAAATTACAAACTGAAACGGCATGAATCAGTCAAATTATCCGTTTTGGATGCTAGGGAAAAACAGGGTTCATGACTGAAAATGATAAAAATAAAAAAAGACCTACTTGGAAGTAGTTTGAATGTTTCTAGATTAACCATCCTTGTTTTCTCAGTCAAATTATCCGTTTTGGATGCTAGGGAAAAACAGGGTTCATGACTGAAAATGATAAAAATAAAAAAGTCCTACTTGGAAGTAGTTTGAATGTTTCTAGATTAGCCATCCTTGTTTTTCTTAAAATAATACATACACATAAAAACAAAAAGAAAATGTCATTTTCTTTCTTTGGAAATACCAGTGTAACTTTTTAAAAGTTATTCTTCATTGACTATCAAAGATGATCCTTGTGTCAGGGCGTTTGGGGTTTTCTTCCTTTCCGAGGTTCATAAATTTGTTGCAAAGATGGTTTGTTAGTGAAGGTCTGAATTCAACATTTCAAACCAAAAATGAAACGAAAAATAAAAGATTTCAACTGCTTTATACGTCCCCCCCACCTCTGTTTAAAATCTGTCCTTAAAAAGTAGTGCCAAGCAAATCGTCCCAATTGGAACAAATTTTCATTTAAAAGAAAAAGAAAAATAATAATAAAAAATATGGGAGCTAACCCGTGCGTTCCTCATGGCAAACTTAAAAATTTTGAAATCTCTCTAACTTTTTCTTTTCTCTTAGAGAAACACCCAGACGCAAACCGTTTGCCTGAAGAGGCGCACGGATTCTTACCTACCGAACAGAAATAGGAACAAGATCATCTTTAGAAAAATAATTCTTAGAAAAATGCATGGAAAAAAATTTCAGATGTCTCTTAAGATTTTTTTTTTTTTTTTAAATATCAGGACATTTTAGATATCGACCATGTCCGGGATATTACTGTGACTTGATTCACTCTGGGCAGCAACAGCTGTAGTCAGTGTGCTACATGATGTTGTGTTTGTCACTGTCTGGACAACTTGCTGCAATTCCACCACTTGTGCTTCTACATCCCTGGAGAAGGAACAAAAAAAAAAGCCATTAGGTCAGAATATTCAGCCGATTCGGACAAGCAATAGAATAATTCAATACAATGCGTGCATATATTTCAGAGATGAGGTATTGTTATTATTTACACTATTTACATTCTTCAGACTGTTATCCGCATCTTTTTTGCCATATTCATGATGTTTTGACCATTATACACTCTGGCCATCTTCAGGTGATTGGAATTTTGAACTGAAACCTTTCGAAATTCCAATCAGCTGAAAAAGGCCAGAGCGTACAAAAACCGAAATGTTGTGAATATGGCAAAACAGATGAAGGCAACAGTTCGAATAATACAAATAGTGTAAATAATTCAAGTTACCAAAACTCTTAATGAGGTAAACGTAAATCTAATTTAATTCATTAATGAAACTCTGGAACTAATTCCAAAAATTAGAATCAAAATCCAGTATTAATTATAGGTTTCAATGTCTATGAGTGTTTGCTTGGCGGCATATCAACACCTTATATAATGCTGAAATCTAAATATTTTGAATGCAATCTTATGCATTCAAATACAGATGTTTTGCATATCATTTTATACATTCAGAGGAAACCTATGTTTTTTTAGAAATACAGCTTGTAAATAAAATGTAATTTTTTCTTTCTTTTAAAATGCATTGCTGGTAATTTCACTACAAAAATCTACTGACAGTAATTTTTTTAATAAAAATGTATTTTTATGCTTTTTTTAGTGTTGGTCATGTTACTACAAAATGCATTGTTGGTCATTTTGCTATAAAAATGTATTGTTAGTTATTTTTTTTAATAAAAATGTATTGCTAGTGTTTTACTATAAAAATATATGTTTGTACTTTCTTATTTGGATTTTTGTTTGGGGGTTCACTTTTTACCCATAGCTGGGACCCTAACAGGTGCTACCACCCCTGGTGAGGATGGACCTGGAAACAGCAATTCAGAAGTGGTTCCATCCTCCTCAAAATCTCCATGATCAGAGAGAGGCCTTGCTGCAAGATTGAGCTTATTGCCATATGAAGGACATGTCTGAGTGTTACTGGTACCATGATATCCAGTACTACCTGGATAGGTTGGATCGTTAGCAACTAAAACGGTTCCCCCACCAGTCTTTTTTGGTGAAGGTAGCTAAGCAGAATTAAAAACAAGACCCGTCAAAGTACGGATGAACTTACTTATAGGTTCAACACCTATGTAGTACATTAAGGCAGAAAGGGCTTCATAGCTATGGATTTAACCAGTGTAATGATGACATGGCATCACTTGGCAGAGGACTTCCTAGACTGAAGCCATTGGTCAGTGCAGAAGATTCCCACCCAATGGAATCAATGGCCATATGCCTGTGGCTAAGGTGAGCCTTCAAATTGTAGGATATTGGCTGTGATTTGATCTGGAGAGGGGTGGGCCTCGCCAGGTCTACTTGCCCAAGACATGCTTGGCAGGAATGAATACCTCTTCAGATTTCAACTCAGATATGTGGAATGAACTGGTCAAGTCCTTAGCTGCACCACAATCCTGCGACCACATCTGGTCATGAAACTGATGTAAGAGGACCCACCGACTCTGTTCAAAAGTTTAATTGAGGGAGGGCCATTTGGAAGGACGACTAAATGGATAATAAATGTTAGAAATTCTCATGAGAGTAGGTTGAATGGTTGAGAAAAAAAAAATGAAAAAAGAAACGGACTAAGAATTATGTTTTTGATCCTGAGAAATTAAGCTTGGGGTTTTGTTTACATTATACTGTCCGAAACCCATATTCATACAGAAAAGAGTGGCCGAAATTCTTCTAGACAAAGAAGGCATCTGAAGTTTGTTTAATTCTGAAGCTTAGGATTTGTTTGTTAATGCTGACTTCCCCAACACCCCATTGTCTTTACAGAAAGTAAGAACAGAAGGTTCTGAACAAAGAGACTGTCATGTGGTTATAAAAAAGATCTTCTAATCTTAAGGTGGACAAGGTTGAGAAATTAGATATATCAATGTCAAATATTAATGGAGAATCATCTATATAAACAAGAGCACACCAGGCCAAACAAATCCACACACACACACACACACACACACACACACACACACACATACAGAATCAGGCTCCACAGAGGGGAGAGATAAAATCCATGAGGAAGTTGGCTCAGAGTTGCCCAGGATTTCATTGTAAGAGAGCTATTGCTAAAAAATACCACAATTCCCATGAGTGGAGCAAAAACACGGACACATGCATGACGGAAGAATCTAGTGAAAATTGACTGGCTGGTTATTATTTTAATGTTTGTTACTATATTTCTCAAATCACCATCTGGCAAGTAGAGAGCTTAATCTTTCAGTAAATAATAGAGACATTTTATTCATCAGTTTTTCTTTACATTCAATAATTCTATTGTTAGAATTATCAACAGTGCTATTGAAGGAGTTCTTATTCTAGCTCTGAGTCCTAACATTGTCCTTGGATGCAAAGAGACAAAAGTTACCACAGCTATAAGTTGAGAATCATTCATTCTTAACTATGGCACACAATGTGCGTAGAGGGGTCCACACTAGATTTTTGCCGTCAATCTCAATATCATAAGATTTTGGGAAACCGGAATCAATCCTATTGTGATAAAACACTGGTCCCAACTGAGGAAAGAAAAGAAAGCTGGTTGATCTATAAGGTTGTTATTACTCAACAAAGTTAGCGGAGGTAATGACGGAGGAAGAGCGTGAAACGAGGGGGATGGGTTATACTGAAAAAAAAATCAATATTAATCATAGGTTGCTATCTTATAACTCGTTAATTCCTGTCGTCTCATTTTCAGGAGAGTAGGCATTAATCCAACATTGGTAATGTGAGCTAATATCACAGCATTAGTACCAATGAAGATTTTCATTTAGTTTAAAATTTTATTTTCTTGTTATAACACTCCATTAATAATAATAAAAACAGTGTTCACTATTTACATTATTTGGACTATCGTCCTCATCATTGTTGCCATATTTATTACAACGTTTCGGCCATTGTACACTCCGGCCTTCTTCAGGTGGTTGGAATGTTGAACTGAACCCTTTATTTCACTCACTGGGGTAGACTGTTCTAGTTCCACATGCCATGTTTAATAGATGTCAGTTATCTCCTGTTAATTCCCCTCTCCAAGTTCTCCACTGCGTTAACCAGGTATTGAACTCACACTTCTTGGATCCTGTCACTGAATCTAACTAACGCCTTTATCCACTGTACCATGTGTCCTCAAGGACACAGTGGATAAAGGCGTTAGTTAGAAGAAGGCCGGAGTGTAGAATGGCTGAAACGTTGTAATAAATATGGCGACAAAGATGAGGGCAATAGTCCGAATAATGTAAATAGTGTACATAATACCTCATCTCAGAAATAGAGACAAAAAAGTGTTATTTTCAAAAATTGAATTAAAAGGCTAATATTAAAATATGAGTTTCAAAAGTTCAAATCTACAAAAAGTAGATTTCATTTTATTACTACTTGCTAAATGTTAAAGAGGAACATTTTGTGGGGGTCTTCAAACACTTCATGGTTACTAAAGGACAGTTAACAATACTTAATTGTTGTACCAACTTGGATACTATTTCTAGCCATGTATCGTCTCCATAGAGATAATATGGCAATCTTTTTTTAGTATTTAAACAAAATGTCAACATTGGTATGTGTTGAAACATGCGCTTGCTTCGACAGACAATGTACTACTGTGCCTAGAATCAATATCTAGTCACATTTTTCCTGCCTTCATACTGTTTTCAAATATATTCAATGTTTTTCAACCACTGACTGTATAATGCAGACAATACAGAACAATCAACATTCATTATCAAGATATCAATGCATATATCTTATAGGTCACATTTAAGACCAGATTTTACATAATAACATATGTACACATTGTTGAATTCATAATATGACTTATTTATATTAAAATGACCAAAAATACATTTCTATAATAAAATGACCAAAACTACATTCCTATAATAAAATGACCAAAACTACATTCCTATAATAAAATGACCAAAACTACATTCCTATAATAAAATGACCAAAACTACATTCCTATAATAAAATGACCAAAACTACATTCCTATAATAAAATGACCAAAACTACATTCCTATAGTAAAATGACCAAAACTACATTCCTATAGTAAAATGACCAAAACTACATTCCTATAATAAAATGACCAAAACTACATTCCTATAATAAAATGACCAAAACTACATTCCTATAATAAAATGACCAAAACTACATTCCTATAATAAAATGACCAAAAATACATTCCTATAATAAAATGACCAAAAATACATTCATATAGGAAAATGACCAAAAATACATTCCTATAGTAAAATGACAGTCAATATAAAACTAAAAAAATACATCTTTAAAGTGAAATTACCAGTAAAACATTTTTGTAGTGAAATTACCAGCAATATTTTTTTTTAAATTACCAACAATACATTTTATCTTCTACAAACTATGTATCTAAAAAAAAACATGCATTTGCTCTGAAAGTATAAAATTATGTACAAAATATCTGTAGTTAAAAACAGAAAATTGTGTTCAAAATATCTGTAGCTGAAGACATAAAATTACATTCAAAATATTTAGATTTCGACATTAAATATTCCACACAGGTTGATATGCCGCTAAACAAAACCAAACCAACTGGAAGAGGAGACAGAACTATTTAAAAAATGTTCGTCCATGAAACTCTAGAATCAAGGTGCTGAATATAACATCAATCAGCTAAGTAACAAATTTTATTTGTATTAATCCCATATATATATATATATATATATATATATATATATATATATATATAATTATTTATTTGAATATTACAACATAAATATGTTATAAAATCACGACAAAAGTAGCCATTTATTCTATATTCTACATCGTCACTTGATAAGACACTAGAAGTGTTGAAACAAAATGGCTACTTTTGTCGTGATTTTATAACATATTTCTGTTGTAATATTCAAATAAATAATTATATCTGCTCTACTCTGTATTGAGCACTCTTTAAAGAATAGTAATTGTTGGTTATTGGATTTCACTCCGTATATACCAATCCTAAACTTGTGTATATATATATATATATATATATATATATATATATATATATATATATATATATATATATAAGATTTTCTATTTATTAGGCATTCAAACACCCCATTGTCCTGGGTATGACAATAAACTATATCTGGCAGCAAGGCCTCTGATCTGAGGTTTTGAAGTGCATCAAACCACCTCTTAATTGCTGTTGTTCCCAGGTTCACACTGATTTGGGGTGGTAGCACCTGTCAGGGTCCCAGTCATGGGCAAATATTAAACCCCTAAACTAGAGGGAAAACACTATGAAAGTACAAAAATACATTTTCATAGTAAAAATATTACCAGCAATACACAACCCATAAGGAGTTGATATGCAACTAAGCAATCGGATTGTTAAACTCTCCATTTAATCGAGTTCTTAATTTTCTTCTTATATATTTCCTTGAGTGATTCTAACGGATAGATAAAAATTAAGAAATAAAATAAAAAGGTTTTATTTTGAAAGATGGTTATTAAAAACGAATGATCAAATTTCAAATATACAAAAATAGGTTACATTTTTTATTTTCAGTGAACAAATAAAACTGGAGGTAATTTACAAAAATATTATAACTAAAACCAGAAACTACTTGTAGTTCTTTGGTTGACGTATTCAGAAAGCTACTTGACTAATCAGCAAAAATTTCACTTGCTAAATGTTAAGAAACATTTTGTCAGGTTAGTCAAGTACCCAGGGTACCAAGAGAAGATTAATGAGTTAAATATCCAAAAATAAAAGAGGTGGGGAAACATTTACACTATTTTTTTTTTTTTTAATATTTTCTAATTTCTTCATTATGCTGATATAGTGATATACCTTGTTTCTATAAAATTGGCTTCATGCCTTTCACGGTCTATTCCAATTTGATGTTTCTCAAGTGCTAGATTACCAGCATCACATTTTAAATTTCACTTATGTACGACAAGTTCTTTGTTTTTTGTCACCATGTTTCAGCTAATTTATCCGGCCTTCTTCAGCTATCCAGTTCCTTCAGGTTTTGTTTTCCATCTGGTGGATCTCCAGATTCTGGCAAATAGTTCAAAAACTGGAAATCGCATTCATACCCAGGATTACACCAATATCATCAAGACTTTTGTCAAATATATTTTTATCTGCAGCTTCAGCCACGTTCTATTAACTCCACAGTATTGTGTGCCTTGACACAGAATCTTTCTTCCATTGACAACTTTTAGAATTTTCATATTACCTCAGATATTTACCAGCTTCAAAGTAAGACAGTCATGCGTGTCGATCAACAATGTCTCTCACCCTCTCACTGCTACCAGAACTTCCACAGAGCTCTTTCGCTTGGTTGAATGGCTGGCTACAGGCACAATGCCCCAAAGATGGCTTCTCTGCCTATAGTAGCTACCCAGTTAGATATGCGACCCTCAACACCTAAAAGACTACATCTTGACCTTTCATGCGCCCCTTCCCCTACATGGTGATTTCTTGTTATTTTAAGCTTATCACCTTATGATGCTAGGTACCCTTGCGGCCACTGCAGCAAGATCTTGGGATTGGTTCAATGTCACCAGCATTCTATAAACCATAAATGCTCCCTCTATAAATTTTTAAAACAAACATGTATAAAAGTATATCCCTTCATTCAGTTATCAAAAAGGGGCTTTTCGATTAACAAATCTAGTTGGAACAAACTACGTAACTAAATGATTTGTTTTCTAAATCTCTGTTGTACAATAGTTTAAATCACTTCAAATCGCAAACTCTGTGGAACTTCAAAATCTCACGTTACGAAACCTCTCACTTTAACTCTGATTCCTTGGCATTTTGAAGAAATAAAATTGATTTCTTCAATTCTCAAAATTTTGGAGATATTTTAAACTGAATTTAAAACTAAAATTTTTAAATTCACAAAGTTTTTGTGTTACTTTGAATTCAATATGAATCTAAAGCTTTAAATCGCTAATTTTTTTTTTCAGTTATTTTAAAATTTGAATTTTTTTTTTTTTAACTGTTCCTTCCTCATCCAGACACACATCTCAATGTTGGATTTTCAGGAACCAAATGAAATGCAGATTTTCAATCCCGCATTCATCCTGATTCCAAAAAGGTATAATACGTCTATATGTAGAGCATGTGTGGCACGAGTTAAAGAGGTTTCAGATGCACAGACGGACAAACAGAACTTACCATTCATTTATTTAGAAAAAAAAACAGTTAAGCCAAATAAAAAAGATTTTCCATTTTAAACAGAGAAAATGTCTGCTTAGATCAGATTAGCAAATATAGCTACTTGTTTTTTGATCCATTTCGTCCACCCTATTTTTCTATATGCCACAAACTCTCCTGCCTCTGTAAATCTTCAGAATGTCTTGAATATATTTTTTTAAAAATTAATGTATTCCTTTTTGGATTAAGAACATAAGTGACTGTGATTAAAAGATTAACAAATTATTTGCGACAAATTGCATAAGTAAATGATTTGAGTTTAGTTTTTGTTGTTCATGGATACATAAATGCAAAAAAAAAAAAAGTCTTGGAACATGTTATGTTTTGTGAAAATGTATCTATTCAATGACGTGCCAACAGATACTGATTGAAAGTAGACAAAAGCAAAAGATATGAAAAGTTAAAACATTGAAAGTTAAAAACACTCAGCACACGACTTCAAGAGAAAACTAACCGATTTATTGTAATCAAATTTAAGCGTACTAATAGGTTGGCATGTTGGCCCCACCCTTCCACTGTCGAAATGGATAAATGTAGTCACCTCTTCTACTCAAACAGTTTCTTTTCTTGCACTTCCCAACAGTGGAACTCCCTTCCTGTTACTTGCTTCGCTGATAGCTATAATCTTCAAATATTCAAATGTAATGTCAATCAACATCTTCTGATGCCTGTCCTTCTCTATATCCTTTCCTCAAACACCCCTCTTTACTCTTGCTCTCATACTCTGTAACCCCTTGTCACCTAGTGGCACTCCTGCCTTATGGCTATTAAAAAGAATTTGAGAACAATAAGAAAAGAATGGCTAAAGGCTACTGCGAATAACTTGTGAATAAGAATTCTGATTGGATGAAAAATATGGATGCAGGTTTTCATTGGATAAAATGTCGTTGACAGGTTTTGGTTTTAATCAATTCTTTTTCAATAACAAAATGGATTTATCTAAGGTACAACTTACCTCCAGCTTTCTCCAGAATTCTGGATTGTGGCTGAATGGGCGTCAATTTGGTCCTGCAGGCCAGAGATCTGTGCTCGCAAACTACTTAAACATGACTGCAGGTCATCCAGTGGTCTGAAGGGATTTAAAAAAAGAATTAAAATAAAAACAAATCATGAATAAGGACAAAGGAAAAAAAAAAAGAAATCAAAACAACAAATGATTATTGGTAATACGAGGGTCATTCAATAAATAAGTTGAATTTTTCGGTATAATGACTTCTAATACAGATAGAAGCTTACTCTTTATTATTTTTTTTTTTGTTTTACTTCTTTTTCACATGGATTTAATTTCTTTTGCAGATTAAAAAAAAACTTTGAGAGTTTTGGCGATTAACAAAGATGGCCGACCAAGAAGCATGCTCCAGGATTGAACAGCGGTCAGTTATCAGGTTTTTGGTTGCTGAAGGGTGCAAAACAGTTGAAATTCATAGGAGAATGTCAACTGTGTATGGTGCCACATGTTTCAGCCAAAAAAATGTCTACAAGTGGGCTAAATTGTTTAAAGAAGGACGGAGCAGTGTTGAGGATGAAGACAGGCCTGGGAGGCCTACAGAAGTGAGGTCTCCTGAGGTGATCGAATCAGTCAATGACCTCATTCAGTCTGACAGAAGGGTGACAGTGGATGACATTGCAAGGACTTTGAAAAACAAAGAACAAACGCAGGGGTCATCAGTCAGAAGGAGTCATCTTGCATCATGACAACGCAAGGCCTCACACAGTAACCCAAACGGTGCAGACCATCAACGAGCTGGGCTGGGAACTGCTCCCTCGTCCCCCTTACAACCCAGACCTTGCCTCTTCAGACTTTCACCTGTTTGGTCCCTTGAAAGCGTTCACGAGAGGCACAAAGTTTAAAAGTGATGATGAAGTCAAAAGTGTTGTGAGCGACTGGCTGAGACATCAGTCCAAAGATTTTTATGCTGAGGGAATATGGAAGCTTGTGCACAGATGGGAAAAGTGTGTGACAGTGCTGGGAGACTACATTGAAAAAAAAAAAAAAAAAAAAGTAAGCTTCTATCTGTATTAGAAGTCCTTATACTGAAAAATTCAACTTATTTATTGAATGACCGTTGTAGTTTAGGATTAGGTTTTCTGTCCCTTTTAAGGCTTTTTCATTTTCTTTCACTGTAGCCCCTTGTGTCTTAGTGGCATTATTGCCTTGCTTCGGGTGAATTGATTTAAAAAAAAAGAAAAGAAAAAAAAGAAGAAATTTTAATATATACAATCTAAATGCTTCATAATAATCTATGGATTCTGTGTCTGATGTACAAAATAGTTTCTCTCTTGTTTTTCGGGGGTGTACATTCCAAGATTCCAAGAATACAAAAATATGCTGATGTGCAAACTTTTGTTTCACTTTCGTAAATTAATTACTTTTGTTAATCTTACCCCAAAATTGGGAATGATCAGCAGTATGACGTTTGAGGGCCAGAAAATAAGTTAACGCATTTTCATTAATGCTGTATGGTAGATGACAGAGTACCTTAAGCATTATCATCATCATCATCATCAACAATCAGCACATTTTGTACCACAGAGGTCCCCATTCCCATCCATTTCAAAATTGTGGTCCATAGTTACATCTGAGGCAGATTTTAAGCATAGTGATGTTTAAAAATAATGATATGCAAAACAAAAAAAAAAAAAAAATAATAATAAAGGTCACAAAAAGTGACCTTTATTATTATGAAGAGTAGAAAACATCAAAATATAAACTTAATGTAGCTGCCTTTGGTGGTTCAATTCCTCACTTCAATGTTGCATTGAACGAAAAAAAAAAATGTCCAGATTTTCTCACTGGGAATTTTTGACCATTCATTCTGGCAGTAATATCAAAGCTCTTGGAGATAACAGAGTTTTTGTTGGAGCACTTCTTTCTTCATTTCCCACCATAATAGCTCAATGACATTGAGATCAGGACTTTGTGCAGGCCTGTTTTTCAAAAGTTAAAAATCTTCATCCACAAGAAGCCTTTTTGTTATCTACCATATGCTTAAAAAAAAAATTCTCCATTATCATAATGTGGCAGAAGATTAGACAGTAGAATACTGAAATGGTTTTTGCTGTTTAGGTTTTCATCAACTTTTACCAATTTTCTTCTAGAATCGCTTTTGTTGCAATCCCACACCTTTGCGTGTCCATCATTAAATTTTACCAGCTTTGTGGTGTGTATCTTGCACTGTATGTTTCTCACATATTCGTTTGCATTAGAACGTAACTCTGTTTTGCATTCATCTCTTAAAATTACTTTTGACACTTTCAACCTTCAAGTCTGATTATATATATATATATATATATATATATATACTAGCAGCATGGCCCAGCGTTGTCCGTGCTTGATTAAAAATCATACGTTTAGGTAGTTTCCTCTTACTTTTCAACGAATATGTGTAAACTGATTTGCAATACAAACGGTAGTTATGCTCACCAAGTGTTTCATGTGACAAAACATACTGCCTCCGTTGAGATTGACTGGAAAGCCTCAAAGAGGCCTCTACCTCGGTTCCTCCTGCCGCTTTCTCTTTGCCGCAGAGGCTCTTTTAGAATGCCTGCTAAGGTTGCCTCGTGATGGTATTTTGGCACGCTTAGCAAAGCTGCCGGGTCGGTCATTGCCATGGCACTCAGAAGAGTGCAAAGTAGAGGTTGAAGTAGACACCAGCCGCTTCTCCCCCAAGGAGGCGCACTCAATGGAATCCTGCTCCCGTTTCCCCTTAGCCAGTGAGGCTTTTTTAGAACACCTGCTAAAGTTGCTTCGCCTGGGTGTTTTTGCAGCCTTTGCAGAGCTTCCGGGTTGGTCATCGCCACGGCATGCAGAAGAGTGCAAAGCAGAGGTTGAAGTAGACGCTATATGATCATCTGTAACCGGAGTTATTATGTGCTCCTCCGCAGTCGCCTGTTCTGCATGTGTACCGTTAACGGTGTTAGGGGTCTTCAGTTGCTGACGTGCAGATGTTCGTCGTGTAGGAGCCATTTGAAGGGTTGTAGAAATGCTGTGTAAGAATGCGAATAGAAGTTGATGCCGAAGCTGAAGCGGTGCAACCTCGTTGTATATGAAAACTAAAAATGCAGTGGAGCGGTATGGAAAAAGCTTCTCCTAGCTATGGGCCGTGCTTTCTGGCAGCACAAAAACATCACTGTAGGAAGCGGTTACGCAACCAAGACGTTGAAGCGTTGAAGGTTAAAAAGTAGTGAAACACTGAGGTGTACTGTGCCGCGTATTAAAGGCAGAAGAGAAGTAACTTGTGACCGCAGTTAACTGTCTAATAGCAAAACTGAACTACGAAAAAGTAGAAATAGGTATGGAACGCTAAGATGGACTGGACTGGGCTGCGCAGTAGAGGAAGCACGCGGAGATAAAATGGGTAATGCAAACATTTAAGCAAATAGGTAACGTGCGGTAGCAGGAAGCTGTCAATTAATCTGAGGACAGATGTGTTAATGGCAATCAAATCAAGACGTGAGTGTCGATGCAGCCACGCTGAAGGTATTTAAAGAGAGCGTGACTTGTCATTGATTGGTGTAGCCTGGACAATGGCCATGACTTAGACCAATGAATGAGATCACACAAAATGGAAGATGCTAGCGCACATTCACGCATGATTTGGCAAGCTCAAGGCTTGGCCATAAATGGGGTCAAGCTGCCTGCTGTATATGCAGCTTGGCTCTAATGCACATGATGCCGGCGATGAGAATTCAAGGAGCTGCAATGAAGCGTTTGCTCGTTTGGTTTGTGCGACAACGAATAGCCGCTAACTGTTTGCTTTGAAATGGCTTGGGAGGAAGCCCTGCTGTTTTAGTGCAAAAACTCCTCGTCAGGTCTGGGATGCAGCCTGGGCTAGGGGAAAAGGTTTAAAGAATTGGAAAATGAACTGCTGAGGGCGGAACCATTTTCACTCAGCACGTATGCGGGTTTTTTTTTCAGTAAAGATGCGAATAAAGGAAGTGCTGATTTTGGTAAGATGCGACGATTAAAGCAAAAGTGTTGCCAAAGTCGAATATGTCATTTGTAGCTCAAAGTCAGACCTGGCAGACAGGATAAAAAAGGCAAATTTCAATGGCCGTGCACCCATTCCAGAATTTGAGGTCAAATGTTTTCTTCCACTCCACTGCATGCACTGACCTGTTTCTTCCCGCGCATAGCGTGACCTTAAATTAATCTGCATTTAGGAAATACCCAACCAGAAAAAACATTTTTATGGGTTGACCAATTGTCGATTTGCACTCTGTTTGGGGGGGCGCTCAGAGTTGAAACTTCACATGGTGACTCCCAATGGCCTCCTCATAAATCCGGTTGGTTTTCGCTAAAAACCGACATGCGGTTCAGGCGCAATCTGGGCGTATCAGTTTTGGGGTTTTATCGATTTTCCACGCTGTTTAGATGTCCATGGCCATGAAACTTCTGGACAACACTTCTAATGGTAGACTCTAAGAGGGTGTCAAATTTGGTTGAAATGCGATCATTCCTTCTGTAAGCAGATTTTTTCAATTATTGATTTTTTCAATTATCGATTTTTTCGGAACCTGAGTCCGAACTCAAAAATCGGGCATCGTCATGTCCTTACGGCAGCCATTTGCAAACTTGTGGTGAAAACTGCATCGAAATCGGGTGAGAAATGCGGCCTGGGCGAGGTAACAACGCCCACGACAGACACACAGACAGACAACATGAGAAATATAGATAGTAGATATATACACACACACACAAACACATGGTGTGATGGATAAACTGTCATCTAAATAATGCAAAAATTAAAATAAGACCGATATATTTCCCAAAATGACACAAAAATATCTTGAAATACTAAAGAGTAAATTGATTCTATAAAATCACCGTTGGCTTCAACCGTAGCCTCCAGACGACTTTGGAATCTCCAACAACTCTTCTGGATGATCTGCTTGTTTAAGTTGGTGAATGCTGTCATAATCCTTGCATTCAGTTCATCTTCGGTGTTACAAGTACAAGGAGTTTTGTTCATTTCTCATACAACTGTGCCCCTACACATAATAATCAAGGGGGTTGAAATCTGGGGAGTTAGGTGGCTAGATGTAAGAAGTGTTGTGGTTGCAATAATTGTCTGACAGCCATGACTGGGTTCTCCTGTTTGTGTGGCATGGTGCAGAGTCCTGTTGCCAGAAGGCCACCATCTTCACCTTGATATAGGCCTCCATGTTGAGTCCGAGCTCTTCACCAACAAATTTAGGAATTGATCAGAGTGAGTTTTCCGAGTTGACATACCTCTGTAATGACCATAATAGTCATCCAGCTGTTTCCAAATTCTCTGCCCTTCCCTCAGATTGACACCCAAACACCACAGAAATGTTCGAATTGAGTTTTCTGGCATGAATGCCAAGCAATACAGCATGCCATTTCCATATTTCTGGTGGAGTGAATAGCGTCATCTTGCTTTCTCATAGATGGTGCCCAACTAACCTCACTATACTATGCAGTCGATGAAATCAAAACCAAACAACATACATTTGCAAAATTTATTTATATATATATATATATATATATATATACACACACAAACACACAGCTATATACACGCGCACACATATATACATCTATATACAGTCACATATTATATATACATATGCACACACATATATATATATATATATATATATATATATACATATGTACACGCACCTATTATGTACACATATACACACACACACACATTACGTACACATATATACACACACATTACGTACACATATATACACACACACATTACGTACACATATATGCACACACATTACGTACACATATATGCACACACATTACGTACATATATATACACACACATTACGTACACATATATACACACATACACATTACGTACACATATATACACACATACACATTACGTACACATATATACACACACACACACATTACGTACACATATACACACACACACACACAACGTACACATATATACACACACACACACACAGACACAACATACACATATATATATACACACACACACAGACACAACATACACATATATATATATACACACACATTATGTACACATATATATATACACACACAAATTATGTACACATATATATACACACACACATTATGTACGTATATATGCACACACACATTATGTACGCATATATACACACACACATTATGTATGCATATATACACACACACACACACACATTATGTACGCATATATACACACACACACACATTATGTACGCATATATACACACACACAATGTCCGCATATATACACACACACACACAATGTCCGCATATATACACACACACACAATGTCCGCATATATATACACACACACAATGTCCGCATATATATACACACACACAATGTCCGCATATATACACACACACACATTATGTACGCATATATACAGACACACACATTATGTACACATATATACAGACACACACATTATGTACGCATATGTACACACACAAGTACACACATATTATATATACATATACACACACATTATATACATATACACATACATATATACATATACACACACATTATATATACATATATACATATACACACACATTATATATACATATACACACACATTATATATACATATACACATACATATATACATATACACATACATATATACACATACATATACACACATTTGTGTGTGTGTGTGTGTGTGTGTGTGTGTGTGTGTGTGTGTGTGTAATAAGGATTAATTTTGTTTTTTAATGTTCCAATATGAAAGACAAATTCAAATTTGCAGATTACACACCTACACAAGATGTCGAATGTTTGGGTGGGGTGATCACTTACTTGCTATCCAAAGCCTGTACGGTCGTATCCTGCAGCAACTGCTCCAAGGCTTCAATGTCAAATGGCTCAGGGACACTGGTGGGTAGATTTGCTTCAAACGCATTGTTATCCATTTGAGTACCAACATCACGACATGTCAGTTTGCTCGGTGATACCGAAGGTTCAACCTCCTCAGTCGATACAGCCTCAGAGTCATTAGCCTCTTTGGCCTTTTTTGCAGGGGATTTTATCTTGGAAGATACCTTCTTGGAGATCTGCAAATAAAAAAAGGAACAAATCTCAACCATAGGCTTCAATAACATTGTATAATCTTGAATAATATTCAGACACAAGTTCACTGTATTCTTTTTTAATGTTTAATTGACAAAGCCGTAGACAGGATATGACAAGAAATTTGGGAACGGCATTCTGTACAGCTTTAATTTGCACCGGAAGCTCTAATACAAACATTTCAGAGTGTTTGGGTGTCAATCTGAGGACAGTGCAGAGGATTTGGAAAGAGTTGGAGGAGTCTGATGGTGACTACGAAGGTGTTTGGAGTGATTACTGGTGATGGTGATGTTATGCCTTCCTTCATCTTCAACACAGAGGCCTACATCAAGCGCCTTGAGGAGGTTGTGCTGCCCTGTGTCAAGAGGGTGGCTGCTGGTAGAGCCTATGTCTAGCAACAGGACTCTGCACCATGCCACACAAGCAGGAGTACCCAGTCATGGCTGTTAGACAATTTCTGCAACCACATCACTCCTTACATCTGGCCACTTAACTCCCAAGACTGCATTCACCAACTTAAGCAAGGTGACAGAATATATATACCCCGAATGTAACAGTAAAATTGTCCAATTGTTAGATTAAGCTCTGAACTGTTGTATCTTAGAAATGATTAAAGATATCTTACTGAATTTTCCGAGGTTTTTAGAACACTATCGGACTCTACTTTGAGCAATAAGAATGTATAATTACTCTCCAAACTTAACAGAAGAATCATGATGAAATCGATCAGCAACGAAAATGACATGTTCGTCATTAATTAATCATAGCTAAGGATTGGAAGCTCATGATGGATTGAAATAAAATCCAAATATCTATATATTTTATTCCAGGATCATTTTCCAGCTTGTTCAATATATATATATATATATATATATATATATATATATATATATATATATATATATATATATATATTGAACAATAAAAAATATAAAAAAATTAAAATCTTCAGACACACTGGGTTATATATTAATATTCTTTTGTTTTTATTATTATTACATTTAGATTCCTCGACTAGTTTCAGCCAACATGGACATCATCAGAAGAAAAAAATTTCTGCTTGCTGGTAGCAGTGAACTACAGAATTGAATGTCTTGATGGAGAAAATGAACTTTAGTCTGTAGTTTTCGTTTGTTTTTTTATGTTTTTAATATGAATTTTGGTCATCCTTGTGTTGGTCAAACATTCTCTTTTAAGTTGTTATTTGAGATAAGAGCTGGATGGGTTCATGCTGCTCTGAATTCCCTTGGTCATTTTGACAGTTTTATTGGAAAGGAGATGTATCTCTGTTAAGTGTGTGGGTGTTATTTGGTTCTTAGGGAGTGAGAGAGTATGATGTGTGTAAGTGTGTATATTTGTGTGGGTGTGTCTATAAGTGTGAGGCCTCAACACTTTTGTAAGCATGTCTGTCTTGAGTGGGTAAGAAATGTGGGTAGGTCCTGATTTGTGGGGTTATATATTAATACTATCTATATTGTTAAATTTGTGATTAAGTCCGTCTGGATAGTGCATTTTTAAATCCACTTATTTTCATGGAACTCTAAAACCTTTCTAATGTTACCTGCTCTGAACTTTTCTCTTCTCTCAATTATAGTGAATTTGGCATGGGTTTTAAAATATATTATTCCAAGATGATTTTCGTCCTGTCTAACCATCTAACTTTCTGTCAGGGTACCTCACATTTCACGTATAATTTAATTTTCAAGTCATTTTTCACAGCTCCTTGAACTGTTATTACTGAAATTCCTCTTTCACATGCTAAGCAACTTATGGATTGATTTGGATCTTTTCTAATTGATCTCTTCAGCTCTAAGTTGAAATGATGATCCCTCTTCCTGTTGTGATCTCCTGATCCAGCTTTCCTCTCTACAGTTGCCTCTTTTTTAAACTTATTCACCGTTCTCTTGATGGTTCTTGAATGGACTTTGAAGATGGAAGCCAGAGTATGAATGTTGGTAACCTTACTGAAGGCCTGAATGATATTTTTCCTCTCACCATTGCTCAGTTGGGAAGACAGTGGATCTGACACAAAATGATTTTAAACTGTTCTCTTTCTAGCTGAATATTCGAAAGGGATCTTCAGTGATTCTTACGGCAAAGATAGCTAAATATCTTATCTGAAAACCTTGAAAAAAGAAATTCAATTAGTTTAGCAGTTGTTTTAGATATTAAACATTTAAATATTTTTGGAGTTTAAAAGATAAGACTCCTAAGGTGAAATGAAAAATTTTAAAAACAGCAAGGACATGTAGACCTTTATATGAACACTGTTTTCTGTGTCTACATGAAAAATTGGAAATTATCAGATTCAATAAAAATTCCTTATTAAATCAAAGAAATGAATTAACAGTTAATTATAAACATAGTTTACCTTTTACTTTACAATTTAGTTAAACTTTGGAATTTGCTTTTTCTTATATTTTAGTTGTACTGCATTGCACCATATATGGCTTATGTTTCTATTTGGAAGATTAATTTGGATTTAATATGCTTTTGTATCAATCTCTTGATAGTATTAGTAACATCTTGTTACAGATGTAGTGGTATTTGGTTGGTATTTTTGACATTTGATTGATTGGTATTATTAACATCATATATAAAGAATTTTTATTCAACAGTTGCATATTAATTTACCAAATAATTCTGTACATTTAAATTATTTACAAGTTTCTTAAAGAAGTTAATTATCAACTATAAAAAATGTTATGTAGGAAATTCACAAAGCATATAACTTGTTTAGCATTTCGTTAAATTACCTATCCATCTCATTTTTATTTCTTAGGAAATGGCATTGTCTGGTTTGTATAATTTATATAACCATTTACATCCACTTTAGTTTATGTCTGGCTGCCAATCTACGGGTCATGATCCATTTTTAAAAAAATTAATTAAAAATTTTTGCTTCTTTGCTTAGTTTAAATTTAACATTGGTCATATTTGATTGGTAGATCAGAGTAAATCCCACAAATCTTATAACCCCCCCCACCTATTTTCTTTTTTTCGTAAAAAGAGGTTGTATTTTGCTTTTAAATCTAAATAAATCATTCACTCGCCAATAATTAACAATCACCTGATGAGATGCATTGATATGCATCAAAACACGACTGCAATTATGTAGCAATTTTGACAGGTTTTTGGTGTAATATCCTAAAATTATACATTATATATATATATATATATATATATATATATATATATATATATATATATATATATAACATTTTTACACAAATATAGTAGTAAAATAATGAAGACAGTCACACTAAACATTGACTTAAATAATCTTTGCAAGGATGTACTTACTTTTGAACTGTTATATATTCATCTTTTTTCAATCATAATAAATAATATCTAAGACCAAGGAGTTCATTATATATTCTTTATTATCAGTAATGTATTTATCTATTATAATACCATTTCAATGTAAAGGTAATAATTAATACCTAATAATGACATTGGGAAAAGAAAAAGCATGCCAAGTGTAACAACTCCAGAATAGTAACTTTCATGAAAAAAAAAATTATAAAAATCTATAATGGGCCCTCTAGAACCCTTAGATAGTAGCTCACCACCAGGGCCTTATGCACACGGTTCAGGGTGTTTAGCATTTGAGTTAATATGGAATTAATTCATTTATAATTTCGCCATATGCATCCTTAAATTCACCAGGTTTGAATTTATTAAATACAAAGAAATTGGTTTGATCCATTCACTCATTTAAGCATAAAATAATATTTAAATTGAGCATATTTGAAATAGAAACTTTACCTAAGCTCATATTTCAACCTACCCTTAAAAAGGCACATTCTGGTTGTTGTTGTTTGTGGAATAATAACTTGTTTGAAGGACACTTTCGTGCTATCTGCTTCTCTGGGAATTACAAATTACGTCAACTAGTACCTAATAATAATCATTTTCAGTGTAATGTTCCACTAGAAATAATGAAATCATGACATGTTAGGTTTAGAAGGAAATTAACTAAAAGATTGTTAAGAGTGACTTTATTTATAGCAATACTGAATATAGTGAGTGCATCAGGTATTTGAGAACACATTTAGTGGGCCATAAATGGAAGACATTTAACAATATTTATCTGCTTGACTAATAACATGATAGTAGGTTTGACACAGGGTCACAACAGAGCACATGCATATGGTGACAGAAATTTTCCCATCTCCCCTGTTAGGCATTGTTATATACCATACATCAAAATTTAACATTATTTCTCTTTTAGACACAGTGAGCGAATTAACGTAGCAACTTCCAACCTGACACAGGGAAAAGAAAAAGCATATTTTTCAGCATAATCTTCTTCCTTGTCAATGCCCTTAATTCAATGAATAGCAATCACATAGATTTAACATTATATGGGGATTACTTCAGATCAAAATTCAGATAACTACTAATAGGATATAGAATTATTGATTCACCTTTAGATAGTCAAGGACAAGACCATTAACGAATGAGAAATGTAGATATTTACTAAATTTTGCCTAGTCTAGTAAAAAGTGGAACTGTGAGGTTTAGTAAAAGTGTGTTACTCTAAGAGAGGAGGAATTGCTTATCTTGATACCATCGTGGGAAAACTTGGCCTTTGCCTGAACTTGCAATGGAGAAAATACTTGTGCAAGGTGTAGGGTGGACAGTGCCTTTTTTCCTGAATGATTCCAAGTCACCTTGCCAGCTTTTCAAAAACAAATCCTAAAAATTGACCATCAAAACAAAGAAATTGGATGCTTTACCTTGTGGTGCTGAATGGAAGTTTTCAGAGCACTTCGAAGTTCTGCGACTTTGGTTTGGTGATTCATTTTCTCTTGGCGAGAAGTATTTAGCTCACTTCGGAGATTTTCCATTTCTTTGGTTGCATTCTGAAAAAAATAAAAAATAAATAAATGGTTGATACGACAAAATCATGTCAGGCATTTGTGCAAAACTGGTTTTCTTTCATGTTACAGTTCCACCAAAAAAGATTGAATTTGTCTCCTATGCAAAGACATAAGCAACAAAAACAAAAAGGTTATATGCATTATATCAGTGGTTTCCAAATTTTTTACTAGCTACCACCCCTTTGGCTCCAAGGTCCCATTCCTAGTACCCACTCCCAATACTTATAAGAAAACACTTTCTTTCCTTGTATTTGTTTGTTTAGTGGAATATCAAATTTACAAAATGTCTTGCTGGCAATTTTTTTTTTCTTTACAGAAATGTATTGATGTTAATATTTATTTATTTTACAGAAAACTATTGCCTTTAATCTTTTACTAAGAAAATGTATATTTACTATAAAAAATTTTATACTTTCATAGTGTTTTCACCCCAGTTTGGGGGTTATTTGCCCATAGCTAGGACCCTAACCGGTGCTACCATGCTGGGTCAGGGTGAACTTGGGAACAACAGTAATTGAGAGGTGGTTCCAGGTTCCTGAAAACCTCCCAATCAGAGGCCTTGCTGCCAGTTGTAGTTTATCGTCATACACAGAATGGTCTTCTTATTAGGATACTTTAAATTCAAAATAATAATTCATCAGACAAACATCTGTGGGTATATCGCTATACCTACAATGCTAAAGCAAAGGCTCCTGCAGATATCAGGCTGTCTGATCAGGCTAGTGAGTAATGCATCTTGCCCAGATAATGTCCGCAAGATGCAAATTTAAGTTTAACTCTGGACAGCAAAATAAAACTATCCATTAATTTATAACTTATCAATTTTATTCTTTGTAAAGCATACATTATACTTAAGTTTGACTTAGATTCTGGGGGTGGAGGAGTCAAAATTATTTCTTGGTTCTAATGTTATCCCCCGCACTCACAGGTTTTTTCCTAATCATAACTTTAGACCTTACTTTTTCTTCACTGCTCACCCCAGATCTTTACTCTGTGCACCTTTTTCCTTATTTTCACCGACTGTGATGAGCAGATGTTCCCTCGGGGGAGCCCTGTGTCTTGAGCACCTATTGAGACTTAAACTCAATCCAGACCTCAATTTGAACTTGTACATATGATCCATCATTAAAAGATGCAGGTAAAATAGTCGGTTCCTTGTACCACTCCAGTAAGTACCTGACTCCTCCTGCTATCCTCTGCCATTACAAGAGCCAGGCTGAAAATGGAGTGATACTGCCATATATGAGCACAAGCTGCTCAGTCTTCACTTTCCACTTTCAATAGAGACCAAAAGAGTTTCCGCATTGGTAACAAATTGTTTTCCACCCTTTCTCACAGACGAGATGTTTCAAGCCACTCACTGATCTATCGCTATTTCCATAGAGAGTGTTCAGATGAAAAACACACCTTAGTTCCACCGGTCCTAACCGTCACGGCTAAGACTTGCCATGCCACACACATTGTAGGGAATCACCCTCATTGCCTTTATATTCCACGTTTCTTTCCATGAACCACTGCTGTGTGGAGGCAACTCCCAAGACACTGTTTCCCTAATCGCTACAGTTCAAGTATAGGGTTAAATGATATCTTCTGCACATATCCCCATAAGCCAAGCCTCTTACTCTCTGGACTTTTACCTACCACAAATGGTCCCTAGACCTTGAACAGAGTGAACAACTGTAAAGCAAAAGCAAAAAAAAAAATAAATTAAAAACGAACCCCCCCCCTCACCCCGACCAGTGGGCAATAGCCAGTCACTTATTTGTCACTGTATCCCCTTGATCTTTACACCATCTCCAAGAGGGCAGTACAGCCCTCTTTGGGAATCCCAGTGTTAAATTGTAATGAGATTTCTGACATCATTGGTAGAGTTTGTCATACCTTGTTATTTGGGAGGAAATTTAGTTTTATTTTACAATGAGTTTTTTTGCTGGATCCCAAGCCATGTTGGAATCCAAGGAAATGAGAAAGCCGATTCATTAGCCAAAGCTGCTCTCAACATGACACCCGACCAAAACATCAAAATCCCATACACTGACCTAAAACATAAAATCAAGACAACAATAACACTAAAATGGCAACAACTATGGGACAAAAATACAACAATAAACTCTATCAAATAGCACCAATTCTAAAGGAAAGGCAACTGAATATTAAAACAAGAAAAGAACAAACCACCACTGCTTGACTACGCATTGGACACACAAGACTGACTCACTCATTCGTACTAAAACAAGAACCTCGTCCTAAATGCTCCTGCGGAAAACAATACACTGTAAAACATATACTAATAGAATGTACAAACCTCACACACATCCGTAGAAAATTCTATAACGCGAAGAACATGAAGAAATTATTTGCAAAAACTGAACCAAAAAATATATTGGATTTTCTAAAAAGAATTGGTCTCTTATCAAAGATATAGACTGATGTATAAACAACATATCCTACCTTTTATCATTTTTTCAAATAAATTGTCCTTATCAAATGGAAATCCTTGACTTAAACAAAATACCTAGGATTATTTTGCAGTGTGCAAGCAAATAAGCTCTAGGTTGCTAAAAATGTTCCATACAAAATAGGCATTTAAAATTCATATAAACTGGATTTGGCATTAAATAACCCACAGTGGTTGATATGCCATAAAACCCAAACAAACAAACAAACAAACAATGAGTTTTACTGCATTCCCCACCCGCACCCCGTCATCAGACCCTACAGGGTAATGCTACAAAATCACAAGCGAAGAGCTTCAACAAACAACAAAACAGCACATCCCTTAAACACTTTCAATGAGAGCAACTAAAATGGAGAGCACATACAACTCGAAGAAAAAATAATGACATAATAAAGAGAGTGACTTCTGACAGTGTAATAGGTAACCCACGCAAATGTTAAAAATGCTGGAACCGATATAGACAGGTTAACAATTTGTAGAACATTAAATTGGCACAGATTTCACCGATGGGTTGCAGAAAAAAAAAGATTACTCTATTAAAGAAAACACATGAAAAAGCTCATTTAACATTCACTAAAAAGTTGTTTGTTTTTTTTAAAATTTAGTTGAATGTAAAATACAGCTATTTAGTCAAGCAAAACAGAAATCAAATTATTAGAGCATAGACAACAATGTTTTATTTGTGGGAAAGACGAACACAGCATACTATGTAAAACCAAAAAAAAAAAATAACCTACAGCAATGTCCTAGAATTTGATGGCCTTGTTTTACGCTACACATAAGTTTTGAAGGCTACTGCAGTATATAAATAGTATAACCATCTATTTCTTTTTATGTTGAATTTCATACCATTACGGTATATAAGTTCTGAATAATTACGGCCAAATTTTATGGAACCCCCTTTTTCGGTAGTGGTTGTACCGAGAATATACTTTGTTTGAATGTAGGGATATATATACATTGCAATCTAAAAGACATTATACAGATACAAGAAATTGTGGAAGGCATGAAAACTGCCAATAAATCAAATTTAATCTGTGAAATGTATCCAAAAGCAAAATGGTACAGTATAAAAACAAGTTAGCCGACAAAAGAGCAACTACAATATTAGATCTTGTTCATTTTGATATGGCCGACCTGATTGAACTGAGAACTTTGAATCATTTCAAATATCCATTTTGTTTTGTGGATGATTATTCTGGTCTAATCATGGTTTATTTTATGAAACAAAAAAAGCAATGTTTCTCACCTCAAAGAAATATTTGGCTGACATCACTCCACATATATGCAAATCAAAACTAGGCAAAGTAACAGTAAGATAAAAAGTTTACAAAGTAAGAATGATGTTCACATGCGAAAGGGATACAGTCAAGTGATTATAATGTTCTGACTTCAAGATAAAGAATAAAATTATGGGAGATGAGACCGAGAATTGACCATTTTTATTGGTTAGGAAGAAATCCCAACGTGCATCTGCAGGATTTGTCTATACATTTGGGGAGGGGATGTTCTTAGCAGACATTCCTATTGAACCAACAATGACGACCACCCAAAGAGATCTCGAAAGCAGCCTCAGTATGGTTTAAGATGAAAAAGGTAAGTGTAATGCAATGAACCTGTCAATCTCCTGATCCCTAACAGGATATTTGTGGCATTAAATGAAAATTTGTGTCCCAATGAGGAAATCATCAAATCTGAAAGATTTGGAACAATTCTACATAGAAGAATGGTCAAAATAACCAGTCAAGAGATACAGAAGCCAAATTAAAGTCCACAGATCGGTTGATTGTTATTTTTTTTTTTTATAGTTTATCAACCTTTTGCAGGTTATTTGAAGCCAGAAAATATTTTTGGATTACAAGAATTTTCTTTGAGAGATAATAATTTAAGATACAAGTCTTACTAAT
>OZ038511.1:66782433-66827433 GCA_964036315.1 Acanthosepion esculentum
TAGAGTAACTATGGAATCGTCTGAGTCTAACGATTCCACTGCGACATAATTCTAGAATCAGGGCCTAAAACAGAGGACATAATTAACATGCGCAAAAATTAAAATAATTTTGTAACCCTTATGGACTAAAAGATATCCTGAATAGTTGATTTTATGTGACTGCAGTTACTCGAAGCAAATGGTAGTTAACTAGTTCAGATTTTGTATGTGGACAACCAATTCTGTTTGGCCATATAGTCAAAGAAGTTTTATGAAAATAAGTCAATGAAGGACATAGCAAAATGGGCAGACTTGGAAAATGCCAAAAATGATTTTCCTGAAATTGGTTTTTCCAAAGTTATGAAACTTCAAAAAATTTACAGAGTCAGACTTAATGGAAGAAATTTCATTAAATTTGAAAAGAGCTTGTGAAGAAGTGGCCCATTGAAGTACCTCAAGAACAGACACCAGCAAACCCGATGGAGACACCACTTTCAATCATTGCAATAAATAAAAAATTGAAAATGAAAGCGTTAAAACAAAGGAAAATAATTGCACTCTTGAAACAAAAAGTTAAAAAAACCGACGCAAATTTTGAAGAAGACGAAGAAAGTTAAAAAATCAAAGAAAGTAAAAAATTCCATGCAATTAATGACATCCAGGAAGATTCATCATGGCTGTCTGTTGAGTGAAATCGTGTCAATCTATATCGCACATACATACATACATAAATACAAATCCCATACAACACCAAGCATTCATTGGTTAATAAATCACCACTATGTTATTATAGACAATTTACAAATCGCAGCAATGTGACAATTTTGTAGTCGCTCTATTTTCATGTAGTCAATTTTGCGCACTTTTGTGAGAAATGGATCACTAAAGTTTTCTTAAGTCTCCTCAAAACTCGCTCGCTGATTGGTCAATGCCAACCAATCAGATCAACTGCATGTGAAGAGTAACTTTTCCTGCGCAATGATCTGGAGCCTTTAGTCACCTATATAAACAAGAATTTTTCTTAGCTAATTAGTGAGAATTCAGCTGCCAAACGAATCCACGACAGTTGAAACCATGCGCCAACCTTCTCACTCACACACACCACTCACATGCTGAACATTCCTTATACACTCACATAACCTTTTCTTACACATCAAAATCTTCTGAGAACAGTCATAAGAAACTCTCATAAACATTCTTCCAGTGAACTTTGAAATACTAAAATAACAGATAAAGAGAGACAACTCTTGTTTTAGTCAACCTTTTCTTACTTAAATGCATGCTTTGTTTGATATTGTACATCTTGTTAAATGCATATTTTATGTGTAACAATGTCTTTTGCTTATCTTTTTCCACGTCAGTCTTGTTTCCTAATCTAAAGTTAAATTAAAAGTGGTGAAGTCCGCCACAAAGTTGCTGCAAAGCAATCTTCATGAAGCATTGGAAAGAGTTTTGACAACAGGAAAACTAGAACCAACTTTTAACATGTCTGAAGCCAGTCACAGCTGAATGATGGGTGAATGGTTTTTGTTTTTTGTTTTGTCAGATATAAAAACAAATAATTCTCAAAAACAAAAAGCTGCAGTTTAGTATTTGATGCAACAACACAAGAAGGGATGATACGTTCACAATGCCATCATTCTTCCATCTTGAACATCTTTCTGGTGGAACTGCAGAAGACTATATAGCGCACTAAATTTGCTAAAATTCAGTGACAAATTCATGCACGTGATATTATTGAAGGAATTCATCCGCCAAGAAGGGTTACCAAGATTCCTGGGGAACTGGTTACACGTAAATTAGGTGGTGCTTATTTCTCCATGTTTAAGAACCTAAAAATGTTTGTCCTTGACCTTACTTCAAAGAATGAAGCTGTTGAAATTGTTATCCAACTCATTGAAGAATTTCCATGCATTGTTCTGTTTGGATTTTATTATATTACTTATGCTGGAGACATAAGCATATGAAGATACTTTCTTCTTCTCACAATATTCACTAATGACGCTTTTGCCTTCCATGGTATGCTGCCTTACATATGCTAATACCGATTCTGTAGAAGTCTTAACTGCAGCGTAAATTGAAATGTTTAGTCATGGAAAAAGCAGCTGTTGTTGAATTACACGTGTGCTTTGGTCCATGGGGGACATATTTTCTGGGTCATGGATGAACATGTTCTACACAGATTTGACGAAAGTACAAAACCCAATTAACACCATGCAAAGGGTGTAATTGAAAATCTGAAAGAATTCAAGAACCCAAAGAATATTTTACTTGCTGAAAAATATGGCAACGTATTACTTTGATAATATGTTGCTACAAGAAGAAACGGAAAAACTGATGATTGCCTCCAAATAATCCATTTAATCAGATGATGCCTGCGTGTATAAAAGACACTGTTGGAGTTTTAGAAAGTTAGTACAGGAAATCGTACGCTGCAGTTAAGACTTCTACAGAATCGGTATTAGCATATGTAAGGCAGCATACCATGGAAGGCAAAAGTGTCATTAGTGAATATTGTGAGAAGAAGAAAGTATCTTCATATGCTTATGTCTCCAGCATAAGTAATATAATAAAATCCAAACAGAACAATGCATGGAAATTCTTCAACGAGTTGGATAACAATTTCAACAGTATTTGAATTTGGAAATGAAGTATAGCAAAAAGTATCTGCAGCAAATCGAGACAGACATTATTCTGAGGATAAATGAAAAACAAAGGAAACAATATTTGGATCCAAGAAAAGGTCAAGGAAAATAAGCCACACAAGTTCTGCTATGAAGGCAAAATTCCCTGATTTGACACCGGATTTTGTGGAAGATATTTACAAAATTAACTGGTGATCCAGTTAGCCATAGGATAAAACATATTTCAACTATTGATTCTGTCGAGCAGTTACTTGTTGGTTGGGTCAATGAGTTTTCTGATCCATATTATAATATATTCTATGAAAATGAACACTATCTATTGGACAAATGCGAAAGGGCCACTGATTATATCAGAAAATTATAGGACACTGTTAGGTTATCTGTGTCCTATAATTTTCTACCTGACAACCTGTCTTGGATACAATAATAAACTACATCTGCCAGCAAGGACTTTGAGCATTAGATTGGAGGTTTTGAGGAGTGTGCAACCACCTCATAATTGTTGTTGTTCCTAGGTCCACTCTGACCCCGGGTGGTAGCACCTGTTAGGGTCCCAGCCATGAACAAAATAGCAGAAAAAAAATGAACCAAACAACAGCCATTTTCAAGCCCAACAAAATTATCTTTTTCAGGGGCACAAAATATACCATTTGCAAAATATATACCATTTGCAAAATATACCATTTGAAAAATATATACCATTTGCAAAAAATATACCATTTGCATTGCATTTTTATTTAATTTTTAAACCTCTATCGTTACTTGACTATGAATAAATAAAATAAAAAGTGTAAATGATTATATAATTAGTACAGAAAATTCACATTTTCAAAATTGTCATATAACAATTAAGATTAAAAAATATGTAAAAAAATTAACACATTAAAAAAAATGTATAACATTTCAAATATGAGAAGGGTACCTACAATTATGAGGTACCTATCTTATGAAATTTGTATGGTCTTATTTTTGTATTACCTCAGTTATGACATTTTTTCATAAATGAGATAATGTAAAAATAAAGGAGATAAAAAAATTAATCAAAATATTAATCAAAATTTTATAAGAGATGTACATAAAAATTATAGGTACCTCTCTTATGAAATTTTACCTCACTCTCAGCAGTTATGCAATTTAAAAATTTTTTATAGTATTTTTAATTTTTCCAGAAAGTATGTTCAACAAATGTAAGGTAAAACTGTAAAGAACCTAAAAAATAATAAAATATTGGATTGCTGAAAGTATTTGTTACTTATTTAAAATTACAAAGTAAATAAGTTGGTTCAATTAAAATTAAAAATAATTATGTCACTTCCATTCTTCCGGGTGATAACTTCCCCTCACATTAGCTGTCAATACGTTGATGAAACAATCACTTATTGCTGTCAGTAGTCACCATTGTTAAGACATGCTTTCTCCTATTTTAAACTACATTTTTTTTTGTGAAGAAGGTAAGTAATGTTTGTTTCCAAGTATATTAAGTAAACTTTTAAATAAGTAAATATTGTGATTTTCCTCAAATAACTTTTGAAAAAGGTATAATTGATTTTTATAACATTTTTAAATGGAAAATTTAACTTTTGTTTACAAATTTTTCAAAAATGGTGGACATCATTGATTTTATGGTAATTTAGCTGACAAATAAAAAATTTAAAAAATGATTTTAAACTAAAATTTCGTACGTACTAGAAAGGATTAAAAAATGTAAAAAATAATCAAAAAATACTTTGATCTTTCCTCTTAATAACAAACATTTAGATGATAAAAAATTGTTTCCATGCATTTGGGGCCTTTTTTATCATGGGATGCTCTTTTTAGTGGAGATATCTAATTAAAATGTGTATCAACCTGAAGTTGTTCCTGTATCACTGGGCTGCGATCCTGATTATCTGTCAGGCTTCGTTGCAATCGTTCAACTTCTGTGCGCAAGGCTTTGTTGTCATGATGCACAGACTGCAGTTGACTTTGCAAAGTTTGCACCTCATCTTTCTTGGCTTGCAGTTCTTCGACCATGGTGTCATACTGAGCCATTTTCTGTTGAACATCTAATTCTAGATTCTCGTGTTCAAGGCTCAAATTCTTGTGCTGGCGCTTCAAACGTTTGTTTTCTGTTATTTTGGTACCGATCTGAAAGTGAAAAATAAAAAAATAAAATCTTTAGAAATACAATGAAGAAGAATACGACAAACAAAAAATCCTTTGGAATGTGCAGATTTAAACGGATCTCTCAATCCAGGCTTGAAAGCACATCAAATTATAATGAACAAAGAGAAAAAAATGATGATGGATTGTCCAAGCAGACTCAAGAGCAAAATTAGATGAAAGTGAAAAGCTGGATAAGTATGAGGAGCATTTAAAAATTATCCATCTTTATTTTTGTACATCGAAACTGATGTCACATGGGCAAAACCCATTGGGCAAGAGGTGACAGTGCCCTTTCTGTGTATGCATGAAAACTTTTGTAGTGGTAGGTCATGTCAGTTCCTGGCTGTTACACCAAGAGTACAGTGTAGTGCACATGCGTCGTATTTCCGCTTTCACGCAAGATGGCCAAAAACATCAAGCAGAGATATTGCATAAAGTTTTGCCAAATGATTCAGCAGGCTTTTGGAAAATGCTCCCATGGGCTAGACTTAGATCAAGGAATGGTATAACTGCTTCAAATATGACCACACATCAGTGGAGAGCAAGGCGAACTCAGACAGGCCATCCACAAAAAAAAAATGAGGAGACAATTGGGAAGGTTTGGCAAATAGCCATGGAAGATTATCGTGTAACAATCCAGGAAAATGTTCAAGAAATGGGAATAAGCACAGGATGAGCGCAATACATTTTAACTGAATTTGTGAATGCAGAGGATGTCAACAAAATTCGACCACTCATTACATCCACATAATTCAAGCTTTCCTGGTGAAGAACAACGCACCACTTGTTTGACAGGATCCCTATTCTCCTGACTTGGTTCCATGTGAATTCTGGCTCTTCCCCAATCTGAAAACCAGGCTGAAACGGAAGTGATTCGAGTTGCAAGAAGAAATTGGGAGAAAAGTGACGACAGAACTCCATAGTATTCCAGAGAATGTGTTCCAAGGGTGTTACCATCAGTGGCAATGCGCAAAGATCGGATAATTATTGAAGCCACCTCATATCTGAACTTTGATAGAGTACAGAAAAAAAAATATATATAATCATGGAACATGAAGGCAACATTTGTGCCAATCATTGTCAGAACATTGGAAACACTTCCGAAAAGGCTAGACGAACATGAAAACCAAAGAATCAAGAGCATCCTGACATTACTGAAAATAGCACGAATACTGAGCAAGGAGCTGGTGTATTGAGCAAATTTATTATCACTTGATCTCTAGTGTAATCCACAAGTCATAATTGGTGGATTATCCTCGATGAATAATACACAAACATAAAATGTGTAACTACATATTCTTTACTAGCTTAAAAGCTGCCCTATCAGGCAGCATTTAAACTAGTTCCCGTGGAGGGCTCTTAATTGGGCCTTCATCACAATAGGTAGGGAGGAGTAGATGTGATAGGCCACAATAAACTACAGAACTCAAAATTAATTGCTGCATTTAAGTATTGCATTAATATTTAAGCTTACCTTTTAAAATTTCAAGGTTAATTCTGCTGCTGCCACTTAATATAAAGATAATTTAATATACGTAGGCCCTTGCTTTTCGTACAAACATTTATTTTTATTCCATGGCTGGCTTTCGCTGGATTTCACAATTTTGATTATCCCCAAATTTAATTCCAAGTTATAAAAATTGTTATTAAAAAAAATTTGTCGCAAAAAATCAGGTTTAAAAAAAAAAAAAAAAAAAAAAAAATATCACTGAAAAGAATCGCAGAAATAAAAACTTGGGAATCCAAAATTTCAAGATTGCGGGTCGAGATGCGGCCCAGCTTGTTTTTAATTTGCTCATGAAATCAGTCTGATTTCAAAATAGAATGATGTGTTGGGCTTATGGTTTCTAGAGCAAAGTTGAAAAAGTGTGACACACTGACATTTGAATTTATTATATAGATGATTAGCACAGATACTACATTCTGAATAAAGGCAGAAGTGCCAAGCTATATGTAAATAATCACAATTATTTTGATTGGCTATATTACAGCAACACGGTCGTAAAAAATAAAATAAACTTGCATGATTTGGTGTCTTGAATAGTTTGCATCCTTTAGCTGTTCCTTTTGCTGACAACCAACCATTCTGTACATACACGAGGGTCTTCCAAAGATCTCAACCCTACCCACTTTCAAAATTCAGACCAAATGATGAAGCATCAAGATTTTTTTTTTAGAATCCCTTCTTGATTGAACTCAGAACTTTCCAGATTCCTACACAGAGATGTGTTTAAAATGGTGTAGTCATGAGTGAAGCACTCAGCCGTCAAGTTGATAAATAGAATTGGAGTCCATTTTGTGGCATGATAATTCTTATGATGATGAGCAAAAAAAGGATTGGAAACAGAAACTTTATTGCTTCTCCATTGCAAGATATTTCTCCCTCTTTTTCAAGTATAGAGACCTCTTCTTTACAAACAAGAACTTCTTCAATCAAAAACAACATGAAGAAGTCTTCAGAACATTATGATTTCTTTGAATGAAGAATTATATAGAAAGAGAATACCAACTTGAAAATGAGCGTCAGAATCTGTTGAGGGTGAATTCGACAAATTATTGCTTATTGAGGCATGTGTTATTGAAGACTATGGAACATTTCCATTTAATAATCTTTCGTTTGATTTTTTCTTGTTTTTTCGCAAAGTTCTTTGTATTTGAGTTTAAGTTGCTGAAAAAAAAGACCCCAGTCCTTGGTGTGTTGCCGAGCACTTTCCGTTGTTGTATGCTTTGGTTTTAAGTAGGTTGGTTTTTATTTTTATAGAGAATATTTTTCGGTATTCAGGCCATGTTGTTGGATTAGTTTATTAGCAATTGAGAGGGGATTAGTATTTATTATTTGGGGGATTTGTTATTAAATACATTTAAGATGTTTCTGCCAGTATAAAATCCTGTTTTATTTATATTGGGTTTTTGGTTTTTAATTGCGATGGCTTTGAGAATTTGCAACTGTTTTTGTAGAGGATTTTCGTATTGTTGATTAGGATGTATTGCTTGTGTGCATCTGCAACAGATATTAAGGAGCAGAGTTCAAATTCTGGGGTAGTCTGATGCATTAAATTTCGCAGAAATGCTTCTGGGAAAAGCAGGAAAGGTTTCTTCTCCCCCCCCCCCCAGGTAGAAGTTAAATCGCAGGGTAGACCAACTCAAATTTTTTATTGGCAGACATAATCTTAGCAACATAAGACATGTGAATGGCACTATGTGAAAGGTCAACTCAGGAGGAAAACTGAGAGAACTTCTAGACAAGGTAGGAGGAGAAAGCAGGAAGAAAAGACTAACTATCAATTGTAAAGAGACAATGTATGGTCATCTGCAAGCAGACAAGTTCAAAATTATCTTAATCATTTTAAAGAATCTTTTTTGCCTTACATCATCATGGCTGATGCTAACCTCCAGAAGAGCAACTCATTGAGCCCTCTTGGTCGCACATTTTCCACTGACATGAAGCGGAACAATTATATTGAATCAGTTTGCTAAGTTTGCTGATAGGAGAATTGGTTCGTTATGTTATGCCAGAATCTATCCTGCACATTTTATAAGCCTATTATTCATCCGTCTGTCGAATATTGCTGCTACCTCTGGTCTGGTGCTTCTGCTGTGTGTCTAGAGATTCTTGATCAAATCCAAAAGAATCAGCAACATTAGTCCTGATCTGGCATCTCGGCTGCAGTCACTTTCCCCACTGCCGTAATGTAGCTTAACTTTTCCTCTTCTATAAATATTGTTTTGATGAGCTTTCTTCTTGGTACCTTGACTTCATGAATTTAAGCATAGTACTAGATTGGCAGTTAGGTCCCATAATTTAACTGTTAAAATTGCTAGTTGTAACCATAAGTTCTATACTGATAGTTTCTTCTCTTACACTTCTCGCTTGTGGAAGTCTCTTTCTAATCTTCAAAAGTTTAAAGTCAATGTCAATCATCGTCTAGTGTCTCCTTGAAGCTTGTTCTTTTATTGTCCTCTCTGTGTCTTTCCCTCCTCAGTGCCCCATTGATCCTAGTGGCTTTTATTGCCTTGCTTGGGGTGAAATGATTAAAAAAAAGGAAATGAATAGAATAAAAAGTTATGGGAGTGAACTGGGGTACCAACAGATGCTCAAAGCAAAGAGTGTTTTTGAGCATGCAACCATTCCTTGTGACTGATTAGAATTCAGGTTTAGCCTGGTTTTTGAGGTACTGAAATTCACAAGTCAGTCCCCCACCCCAACTGAGCTGTTAGATCAAGGTCAGAAGAGAGATCAGCCACCAAGCTCTGGTCATCTAGATTTTAGGAATACCTGTTTGACAGGGCATGAAATCTACAAGTCCATACCATTTAGACGATAAATATACAAGCAAAGAAAAAAAATCTTTATTAAAGAAAACAAAAAAGAAAAAAACGAAACACTGACCTGTTTTCTCAGTTCTCTTTGGTTGGACTTTTCCTGCATCAACAAGTCTTCCAATTCTTGAATTCGTTTGACGTAATCTCGTTCATCTGCCTCTCGTTCTTTCACATTATCACTAAAGTGGGTCTGTATCTCAACAAGTGACGATTCCCGTCTGGCCAAAGCCTCTTCTAATTCGGACACATGTTTTTTGAGGGCAGTGTTACTCTGTTGTAAACCTGAGGTTGATAAAAAAAAAAGAAAAAAAAAAAAAGCAATGAAAAATATTTTTTTCCCTGTTTTCTTTTTAAGATCAGAGCTGCATCAAATATTTTGTGTTAAAATGGTAATCAAAGGTACTCTTTTAGAGTGGATATCATGAGGGGGCAACTTATACTTAAGAACCTATTTAGAGTGCTTTCTGTGAAACTCAGAGATACAAAAGTGTACTAAATAGTTATATTTAAATATGGAAAATTAAATATATTATATTGCAGATAACCCTTGAAGAGTTGACGGACAGATCTACCTATGAAACTCCAGAGTTGGAATGCTGAAGCTAACATCAATCAGCTAAGTGACAAACTTTTACTCACATTAATCTTGTGTGTTTGTGTGCATATATATGTATATATGTGTGTGTGTGTGTGTGTGTATATATATATGAAGAAATATAGTCTTAAAGTGTGCTATATTTATGGGATAAAGTGCTCAATATCAGAGATAGAGCGTGTGTAAATATAAAAGTGAACATAGAAGTCAACACTTAGAGGCGACAGTCTGTTTCATGCTAGATGCAATCGTCAGGCAACTTTGCCTGACGATTGCATCTAGCATGAAACAGACTGTCGCCTCTAAGTGTTGACTTCTATGTTCACTTTTATATATATATGTGTGTGTGTGTGTGTATATATATATATGTATATATATATATGTGTGTGTGTGTGTATATATATATGTATATATATATGTGTGTGTGTGTGTATATATATATATATGTATATATGTGTGTGTGTGTGTGTATATATGTGTGTGTGTGTGTATGTATATATATATATAGATATATGTATATATATATATTATATATATATGTATGTATGTATATATATTATATATATATATGTATATATATATATTATATATATATGTATGTGTGTATATATATATATATATATATATTATATATATAGACTCTCTGGAAAGCAAGATGACTCTTCGGAAAGACGAAGTGACCCTCTAGAAAGTTGGAGTGACATCTTGGAAAGACAAGAATTTACATTAAAGCATGAAGAATACAAGAGACACAGAATGCCCTCTGGGTGACTGTAGCGGGGATCAGACAGATTTTAATGGAAGCTACCTGGATGTGGACCCGGCTACAACGTATGATTGCGGCAGAAGATTTAACGTATCCATAAGGCACGCTGGTGCAAACAACGTAATTCTCCCATCGGAGAATGTAAATCGAGTGATGGGATTATGAATCTGGAATAGACCCACAGCGTTCAGGATTCCATAGTTGAGTGACAGCACCCTGGAGAAATCCTAAGTAAACCAAGAATCCAGCGGCCCAAATGTAACCAGACAACCATTTGGACAAATCTTGACAAAGAGCTTTCTTTTATCATTAATAACAATCTTAAGGGTCACATAGGGCAACAGATCAGTTCCTTTTGTAGAATAATATACGACGTTTGCTTTGAGTGGTTTGGACCAGTAATGGAAATGAAAGATAAAAAAGAGGAAAAACGACCAAATCGACGACAAATCCAGAAAGGAAAGTTACGATCAGAACAAAGATTACTGAAATATTATGCATGCAACATCATGACCTAACATGCGCAAGTGAAATATTTGCGTAGTCATCTATAACGATTTTTACGAGCGTGTCAATAACGGCCAACGCGTTCAGGAACTTTCATTACGGACAGAAGTGGCAAAGAGGAACAATCGTTTTATTTATTTCATTACGAGAATTTACAAAGTGGAACGATCAATTAGCTTTTCTTCATACCCTGCCTGGTGGCAAATGCTGCTGGTGGCGCCTGGGGTGGCGGTCCCGCCAAAGCCACCGAAACCATGAGATCACCCCTGGTCGGCGGCTGATGAAGACAGGGTATCGCACGTGCTAACATACGTATGTTAAAAAAAAAATATATATATATATATATATATATATATATATATATATATATATACACACACACACGTATATATTTTACAATTATTTTCTTTTTTAAAAATATTATTCTATTGCGACACAGAAATTTCTCTATGTTTCGAAACTGAAACTAAAATTGTAAATTTAATTATAAAAATTAAACTTAAAATCCAAAGTTTCATTCCATTGTTAAGTGATGCTTGACAACGAGTCAGCAAAGTTTTCCTTTTGTCTTTATTCAAATATATATATATATATATATATGCATCATCAAAGTGGTTGCCAACTTGTGCAAAAGAGTATGGGACAGCTGATTTTGAACACTAAACTAAAAGTATTCACGGCATGTTTTCTTTAGTACTCTGCTTTATGGTAGTGAGACCTGGACAACATATGTCAGGCAGAAAATCTGCCTGAAAAGCTGCCATTTCTGCTGCCTATGACATATCTTCGGCATCACAAAAACGAAAAAAGAAAAAGAAAGAAAGAAGAAAGAAAGAAGAAAAGAAGAAAGAAAGAAGAAAAGAAGAAAAAAGAAAAAGAAGAAAAAAGAAAAAAGAAGAAAAAAGAAAAAAGAAGAATAAAGAAAAAAAGAAGAATAAAGAAAAAAAGAAGAATAAAGTAAAAAAGAAAAGAAAAATTCACAAACCAGTTAATCGTCCTTTTTCCTTCTCTAACTCCAAAGACAGCTGATGTTCTTTTGTCTTGGCCTCTACTGCCGCTTCATCCTTCTCGTCTATTAACTGCTGTAGTTGCTGACCCATGGCCATCACTTGGGAGACGTATTGTTCCACTTGGTGATTTGTTACTTCTCTCAACTCACCCAGTTCACTTTCCAATTGCAACTTTTGTGAACGAACAGTTTCCAATTCGGCAGCCAATGTCTGTACGGCAAATTCAAAATAGACAAAAAAGAGAATGAAAAGCCTAGCAATACAAAGAAATATTTGGTGCAAAAACATCTACACGGCTCATACGTTGTTGAACAAGGTTTGCTTTTGTGTGGGGAATGTTCCTTCTCAGTTCTGGTAAAAGAACAATTTATCAATGCAAAGAGAACAATTTTATCATCAAGAGCACATCGCACTCTGGGAGAATTTCCTCATCAAGCATCCATCCAGTTAACCTGCAAGAATTCCAGACATCCAAACCACACTGAGTTAACCCACAAAAATGTCAGCATTGAGATTCTCCCTCAAATTAAACTACAAAAATTTAAGCATTGTGACCCTTACAAATTTAACTTTCAAGACCCACCACCTGAGTCCAGAGTTAAACTGCAAGAATGTCAACAATGAGCCCCACTCCCATCATGCTAACTTTTAGGATCAAAAGAAGTTAGCCATGAATTTTTTTTTATACTAATGTTCACCCAATACAAGGCCCAAGAGCCACTCAAGTTAAAATGACACTGTTTGGTGTTGCAGGAGTGTAAGAAAGGGCAAAAATGAATTTCTTGAGGTTATGCAGGAAAGATAACAGTTAACCATAGACTTGAAATCTTTAAGATTGTAGTGTTTGGGAAAACATCCTGCCAGGAATCTTCTCCACAAAACAGCAGTTCTTGGGAAGAAGCTGCCGAAATGAAACTTATTAATGGAATACAAAGAGTATGGGAGATGATTCATAATTGTGTACGTGGCATGGCAGATCCCAGTTGTAAAGGGCGGTGGGATTAAGGAATATAAACTCCATGTATACCTCAAGATTCATTAATTGCATACAGGGTTCAATCTTTGGCACAAGACATTGATTTGATAAAGGTTAATGTAGTGGATGTTTAGCTGTGGAATTAAAAGTCCAAAATCTTAAAAAATAACCATATGCATAGGAAAATAAGACTAGGCAATTCAATGAGCAAAACAGGTGCTTTAAAAGCCAACTAAAAATTTTGGAAAAAAAAAAAAAAATGACGAAAAGCGACAACAGAAAAATTTATATTTGTTGTGTTAGAGTTACCTCCCTTGCAATATTTAATGTTCTAGAGTTACCTCCCTTGCAATAGTCAACCTGGCACTTTGGTACGAATATGGCTGACTGTTTCAAGATGTCTACAAAGCCACGGGGTAGGAAAAGTGACTCCGCTCCATGAAAGAGGAGAGTAAATCAATAATAACTGGGAAAAGACCTCTAGAAACTCCTGTGTGAAAACTCATGAATATTCTATTATTTTTGCTGGCAAGTGTAAACTCTCGTTAATATAAGATTCTCAAACATAGCGTGGGTGGTTAATTTTATATCATTACAACATATTTCAATAACTTGAGAGGATTTTTAAGGCATTTGTGGATTATTTATAGCAGAAACATAGTTTAGATTATAAGAATATATATTTTTTATGAATGAATATTGCATTAATAATCTTTTGGGGATAACGATGATTTTTTTTCCCAGATTACTACTATTTAGCCCATAGTTGGAGGGAAAGAGATTTAATAATTGGGAAATATATTTAAATTTTTATTGACGACTGAAAAAAATGTCATCATAGTTAAAGTTAAAATTTCAATGTTCGCCTACTATGTCACAAAGCATATTTTGTTTGATAAATCCGTTACTAAAAATCCTTTCCACTTTCTTATAAATTGAGACTTTGTAAGTTTAAAGCAGCTCTGCAAGCGAAAGACAAAATGTTTACCATTTCTTGTGATGTCATATGTTAACGTAGTAACTTTTGACAAGAATATTTTATCAAAAATCAGAATTTTTTCAAGATAATAATATTGCAACTTTTTCTTATGACATGCCAATATTTCCACCCTTGCAAACATTAAAATTTGAGTCTTGATCTTCAAAAGATAAAAATTTCAACATAATGACAAAATCATATATAAGCCATGCCAATATTTGGCTGAAAATATTGATGTATGCGTGAGTATCTTATATTCTCTTCTCTCATGGTTGGCCACTCAAATCTAGCCAATCCCTGTTGCAGACGCATGCTCGGGCACATTTTGTGTTTGTTCAACACCCACAGAGCCCACCTGTGGTCTATATTGCAATTATATTGAATGGGCCGTAGTTCTCTTATCACCAGATGCCCTTTTTGACGACGCTGTATCCGACGTTGACACCTTGATAAAGTAACAATAATACTTCTCTCCACAATTTTCTTTCTCATGCCAAAATTCTTACACACACCACATGGCCTTTCTTCACTGGACCCAAGAATAAAAAATAAATGATATCTTTGAAAGATAATTAATACTGATTCTCTCTGCCTGTATCGCAGTCGTCTCAAGCCCAAATTTTTTAATGACTGCCATGTGTCGGCCGGCTTTGTTTTTCTTTCTGAATTCTGTTTCCCTTGGCACAACATTCCCTTACCATGATATTAATCAATTTGGCAGAATCCCACATCTCGCTTTTTCTTACGGATTTTCTGTCTTTTGCGAAATGTGTCCTTTTTTTCTTTGTAAATAAAATCAAATTCTTTTTTTTTAACGTCGATCAGTCTATCTTTCGATATAGCTCTTTCTCGCCATAAGTATTTCCTGTTCTTAATTTCTATGGTTAATTAGTTAGCCAATTACCAGAGCTAAATAGTGTCACAATGGTCAAAAAACAAATTCACACACACTACACACACACACACACACACACACGTGTTGAGCCAGCACATCATTATTCAAGCATATATTATTAAATATAACAGACAATGAATGTCTGTTATGTTTGATCATGAGCCGTTCTAAGTTTCGTATAGTGGCTTTATTTTCAGGAGTAAATATAGACAAAAACTGTCTAACATTTGGATATTTTTTTATTATGTTGTCCCTTTGTCTTTAAACAAATTCAGAGTTCTTTTCTTATCAGAACAATCACAGTGAGTTTTCCAAACTGGCATAACTTTGTAATCACCATTCGACTCTTCCAACTCTTTCTGAATCCTCTGCACTGTCCTCAGATTGACACCCAAGCACCCGGAAATGTTCGTATTGGAGCTTCCGGCGCAAATGCCAAGCAGTACAGCATGCGCTTTTCAAATTTTGGGTCGGGTGAATTGTGACATGGTGCTCTTTTTCTCACAGATGGTGCCCAACTGACCCTACAATACTGTGCAGTTAACAAAATCAAAAACAAACATGTATGCCCAAAATTAAAAATATAAAATCGCAACAAATTACCCATTGCCCCCTGTGTGTGTGTGTGTATATATATATATATATATATATATATATATATATATATATATATATAGTCAGTAAGGTATGTACTTTTAAGTAATTCTTTGCCATGACTTTGTTCAGAAGGTATGGAAATAATTCTAAGCTCATGTTATAATAAAAGAATATCTTAAAATTCTGCAACCAATGGCTGGTTGCTTTTGTGTGTGGAAGTGAGGCTAAGTGTTTAGGAGGGGTGTGTAGGGCAATAACAACATGTCTGAGAAGAGGGAGACCTTCTTGTGAGATTTGTTTAGGTGCACACTATCTCCCACCTTCTGATCAAATCTTGAAATATCTTCCAGGTTGTTCATGCTTCTCAGCAGTTCTTGGAGAGACTGAATGGCACAAAAGAAAAAAATGACAGAGGAAACAAAAAATTCCACAATTATAAATTACTAGGATATGAACGCAAGTAAGTCACATGAAAAATAGTTGTCCCATAATAGTTATGACATCTGAATACACATTTCATGCACATTTTGTACCACCAATTACGGGACATAGGAAGCAGATTATGATACAACCTCTGTCCCATAACATTTGTGACATTTGCATACACTTTTCATACTCAAAATGTACCAACAATTATGAAACAGAGGTAGTGCATTATATTATTATACAATGTCTGTCCCGTAATATTTGTTACATTCACATACACATATCTTATACAAAATGGACCAACTATTATGGGACAGACATAGTCCATTATATTATTATGCAACTTCTGTCCCATAATATTTGTTACATTCACATACACATTTCATACACTAAATAGAGCAACTATTATGGGACAGAGGAAGTCCATTATATTATTATGCAACTTCTGTCCCATAATATTTGTTACATTCACATACACATTTCATACACTAAATAGAGCAACTATTATGGGACAGAGGTAGTCCATTATATTACAATACAACTTCTGTTCCATAACAGTTTTTTACATTTGCATACAAGTTTCAGGCTCTGAATGTAACACTTTGTGAACAAAACATAGAAAAACTTGATGCTGTGTTCAAAGTATCTTAAACAAAATATTTACAAAAGCTTCAAGACACTTCAGAAAGAGATGGCTGAAATTTCGATAGGACAAAATGAGGAAGGAAGGCCTGGAAAATGTGACACTCACAGTACATAGTGAAGACAAGAGGGACGAAAGAAAACAGTGCATAACCTACCTAACGAGCTTGTGTAAATGGATGGCAGAATGGGGATTAGGAGAGATAAGAAAAAGACAAAATTTATTAAGATTGCCAATGTCCTAGAGAGAAATGGCATATAGAAAAAATATGGGGTTATTATGGTTGCATCTGACTCAACAGTGCTTTTGCAGGTACATGGAGAAGAGGATAAATTTGTGCTCCAGATACCATACTGATTATACTGATATCTATTAGTCACAACAATGCACTATATTAAATGAAATAAGAGGCTATGGTGGTTCCTTCTATCAGTAGAGATAAGCGTTTTCTAAACAATCCATGTCCGTGTAGGTGACAAATTATTTTCCACCATACAACACCTTTCCTCACAGACGAAATAAAGCAAGCCTCTCACTGCTCTATTGTTATTTCCATGGAAAATGCTCCAAGAAACTACATTCCTTAATTCCCTCAGTTCCAACCTTCACGGCTAGAGATTGCCATACTGCACATATTGAAGTAAGCCACACTCATTCCCTCCATATTCCATTGGTATCTTAAGCCGTTCGTCAATATAACTTGCTTTTGGTAGGAAGGCGAAGTCGAAGGACGTGGAATCTCTTGATCATCTTCTGCGAGGCAACACTCTGGTTCCCACTACTCGAACAGTCTCTGACTCTGTCCAGAACTGAACAGCACTCAACTGCCTGGGGACGTTCGTTTATATGGGTACCGACCAAAACCCAGTGTGGGGCCTGATGTGGCTTGGGTTCCTCAATAATTCTTGATTCCCAACAAGAATTCTCTTTGTTTTTAGGCCAGGAAAATTAATTCCTTCCCATTTTTGGAAGATTAATCACTTTACATTTCGGGGGGTTTTCCCTCGTCCGTGAGGGGAGGTCGGAGGAGAGTTATCTTCCTAGACTCTTCCTCTCACACATTGGTATCTCATACCAATCCCCTCAGTGGGTGTTAACAACTTCTCCGCCTTTCTCATACATTCACCTCCGCCTATCACTCATGCTATCACTTAACCAATGATCTCTCAGCAGTGTGGGTGTGGCTAGACTGGCCTTCTTAAAATTATTATCCAGAATTTTGTTTACAAAATTCTCTTTTTCTTTTTCCCATCGACCAAAACCTCGGCGCTTCCATCCATCACTGTCCACAAAGTCAACTTTTAACTGGGGGTCCATGTTTACTTGAGAAATCAAATTCTTTATTTTTCTCATACCCTAAAATTCTCTTATCTCTTGGGTTCCTCAATAATTCTCGATTCCCAACAAGAATTCTCTTTGTTCTTAGGCCAGGAAAATTAATTCCTTCCCATTTTTGGAAGATTAATCACTTTACATTTCGGGGGGATTTCCCTCGTCCGTGAGGGGAGGTCGGAGGAGAGTTATCCTCCTAGACTCTTCCTCTCACACATTGGTATCTCATACCAATCCCCTCAGTGGGTGTTAACAACTTCTCCGCCTCAAGCAGCTTTTTCCCACAAACCACTGCATTTTAGAAACGACACCCAAGAGGATGCTTCCCTGATCGCTACAATCTTAACCTGTTCAAGTCTAGGATTAACCGTTGTCTTTCCCATATATCCACATAAACTGTGTCTCGTACTTTGTAAGCCTCTACCTGTGAACCACTGCTCTGCGGAACCGACTCCCAAGAGGATGTTTTCCCGGTCTCTACAATCTTAACCTGTTTAAGCTTAGGTTTAGCCGTTATATTCCCCACATATACACATAAACTGTGCCTCTTTTTCTTTTTTTTTTAAGCGTATCACCCCAAGCAAGGCTGGTGGCCACTATCACGCATGGGGTTACAGAAGGGTTGGAGGAAGAGCAGATAGGAGTGGTAAAGGAAGGGATGTGGAGAAAGAGAAGGACGGAGGGTCGATCAAGGCAAGGGGGTTACAGAAGATTTAGAGCGAGAGCAGATAGGAATGAAAGATGAAAGGAAGTGGAGAAGGGAAGTGGATAGATCAAGGCAACTGGAGATGACGATTGACGCTACACTTAAACCGTTGGAGATTGTATTTGTCAGGGAAACAGTAATAGGGAAGGGAGTTCCATAGGCGAGATGTGCGAGACATGAAGCTATTGGAGTAGAAGAGACGTCTACATCTAACAGTTTCAACGGTGAAGGGGTGGGAATGGGATGCCAGCCTCGTAGGACGCTTAAATTCATGAGGCTTAGGGACAAGCGAAAGCAACTCCTCGGAGCAATTACCGTGGAAGTACTTGTAGAAAAGTCTCTTACTCTGTAACCTTCTACCTCGAGTGGCTCTTGAGCCTTGTATAAGGTGAACATCATTTTTTAAAATACATAGAGGCATTTTTATTGCTCCTTTACAATTTAATTTTTTCTTTCTCTTACCTCCATGTTGAAATGAGGTGGTTATTTCCAATAAGTGAGTTCAGTCCCCACTGGGTGTACTACACCCTAGCCTTGTGCCAGACTAAACTACAGATGCCCAACAATACAATCAATTCATGAAACGATAGTTAATCTTCAGTCAAATCTGTCTTGTAAATCCAAGAACATTATCTCAAACCATAGAGATTATCTTGAACAATCTTATTTTTCACAGAAATTTCCATTTAGTTTTCAGGTGACACACTCAAAACCAGTTAGACTTTAGATTCCATGCACTTCAAAACCAATAACATTATCAATTTGAAGATTTGAATAAGGCACTATATTAAATGAAATAAGATGCTATGATGGTTCCTTCCATTGTTTGAAGTAGAAACTACTTCAAAATGCATTGTAGTATACATATATAGTAAGGGAGCTTACAAGATACAAGTTTCTTTCAACACTTGATATTTAAATAAAACTAGTTGGACCTACAGTATTTACATTAGTCGGACTATTGTCCTCATCTTTGTCGCCATATTTGTCACAACGTTTCGGCCGTTGTATGCTCCGGCCTTCTTCAGGTGTTTGGAATTTCGAACCGAACCCTTTATTTCGATCACTGGGGTAGACTGCCGAAACGTTGTGACAAATATGGCAACAAAGATGAGGACAATAGTCCGACTAATGTAAATACTGTACATAATACCTCATCTCAGAAATATAGACAGACTCTAGTTGGACCGACATTTAAAATTTTTTTATACCTATGCTGTTGATAATATTGCCGCAAGTTCAACCATCATCAATATTAATAAATTTTTTTTTTAAAGTACAATTGGCATAATTCAGAATTAATAATACATGGTTTGCTGTGAAAGTAATGGCTCCTCGTTATTTCCACAGAAACTACATGGAGCACAATAACACCACTGGATTGAGCAAGTTTTCTGCTAAAAAATTACTTTTTTTTTTCATCACTATTAGCTATACATTTTTGAAGAGACCTTCAGTTTTTAGACCAAACTCCAATATAGATGCTACCCTGAACACTACAATCTTAACCTTTTCAATCATTATCTATCCTTATCATAATCTTCACTTCATCCTATCTTCTCTTTTTTTTTTTTTTAAGCGTATCACCCCAAGCAAGGCCGGTGGCCACTATCACGCAAGGGGTTACAGAAGGGTTGGAGGAAGAGCAGATAGGAGTGGTAAAGGAAGGGTTGTGGAGAAAGAGAAGGACGGAGGGCCGATCGAGGTGGGGAGGTTACGGGAGATATAGAGCGAGAGCAGATAGGAATGGAAGATGTCAGGAAGTGGATAGATCAAGGCAACTGGAGATGACGATTGACGCTACACTTAAACCGTTGGAGATTGTATTTGTCAGGGAAACAGTAATAGGGAAGGGAGTTCCATAGGCGAGATGTGCGAGACATGAAGCTATTGGAGTAGAAAAGACGTCTACACCTAACAGTTTCAACGGTGAAGGGGTGGGAACGGGATGCCAGCCTCGTAGGATGCTTGAATTCACGAGGCTTAGGGACAAGTGAAAGCAACTCCTCAGAGCAATTACCGTGGAAGTACTTGTAGAAAAGGCAGAGTGATGCAACATTGCGTCTGTGAGAGAGCGACTGCAGACGAGATGACAGATCAGGGCCAATCACATTGCATATCCGTCTCTGGATCTTATCAAGAACCCCGAGGCAACACGCAGGGGCCCCAGACCATAAATGGCAGCAATACTCCATGCAAGGTCGAATGGTAGACTTATAGACCTGGAGGATCGATTCAGGGGAGAAGAATTTCCTGGCTCGGCACAGGGAACCAACTTTTCTAGCGGTGGATGATGCAATTGACTCGATGTATTTGTTCCATCTCAGATCAGCGGACAGCGTGAGACCGAGCAGCCGCAGAGAGGAACTCTCGAGAAGTTGGTCCTCAGACATTCTGATGGGATGCAGGGATGGGTCCTTGTGGTGGTTAATGGAGAGCAATTTTGTTTTAGAGGCATTAAAGTTGACCATCCATTTCTCTCCCCAGTCCACAACCGATTGGAGGTCCTTTTCAATTTGAGCTGCCAGGTTAATTTTGTCCGCCTCAGTAGATTTTTGCTTGAGGCAGGAGTAAATAGTAGTGTCGTCAGCGTAGATACCGACTTGGGAGTCTATGGCGTCTGGAAGGTCATTTATAAATATGAGGAACAGAGTAGGGCCAAGGATGGAGCCTTGAGGAACACCAGCAGTAGTGGGATAGGAGTTGGAGAAGGATCCACTGAGAACAACCTTCAAATCCCGGTTTGATAGGAACGATTGAATTAGGTCAAACAATCGACCTGTGATACCATAACCCCGGAGCTTGCGAAGGAGGCCGGCATGCCAAACCCTATCGAATGCCTTGGAGATGTCAAGGGCCACGGCACGGGCTTCGCCGTTACTATGGATAGCTTGGTAGACAAATTCAGTGATGGCCGTAAGCACATCGGCAGTAGACCGGGCAAAGCGGAAACCATACTGCTTGTCTGAGAGCAGATCGTGGGATATCAGGTGAGTAGTCACTTTGGCGTTGATAATGGCCTCGAAGACTTTGCCGAAGATGGGAAGGAGACTGATAGGACGGTAATTAGAAGGGTTGGAGGGGTCGCCAGAGTTCTTAAAGACAGGAACAATGGTAGAGGACTTCCAGCAGTCAGGAAAACAGGAGTCCTTGAGGCAGCGGTTGTACAATTTAGAGAGGGCAGGTGCCAGTTCAGGTGCGCATTTCTTCAGGACAATGGCTGGTATTCCGTCGCCGCCGGTAGCCTTGTGGGGATCTAAGTTAGAAATAATGCCCAGTACCGACGACGGGGTTATGTGCAAGCCATCCAGTAGGGCCTCAGTTCTGGGAGGGAAGTCGGGCAAGGGTACCCCAGAGGAGTCAAGCATAGAATTGGAAGAAAACTTTCGAGCGAAGCATTCGGCCTTGTCGGCAGAGGTGGTCAGGACCTCAAACTGATTGAACAGTGGAGGAATGGAGGGTTTGTTACTATTCAGAACGCTCTTGCAGAGGCGCCAATAGTCCTTGGAGCCAAATTTGCGGGATGCAATACGTTCCTTCATCCGAGCTGCAAATAGTGCCTTGGCATTGTCGAGGGTACGCTTACACTCATTGCGTGCAGAGGTAAATAGACGTCTGTTGAAGTCGGACATGTCACTACGAAAACGGTGGAAGAAGTGGTTCCTATGGGCAATGGTGGCTGAGCAAGCAGCTGTGAACCAGGGGGAGGAGCGCGGTTTGACCTTGAATTTCCTGGAGGGGATGAAAGCTTCGATACCGGCTTTGATCCAGGAGGAGAACTCAGAAGCACAGTCATGAGTGGGGAGCTTAAATACAGCATCCCAGGGGACATCACGGAGGAAGTCCCGAAACGAGTCCCAGTCAGCCCGTTGGTAGCAGAAAGTGGTTCTGGTGGTAGGAGGTTCTTTGCAGGGGGTGGGGCTGAAGGAGATACTAACAGACACGACAGCATGATCGGAGTTACCGATAGGACAGAGCTGCGTGGCACTACACGACTCAGGGATGGAGGTAAAACACAGGTCGAGGAGTGAGGGCTTACAGTCACGATTGTAGGAAAAACGCGTGGGGAAATCGATTATCTGGGTGAGGGATTGAGAGATTGAAAAGTTAAGAGTATGAACGCCAGCGAGGTCAGTGGTAGCGTTCTGTAGCCACTGGTTGTGATGGGCGTTGAAATCACCAAACACAAATATGTGAGCGGACGGATGGACAGAGAGGGCCTTATCAACGCTGTCAGAAATGACATCGAGTATCCCGCAGTCCTGAGAGGATGGAGAGCGGTAGAGGAAGAAAAGATAGCTTACAGCATTGAGAAGAGATAGGCGGAGACATAAGTAGGAATGATCCGGCGATTCGAGAGAGGTCTCTCTAGCCAGAGGGAGATGGTCCTTGACGTAGACACCCAGACCATGCATGTGGGTTAGAGAGTCTTTTCTGAGGAGTGGGAGGTATTCAGGGATCGAGAGATCGGAGGAAGGGATAGAGGAGTTAAGATTGGTCTCACACAGGGCGAGTATATCCGGGCACTTAGCTATGAGGAAAGACTCAACGCTGCAGAAGTTGGTTCTAATGCCGCGGATGTTAGAGAAGGAGATATTTAGAGGTTTGGGTGATTTTTGGAAGGCTGGTTTAGGTTTGTATTTCAGTTTTTTGTTATTCATGTTGGTAATTGGTTTTGGAAAGAGGGAGAAGGCCTGAGTTAAAGGAAGCCGACGGTTGATACCCATGACGCGAACAGAGAGGGGGATTGGCACAGCAAGATTCATAATGTGGCCTCAGGGTTGCCCACCAGAAATGACTGCAGGGACACCTATCCATGCGCGACATGGCACTACAGACACCCCGATATTATGCAACTGTTGATCAGAGCGGCCTGTCAAGATGCTACGCAAGAGTTAGGGCTCCTAACTACCAGTCGGAAACAGCAACCAGGTAACTGTCAACCGTGTACCCTCAGAATGAACAGGCAATGCCACAGACTGCGCGCATCATGGGAGGAACACAGCGACACCAGTACAGAGGCCAGTGAGCGGGAGAAAGAGATCCGGGAACCCCTTCCTAAACACGAAACAAGGTTTGGGCCTCTACTCGCGTTCAATAGAAGAGGGAGGAGTGTTGACAGGGCGGTAGGAAAGCCTACCTTCTCCAATTACATAAAACATATACAACGATGACAGAACAAAACAGTGGGGGGATGAAGTTGGGATAGTAGCAGGGCATATACAAGTTGAGGGTACTGGGGGATAGGAAAGACATATGGTACTAAGTTTTAACTTAGTATAAGTCCCAGTGGTCTATATTAAAGACAAACAAAATTGGACAAGGGGAAAAAGAGGTTAGCAGGCATTAGTTTTTAGCAAGAAAAGAAAGAACACGACCATAAGCTATCCAAAAGTCACGTCCGAAATTAAAGGCACCAGTCACGCTAGTAGATCACTTAAAGTGAACGCAGTGATCAGGGGTGGGGGGAATCGGCTAGTCTCCCTCACCCCTAAACAGTGGGGCTAGCAGAAATGCCAAAATGGAGAATTTTTCAATCGACACGGTGAAGAAACGGTCATTCAACAGGCTGGCAAAGACCGGCGAAACGCGCGATTGGACATTACAGACGAGAAAAGAAGAAGCAAATTCTCACATAGTTACTTCTAAAATAAGACGGGGGGGGGGGAAGGACGGTTAACAAAAAGCAAATTACAGAAATACAAATGAATAAAAAACAAGACATTAAATAAATAATTTACAATAAAACTTTTGGAAATACATTAACAAGTTATATATACATACACAAGGATCGCGGCATCAAATAGGTGGGGGGGGGCATTTACAGTTAACAAAAAAAAAAAAAAAAAAAAAAAATAACAATTTAAAAAATAAAAATTCACTAATACCAAAGTTTTCAAATATATTAGTTACATATGCAAGGAATACATAGAACAGGCTCGATTCACGACCATAAGCTATCCAAAAGTCACGTCCGAAATTAAAGGCACCAGTCACGCTAGTAGATCACTTATCACGCATTCAGTAACCCTCTACCTTGGGCAGCTCTCGAGGCTTGTATTATGTGAAATTAAGTAAAAATAATAATCTATTTGAAATGTAATATTAAAGAAATAATACCCCAAAAATTAATTATTTGATTAAATAATTTTCAGGGATAATTATTCTTTGGTCGTTATTGGCATCCTGCAATTGCACCTGTGATAAAGCAAAAATCAACAATAGCAAAGTTTTATTTCTATGCTTGACAATATCTTACCTGCAGTTCCACTTTCATCTGGTCTTGCTGCTCTATCATACTGAGGTCAAATTTCCTCTTCAGCATGTCCACTTCATTCTGTAATGCCTCCTTGTCATTGACCACTTCTCGCAGCTTGCTACTCAGCATTTCCATATTCGTGTCATAAGCCTTCTGCCTCTCCATCAACTCATTCTTGACCGCACCAATGTCTGCAGTCAGTTTAGCCGATCGAGCCTTCTGTTTAGTCAGGCTAGTCTGGGCTTTCTTTTCTAATGTCTTCAGTTTTGACTTGAGGCTACTGTTCTCAGCTAAAAGTTCTGTCTTCTTACCGTCTTCAGCCATAGAACTGCTTGCAGCAGACAGTTCTTCAATTGTTTGCTTCTCTTTTTCAAATTCACATTTTACTTGGTTCAGCTCTTCTTGAACAGAACCCAGGTGTTTCTCAAGGGCCTCTTTTTCATGGACTTCATGCACGCACCTGTAATCAAAGAAGGTTTACTTATATTGAAAGTTTATGGACAGGTACATTAAAATAATATACCAGTTTTTCATTTTTTCCTTCTTAGTGTAAATTTTCAGGGTATAAAAAGGTGTTTACTCAATTTTTTTTTTTTGCTTTGTATATAACATCAATAAATTATAAGACTTAAGAACAATTTAAAAACACACAAATCAGCTACTAAAATTTTGCTGGTTTTTTGATTCCTCAGGCAGTTTGCAAAAAAAACATTTTTTTGCACAAACAGCCCAAGGAGTCAAAAGTAGCTTATTTGTGAGTTTTTAAACTGTTTTTACATCTTATAATTTATTGTTGTTATATTACTGTATGATTTATATCAGATCGCATTGAACATTTTCCTTGGCTTGTAAAATTGATGAGGCTGTTGGGTGGTTCATGCCACGATTAGTGGTGTTATGTACGTATAAAAATAAAAAGGAAAACTTATCTTAGCTGATGTGCTTCGTCCTCTGATGTAGTTTATCAAGGTAAATATAAGGATTTTATTTTGCAACAAGTATTTATAAACAAAACTAAAAATTTGTTAGTTTTTCAAAATTTTTAAATTTAAGAGACACTCATAAATATTCATCCGGTTAACTGAAAAGTCTAGATAAATCATGGAGGACGCTAAGTGATTATATATATATATATATATATATATATATATATATATATATATATATGAGTAAATTGTTGCCAGTTTATATTTTTAATTTTGTTTTTTGTTTTTAACACAGTATAGTAGGGTCAGTTGGGCACCATCTGTGAGAAAAGGATGCAATTCACTCCTCCAGGAATTTGGAAACACAATGCTGAACTGATTGGAATTCATGCCAGAATCTGCAATACAAACATTTCTGAGGAAAGTGCAGTGGATTCAGAAAGAGTTGGATGAGTCTGATGGTGATTACAAAGGTGTTTGGAGTGATCACGAGTGATGACGTTATGCTTTCATTCATCTTCCCACAGGGCCTCAAACTCAACATGGAGGCCTACATCAAATGCCTTGACAAGGTAGTGCTGCCCTGAGTCAACAAGGTATTTCAAGATATTTTTGGTAAATATATCTGTTAAAATGAGATGTCAATGTTATTTTTGTGTAATTTAGACATTTTATCCATTGCACCCTGTAAGTAAGCAAAATATTCTATGGCGTATTTCAAACAGAAATTATATTCTTTGGAATCAATCAGTAAAATTGGCCATTTTGATACATTTGTAAACAAAAGTTAATTCTCAGTTTTAAAAATTTTGAAATATATATATATATATATATATATATATATATATATATATATTTCTGAAATGTTAATGGAGGAAAATTAGCAAATTTAAAGTTAAATTAATCTGATTTGAAGAAAATATTAATTACTTATAGCATAAAATGTTGTATACAAGCATTTCTTAACCATGGGGTCTTGTTTTTCTGCTGTGTTGATTAATTTATCGACCGCCTAATGTGTTGACAAGTATGGTGAAGTAGAATTGCTAGCAGCTGATAAATTTTATATGAGGGATTTTTTCCGTAAGGGGGAACAACCCTTAAAACACCTAACCTTTTAATGATAATGTCATGTATTAAATAGTATACTTAGAAAAATTAGGATGTTTATACACAAAATAAAACATTGAAATTCTTTTTAAAAATATTGGAGGGGGGTATAAGATTGCAATAAACTTTACACTGTATGATTAGTAAATATAGTTTTACTTAATAATATTTCTTAAGAGTTACACCTTTGAAATTGAATTTTAAGATTCAATTTAAAGTTGTAAAAGAAAAATGAAAACAAATCTTGTAAAAATTCATTTTACATTGCAAAATTTTTTTTTTAAATACTGACCGTAATATATATTCATAAAAGCAATTAAAAGCTGCTCTAATTAAATAATGTCTTAGTTTTATTGAATTTTTTAATTTTTTGATTCAGAAAAGATTTTCAGTAAGTAAATTTTTGCAAAAAAAAATTTGGTGATTTAAATTCTTCAAAGAATTCTGCTTTTAACTAAAAAAAAAGTCACTAAAAATAATTACATTGAATTTCTCAAGTTTCCATAAAATTAAATAAAAGGATGAAACATGTAAAAAAAATATATATTTACAAAAATTTTCTAATAAAAAATAATTTCATTCATTTGTGAATAAGTGTTGAAAATTTCATGAAAATCCAACAATTATTTGATTTTTGCAAGAATTTCCAAATTAATGTGTCTGTCAGCACAAAAAAAAGAGGCTAAAATTTGCTATGTTAAAAGTTAGTACATCTGCTGATGCAAGAAAAACAATTATTTTTATGAAAATTTCGAATGCTCTAAAAAGGAGCAAAAAAATTAATAATCAAAAATACTTTGTTGTTATTAAGAGGAAGAATCAAAGATTTTGACAATAAAACTATATTTTCATTACACTTGGATCAAGTTTTTATCACGGTATGCTAATTTTTTAATAATTTCATGGAGGTACCTAACTAAATATATGTAACATATGATATGCATCATTATATATATATATATATATATATATATATATGTGTGTGTGTGTGTGTTTGTATATGTATATATATAAAATATAAAGAATCAATGTTTTTTTTTGTTTTTTTATCCAACATTTGTATATATTACACACAATATGGACAAAAAACCGGGCACACCCAGCCAGCCAAACTGATGTGGACAGGTAGACAAACACACAGACTGACATGAGTGGATCAATAAGTCTGTATCCTGACAGTTATTAGCAGATTTTTATCTGAATAATTGTGTTGACAATGACAATATATTTAAAAATTAATTTGTTTTTTTAAAATGTTTTCATCATGAAACCATAAATTTTTAGTGGGAAGATGTTGGCTAATTTTAAATATGTAAATTTTGAGATTCCCTCCATTTTACCATATTAGAAATTTTTGTCAAAATTTCTTGGTCTTTTTAATAAGTGATAGCTGAAGATCTTTTTGGAAGCATGGAGCTGTACAGTCTTACATTCAATGTCATATCTCTGATAAACAGTAGTGGCAACAGATATTTGTAGGAAATTCTAACAAATTATATCCAATATTTCATTCACCTGGTTCATACATGATAAAATGAAATTTAAAAAAAGACAGGTGAGATATTGAATAACACCTGTCAATTTGTATCTTATCATAAGTTAATACATTGTCCTTGCCAAGTCAATTTGTCTTTTATAAAGTTCAAATCTTGAAAATGAAATAAATAAATAAATAAAACATGAACACAAGCAAGTCACATGAAAATTTTTGTCCCATAACAGTTTTTACATTTGCATACACATTTCAAACACAAAATGTAGAAGCATTTATAGGGCAGATGTTAATATACAACCTTTGTCCCATATTTGTTACATTTACATTTCATACACTAAATGTAGCAATTATTATGGGACACAATGAGTACATCATATTACTATAAAACCTTTGTCTCATATTAGTTTTTTTTACATTTGCACACACATTTCAGACACTGAATGTCAAATTTATATAGTGAAAAACTTAACACTGTATTCAAAGTATCTTAAACAAAATGTTTACAATGGTCCACATCACTTAATTTCAAGTGAGTGAAATTAGCCATTTTAAAAATTAGCTCCCCACAGTTGTTTACTTTCTATAAGTTAATACACTGCCTTTATCAAGTCCATTTCATGAAGTTCAAATCTTCATTATGAAGATGTAATATAGAGATGGAGGCCTTGTTAGCCATGTAACGAAAGATACATGACTGCCTAAAGGTGTATCATGTATGACAGATTGACTGAAATTCACTTACATGCTAATACCCTTGGGAAAGGTATGAATCCTCTTCTTCTCCCCTCAGTTATGGGTAAATAACAGTACAGACCGAGTTCTATAGCCTTGGATGGCAACTGGTCTACCGCAGAAAGAAAGGGTAACCTATTGCAGGAAAAAAATCTGCCTCGTCAGTCATGTATCGAAAGATACATGATCGCCTAAGCATGTATGACTGAAATTCACTTACGTGCTAATCCCCTTGGGAAAGGTATGAATCCTCTTCTTCTCCCCCCAGCTATGGGTAAATAACAGGACAGACCGGGTTCTATAGCCTTTGATGGCAACTGGTCTGTCGCAGAAAGAAATTGCAACTTACTGCGGGAAAAAAATCTGCCTCGTCAGTCATGTATCAAAAGATACATGATCGCCTAAGTGTGTATCACGCATGACACAAAACTGACTGAATATACGGATTATTATGTTTCCTATCAAAATTGAGAGGGGGCATAAATCCAATTTTTTTTTTTCAGATAACAGACCACACATGGTTAAAGGCTGAAATTTAAAAAACTAACCTGTCATTTAGTTCAGTCATTTGACTCCGCAGTTCAGCCACTTCTTGAGTTAGCTGCTTGTTCTTTGTTTCCAGCTTGTTCAAATTCTCAGTTGCTGCCTCAATAGCCGCACTTGATCCCCGCTCAGTGGCCACATCCTGCTGGATCTTTGCACTCTCTATAGCTTCTTTGAGTTCTATTTCTACCTGCGACTTTTCCTTCCTCACTTGGTCAAGCTCAGTCATCTTGGCGCCTAGTTCCTGTTTCATCTGCCAAAAGCTATTCTCTACTTTGTGGAGATCACCTCGCAGTGTCTCCAAGGCAGCATCAAAGATTTTTTTCTCTTCCAGGGCTGAGGCCAGCGAGATTTCAACACTAGCCTTATCTTCTTTCAGCTTGAGAATTTCCTGATTTTTACTACTCAACTCAGAATAAAACGTCTTCAGAGTAGTTTCAACTTCAATCAATTTTTGCTCAAGTTCTTCAATAACTTTGTCCTGTCATGTGGAGAAAATAAAAGAAAAGAAATTTTAATTTGAGAAAGATGTTGAAAATTTCAAGGTGAATAATTTGAAGGAAAGGTTAAAAATTTGAAGAAAAACGAAACAAAGGTTAAGAATTTGAAGAAAAACGAAACAATGGTTAAGAATTTGAAGAAAAACGAAACAAAGGTTAAAAATTTGAAGAAAAAAGAAAGAAAGGTTAAAAATTTAAATAAAATGGTAAATTTAAAAAAGAAAGATCAAAATTTAAAAATGTAAATTACAGATGAAAATTATGGAAATGCAATATTAAAAAATTCTTTAAATTTAATAAATGTAATTTTAAAAATGTAAAAAAAAATTTTAAAGTATGATGAAAATTAAGGAAAATTTATCAAAATTAAAAAAAGATGAAATAAAGAAAATGAAGAATAATTTTTTTCTATTTTTCGGTATTTTTTTAATAAAACACTGAAAAATTAAAAAAAATTCCTCGCCCCAAACACTTGGAATATGGGAATTAATTCCATATTCCAAGATGGAAAAAATAAATGAATTTCGCTAAAACTACACTAAAACAATAATATAAGCCAAAATATTCTAAATAAAATTATTTAATTTACCTTTTCTGTGAGTTTTCCTTCAGAGATCATCAGGTTCTTCATCATTGTTGTCTGTTCTGTCTCTAAGCTGAAAATCTGGACTTGTTTCTTCTTCAAGTCATTTTGAGCTCTTTCCAACTGAGATTCTAGTTCTGTAGTCGTCTGCATCAGAACTGACAATCTCATCTTCTCTTCCTCGACCGTTTGGATCTTCGAATCAAACGTCTCCTCAATAATTCGCCTCTCACGTTGGATCTCTTGAAAAGCTGTTTCGCGTTCCAGCATGTCCACCTGGATATTCTCCAACTGCCGGGCAAGCATTTCCTTCTCGCTCACTGCCTTTTGCCTCGTCTCTGACAACTGCTGGTGGAGACGGGCATTATCTGCCTTCAGACGTTCCACAATGGTGCCCTGCGAGGACACCTGTGCTTGAAGTGTGGTCATTTCTTTCTGTAGTTCAACTCGAATCTTGTTGGCATTTTGCAACTGGTCATGGTACCACTGCTTCGTACTGACGATAGAAGCAAGATCACTTTTAGCTGCTCGAGCTTCCGTGTCTGACAGCATCTTACTCTGAAGTGTCGTCTGTACTTCAACATACAGCTCGGCAACTTTGTTTTTCAGGGCCTGTATCGTGATATCTCGGGCACGTAAGTCGTCTTTAAGTTCGCGGACCTTTATCTGCTGTTTGTCTGTTGTTTCTTGGGTCGCCTTCAGTTCCTCATCTAGCCGCTTTGCGTCTTCCATCTTCTCCTCAAGCAGCTTTTGTGTGTCTGCAAGACAGTGCTCCAGATACACCCGACTGTCCTTCAAGCTCTCAATGTCTGCCCTCAAGGCATTCTGTTTGACATCTGTGTCAGACTTTTGGGCAGACATAAACCTGAGCTGCAGGGAAGCCAGCTGAGCCTGTAACTCGGCTCGTTCTTGAAGAGCAGTCTGCGCTTCAGAGGTCAATATTTCTAACTGACCTTCAAGCTTAGCTTTTTCTCGGAGGAGTTCATTAACATTGATACCATCAACTTTCATGACCCCAGCAGATTGGTTCTCTGTCACAATCTAGAAATGAAAGAGGTAAAAAAAAAAAAAAAAAGAAAATTAAGATTATTCCAAGAGAATAGCAAATTATCTGTTAGGTTGTTTGGAAAGAAATGTCTTATTTTTAGACCTAGAATAAAAACCCAATTTAAATGTAAAAAATAAAATAAAAATAAAAATAACGTTGCTCAGTCTACTCCATGAAAGTGACTGTACCCAAATTGTCCGAGTAATATCATGTTGTCAATCCTAGTCCAATTTTCTCTCTCAATGCCACTGTTCTATCTTCTTATATCACCTTGATGCTCTTTCTTTCATAATTCCTTGAACATCTCAAAGATGCCCCTCTCTCATGCTGAGAACATCTAAACATTCACTCTCTTATAATTCTTCAAACATCTCGACTATTTCTCCTGCATTCTCAGACCATTTCAAAGTTCTGTCTCTTTCGCTGAACATCTCGACGCTCTCTCTCTCTCATTCGCTGAACATCTCGATGCTCTCTCTCTCTCATTCGCTGAACATCTCGATGCTCTCTCTCTCTCATTCGCTGAACATCTCGATGCTCTCTCTCTCTCATTCGCTGAACATCTCGATGCTCTCTCTCTCTCATTCGCTGAACATCTCGATGCTCTCTCTCTCTCATTCGCTGAACATCTCGATGCTCTCTCTCTCATTCGCTGAACATCTCGATGCTCTCTCTCTCATTCGCTGAACATCTCGATGCTCTCTCTCTCATTCACTGAACATCTCGATGCTCTCTCTCTCTCATTCACTGAACATCTCGATACTCTCTCTCTCATTCACTGAACATCTCGATGCTCTCTCTCTCTCATTCACTGAACATCTCGATGCTCTCTCTCTCTCATTCACTGAACATCTCGATGCTCTCTCTCTCATTCACTGAACATCTCGATGCTCTCTCTCTCATTCGTTGAACGTTTCCATGCTCTCTCTCTTGTAATTCTTAGAACACTTCAAAACACTCTCACTTATAATTCACCTTGATGTCCTCTCATAATTCTCGTAACACCTCAATATCCTCTCTCTCTCCTAGTTCTTTTAACACTTTGATGTCCTCTCCCTCATAATTCTCGTAATACCTCGATGCTCTCTCTCTTATAATTCTTGTAACACCTTAACTCTCATTCACATAACATCTCGACACTCTCTCTCATTCTACCAGTGATATAATGAGTGACATAAACTATAAAAAAAAAAAATCTCGATGATCCAATTCTCTCTTAATACCCCACCCCTTTTTCTTTTAATACTTGTCACTCATCTCCAATTTATTTTTATTCACTTTATTCATTAATTTCATATTTATAAAACTTGCATTCGACTAAGGACATAAAAACTATAGTTGGTCACTAATTGCAGAGATATATTAGAATAATGATAAGGTTTCAGTCATGAACATTTGGGAATTTTTTTTTTTACAACCATCTATTATCATTCTGCTGGCATAGCAAACAAGTCAGACAGTAGCAATAAAAAAAAGCTGAAACTTTGCCAAGTTCAAATCCAGTCAGCATTAAAATATTAACCATGATTATTATCCTGGTTGTTTCCCCTACCTCCACCATCCACCACACAGCTTTTTGATACTATGTAATCTTAAGAACGGATTTTTTGATGGATTTAATACCCATTGCCTTGAGGGTTACATAAACTGATACAAACAATAGCCGTAATCTGGCAGTAATATTTGCCATACTTCCTGACCCGTGACAATCCCTACAGTTTTAAATTGCAATGTATATCTATAATAAAATTATAAGCAATTCATTTACATTATAGCCCCATTCTTCCATTGATACACGCTTAGGCGTTCATGTATCTTTTAATACATGACTGACGAGGCAGATTTTTTCCCGCAGTAGGTTGCCATCCAAGGCTATAGAACCCTGTCTGTTTTGCTATTTACCCATAGCTGGGGGAGGAGAAGAAAAGGATTCATACCTTTCCCAAGAGTCAGTCAGTTATGTGCCATGTGCAATACATGCTAGGCAATCATGTATCTTTCTATGCAAATTTTTTTCTTGCAGTAGGTTGCCATTTCTTTCTGCAGTAGACCAGTTGCCATCCAAGGCTATAGAACCTGGTCCATCCTGCTATTTACCCATAGCTGGGGGGATTCAAATTAGAACAATACATTTCCATTACATTTCTTGGAAAAATTAAATGTTTTATTTTTGTGTCGTGTCCTTTCAGGGTATAGGCGATCATGGCTCTCTATCTCCCTCTATCCCTTGTAGCTCTCAGAAAGCTCCTTCACCCTGTTTCTTCTCCCAGACAACATTCTTTCACCCACCTGCTGAAGCTCGTCATGTATGTCATGCACAGCTTTCCCTTGTGTCTCTTTCCCTCTATTTGACCCATGAGTATCACATTCTCCAGGCCCTCCTTCCTTGTAATATTTATAATTCCCGACCACTGATAATCTCTTATTATTGTTGAATGTCATTTCCTTTTTAGGATGTAGATGATCATGGCTCTCCATGGATTACTTTTCTTTATTATCTGTGAATTGCCATGTATTCTTGAGAAAGTGGAGGGGTTTCCTGTTGACTTCTCCACCATTTTTAATACAGAGTTTCCTTTTCCCTGGATTGCCTGCCACCCAAAGCTAGAGAGCTCAGTCGACTTTGCTATTTAACCTGTAGCTTTAGGAACCACAGATTAATTCATACATCAGTCTATGTCAGGTTTGGTTTGGTTTGTTTTACGGCATATCAACCTCAATGAGTTATTTAATCACAACAAAATTTTTATTGCTGGTAATATGTTTTTCTTCAAAAATCTATTTCTGGGAATATTTTCCCTTGAAGAAATCTATAGCTGGTCATATTTTTTTCAAAGAATGTATAGCTGTTTGTATTGCTGGTATTTTTTTTTTAAAGCAGTGCTGATAATAAATTTTCCTTCAAAAATTATTGCTGGTAATATTTTTTTTATTACAAAGTATTTCTGGTATTAAAACCTATTTTTATACAAGTTTGGGTGTTAACTATTTGCCCATAGCTGGGACCCTAACAAGTGCTACCACCCCTATCAGGGTGGACCTGGGAATGCCAGCCATTAAGAGATGGTTCCACACTCCTCAAAACCTCCTGATCAGAGGCCTTGCTGTTGGACGTAGTTTATCATCTTACCCAGGACACAGATGTAGTTTATTGTCATACCCAGGACGGCAGTCTATGTCAGGGTTTCCCAACCTGCGTGATTTCAACTGTTGGGTGGGCAATGAGCAACCGAACAGAAAATAATTGGTAATTGGAAATTTTGGGGGGTAATATAAGATTTTGAGTATTAAAAAGGTATTTAAACATATGCTACACCAAAAAAAAAATATTCTAAAGAGATATGCAAAGAACCAGAAAACAGGAAAAAAAAAACAAAAAAAAACAGGAGGCCGAATGGAAATAATTGGATATAAGTATGCCTGCAAACAAAGATTATTCTGATATCTTCTATAGTTTTGAGAAGGGTCATTAGCATTCAAATAGTTCTTCAAATGAAATAACATTTCTTTTAGATATAATTTAAGGGAAGACCGAGAAGAACAAAAAAACTATTCACTGAATTCTTCTTACGAGTTGCTAGGAGTGTATATTTTTTTTTCAATTGTATAATTATGAACAAAAATCATTTTAACTTTTTGCAACACTTACAGCGCTAAGCCTAACCACAAAACTAACCTTGAGCATAAATTTAAATTATATATATATATATTTTAAATAAAAACAGACCACTTTAAGGTTCCATGTAATAAATTATTTCACCACAGACCTTTTAAAGGACCGCGGATCATCAGACTTTATTTCCAAAGGTTGAAACGAAAAAAAAAAAAAATTTTTTTTTAACCTTTGGAAGTAAAGTCTGATGATCCGCAGTCCTTTAAAAGGGCTGTGGTGAAATAATTTATTACATGGAACCTTAAAGTGGTCTGTTTTTATTTAAATTATTAGCTCTGATTTACATTGAGCTCTCTAGATTTTATCCTCCTTGGGTCTACCCATACGGATTACCAAGTTTTTCGTAAACTAAATATATATATATATATATATATATATATGTGTGTGTGTGTGTATTAGCATTAGTGTGTGTGTGTATATATGTGTGTGTGTGTGTGTATATATATATATATACTAATGCTACTAACAAGCAGAATTTTTTTTCCTGATGATGGCCATCTGGCCAAAACTAGTCGAGGAATCTAATTGAAATAATAAAAATGAAAGAATATTAATCTACAACCCAGTGTGTTTTAAAATTTTAATTTTTTAATATTTTTTATTGTTCAAAATACACACACAGACACATATATATATATATATATATATTAAGGGAAAAGACAATAGGAAAACTGTATTTTTAGCTATAAACAAAAAACAAAATGTCGTTAGCAACTAGAAGAATTTAGAAATGCTATTGTATATTCATATGGTCAACTGAAAAATTACATCAAATAGTTTGAAGAGAATATTTTCACATGTAGAAATATTGTTTGTTTTGTTGTGCTGACGGATTCAACCATTTTCTTTTGATTTCTTGATATATTTCATGGCTTCGGAGAGTAGTGAGTAGGTGATATTGGGAAAAAACATGACATAATTTTTCAATTGACCAGTTCTTTTTCCTTAATACATATTGTCCCTTTTTACAGGTTAATTCTGAGAAATCTTTACATATATATATATATATATATATATATATATATATATATAAAAAAATTTCATACATCAGTCTATCTCAAGTTTGCTTTCATTTGGTCTTTAATATTGTAGCAGTAGCAGGCTCCATATAAGTTACCTCCTTTTGATATTTTTACTATGTCATAAAATTAGTCAATGAACGAGTAACAGAGAGCTAGAAAAGACAGGAAATTATGGAGAGCTATGATCACGTATGTCCTGAAGGGACATGGTACATAGAAGAACAAACTTTTACTAAATAATTTTAGTATGCTTTTGAATATTTACTATATAGATGGACGGTGGGAAATTTTTCTATGTGAAAGTGGGCGATGACGCAAAAAGGTTGGGAATGCCTTGATCTTTCTTTAAAGTCATGTCCCTTCAGAACCTAGACAATCATGGATTTCTACAAATTCCATTTCTTTATTGCCTGTGAAATGTCATGATTTCTTGAGAAAGATAGTGAAGCATTTTCTCATTGCGTTATCAATGGTTTGGAATTCAGTTTTCCTTCTCTTGGCTGGTTGCCACCAAAGGCTAGAAGAGCCATGAAATTTAACCCATAGGTGGTACAGGGTGAAAGATATAGATTTACAAATTTCCCAATAGTATTTGTGCAAAAGTAAACATAAGAAACTCAGACGGAATTTTAGTGTGGCTTGCTGATTCACTTTCTGGGTCATCATCTATATATAAAATTCCATAACTTCTGTCAGTCCATCCATCTATTACACCCTCTAAAATAGACATACATTGACCAATTGAAACCAATTTTTTTTTTAGAGTGCTAACAGACAAGGGTGTAAAAAGTAGTTGAAGCTTAGTACAATAAATTTTAATTAATTTTTTTGGAAAAATTAAATTTTATTATTTAACATACAAAATACTCCCACTATTTTAAAAACAATTTTATGATTAAAATAAATAATTAATACAAATGCAATATTGTTTTGTGCATATCTCTTCTTCAAGATTTTATATACAAGAATTTTTTTTGACATGCGTCAACGTGTTGCAAACAAATTCTAGTATAAAAAAACAACAAAAAAAAAAAAAATCAAATATTGAATTGTTGTCTAACGATAGATAGAGATAGATGAAAGCTTTCACACAACTTTTCCTACCTGTGATGAGCGACATAAAAAAATTATAAGACAAAACAAAAAAAAACATGCTGAGGTTCATCCTCCAGCAACATCTCGACACACAAAAAAGGAGATAAAAGACATTACTCTACCTGTGATTTTCTTTCTGTGAGTGGTTTCATTGCATTCTTAAACAACGGCCCTGGATCAGGTAAAGAAATTTTGGGTTTGGAAACACTTGGTATGTGTTGGGCAAAGTTCGAGGGTGGCAGGCTCAGGTCTTTTTCAGGCATCTCCACACTGCTGCCTACACTCATGTTATCAGGAACATCCTTGGTCGGTGGGGAATATTTACCACTGGCCAGAGGCGGTTGGCGTACCCGGGAGAAATTCTCAGACTCCAAGCTGAGTTCAACAGGATTGAAAGATCGTTCCCGCACAGGGGGCGAGTGGCGTCCATTTCGGAGTCTTTTCAAGAAAGCATCAAGCTCCACAGCTTTTACCGGAGGCAGGGACCTGAGGAAGGCCTCAGCATTTGAGTCTTCCTCATAGTTGTAATCTTCATCACAGTCTGAGAGTTGGAAGGAAGTACTTTTTATGGAATCAGTTTCCTCGGACCGGCCATTTTCACTTGTCTTTCGATCACCGCCTGTTTCTTTTGGCACTTGCTCGGGCAGAGAAAGGGTGGTGCTCGTACTGTCAGGGAAGGCAGACGTGTTTGGGGATAAAGAGACAGAGGAAGACATAACATTGGGGGCAGTGACGCTGATTGCAGCTGTTGCTGCATCTGTGGGGTTTCTCTCCAATTCTTTCCATTCGTCTCTCTTTGAAAGAGACTTCTGTTTAGCATATTCAGTTGTATCAGCAGTTTTTTTGAGTTGCTTCTTTTCGGTTGGGCGTGACTCTAACCAAAGTTGTTCCTTGGTAAGTTCCACTGAAATGCTTTCAGCTGGGACTTTTATTTTATTCAGTGATGTACTGTCGCTGATGCCACCCAAAAGTTCAAATTTTTCTTTATTAGAGACAGTAGGAGCATTGTCCACTGGGTTGGGGGTATGATGAAATGGTTCGGCGCCAAGGCAAGTGAACTTGGTGGGAGAATCATACTTTTCAGTTTGAAAAGATGCAGATTCCTGTCAAAATAGAAAAGGACAATTAAAATAACACAGGAACTTGTATCATGGGTTTTATTTTATAATAGTTTACACATGGCACAGAGGATAAAGGCGTTGGTTAGATCCAGTGACAGTACCCAAAGAGTGTGAGTTCAATACTCGGTTAAGGCAGTAGAGAACTTGGAGAGGGGAATTAACAGGAGATAACTGATAACTGACATCCATTAAACATGGCATGTGGAACTAGAACAGTCTACCCCCAGTGAGCGAAATAAAGCTTTCAGTTCGACATTCCAACCACCTGAAGAAGGCCGGAGCGTACAATGGCCAAAACGTTGTGATAAATATGTCAACAAAGATGAGGACAATAGTCCGAATAATGTAAATAGTGTATATAGTTTACATGTTTTTAATTTCTGATTTATGAGATTGTCGGTGAATTTACTGTGTTTAGTTTATAACACAATGAAATTATAAAAAAACTAGCAGCTATACCCAGATGGTCAATCAGAAAATGCGTTCAATTAGAATGGAGCAAAAACAGCATCATGTTTAGATGTAACAGACTTTATCTTCTTCAATTACTTTAAAGTACTTTCATTAAAAAACATTTTGAATTAATGCAGTTACTGATATAACAGAAGTAGTCCAGTTCTTCAATCAAAGTTAGCCAAGGACAGGAAGGGGTAAAACAGGCAACATGAAAACCCACCTCAGACACAAATTATTTTGGAGTTTTTGAAATTCAATTTGTCAGTGTGCAACCAGGGATGTAAAAGTGGATACATTTATAAAGCAATTGTTAAGTTTGATGAAAATTGGTTGAAAGCTCAACAAGAAATAAAAAAGAAACCAGTAAAAAAATCACCATTTTTCGCTATTTATGCAGGTTTTCACTATATTGGTGGACTCAATTATCAAGTAAAATGACTGTTAAACAATCAACTTATTGTTGGCTACAATTGAATGATGTTTATATTAGATTGCTTGAAATTTGAGGGAGTTTTTAGTTTAAAATTTGTGTTGAAATCGATTTTTCGTTTTTCGCGGTTTTTTGCTAAACGCAGTGGCGTAGAAATAAAAATGAGGTATTGTTGAGCTCGTCATGATGTAAGTAACCAACATACCAAGTTTAAACAAAATTGCAGGAAAAAAGTTGAATTTATTGATTTTTGATCAGTTTTATCAATTTTTTACACTAAGAAACTATCTCTTACATAGTACAATGTATATGTCAAGTTTGTACAAATCGGTTGGATGGATCTTGAGCAAAAAGGTATCAGACACACAGACACCCTTTGTTTTAAAAAAATAAATAAAAATCAAATATTCATTTGTTGTCAGGTTATAAACGGAAACCAGTGCAGTTCCTATTTAAAATTTGTTATCTAAAATCAGTGTTTGTTTTTGGAATATAAATATGATATCTGGTAATAATTCAGTAGATTTAGATAACTCTGATGAGCATTGTTATTTGAAATTCTGGAATTGGGCAATGAGATAAACCCTTTAAAATTTACTATATATATATATATATATATATATATATATAGGCAGTTATTTAATGCTGAAATCTAAATATTTTGTATGCAATTTTATGCCTTTAACTAATAATATTTTGTATATAATTTTACACTTTCAGGGCAAATGTATGTTTTTTTTTGTTTTTTAAATATATAGTTTTAAATGTATTGCTGGCAATTTTACTATAAAAATATATTTTTATACTTTTTTTAGTATTGTTTGATTGTCATTTTGCTATAAAAATATATTGCTGGTGTTAGTAATTCTACTATAAAATGTACTATTGGCAATAAATATATTTTTTTATTATTATAAAAATGTTTTGTTGGTATTTTTACTACAAAAAAAAAAACAATTTTTGCATGGGTGTTCTCTATTTGTCCATAGCTGGGACCCTAACAGGTACTTAAAGGTGGTTCCACACTCCACAAAATCTTCAATCTCCCAATAAGAGGCCTTGCTGCTGGATGTATTTTATAGTTCTACCCACCACAAAAAAATCTGTTAACATGACAAAATCAATTGAAACACATTCAGTCTGTATCACTGCATATTAAACATTCTGACTAATATCCTCATCTTTGTTGTTATTATTACCTGATCACCTTCTGTATGGATTTCTGGGATGAGGAGTTATCATTATTTACATTCTGACTAATATCCTCATCTTTGCTATTATCACCTGATTGCCTACTGTCTGAATTTTTGGACTGATGAGTTATCATTATTTTACGTTCAAGACTAATGTTGTCATAATTGTTGATATATCATCTGATCACCTTCTGTTTTATTTTCTGGGATGTGGAGTTATCATTATTTACATTCAGACTAATGTCCTCATCTTTGTTGTTGTTGTTATCACCTGATCGCCTACTATCTGAATTTATGGGATGAGGAGTTATCATTATTCACATTCAGACTAATGTCCTTATCTTTGTTGTTATTATCACCTGTGATCAAGTAAGCTTCAGAGAATCAAGAATTAAACCCTTTATTTAATCTGTGGTATATCTTATTTGGCATTGATAAATCAGTTATTGCTCACCAAAGTCCGCTGCTTGGCCAAGGGATTGAACCCATGATTACTATGTCTCCAAACTCAAAAACCAATGCTTTAATCCATGGTGGGACAATCCTGAGTGCTGAACTTGGAGTCTTGAGGCTGCTTGTCACACACACACACACACACACACACACACACACACACACACACACACACAATGACACATTTCATCAGACTAAAGTGATGTTTACGTTGATGTAACTGCATTAATTGAAGCTTCTTTTTTCTACTACTCATGCTGCTGCTGTTGCTGCTGCTGTTAAAGTCTTGCTCCCATTAGTCTTTTTTTACTACCAGCTTCCATATCATTTATTTCACATAGCTCCATTCATCAATTAGTTTTATTTACTAATTGATGAATGGAGCTATGTGAAATAAATGATATGGAATCTGTAACAAAGATTTTTTTTTAAGTGTATAAGTGAAATTGTCAAACCTTTTAAATTTGTTGTACAAGTTAAAATCAAGGAAAATAAATTTTGATACCACATTCATCTTCATCCGACTTTAAAAAAACAAAAAACAAAAAAAAAAAAAAAAGTATATTCACTATTTCCAACAAAGGTTTACTTACCTGAGAGATGTCTGGCAAATTGGCAGAACTGATCGGAGATAAGAGTGTTTCATTGTTGGGTAGATTAAGATTTCCGGCTTTGAGTCTTTTCTCTGCTTCAGCCACAATTTGAGCCACAACTTCAGGTGGGGCAGGAGTCAGATTTTTATTGCCTGCAAAGAAGAAGACAAAAACGAATTGGCATCAAAAGGATTTAAATTCAACTTAAGATTATATATCAACTAAAATACAGCATAAATCCAACAGCAAGAAAGATTAAAGATTATTGCATGTGACCGACACAAACACACACACACATATATTTTTAGTTGGATTGATGTGAGTTTGTGATGACAACAATTTTTCCTCCCACTTCCATAAAAACACGAATATACGCAACCCTACATAAATCTAAAATCTTAAAAAATTAATCAGTTCGTCTGATGATCGCAAAAGCATGAAACCCAGGGTCACAAACTCACATCAATCCAACTAAATGTTAGCTCTATCACTGATATTGAGCATTTTCCAATAAGTACCGCATATATATATATATATATATATATATATATATATACACACACACATACACACACACACACACACACACACACACACACGGTGCAAACAGATGAATGCAAGTTTTGGAACCATTTTTGGGCGTTGTACACACCGGCCTTCTTCAGGTGGTTGGAATGTTGAACGGAACCCTTTATTTTACTCTATTTCAGTTTGACATTCCAACCACCTGAAGAAGGCCACAGTGTACAACGGCCAAAACGTTGTAATAAATATAGCAACAAGGATGAGGACAATAGTCCGAATAATGTAAATAGTCTCCAAGGATACATGGCCTAATGGATAAAAGCATTGGTTGAAGTAATCCAGTGTCTTGACCCAAAGAGTTGTGAGTTCAATACCTGGGCCACAGCAGAGGCAAACAAAAATTGCAGTATTGAGTTACTAAAGGGAATTAACTGAGTGTGAAATATCCAGAAAAAGGCATGGCATGTGGAATTAGAATAATCTACCCCAGTGGATGAAATAAAAGGTTTGGTTCGAAATTCCAACATATATCACCTGAAGAAGGCCGGAGTGTACAATGGCCGAAATGTTGTGAATATGACAATAAAGATAGGGAAAACAGTTTGAAGGTGAATATGGCAATAAAGATGAGGAAAACAGTTCGAACAATGTAAATAGTGTAAATAGTTACAATACCTCATCTCAGAAATATAGACATATCTAGTTTTTGGTTATATTTTTTCATATGATGGTGAAAAGGTTTTTGTATTTTTTTTTAAAGATACTCTTCTCTTTCAGGCTTATTAAAACACAATAAAATTAGTTCTTTGATTAAATTTTCAATTTGTTTTTACCATTGAAAGCAACATATACAGATCTTACCTATCACAGACCACTGTAAATGAAGAGCTTCAGCTACTGTCTCAAAAGCATTAGAAACATCACAGTTTGAATTGTCCAGAGGGTTTCTATCCTGAGATGGCGCTGCAGTTACTTCAGTTGATGCCATTTTCTTTGGAGCAACTTTTGACTTCCACCTTTTGTTGCGTTCTTCGAGCTTTGAAGTTACTGACTTGGTGTTAGCTGACACCTGGAAATGCACAATTAAAATAAAAGATTACCAAAAATTAATCACACCATAAATAAAACCAAAGTTGGCAGCAAGTTGAATCAAGCTAACAATTTTTTTCTTGAACCCACGACAATTTCATAATTAACATGAAAGAAAAGAGATAAAGAAAAGTGAAAATCAGATAACGTTAACTGTTTATTTTATAGTTTCTGGATCTGGGACTGACGGCCGTATCACATTGAAATTTGTCGTTCAATCACCAAAGTTAAGCAATGTTAAGCATGGTCAGTCCCTAGATGCATGACCACTTGACAATACCTGGTGTTGTAAGCTTTGATGTGCAGTTCTTGTTATGGATATTGGCTCAGTATGAGAAATTGGAGAGCCAAGTTCAAATTCCAGTCGGGTTTGTTACATTCACTTATGTGCAAATACCCTTGTGAAAGGTATGAATTCATCTCTCTCCACCCACTTGAACAGCAGATAGACTATAGTGTCCTATAGCCTTGACTGGCAACAAGTCTACCACAGAAAGAAATGGCAACCTACTGTGGGGAAATCTTCTCTCAAGTCAGTCATTAATTGAAAGAAACATGTATCACATAGTGTATGTGTGCATTTGCATGCAGGTATGCACCAATTTTACTCGCAGGTATCAAGTGGAAATAACATTGAATATGTGTAACATGAAACGATTTTTATTTTACACAAATATTTTTATTCAACAACAAGCATAAATTATGTACAACTTGATAGGGGAGCTGAGAAGTCGTCAGTCTGACTCACTTAAAATTTTTAAAAATAAATTTAAAAAAATAAGGAAAAAGTTGGTCCATGTATATTTCAGTGACTTCTTGTAAATAAAAGCACAAATAGGATTTGATTTTGAATTTCAGACACAGAGAAATGAATACAGATTGGAACAACAACAAACCTGTATCAGAGTGGAGATATCACTGGCTGAAGTAGTTGGACTGGTGAGCGAAGTGCTTGGGTACGAGGGGCCTGTGGAACGATGTTCAGTGAAATTGATGTAAGGGTTCACCAAGTGCTCATTGTCAAATGGGTTCAACTTTTTCTCTGTCCAAACACAATAGACGCGCGTATCACAAGGTTTGCTCTCAGTTGTACAAGGGACAACTTCGCCAGGTTTTTTTCTCACAGTATCTGTTGAAGTTTAAAATTAAAAAAGAAAAATTAAGGATGCTGTTACAATAAAACAATTTCACAAATACATCCACTGACGGCTTATTGGCTGAAATGGTAGCATATTTCTAACCAATAAGAGTGGCTAGGATTCAAATTCAAGATTTAAGAACTGACTTTCAAAAGATGTAGGCCTACTGTAAATATGTGCATCGTCAAACAGATATCAACACAAAACTGGAATTGCTGAATTTTTTTTTTTTTGTTTAACCAGAATATCAATATTTTATCGATCAATTAATGCCAAAATTTTATTCTCTTCTGAGCTTCGGTAATTTTTTATTTTTTTTTATTTTCAAAAAATGTATTGCTGGTAAATGTATTAATTTTTTATTTTTACTATGAAAATGTATTGCTGGTAAATTTATTAAATTCATATATATATATCATATATATATATATATATATATATATATATATATATATATATATATATATATATTCATATATATATATATATAT